>JAYXIM010005180.1:0-1200000 GCA_037575425.1 Anastrepha fraterculus | reverse complement strand
TATCCTTAAAGTTCATCATAAGCAGACCACTTTCCTAGAAGAAAGTTACAGTGCAGCACATTTTTTTTTTTTTTTTTAATTTTAGCTACAGATATTTTTATATTTCGTATCAAAAATGTAATAAGTAGTTTTCTGATAGATATTTTATGGTCGAATTTCTACACTACAATTTGACGAGGATGACAGATAGATTCCAAAAACACATATATCCGAATGGCTCTCCTGCGAATTGTCACAAGATGACTGCACTGCATTAAGTAATTATAACACTAGAACTAGCAAGGTTTGAAAGTTTATTTTTTCCCTGTTTACTTTAAAAATTGCTTATGAAAATATCAATCGACTACAAAAATCCTATGAATCCAAGTTGAAAGGTTCGTGTTTTTTTGAAAGCTTTTCTTTTCTTAAGATACTAGGTGAATCTTACGGAAGTTTGCATATAAAATGAAATACCTGATGTATTTTACACCTAACCACATCAAATTTGTGAAACGAGAGGAAAAAAAATTCTGTTTTTAGTTGAATTTATTTTTATTTTAATATATGAACCAACTTTATATTGCATAGCAATTCGCTAAAAACTAATAAAATGTTATATAGCAATTCGCTATAAAATAATAAAATAAGTGGCAACGCCATTCATAAAATAATTTCTAGTTAAAACGTTTCGAATCATAATTTGCTTGATTAAAACTAAATTCAACTGCACTGACTTTTGCCATTGGCATTTAAAAGTTAGGTGGTAACACCGCACACAAATAATTGTAACAATTTGTTAATTCTTCTGAACACATTTTATTTTATACCCACATCTTAACTTAATCTTATATAAATTTAACTTTTTTAACTAGATGGCAACGCTCTTTAAAAATATCATTGGATTGCTTTTAGGTTGATATATGCATACAAAAAACTTTTAAAATTAATATATTTTTGTAGTGATTTTATTACAATACGTAAATAAAAAAAGGTGGCAACACCAGTGAAAAATATATATTTTTTTTTATCAATGCTTATTTAATTAAACACCTGTAATTTGATACCAATATAATAATGTTCGCCTGAAATGTGCTTTACATAGCCATTTTTGCAATAAAATTCAGATGGCAACTCTGTTGAAGAAATTATGCTCGGCACATATTCTTGTGAAATACTTCTGCCTATATATTTCTATAAAATACTTCTTTTAATGCTATCAGGTGGCAGCATCGAGCTAAAATATTTTGTTACAAGCAGACCAATTAAGGGTCATAGGATTTCCAACGGTGTAAAAATTTTTAAAACCGGGCAGTAGTTTTTATCAGGATACTTACAGACGATGACATGGATAGCTTTTTTGACTTTATGAAAAAAAATTAAATTCTAAGGCGGAAGAATCATTTTTCACTAATACTCTTTCGAATAAATTTTCTACACTGTAAGAGATATTCCAAATAGGTATAAAACTGATCGGATCGTAAATAGTATTGTAGGATCGGAGAACGTTTTTTACAACCGCGCAAAAGCTAAATTAAAAGCAACGACCAAGCGAGGTACACAGGCCGAGTAAGTGAAAGTCAGCAAAGGTCTGATGTGATTTCATTAATTTTATTCTTATATACAATTGAGATGTGCATTCCAAATCTTAAAGTACGGTATTTGTAAATTTTTCCTATTTGCCCTTGACATCAACACATTGTTGCTTTTCGAAATAAGGCAATTCATTATTGTCTTATACACTACTTGTGTGTGTTCGCTGTACTAGAATATAAGTTTGCCAGTATGTGCGATGAACTGGAGGCATACGTAAGGAAAGTGGAAAAAGCTAAACAATGCAAGAATACTTAATACGAGTATATATATAATTTAATGCTATTGTAGAGTGATTGACCTATGCGTAGCCGACCTTGAATATTAGTTTTGGGCCAACAACTAAGTGGCAAGGAAATCTGTACATATACAGCTGATGTACAGTTATTCTCAATCCTTGGACCAACAAATACGATTTTGCATAAAATCTCGTCCATAGCATCAACTACCGCATATTTTTGGATGAATTATTTTACAAAAATATTTGTACTTAATATATTTTCCAAATGTGAACCAATTCGAATTATAAATGCTGTTTTGAAGATAAACTCCACCGCGGTTTCATCTAGGGAGTACATTTTTGTAACATTTCTCTTCAGATACTTAATATATACACATTTCGTATACCTATGAACTAGCTCGGGTCTTAAATACGAATTCTACAAATACCTCGACGATGATGTCCAAAGAATTTTACAAATCTTCCCAAGCACATTTATAATAACTTGGCAAAATTGCATTTCAATTAAATGAACAGTTTTTAAATGGGAAAACTATTATATAAACAAACAAGAAAGACTCACATTCATTTTTATAAATATATAAAATATATATATAAAATATAGATGTACATATACATCCCCCTCAAACATAGCAACCTATCCTCGCTCTTGCTTGTATTCCTCAAATAGCAACTTCCTTTAATTCTTAAGTATTTTCTTCATCCTACTCACTGCACAATCTTCTCTTCGCCCTTCATAAAAAAATATTCCTTATATTTTATAGATATTTGACAAGGCATGCAAAATCCAACCACTAACCATACTTTGGCTTAAATTATAACAAGAAAAGTTTGCGCTGCTCAACGTTGCCATTTTCTCTGCTTAACATATTATTGTCAGCTATACAATTTGAATGTAACCTGCGGCGGCATTTAGCTGTTTTCTCCGTACAATATAAATGTCTGAGTGTACCATCATCTGCCAAAATGTGCCAGTTACATATATCAGCTAACACCTAACCCACCAACTTTGTACCACATCATTTTGCTTAGGCATTGGCCAATCTGCAAACAACTTTTCAGTTTTACTTTGCCTTGTTATGACTTGTGGCTGTCTGAGTTTGACGTATTTTAGTTCGTTTACGGTACTTGGCAATGTGCGTGGGCATGTACTTCGGCTTATGCATTTGTCTTATGTTTACCAACTGCACTTTCAAGACTTCAGTCTCAGTTAAATGTCCCCTTATCATGCTGACTCTCCTCTTCCAAGCAATAAAGCATTATCACTGTGCGACGCCAACGTTTCAGTTTCAACCAAGTCACAGCAGCAACAACAATGGTTTTCTTCCTTTGCCGATTTTTTGTTTAAGTCACGTGTACATAAGTTTCTTGTGGTAAAATTTTACATAATGCGTAACGTGCGGTCGATTCGAGTTCATTTCCTGTTGATACCCAAACTACCAGACTCCTGGCAATCGCCAGTTATATTTTTCTGGCTCAGCTACACACTTTTAAATTACCGTTAAAGCTTCGTTGCTTGTTATTATTATGCTTCTACATACAAAGAAAAAAGCTACCCGTGCCTGTTCACCTTCATACCCTCTGTAATATTTCGTGAAATATTCGTCACGTTCCTAAAAATGCTCAACCCCAGCCAAATTGCCATATTATTCATTCGTTTTATAATGAAAAAAATTTTAATCAGATGAAAACTTTTATTTCACCAACAACGTGGAAATTATATACATTGCTTTGTTGGCATTTAGACTTCTGGCGTCGATATAAATGGAGTAAGTATGGTACTTATTTATTTTGTTCATGTTTTTTTTTTCTACTTTTTCCTTTGCCTTTGTCCAAATTCATAATTTGTTTTTGCCTGCAAGTAAATTGAGGTTAATTTAAGTGAAGTGATTGCAGAGTTGTCGTCATTTTTCTTCGGTGTCATTGCGTAAAGCGGCTTAAGTGCCTCAATGGTGCGACATAAATAACTTTGCAGTGATATATTTTAAAGTTACTTATACGCCATGGCAGGGTAGCCTTTGGGCTTACGCATTTTAAAAGAGTAATTTAAATACTCAAACGAAAGTAGTGGCGCAGATTGGAGTAACGTTGAGTGCAGATTTTGACACATAAAAACATTTGTTCAGTGGTTGGAACAAAAGATAATCACCAAGTAGCCGTATTGAAGTTGTTCATATGTCAGTGTTATCGGATATTAAAACTAGTGTAATTATAATAAAGTGGGATAACAAATGTGGGCCCTTCGGCTGAGTTTCTTTTATTTTAGTTTATTTGTAAAAAATTTTTTGTAAAAAAACACATTTAGCTTTTTTGCTTAAATTTATTTTAGAGCCCAAACAATTAGTACCAAAAGAGGCCTCTATGCCCAGAGGAATGCCTCTGCATTCACAATGTCCTAGTTTAGGATCTTATAGTATCGAATTGGTCATGTAATGGATTTAAAAAGCGTGATTCTTTCGTTTTTTCTCACATAAATTAGTTCATGATCCTCCACAAAATATTCAGTTAGCTCTGTAGTAAAAATGATATTTTTAAAAGTACTATTCTTCGATTTTTTGCATTTAAATTTATTAAGAATCTCTTATAAACACAGCTCAATTAATAATGGGAAAAATATGGATATAACTTTTGAATATGTGGAATTCTCGATTTCTCTTTAAAACCATGGAGCGATCGTAAAACCTTAAGAAGACATGTCACTCTAGATATTTCAAACAATATATTTTTGTATTAAAAACTGCACAATATCTTAAAATTGCATTAATCAAAAAATTAGGGCGAAAACAAGAAATATTTGAATTTAAGGCAGCCCGTTCAGCATGCTTTGTGCCATAATGAAAATTTCCAATGGGTTTTTTTCTCTAAAAACGAAAAAAAAGTTTCATCGAAAACAAACTGTGCAGACGCCTTTTTCTCTTATTTTGGTTTCAATAAAAAAAATATTTATACAATTTATGAGACATGTAATAAATGGCCTTAACATAATTGATTAATTTTATTTTTTAAATTTTCCAAAACATACTAATTTTTCTACTGCTACAAAGGTCTAACGCCATAAAAAGATTTTTTTCTACTACAACTACTTCTACAAAACAGGTGAGCAGAGCAAAATAATAAATGCACAACATTTCTTTTTATACGGCGAAAATACGCAATACCGCCGACAATGAAAAAAGTATTGAAGCTCAATGCGATTTTTGAGGAACTGCAACTTATGCAACTTATTTACGAAAATTGTATAAGCCATAAAACTGTTAACGAGAATTTTTTTATATAAATTCTAATTAAAAACTGTGGAACTGTGATGATACGTGGTATGGGGTCCAAGAGTTTTGTGTATTATTCAGAGCTTTACGCTTTACGAGAAATCCGCTCGCTCTTAAAAGAGTTTAAAAAGCAGTTTCGACGATGGGCTTCTTTTTGGGAATTTTGTATGAAAATTGTAATATAATTACTGCAAAGAAATCCTGGTACTTTAATACTGCAGAAAAAACCATCAAAGTTATAAATTTCTTTTGGGCCTTACGAAAGAATTGTATTGCACTCTGAGTAATTTTCTGCACGGCATTCTCGTCGGAGCGGCGACTAGTGTTAGAGGAAACGTTATGAATAGTTTTTGACAGACACATAAGGATTAAACTGAGATAGTTCTGAATGCTAAGCATACTTATCTGCATGTAAATTCATGGTCATATCACGACTGTGAAAATGTCCTCATATTTACATAACATAAGCAAATTGTAACGTTTTTTTGCAACAGAAAGAACAACATACCATCCGGAATATAAATGAAGTTCAAGGATTTGGAAGCTCTGCTTGAATTCTGAGAGGGTAAGAGGCCCGAACAATAGGTTCGAAAAGTGACTAGCTGCAGTAAGAAACACCATCTACTGTGAGTGATTTTGCTGAATAAATTCGGACTTCAGCCACTCAATGGACAATAACTTCCTAAGCTTTCATTAGCTATTCCAGAGCTACCAGCAGAAAGTTTGAGAAGAAATCAATACAGTTGAAATAACTGACCTTGGAAGTGTTTGCTCTAAAACAAATTTATACATATGAGAGAGTTAAAGAAATAATGTTGCTCATACGCCGTGCCCAACTTAATAAGTTACGTGGGAATCGTTTTCCATTCATTTGAATCTTTCCTATTTTAGTTGCGCTATTAATAGAAAAACTAAGTAATTTTTTGTTCTATTAAAATGTAGTTAGTTTAATATGCACATAATTGCAAAATGACCAAACAAAACCTTTTTATTGTCTCGTATAAGAGTTTCCGAATTGTATTTAAACTAAATTAAATAAACATGTAAAACTATAATATGACTGAAAGACAATAGCAAATACCATGTATTTACCATGTGAGCTACATGCATACATACATTGGCTCTGTACATATATGTGTTTTAGATTTGCAGCACAAAATGCAAAATTTTATTATTAACAAAATACTTCCAACCAATACTTTTTAAATTTTTTCTTCAGTTTATTGAATACTATTGGATGTTAAATTTTAATGTAGAACAGAGCAAACATTTACCGGTTGCAAAACTCACATGGTGACAAATTGATTATAAATTCTACAACCGAATAGCAATTATTAATATAATTGAAAAATTTCTATAACTTTTCCATACGACAGCTCTTGATATGAAATTGTGTGTTGGATTTAAAAATGTATTTCAAATATGGCATTAATACAGTCATACGCAAACAAGAAATTACACGAACTGTTTTTCATGGGCCATTCGTATACTTGCTATTGCTTACCAGTTTGTTTTTCTTCATTTTTAATATGTTTTTTTTTTAATTTTAAATGCAAATATTATTGCTTATGTTACAATTATTTATTTGTGCATATTAATTATGGCCGGTAAATCATAATGTAATATACTATTATATAAAATAACAGTACTAAAAAGTAGCTGACCCTCTTAGTTAAATGGTTTAGTAAATAGTGCAACAACAATAGGAAAGATTCATGTGAACGCAAAGAGCTTTCAGCCCTAATTAAAATTCACAGGGCGTATGAGTTATCTAATTTATTTAAGGGGGTAGTATGGTATTTTTTTTTTTTCATTTTTTTTTTTTTTTAAATTATTCTATAACATCTTAAGATTATTGTGTGAAAGTTTGAAGTGCATTAGAGTAAAATTGACAAAGACACAAAGGATTAAGTATCTACCTCTCCAATCGGATTTCACGCTGCCGAAAATCTTTAAACGCGTTTTTCTCACACTTGCCTTTTTTACGGTCGGTGTCCACTGCAGATTCATATCTACTGCAAATTCTTTTCAAATTTGGTTTTTTTGTTTCTTTACTTTATTCACGAGGTAATGACGTCGAGTTTTTTTTTTTTTAATTTTTGTCATATTTTAAAACAACAAAGTTTTCAAGTTTTTTTTATGAAAAATCGGTGTTTTGACTTCAAAGCGCTTTAAAAAATTAAAAAAAAAAAAAATTCGACGTTGTTACCTGCGAAACTTTATTAGCTGATGAAATCAATTTGGTTTTTTGATTTTAGTTGATCCAGTAATGAGTTCTGAGGGACAACTTTTTTATGAGACGTCCGCGAAGATTCGCTGCCACCAACTCATTTCTTCATAAAAATCAATGAAAATTTCACACAATATTCTTTAAATATGACTTTATAATGAAGTAATTTTAAAATTTTGAATAAATCAACTGTGTCGACAAAAAAAATTTCGAGAAAATTTGCATCTCTTAATTTATATTCCGGATAGTATATTTTTCCTGCCGTATCAACAAAATTTTACATTGGGTTTATGTTATGTAAATATTAGTAAATTTTTTTACTTTCAATTTTTAGTCGTAATAGACGAGCAGTCACTGACAAACTGGCAGATCCTGTTGTATTTCTTCCAAAAGTACAAATATTTAAGTTACGAAAAATATATTTCTAAAAATATATATATAAATATTTGTTGTGCCATACCTCTAAAATTGAGTGTACTACTTCAAGATGCTTCGCGTGGCAGCATTTTAGCTTCTTTTCACAGGCAAACTTTAAACCCGCCTAGGACTTGTCTGCTCTTAGCTATGAAATAATCCATGGTACTCGTATTCGTATCTCTCATCATCAATTCATTGAATCTATGTAGAACAGTAAGTATGGTGGAACCATAGGTATTTGCTGCTAACAATTACCAACCTCGCTTTCATTACTAATGACGCCATTCTGACACCATTCTTTCCTCTCACTTTCCTCCACAGTCCAACTGATTGTACTTCTCCCGCCTAATATCGCATATTGCTAATCATTTGTCTGAACTAATTGCGGAAACGAATCTCGTAAATATGAGCCACACAAAAAATAATAAATCTTACAACTCGCACAAACACACGTACAAATAGCTGCAAAGATTAGCGGTTCTGTAAATATAGAAATAAAAGAAAGCAGCGTGCATGGTTGACTAAAATTTATTGCAAATCATTAACAATCATACAAAAGGTGAAATTCGAATGAAGATGAAATTGTTGAGTATTGCGTGCGATGAGCCGAAGCTGTTAGGAAGAGTATGAAAGGCTTTGAGTGAGTGATACAGTGGCGTCAATTAATTCAGTGGCACGCAAGACTGCTGTAGAGCTGACTAAGTGACTGGCTGTTGTGGAGCTGATGAATTAACCATTCATTTTAATGCATCTATTTGTTCTAACACAAGCAGTGATTTATCAAAGTTCTTCACTTCACCGTATGTCCGGAAATTTGTGTTGTAATTATACTACGCTCACTTATTAAGCAAGATTTTGAATAGCCTCGGAAATTTTCACTTAGTCCATATATATGTAGTAAAAAAAACTGTATTTTTTCCAACCTAAATGAAATGCGCGTATTTAATACTAAATAAAATAATAATACAAGGGGGTGGAGAAAAGAACTACAGTCATATCGCCAAATTTGCCAATTGTCCATTCAAATAGTGGAAGTAACCACATTTTGTACTTGCCGTACTAGACACTTTTTACTTTATTTTAAATATCCAAAAACCAGTTTGTTATTAAGGCTGTAATGACTGTGATAACAAATTTGTTATACTGACCCAACACGATGTGAGCTCGGTTAACATGTTAACCATCTCCTAGTGATATTTCAGGAAATTTGATTTTTTGCTAACTAAAATTTAAAAGCGGTTTGTTCTTATTAAACAATGCACTGTGGCTCGTCTCATATGTCAAGCATAAATAATAAAAAGCGTCGCGAATTCCAACATTATATGTAAGTACTATAGACAGAGACCCGAAGTAACATAAAATATATATAGGACCACCACCTAATCATTCAATTGAAATTATCTGTTTAACTTCCGAAGTGAACACAGAGTCAATACCCTATTTACGCATCAAAAAAAGTGACTGGAACCCTATAATCCTGTATATGATTTCTTACAGCTGTATAAGTGAATGGGTGTTACTATAATGGATTCCGAGAAAGAGATATGATTATATATTTCTCTTTGTCTAAATCCTCTTTGTTCCATACTTTACCGAACATTTGCAAATACGCTGAATAAGAAGATATCGTTTTTTTCTTGTTGAGTTTATAATTTGTATTTTGTATTGACACAGAGAAATTATTAGTAGGACATTATCAGCCTGATTTCAAGTAAGGAAGGTCCACTCTAAACCAAATTTCTACCCTAAGACAAATCATTGAAAAAAAAACGAAGAAAACCACCTAGTCTCATTCATTGTTTATTGATTTCAAAGAAGTCGAACCCATCTCGTCACTGCAATGGTTCATCCATTGGAGTCCCACACAAACTTATCTCGACTAACAAAATTAACACTAGCAAACATTAGAAACGTCATCAAAATCTGAAATTCGCTGTCATTGGAATTCATTTCCCGAAACAGCCTCAAACAAGGTGATGAGCTCCCAAGCCTGCTGTTTAATCTCGCCTTTGAAAAAGTAATAAGGGAAGCTAGAGTAACCATAAACGGAACTATATTCTTCAAATCGGTATAAATCCTGGCATATACAGATAATTTAGACACCATAGCGACATCCCTTTATGATCTTAAAGAAGCCTTCATAAAAATTGATAAAGTGGCAAGAAGAATGGAATTGCCACTGAATGCAGACAAGACGAAGGCAGTGGTGTCAAGAACAAGCAGTGTAGAACATTGGCCAAAATCTTAAAATGAGACCCTACATTTTCGAAATATCTCGAAGAATTCGATTCAGTCACCAGTTTCAAAGACCATATAACCACCGGATATTATCACTATAATAAAACTTAACCGTATACGATGGGCTGGTCACATTATACAGACAGACGAAGCGTACCCACCCAAGAAAATCTTACTGGGTACGTGCAGAAAAAATATAGGCAAAGGAAGACCAAAACTGCGTTGGTTGGATGGCGTAGATCGGGGCGCTGAGCTATTTGGTATACGTTGTTGAAGAACTCAAGTGAGGGATAAATTGAACTGGAGATAAATGTTACAGTAGACAAATCCCAGACCCGGGCCGGGTTGTTAAGAAGGATGCAATGGCACAGAGTTTTAGTAGTACTGCTGTGCATTGCCACTATACACATGTAGGTTAGGTTAGGTTGAAGCGGTTACCCTGTGGGGCATACTTAGGCTCATAGCCCATTGCGATGCCGCAAAGGGAGCTTTCCCTATTTCTCCTAAAACCGGTGTGTGCTTTTAAAAAATTTTAGAATATCTCCTATTTCTGCAGAACTGAGATCTTTCAACTCTTTAAAAAATTGTCTGCCTAGAATAGTAAATCTCCGTCTGGATAGAGCAGGACAATGTCACAGAAGGTGCAAGATTGTCTTTTCCTCTTCCTCATCAAGACAACTTCTACAGAAGTCATGTGCTTGCACACCCATCCTTTGGGTGTGCCTACCTATTAGGCAATGCTCCGTTGTGACTGGGATCAGTGTGCTAAGACTGTATTTATTTTGGCTTAGCAGAGATTCTGTGAATTTAACATTGAGAGCCGGACACAGTTGATGGGCGATTTTGCAGGTGACTTTATTACGCAATCTTTCGTTTGCTTTCCTTACGATTTCTTCGAGAATGAGTTGCCTAAGGGTATGCCTATGACATTGTCCATGTACTCATCGGTCAATTTGGTGCCGAGTCTCGCTAGTTCATCGGCTCTACAGTTACCCTCAATGTCGCATTGGACAGGAACCAATATTATCCTCAAGCGAAATGGCTCAGTTAGGAGATGTGCGGCATTTCATTTGCATTACCTTTTAGGTTGTCGACTGCAGGTATTGTGAGGGATTTTATCGCCGATTGGCTGTCAGTGAAAGGGTAAATGTCATTTCCAGATATCGCATCACACTGGATCAGTGTCGCGGCTTACCTTATTGCCATCAGTTCAGCTTGAGTTTTCTCGAAGGAATTAGAACTGGAACTATCCGTGAAACACCAAAATTAAGAAAAACATTTTCTAATAGCGGTCGCCCCTCGCCGAATAATGGCAAACCTCCGAGTGTATTTCTGCCATGAAAAAGCTCTTCATAAAAATATCTGCCATTGGGAATCGACTTGAAACTGTAGGTCCCTCCATTTGTTGAATAACATCAAGACGCACGTCACAAATAGGAGGAGGAGCTCGGTCAAACCCCCAAAGAAGGGTGTATGCACCAATTATATATATATTATATATATATATAATCATGCAGCATCCAGCTTACTTCGCCTGAATTCTTCTCGAAGACGTTTAAAGATATGCAACGATAGCAGCCCTTCTGGAGAGCGAGTAGCGTTTATATTGTAAAACGCTTCTTAAAACAAGTTAAATTATCAAATAAAAATTGCTTATTAATTTCTATTTATATGCGAGTACACTATCTTTTTAGTATCCTTTTATATATAAAAATAAATAAGTATCGTTAATAAACACAAACAAAACACACACAAAATTACTCATCTGATTTTGGATCACGAATTTTACTGTTATTTTTCAATTTGCGCTTTGGCAAATACTTCAAGCATAATTTCTAAGCCTATCAAATACCCAACTCATCCTTTCTTCTCATTAAGATACTCTAATTGCCTCTAGCAATTTTACTTTAATTGATTTTTTTGTCGGCCTTGGAATTGGTAATAAAGTGCAAAGCCAGAATCATAATAAGAAACAAAACTGAAAAGACTAAAAAGCTAAATCACTTCAAAACAAATACCCAATACAGCGTAAAGAGAAAGGAGAAGGAAAAACGCAGCTGTTTGTTCTTACATAGAGAGTCGATGTCAATACGAATCAGTCGAATGGCTGAAATACAATAAATATTTTTATGCGTAGATATATTTACGTATATGGTGCATATAGCCTCTGTTAGGTGCTTGGCCGAGCTCATTCACCAATTTTGTCCTGGCCCTTTGTGCCTCACTAGAACCATAGGAAATATATAATAATAATAATAGACCACCTCCAAACGGCAGATGGTTTTGGATGAGTAGCTTTTTTATGACACAACTGAACTCAGATGTTTTCCATTGCTCTGGCTACGGCTATTAGAAACCAATTTTTGTATGATAAAGTTTCAAGCCCGCAAAGGTTATCGAACTCATGACCAAACGAGCGATAGTCACGCGCAAACCCAAACGCACTACAGTGGCCACTCAAGTTATAATAATAACGAGAAAAATTGAAACAAATTTAACGACAATGATGAAGTTTGGCTGGGAGGAGCACATAAAATTGGTCTATCAGCAACATTCCCTAAGGGCACATAAATAACAATCGTTTCTAATCATAATAAAATTGACAAACCGTTCACAATATGGCGCACCCAAAATCGAATAATAACAAACAACAACAATAAGCAACCAAATCGGCGATAGACTCACACAAACACATTAAAATCGTTAGGGGAGAATATAATAAAACCACTCAACAACCATAACCACAACTTGACTACAAACTACCGCCCCAACTACAACTACAGCTATTGCAGATTAGTAGCTGAAGAAACTCACTTTAGCCTAAACCGAAACAGCCAAGCGCCTACACTTCCTCTTGAAACACTCAAACACCCACACACCCCCAACTCTATGTGCCGTCCACTCACTCGTAGCACATTAATCCTCCGCGTCAGCTGGAATTTTCTTTGCAAAGTGGATAAATGATAAAAGTGTCAGCGCCGAGCAGCCGCGATAATGACGTTCTTACTAGACAGTGAGATGACGCTGTATGAGCGGGAAGCGGGAGACATAAGTGGAAGAAAAGTTATTGGTTGAGAAAATGTTGAAGTTGTTTGGCCATAAATTGGGTGTGGCAGCTACAATACACAGCAATACGCGCTGATGGCAACACTAACTTTCAATCACTCAAAAGCGCTGGCACAAAAACAACAATAGAACGCATGTTAAAATAATCACACAACCTTATACTCGTATATTGTAGATAAAGCGATAGTAAAACAATAAACAATAAACTTCCATACATATTTTTCGCCGCCTTTTAATGCCATAGCCATAGCGTAATTTACTAATACATATTTTGTAACACTTTTTTAGGGATTTATGAGTGTACAAGTACATTCAACTGGCACACTCGAATATTGTAGGTGTGTGAATTGTTAATATTATCTGCTACAAAATTATAAAACCACCAAAGGTTGGCAAGTTTTGGCCATTTATTTATTTATTTTTTTTAATTTCAATTATGTTCGTTTAAAGCTATAGTTTGGTTTTTAGTTAATGCCCTATTAATCCAAGTTCCAAGCTTTATGCAAGATTTACAAAGTTTTGTCCAATTTCAATCAAAATTTCAAAATCATTAATCAGAATTCTCAACTGTGCAGTTTTATAGCCCATTAAATTTTAGTATAATAAAGTGGAAGTGACACAAAATACTGGCTGCTTTTCGATCATTTTTCCTCTGAATGTATAGCAAATATTCACCATATAACGAATGCTCACCGTTTTTTTTTTTTTTAAGGAAGATAACACTCGTCACCGTCAGCAAAAAGACAACTTTGAATACTATACACACTAAAAGTTAATGAGCTATAAATTGTGTAAAAAATTAAAAAAAAATTTTCAATTCAATTTAAGAAAGTTTGAATTTTCGATAAAAATTTGACGAATTCTTATAAATCTTACGCAAAGTTTGAAATTTATATTAACAAGAATTTTGCTATAGAATGAAGTATATTTTTACACTTGACAAAGTTGTATTTAATGGAAGGTAGTCATTCTACTTCTTGAGTGACTAGAGCTACACTAGTTGCAAAATGGGCAATTAAAATTGAATTAAATTCAGTAAGCAATTAAATGTTTACAAAGTCAACCGATTTGCAAAGTAAATCATACTATTCCAATTTATTAAATATCACATCGCGAAGAATAAATTTTCTAGCCTATTGACGAACAGTGTATGTAAATATCGTACCCAGGCATAGCATCAAACTGTACCAGAGGCACGGTTTTTTGGGTAGTCATCAGTTTAGCCTGAGATATTCCAATAATCGGGAAAACTCGAATATGCTGTACCATAGCAGGGAAGGTAACCTCTCTAGCTAATGCATCTGCAACTTCGTTCCCAGTTATACCCCTTGGTACCCATAAGAGGCGGAATCGATTGTGCGTTCCTAGCAGGTTCAATTTCCCAATACACTCAAGGACCAATGAAGACTTAATCCCGCAGAATGGGAATGCCTTGAGTGCCGCCTGAATGTCGTTTAGAATAGCAACTTGCTAAATCCGCAGGTCTCAGTGTAAGTTGATCTCTGCACACAGCCAGATACACTTCCGCTTGGGAGATGCTGGAAAAACTACCCATCGGCACAGACAGCTTCATTTTGGGGTCATATATTCCAGCGCCTTTGCCTTCTGGTGTTACTCTTCAAGTTTCCTTTCAAGTGCAGGTGTGCTACAACTTACTTCATCGTACACTTCAATTCTGAACTTCTACATAAGCTAGATGGACTCTGCAAGCAAACTTCTATAGATCTGCATCTAGACGGTTAGATTTGACTCTTCTTATAGTCTCCTTTTACCACTCTTTCAAAGTCTCGCTTAAAATGGAATTTTTAATGAACTTTAGCATCGAGGAACAATATCCATTATCAATGACTTCAAATGATGGGCTGTGCCAGAAGTATTTTTTAATAGAAAATTCAGCTTCTGCATTTTAGGGAATAATTGAGATTTCACCAGGAATCTGTTCCCTTATAACTCGAAGACCGAAGGAGAAAGTGGTACTGGATGGCAGTTCGAGCAAAATTTCAAATTCTCTTATACACTTTTGTTCCATTCGTGCCATTATAACTGAAATAAGGTGGCTCGGGTACTATATCGGAACCTACAGGGCAGTTAATCTGTTCTAAGAGCTCTTCTCAATAGTCCCACCGTACTTCCACAAAAATCAAAGAACAATTTCGGAACAAATAGACAATAAATTAGGGAACTGTGGATCCGTGGCTCGCCCAATGAGAGCTATTGGTTCTGGCTTTGCAGATAATTTCGGACTTCGCATGCAAAACGAGCAGAAATCTTTGGTGTTGCCTCCACAGGTCAAAAAAATATTAGTTTATTCTTGAAAAAGCCGAATGCGATGTTAGATGAAATCCTTCTTCAGCTGAAGAGCATAGGCATTATTTATAACCCAGTGCACGAATGTCTTCTCTCCTTATTTCTTAAAGAACACGTATGTGGCAAATGTTGGGATAGTAAATAAGCAACTTTTTCGCTTTCCCTGCACATATTTCTCTAATCTACTAATATTCTCTTTCTCTCTGTCTCCGTTTTCGCGACCATAATTGCTGCTTTAAATCTTATATGCAATGCGCTTAGTTTTTTAGGACTTAAAAAAAAAAAAAAAATAATTGGCGCGTACACTTCTGTTAGGTGCTTGGCTGATCGCCTCCTCCTATTTGTAGTGTGCGACTTGAGGTTGTTCCACAAATGGAGGGACCTACAGTTTCAAGCCGACTCCGAACGGCAGATATTTTTATGAGGAGCTTTTTCATGGCAGAAATACACTCGGAGGTGCCATTGCCTGCCGAGGGGCCACCGGTATTAGAAAAATGTTTTTCTTAATTTTGGTGTTTCACCGAGATTCAAACCAACGCTCTCTCTGTGAATTCCGAATGATAATCACGAACTAACCCATTCGGCAACGGCAGCCGCCTCTCAAAGTATTGCGCAGACGAGTCCCCCGTATTATTAAAATTATTTTCTTTATTTTTGAATTCCACAGGGCAAATTTTTTTTATTTTTTATTTTTGAAGTATGTTGATCAAATAGCACCCTTTTCTTACCCAAATGAGACCGCATTCTCTTAATTTCGTCATGCAGAACATTCATAACAATCCACAATATTCCCTTTTCCCTTAAGGAGACAACAATTATTCTGCGTACGACTAAATCCCAAGAAATGGTCGCCAAAAGCTTCCGGCTGAGAGAAAAACGTTTGCCTTCTTTCGAGTACTTCCTACTACCTCCTGTTTTGGCTCTCCCTTCATGTCAGATTATGAGTGGATGTATGGATTACTCATAAATATTGCCAAACACTGCTCTGAAATGTCCATACATTTTCGTTTTTGCCTTATTGTGGGAAATTGAGACACCTCCTTGTGTATAACTTCTTCATACCTAATTTTAGGTGCAGTGTTTATACCAAACGTTATCTGCACATCCTTACCTTGCCAAGCTGTCTCGTGCTTTTTCACTCTTCAATTTTTCATAGCACAATAAGTTAAAGACCGGCTTATATATTCCCATTTGCGGCATACGCATCACGTCTTAACGAATATAAAGTTTTTTGGTTACTCCATTGATTTTATGAGAGGCATTTTTTACGGCAGGAATTCACTCGTAAAAAGTTTTGTCACACCTGCCCATAGGTGATCGCTATTAGAGAAAACTTATTATCGCATAACCCGGAGCATCCCTCAATGCAAAATCATGGAATTTTTATAGAATTTCTTAAATGTTAAATGTTTTTACAATCTTATTTCTTAATGAATGAACAGAACGTGATTCGCTTATTGCAAGAATTCATTAAGCCGAAAACTGAAGGCAACAAATGAAGCTGCAGAATTATCAAGAACTTCGCCTAACTTCTATCTTTCTTTTTTTCTTTTTATGTATATCAAAGAGTTCTAAAGTTGCGAAAATGGTTTATAAAACAAGGAAGAGGTCCGTCATTTTCAGTTTTCTCAAAGTTTTGTACTTTTCCATGCAGCCTACAGCAGCCTAGTAACAGCGTTTTCTTTGCCATTTATGGTTTAATGTACATGAATTTTATTGCTAAACAGTTATTCCCAAAAGATTTACCTTTAAACATACACATACATATATATATTTATATATATGTACGTAAACTAACTACGAGGTGACTCAGAATTAATTATCCCAATTTGTTTTCGAATAATTCAGATTCACCTTCTGATTTTTTTTTTATTTTTAATTTAATTTTTTTAATGTCTAAAGTTTTTTTTGTTTAGTAAAAAATATTTTGAATAATTATAATCTTTATCTTGACCTTGATGTGCCCCATTGCTTATCTGTTTGCAAAAATTTTAATCTTCGTTTTAGTAAAAAAATTATTTTGAGTGATGAAATCTTTATTTCGAACTTCACGGGTTCCATTGCTTACATATCTGTTTGTATGCTGCAGCTGGCTAGTCCAGTCTAGTGTCAAATTTGCAAAAATTAAAAATCTCCCATTAGGGATACATTTTGCGCCACCTTGTACACCCTGTTAAGGAGTAAATGTGTGTATGTACTTACGAGCATTCAAAACGCGTAGCCGTGATAGTTTATTAGTGTCGAAAGCATTGAATATCTACATATATACCTTAGCTCTAAAGAGTTGTTTGAATGTGTTGTAAAGCAACAATAATTGGACTAACTTGTAACGCGCGCATACCAAATGTGGTTTGCTATAAATGTTGTAGCTGTTGTAGTTGCTTTTGCGCGTGATGGTTTACTTTCGCGCGCTTATAAAGGCTGACTAGTAAGTTGAGAAGCTGGTTAGTTTTTTGATGCTGACGACTTGGCAGTAGCCGGCGGCTTAAAGTGAACGAGCATTCGGAGTCCTTTCAAGTCACATGTTTTGGGTTTTTTGTTTAGAAATTTTTCGCCACAAACTAGTAATACAATACTATTATTTTTGTTGCTTTCGAGAAGGTACGCATGTGGTGCCTACACATACACGTACTACATACACCTGAGTTCACAATAGTAGCAATCCGACCTATTACAAAGTTTTGACGAGTTATTAAACTATTATTTATAAAGGTATAGCCTATATTTCCAACAACAAAAACAAAATAGATTAAAGTCTCCAATTTGGTACAAAACCGAAAAAAATTTCAACAAATTTTCATCAAAATTAAAAAATTGTATATGAGAATTTTTGAGAAAATTTCGAGTACTCAGTTTGGTGCCCATTCAATTTTTAAGTTTAAAGCGGCTTATTTTTTACAATTTTCTTTTTTTTTTTTGCCTGGCGGATTTGCGTTTTTTCAAGCATTGGTTAAAGGAAGGGCCGTCACTGAATCTTATAAAAAAACTATTAAAAATCAACGGGAGTCTTGAGTCAATTTAATCTGGCACTTTATTGCGCCAAAATTCAATGGGCTATAAAATTGCATACAAAACAGTTGTTTGAGTGTTTTTTTAATTTTTTTATGAAGTTGCGACTGTAATACAACCATATAAAATATGTTATTGTATTATAAAAAAATAAAAAAAATTAAATAAAATAAAAGCATTAGTAAAAATATTGCCAAGTCGCACTACTATTATTGTAAACACAGGTGTACCTACTTGTACATACATACGTACATATGCACTTCATTAAAAGTTCAGTCGTAAAAACATCAACGCTTCATGGCTTTGCCGGAACTTAACCGACAATCAAGCCAACAATAGTAGCCATGCAACGACGAGCTGGATGTTAGTCAGACAGACATGCGCATACAGCAAAGCAACCCAGCGCGCCAATATCGCAACATATACGCAAACAGTCTATCTGTCTGTTTCACTGTCTCTCTGTGCATAAATGCGTACATACGTTTGCTTGGCAGTGCGGTGAACTTGTGAAGGCAACCAGCGTAAATTCGAAATTTGTTACCCTGTTGAGCGTGACTGCGGGTTGTTCATCAAAACGGTTGCGTATTTGTGTGCGTATGTGGTTTTGTTATAACGCTTGCCACCAAAAATGTCGACAAACATTTGTAACAACACTTACGACCACTCATTCATCACACCCCAGATGCCAGTCACTCATTCAGGCAATCATTCAGTCATCAGGAGTGTCCACTTTAGGCCTTTAACAACCAATCTTCACCTCTTGCCTCTTCTGAATCTTGTCTCTTGCCACGCATTCTCCATTTCTCTCTCTCTCTCTCTCTCTCTCTCTGCAATTGCTATCACGCAAAGTATTTGTAACGAGTTAAGACTGGCACACCCGTCGTGGCTGCCGCTTCACTTCTCCGCACTTCCACTTAAATGCTTCCCGGCTGCAATTTGTGTGAATGGCGCATGTTGCTCGTTAAAACTCCGGACAGTGAAATTGGCTCTAAAACATTGACAGTTAGAGCGCTTTTGATTAACTCGAATGTTTGTATGTCTGTATTCCCATATCCTTCAAGGATCTGCTAGCCGTTATTTTTGTTTATGCTTGTTATTTTTTTTTTGGTTATTTTTGTGATTTTGACTTTGCTGTTGTTTGACTCTTCCACTGGCAGTATTTGTTTATTAACTTGTTTTTACTCTTTATAGCATTTTAATTGTTGTATGTGCCAAAGTGCCAATGTCAAATTAAGATTGCGCATACGCCATGTCGCACTGTTAGCATACACATAGACCGCACACTTTTGCACGCTTCTATAAAGATAAATGTGTATGTTGGCGGATGTATACCAAATTGTATTTCATCATTTATTACACCATTCGTCCTTGACATTTCGTGAAATCCGCTTGTGATACTTTACATGCGTGATTGGGGTTGCGAATTGGGTTGTTTATGCTTCTTTTAATTACTCAAATGCATTTCGGTATTCATATAGTAATTTTCGAACGCACTAAAAATGGGTCGAGCAATTTTACACTTGAATTAGCATGCATAAATAGTTGTTGTTAGTTTTTCATTCGCCTGATCTAGCCCTTCTGTTACATTCCGGTCATTTCATGACCTTTTTTTGTTGAATTTCATCATATCTGCTAATATTAGCAACATTTCACAATTTCCTTTCATGACTTTGTGTATTGACATAAAACCAATAGAAAAAGCATAAAAAAAATGATTTTGATTTAATAAACAGGTGGTAACATCAAAACTTACGTGCGCGCACCTTCGGGTCATTCGGTGACCCTCAGCTGTTTTACATATAAAGTGTATATTTCGCGCCTCTTTTGTAGTTAGGTTTTTGCTGCAAAAGCTTGTATTTGTTAAATTCTTTTAAAAATGGAAAGATTCCAAGCTTCTGTAAGTATTTTTATTATAATATTTAACTATTATTGGTGTGTTTATTTATGAAAATTTGGTTTAGAGGCCAAATCGTCTGACTCAAAGCCAAATAGAGCATATTATTGACAATGATGAGGATTTTGATGAGTGTAGTGAAGATGGGGATGAAGATTATATAGTGGAACAATTTGAATCAGCAGTGTTCCTATGTATTATTGCAATGCCCTATTGAGTGGTCAATGGAACCAGTTGGGCACAATAGTGGCAGGGCCAGAATAGAAAATATAATCCACGGAAGACAGGGAGTTACTGCATATGCAGTACATCGTATTTCTACTACCAAGAAATCATTCGATCAATGCTTTACGTACCAACTAAAGCAAATTATAATACAATTCAGCAATATAGAGGGCGAGAAAAAATTGGAGCTGGATATAAAAAAATAGATGAGATAGAACTCGATGCATATTTGGGTATTTTAATTTTAGCAGATAAATGTATTTTTTCACAGGAGTATATCGTTCACACGGAGAAAGTATTCGAAGCCTCTGGGATGAAGTGCACGGCTGACCATTATTCCGTGCAACAATGTCACTTGGCAGGTTTCTTGAAATTTATCGTGTTTTGAGGTTCGATAACAGAGACAATCGAAGGGCTCAAGGAATGAACGACAAACTTGCTCCGATTCGCGATTTGTATGAGAAGTGGGTGGCTAATTTACCGCTACTTTTTGTTCCATACGAAAATATTACAGTAGACGAGCGTTTAATTCCTTTTAGGGGCAGATGCCCCTTTTTAGTTTACATGTTAAGTAAACCAAGCAAATATGGAATGAAAGCATGGGTAGCTGCGGATGTGCGTACAAAATTTTGCCTTAATTTCCAAATGTATTTAGGGAAGGAGTCAGCTTCCGCTCCACCGGAACGGAACCAAGGCCAGCGCGTTGTGTTGGATCTCGTTAGTGGGTATGAAGGGCGGAATATTACAACCGACAACTTTTTTACTACTCGGGATTTGGCACTGGAGTTATTGAAGAAAAGAATTACTTTGGTAGGCACCGTAAGGAGTAATAAACGATTTTTACCGATTTGTGGTACTAAAGTGTAGTTAAGGAGTCTACCAGTGCTAAGCAGTCGACATTTCTTTACTGGATCAGTTACCCTTGTGCAATACATACCCAAAAAATGGTGACTGTTTTAAGTACCTTGCACCATGATAAAAGCGTTATGGAAAACCATCCAAAAAAGTTGCCAGATATCGTCAACTTCTGCAACTCTACAAAATCTGGAGTGGATACTATTGATCAACTTGTAGAAACATATACATGCAAGAGGCAAACTAATCGTTGACCTGTAGCAATTTTTGCAAACATCGTAGATATCTCAGCGTTGAATGCCTTTGTATTATGGACAGAAGTTAATCCCTCGTGGAATGCTGCAAAAACATATAAACGTAGACTTTTCCTCGAAAATCTTGGCTTAGACCTTGTTCATGGGGAAATTGATCGCAGAAAAACGCTACCAAGATCTCAACCGTGAGCAGATATTGTACGCAATATGAGAGCGGACGCAGAGCAACCAAGCACTTCGGCAGGAACTGTTCCGAAAAAAAGAAAACCTAGTCAGCGAGCCACCTGTGCAGTTTGCCCTAGCTCAATTCGTCGCAAAACGTACGAAAGCTGCACGGTTTGCAGAAAACCTGTGTGTCCACAACATCGTTCAACGGTTACGGTTTCAAAAACTTATTTTTTTGGAGCATTCAAATTAAAAAAAATGTATCTAATGTATTTAAATATGTATATATAACAGCTTAATAATCAATAAAACTAATGAATTTTAAAAACTTCTATTAAAATTATAAACTTTTATACTGATATCTAAGCAAAACACAGGTAAGGTCATTTCGTGACCCGAATATCACATGTGTAAGTTTTTTTGAATGTAACAGAAGGGCTAGTAGAAATTTGAATAAATTGGCTTTTATGGCATACAAGTACAGCGGATCTGTCGGAGATTGCGTCTGGGAGCGTAGTAAACAAATGATTTATTTATTTTATATATTTCGGTTGGTTACTTTATACTCGTACCTTAGTTTCTTTTAGTTCTATGTTCTTTAATTAAAAAACATTCTCAATAAAAACTGTGAAATTTTTATGGCAAATTGTTCACTCTTTTTTCTAATTTTTACAAAGCTTGAAACTTCGGTTTATATTTTTTTTTTTTTTTTGTAGGAGAATGAAAAATATGTGTACAAAAAATTCGTTATAAGTTTAAACAGCTGACGCACGTTTCGAGTTTTGTTTCACTGTCAAACATCTTCAGTTTGGTCTATAATTTAACCATGAATCGTCTTACAAACGAACAGCGCTTGCAAATCACTAAATTTTATTATAAAAACGCGTTTTCTGTTAAGAAAGTTTAAAGTCGAAAAATTGTGTTCAGCGACGAAGCTCATTTTTGGATCAATGGGTACGTAAATAAGCAGAATTGTCGATTTTGGAGTGAAGATCAGCCAGAAGAAATGCAAGAGCCTCTAATGTATCCAGAAAAGGTCACAGTTTGGTGCGAATTATGGGCTGGAGGTATCATTGGACCGTACTTCCTTAAGGATGCCGCGAATCGTAACGTAAGTGTGAATGGGGAGCGCTACCGTGAAATGATATCCAACTTTTTTTGCCCAAAATGCAAGAGCTTGACTTGCATGACATGTGGTTTCGGCAAGACGGTGCCACATGCCACACAGCACGCGTAACAATGGACTTGTTGAGAGGCGAGTTCGGTCCTGTCAATTGGCCACCCAGGTCGTGCGATATAACGCCTTTAGATTATTTTTTGTGAGGTTATGTTAAAGCTCATGTCTATTAAGACAAGCCTGCTTCAATTAACGCATTGGAAGGCAACATTAAAGCATTGATATGTGAGATACTGGAAAGAGTATGCCAAAATTGGACTAAGCGAATGGACCATTTGAAGCACAGTCGCGGTCAACATTTGCATGAAATTATCTTCAAACATTAAATTATAAGGACTGTACTATCGATTTAAATAAAAACTTCATGCTTTTTTTTAATTTTACGTGTGTTTTTTTTTTGAAAAATTTTGAGTGTGATTTAATAAAAATAATCTTTAAGTAAAGTTGCTATAATGGGACATTTCTTAAAGAGAAATAACGAAAGATCATTCACATCAGATTTATCCAGCAGCGAGATCCAAATTCCCTAAATTAAGCGATGGAAACTGAGCAGATTAGGGAACAGCATAAGAGTGACCATTGTCGCGAATAAAAGTTGACTGGAAGAACAAAGCAAATAAATTGGCCGTCTCAAGGTGAGAGTTCGCCTCTTTATTATCTAGAAGAACAGCAGTAAGCACACTCACGCAGGTTTTGTTGGATTTTATGTAGTGCCAAAGCGCCTGCGGACATGACTTAATTTTATAATCAGCACGTAGAATATAGTTATAATGAAGAAGTTTATTTAGACAACTGAGTTTTGTTTAAATACTGACATTTAATACACAAACTTTGCTTATTAGTTTTTACAAAAATTCGTAAATTTTGTGTTTAAGAAATTTTTTTGTAAAATTTGTCAAGTAGATTCTTCATTCTTTTAAACTAAGGTTGGTATGAAGTTATTGCAGAATCGTGAAGTAAGTATATTGCAATTGCGAGAGTTTGTATTGAATAAAATAAATAATTTCATTTAAAAAGTCAAATATGTTTATTTCTGCTTTCTGATATTTCACCCAACCTGCCTCGAACACATACAACAAAGCATACTTATTTATTAGTATTATAAGTCCATTATTAAATCAGTGCTCTTAAGAACCGCACTCTGCGCACAATAATCTTTTGATACCTTTATGAATGCCAATATCAAACTCCCTCCATTCATTTTTCAACTTATTCAAATGAACTCAAATCCACAAAAGCCAGTTATTAATAAATTTTCAATGATGGACAAAGCTAGGTCGAGAATTAATTTCGTTAACTGGTATATGTAAGAATATATGTATGCGCAACAACAACAAATTTAATTACACGAAAATATGGTGCTTCACAGAAAATAATTCTTAAATAAATCATGCATACCTGTATGTCTATGTACAAATACAATGCCACACACATTTTAGTGGAGAATTTTAAATCCGCACCAAACAATATGCCAATTAATGTAACAAAAACGTGTAATGAGTGACATTTATCCAATTGCCTTTGCATTCTGCATAAATTGTTAAGGGTTAAGAGAAAGCGAGAGTTAAGAATCAGCTCATCGAAAGATAGCCAAGAAGAGAGAGAGACAGAGAGGGTGGAATAGATTGTTGCATTAAGAGACTTATACTCGTATGCAAATGAAGCCGAACAAACAAAAAAAAGACAAAGGAGAAAAACGAAGGCAAATAATTATCGAGCATATTTTTAATTAACGTATAAGCACCAAAAGTTAATTAAATTACGGTATAATACCAACAATTGAATATAGGCTCAGTGCACACATACAGTCGCGCGAATACATGTGCGCATATACTATGAGCAAAATCTACGCAATAAATGTTGCACACAATGCCAAAGCGTTGAAGTTCAACAGACAAAGGGGCAGCTGAAGAGTAAACGCGCAAAAATAAAAATGAATGTGCATTGATATTGGTATAATTAATTAAAATCCACTATTAATGCCGGTAAGCAAACATGAGCACACAACCAAGTATGCCATTGATAGTCTGTCTGCACATGAATATCTGCAAACAAGTGTACGTACATACATACATGCATACACCACTACGTGCAAGTAAGCGTATGCATGTGTGTGTGGAATGTAAGTTTATTTATTTGTTGTGCAAATTTTTCTGGTATTTGCATGGGTATATCTACATTTGCATAAATACTTAGTCAAGTGTGTACCCACCAGATATGAATTTTGTGCAGATTAAAGCTACGACTCGCACAAAAAGCGACAAAAGCAAGAAAAAATGGCAGAGATAAACGAAGCATTTGCAAATATGGGTATAGCGACAGAAAAAGTATTATGAAAAAAATTTGAATGCATACCAAAATAAAATTCCATGTGATGCTGTTTGTTCAATGCTATTTATTTATTTATTATAATTTTTTTTGTTTTTTAGTCAATTGAAAAAGTTGACTGTTGTTTTCAAAATAATAACACCATGAGCTGCTATGTGCGAATTTATTTGTATTGTAATTCAAGTGTTTATATTTTTAGGATTTATTTGTAGCTGATCAGCTCAAAGCAGTGATTTAACCCAAATATTACTGAAATATATAATATTTCTGCTTAATCACCTACACTGTGCAGCACTTGACTGGATATTGGATGAAGCCCATTGTTTAAGAGATTGAGTCACAAGTAAAAAAGTTATTTCTCCGATTTTCGAAGTTAGCCTGCTAAATCGAGATATGGGCATTCGAGGCTCGAAGTTGGGACTTTAGCAACAAATTATTTGAAATTAATGTGTAACGTAAATATATTTCTACTTATATAAACACCGTTGTCAGTTTGCAATTACCCGGTTTATACCGTATCGCAGGAATTCCAAGCAATCATCAATTTCTTTGTTTAAGTTATGAAAAAGATTACCCCATGTCCTAAAGTGTGGTTAAATTTCAAGGGCTGTTGTTGAATGTTAACCACACCTAAATGTCAACGACACCGTTGGACTTCTTTCTTTGGAGTTATTTGAAAGAAAAGGTGTACGTCGATAAGACAGCAACAATTCAAGAGCTAAAGGATGAGATAATTTGGCACATTAACGGCATAGAACCTCAAATTTGCCTCAGCGTCATCGAAAATTTGGACCATCGGATGGAGGTGTGCCGCCGAGACCGCGGCGGCCATTAGACCAATATTTTATTTCATACGTAATTGAGCCATACCAATATTACCATAATAAAGAGAAACGATAATAATTTCTTACAAAAAATTGTATTTTATTCAAAATCAATACCGGCCCTTGAAACTTAACTACCCTTTATATCTTAGATACACTTTAGGCTATTTTTTCGGAGTTTTTCCTTGTGGTTGCTAATTTCTAGAGAGAAATAACACTGCCTACTTTTTGGCGTTCGTTTTTTGGTGCAAACTTGTAGGAAATTTATTTTTGGAGCCTACTTTTTGCAGTTAAATTTCCTTGGTGCTCACTGTTTGGGGCGTTTTTTGGTCCCACTTTTTTGGCGTTTTTTTTTTTGGTGCCTACTTTTTGGCGCTTATTTCCATTTCCTGGCTAGTGTTTGTGCGTACTGTAAAGTGCTATCCATTCCGGCGTCGGATTTATTGGTATTGCAGTAATTTGTGTGGTCCTGAAATCGCTGCGTTTGCGCGGGTGATAAACGCTCGTAGTAGCGCGCGTTGTTGCCACGGTTTGTGTCCGACGTTTACCCACACCGGTTAACCCTTCTCCGTTTCTTGTAAATTTGTATTTGTATTGTCTGCAAATGTTGTGAATTTATATAGATATATATTCTTTCCCTCTTTCCCTCTCTCTCCCTCTTTCTCTCATTCTCTCTCGGGTCTCTCCCAAATAGCACTGCGACATATTTTAGAGATTATTTTCCACACGAGAGAATCGATAGGTGCACTATATTAAAACTCATGGGTAGTAAATCTGTGTTATTGGTTTTTGACAATGACGTCGGGGTTTATTAAAGAACCAGACAGTCATTTCCAAAAAATGTGCAATTTTTTTTTTTTTTTTTTTTGGTTCGTCCTGTAAATGCATGGGCTGAAAACGTAATCAACGTAATTTCTATCATGAAAAACGCAATCGTTCCAACGTCGCTCTAAAGTTTGAATACCACTTTTATAGCATCTTTTGCCTCAAAATAGGCCTTAGATTCGTCATTCGAGCGAAATTTCTTACTGGCGACCATTTACTTTAGGTCTGCGAACAGTCACTAAAATCGGTGCATGTGGGAGCAATTCAATTAATTTAGTTTTGCCATTGTTTTATTTGAGTTGTGACACGATGCGTTGTATTGTTTTTGGTCCGCAGTGAGCAAACGCGGTACCCACTTTGAACAGAGCTTTCTCATAGTCAAGTGATCATACAATATACCTAAACCCAACACATTCTTTTGATATCTTTACGATGTCAGCTAACCCATGCAACTTCACTTTTCGGCCATTCAAAACGATTTTGCGGATTTTTTTATTTTTTCCTGGTGTTACCGGCTCATTTAGACGTACATCATCGATGTCTCTACGACCACGTTTGAAGTCAGCAATCCATCGTTTTATTGTTGTTTCTGATGAAGCGAAATCCCCATAACACATTTTAAGCCATCGCTTCGCTTGAACGGTATTTTCCCCCATCAAGAAGCAATGTAATTAAAACACGAAATTCGTTTTGATCCATTGTTTTGAAAATAGCAAAAGTAGCGTCACCCTTAGCAAAATAACTCAGGAACTAATGAATAAAATATCACGAAATTTTAACAGCTGTCTTTTCAAGGTTAATATTAACTAAAAAAATGTGAATGCAATAAAACTAGTGTCATCTATGTGTTGGGACCGGTACTTTCCAGTCCATGTGTTAATTCTCTTGGCATTTGGTTTTCATTTGATATCCATATCTCTATGTTACTTACCACCATTGAGTAATACCATCGCACACATCGCGATTTTCTCGTATGAGAGAAATACTGTTGCACAGCAAAATATTAAAATTCACTACTCTGAAACTTAATTACTAATAAAGTGCCAAAATTTCTATCAATGAAGATTTGGAAAGCTGATCCTGGGATACCGTAACCCTAGTGCTTTTCAGGTCCCGAAAATTGCTGGATTAAGTGGCTTTCAGTCACCACCTTTTGTTTTAGCTAATGTTTTTATCAGCAGGTTTAGAATGTGGTGAGTGCAAAAAGTGAATGCTTTGCTGGATTTACGTCCCCATTTGAAATGCAATAATATGATAGTAACATTTTTTTTTTTTTTTTTGTAATATGGCTTTATTTATATACGATTACTTATATTTGGTTCATGGAGTGGAATAAATATGTTGATTATTGTATATTTGTTATATATTTTGGTCTTTATATATTTTTGTTATTTTTTTTTAGTTTTCAATATTAACTATTACTTTCACTAGGACTTATTTCACTTATAAAAAGTGTATAAGATTTGTCCGTCTTATTACATACATATTTGATTTTTAAAATCAGTTTATCTTAAATTTTAAGTACTTTTATTTCATATTTAAATTCTTTATGTTATTGACTTTTTACTCATATTAAAAAGTTGTTTCCCATGGTGAGTCCCGAAATCCCGGGATTACTTTAAAAATATGCCGAAATCCCGTGATCAAAGTTCCTTGCTAATATTGGCAACCCTACCTGCTAACTTCAAAACTGTGTCGAGGGTCTCAAGAGAATTCCGGTCACTTCAAATATGTCACTTTGGCTTATTCGCATACCCATCAATGAGCTATTTTGCTAAACGTTTCAACATCCAATAGGTTTTTGGCGGTATTTCGTGAGAATTTTCATAAAAATGATGATTTCGCTAATGCTGTTTTAACGGTAGCGATCCCGTGCAGCTTACAGTTGGCCAAGATGGCCAAGATCAGCACTCAAAATATTCCATATAGTGGCTGGACAGAGAGTCTAGTTGGGTACTCAGTGGCACTCATTTATATAGTAGCAGTTCTTAGGAGCTCCGCCTATTAAAAGCTATGTATATTAAGAAACAAAAACACCCGTTACAATCAAAACATGCATATGAAATTGCAATCGATTTTATTTGTATTATATTTGTCAATAAATGGCGAATTGAATTTTTCTGGCACTTTTTTCATATTTTTTCATGTTTTTCCACTTAATATTTGTTTGCATGTCGCCACACTTTTTCACTAATTTAATAAAGTGTGTTAAAATGGCATAAATATATTAAAAAACATGTGCAAATAAGTTTTATGTATTGCGACTTAACTGCGCATATAGATTTATTTTAAATGAATATCGTAGAAATATGAATAAATTGGAAGCTAGCAAAAAAATGCATTTAAGTCAGTTTTTTGGACACTCGTCAATTGTTTGCATGAAATTATATATTGTCGTAGGTTGAAAAAAATATTATCAATAGAGTCTGTAGCCAATATCAAATCAGCGCTTTCGCATAAAAAATATAAATTGATATATAGCAATGTGCGCAATTAAAGTTGCTACCACTAAAGTTTTGTGTACACGTATACGTACGAGGTGTATTCAAAAAGTTTCGCGAGTTTTGTGTTTTGTTTTTTTAAAATAATTATTTATTCATTAACATCTATTTTGTCCCCTTCAAAGTAATCCCCATGAGATATTATGCCCTTGTGCCAACATTTTTCCAATCTTCGAAGTACTTCAAAACATCATTTTTTTATCTTGTTCAGCTCCTCCTTCGATGCCGTCGTCCTTTCATGGGTCTCTTCTGTTTTGGGAACAAGAAAAAGTCACAGGGGGTCAGATCTGGGGAATATGGTGACTGTGGCATCATTAGTGTGTTGCTTGAGTCGCGCACAAGCAACGATGTGTGAGCAGGGGCATTGCGGTGATGCAAGAGCCAATTTTTGTTCTTCCACAAATCCGGCGTTTCTGACGGATTGCTTTACGCAAATCGCGAATAACTTGCAGGTAATATTCTTTATTGACCGTTTTTCCCTGTGGCAAGAACTCATAATGCACAACACCCCTGCAATCGAAGAAAACGGTAAACAAAACTTTTAAATTCGGCCGAACTTGGCGCGCTTTTTCGGTCTTGGTTCGTGCGGCAGCTTCCATTGAGATGATTGAGCTTTGATCCCTACGTTATAACCATAAACTCACGATTCGTCACTAGTTATGACCCTCTGGAGCGAATTTGGGTCGTCGAGGACAGAGTCCAATATCTCATTAGCGATGTTAATGCGATGCTGATTTTGGTCGAAATTGACCAGTTTTGGTACGAACTTTGCGGCGACCCGTCTCATGTCCAAATCATTGAAAAAAATCGAATGGCACGAGCCAATCGATATGTCTAGGTCCTCAGCAACTTCTCTAACGGTGATTCGACGATTGGCCAATACCATTTTTTGCACTCCATTATTTTTTTCGTCTGTTGTTGAAGTGCTCGGGCGTCCGGCACGCTTTTCATCGTTCACATCTTTTCGGCCTTTTGAGGACATTTTGTACCACCGATAATCGTTGCTTTGGTCCAAAGTAGCTTCTCCGTATGACACAGTCAACATTCGGAATACATCCGCGCACTTAATTTCGTTTTTCACACAAAATTTGATACAGGTTCTTTGATCCATCTTTTTGAATAGGTAAAAATCGAAGACGAGCTCAAACACGTGCAAGCAAATCCAGCTGCTTCAACAATTAACTGAGCATTCAAAATGGAATGAATGAATGACAGGCATGAATACCAACATATCGACACAAAAAAATCGAAATTCGAATATATGTAACCTGTGAAAATTCAAAATTCACAATACTTTTTGAACACACCTCGTATATATTCATGTTTCTTATTTTACGCAAAAATTGGCCTTTAAACTTTAATTGGTTTATTCTATATGGCGCTCAGAGTAATTGTCGTATTGCTGCATTTATAGTAAAAGGTTTTAATTTAAATATAAACAGGTACCTCGTAAGTGAAGCGATTTTATAATGAGTTATAAGCAGCTGTTTGTATAAAAAATCGCTAAGCTATTTATACTTTATATATGTACATATATGTAAGATGGCAGCCAGCCCTGAATCGTATGTAACACCCCAGTACGAAGAAGGAAAGAGTGAGTCGTCAGCGTAACCTCAGCAGTAGCAGTAGTCATTTTTTTTCCGATCATTTTTTTAAATGAACTTTGTAATACATTTTTCTTCATATTCAATTACTATTTTTTGGAATAATAAAAACTGTTCAAGCTTACATGGGGGCTCAACCGATCGCATAACATTTTTTGCATTCTAAATCGGAATGCTACGCTCGGGCAAAGAAATCAGAAAGCCGTCAAGCAGCAGAGAAACGCAGAACATAGCAAAAACCTCCAATAAGCAGCAAGCAGCAGAAAAAAACGCAAAAGAAAACGCAAGGGCAGAACATCCAGCTGAACGAAACGCAGTCGAAGCAGGCAGAGAAGGCGAAGCAACGGACAGCCGAGTTACTACACACGAACAGCAGCAGATCAGCGAGAAAAGTCACGGGTTACCCAAAATGGAAGATAAAATGGAAATTTTCTTTAAATCATTTATCGAGAAAATGAACCAAAACGATGCCAGTAAAGGTAATGTCACTATTGATGCATTCGCAAAAGTCGTACCTAATTTTGACGGGGTATCTATTCCAATTCGGCAATGGATATCTAATTTTGACGAAAATGCTGAGGCTTATGAGTTGACAGCAAAACAGAAGTATGTCAATGCGCGAAATAAAATGAAGGGCACTGCAGCTTTGTTGTTGGAAACAAGAATAATAAAAACTGTTCAAGCTTACATATATAACAATGGATATTCACTCATTATTTATATTTTTATCTTACTTAAATTACTAATGGAGAGTTTGCAAAAATTTAGAAAATTGTTTGAATTAAAATTAAAATTTCACGAAGGCTAACTTTAACAAACTAAATAGGAGTTTAACTATATAGGTATTACGGAGTTATTGAACAATATATTTTATATAGGATGTTTTTTAGCTGCATGAGAACTATCGATATCGAATACTATGGTTTCACAGCTGAGAATGGCAAACTGTCTTGGCATCTCTATGCGGTAAGGTTTGGCAAGTCATCATGAATCGTTTAACGCCAGAGGTATGCTTCCAATTTGAGAGAATTTCCTGCACTTAAAAAAATCTGTTTGCGAAGTTCGTAGTGCACAGGTGGCATCATCGGTTCGTATTTCTTTCGAAATGAGGAACTGCAGTTAGGGTGAATGTATTTCTTTTGTTTCCGAAAATTAATCAACTCAACATTGACGACATTTTGCTCCAACAAAACAGTGCAACTTGCCTGCCATACAGCGCGCTAAGAAATCGATTGACAAAATTCGGTCAGATTTATTGCCGAATGGAGTGTAAAATGGGGCTACGAGTTACAGCCAAGGCTACGGTTGAAATATCATATTCAAAAAATAAATGGCATGAAATTATCTACCAGATTCTAATAAAAAAAATTTATTCAAACAATATTTCTGTTGTATTATCAGCCGTCGTAGCCGAATGAGTTAGTGCGTGACTACTATTCAAAATTGCGCAAGTTCGAATTTCCGTGCGCAAAGGCAAACCTGCAAGTGTATTTCTACCATGAAAAAGCTCCTCATAAAAACTATTTGCCACCATTTATGGAACAACATGAAGACGCACGCCACAAATAAGAGGAGGAGTACGGCTAAATACTCAAAAAACGGTGTAAACGCCAAGTACATACAGCCATCTACGGAAAAAGTAATGGATTTCTTTTTCCCCAATTAATATATGTATATTATCAGTTTAATTACTCAAGCTCCTAAAAATCACCAGATATATGTAGCTAACTTAACAAACGTGCTTTGCATTAAAGATGAACCTACTCAATTACAACTCACTAAAGAGTTAATCAAATTCAAAAATACCAAATCAGGTTCTTCAAATTAATTTTAAAAAAATCGATCAATTTTATTAGAGCTTCCGATTTTGTTCACACATCTTCGAACAGCCCGGGCGTATGAGCAACGAATATACACTCACCTGTTCGATGCTCATTACTTGCAAATTTTTGAGCTCAAGTAAATCGTTTTTTTTTCGAGTAAATAGCTCAATAGCTATTTGATTATTTTGACATTTTATTTTAACATTTTTTAAATTTCAGCAATTCAATTTTCAGTGCTAACTTAGTTGGAAGCCTGAAGAAATACTTACATAAAATTTACCATTTTTGTAAGGCTGCTCAAATTGTTCAAGACCTTGAAAACTTCAGACAAACATTGGCACAGTTTTACAATGAATGAAACTCATGCAAGTATAGAGCTTCTCACTCTATTCAATACCCGGCTATCTGGAGCTCTAATTTATACACAGCTGCTTTGCCGTTAAAGCCAAGTACATATGCGAAAGAGTAATGAGCTATACAATAATAAATCAGCAAGAATAGAAAGTCCAGAGCATAGATTTTTAATTCTTGGTTTATCTTCTTAATCTCTCATATCCCGCTTAGTTTGGTACACAGCAAACATAAATATAAATACACAAATAGCCTGTTTTTAAATATAGTTTCCTTTATTTTCATAGTAATATTGGAGAATATAGTAATAGTAATAGAATATAAATAATAAATTTTGTTGAAGCAAATTAATAGTAAATATTTCAAAGTCTTATAGCAAAAAACCACTACTCCCGCCTGTTGAGTAATTTTGATTTACAACAACTTAAAAATTATTGTAATTTTATTATTTTTTGCTGTATTTTAACTTAGAACCCTTTTTCTAGGTCTATACAATTTATGTCTAAGCAAATCTTTCAGGAGATACCAAAAACCTCTGAACCTAGCTATTAGGGATCATACAAGTATGTATATTCGAACTCTATTTTTTTCCACGTAGAAATTACGGGAAGTACTGAGCTCTGCGCCAAGAACACTTTAAATTAAATCAAATATTTGAAGTAATATACACAAACCTAAATTCTTTAACGATATCGTCAAAAACAAATTTGAAACTTTGTTGGCTTCGGCGTTATAATAAGGGCAGGACTTAATTTTAATCTTAATGCAACGCTACAGCTAAGAAATCTAATTTCACACATCTATTCTGTCCATTAGTAAGAGTTTCGTAACCGGTAAATTCTGTTTTTGTTAGTATGGTCACACACAGTTTTCTGTTCTGCATGAAGAAATGGTTCAGGGGTAATTTTTTTAATATAGAAAATCTTATTATTTAAATGGCATGCAAAATTTATAGAAATTCTCGAAGAGCTTTATCGAACTTAAATAGGGCCATATAACCAAGACTTTTTGACCGAGTCTTGTCTAGTTTTAAATCTCCGAACAATCTTAATATTTGATAGAAAAAAACAAGTTGTGTGCTGTAAAGTTACGGCCCATAGGTAGATCGATTGCACCGCGCCGTGGCGGAAGAGTACATTTAAAGTCCAAATTAAATCATGCAATCTTGGCTCTCCATAGAAAGTTAGGAAATTATAAAATTAAGGGAAAAATTCGAAAGATATTGACTAAAAACAAAAAAAAACATAAAACGAAAAAAATGTATTGTATCAAACGACTGAATTACATATTCAAAAATTGAAAAAAAATTAATTTTACCAAATAAATGTTTAAGTTTTTTAAAAAAAATTTTCATAGCGAATTCTGGAAAAATCGTATAGAAACCACATATTTTGTTTTCACTTAGATCGACACTTATTTGAACAACAATTCAACGCAAAAGGACTTGCACAAACAAAAAACCAAAATTTTCAGCTCCTATAACTCCACAATCACTCAATACTTCCTCACTTGCCTTACACAATTTATGTTACCCTCAACAGGAGAGCATTCGGCCGCCGTAACCGAATGGGTTGGTGCGTGATTACAATGCGAAGTTCACAGAGAGAACGTAGGATCGAATCTCGGTGAAAGACCAAAATTAAGAAAAACATTTTTCTAATAGCGGTCGCCCCTCGGCAGGCAATGGCAAACCTCTGAGTGTATTTCTGCCATGAAAAATCTCCTCATAAATATATATGCCGTTCGGAATCGGCTTGAAACTGTAGGACCCTCCATTTGTGGAACAACATCGAGACGCACACCACAAGTAGGAGGAGGAGCTCGGCCAAACACCCAAAAAGAGTGTACGCGCCAATTATATATATATATAAACAGTAGAGCAAGTTTTTCGACGTGTACACTTGAGTGCAGACATACATACATTTATGAAATGTATATAAAAAGCCTATAACTAAACAAAAGCATTGTTGCTCGCTACGTACACACATTTTTCTCACTATGCTTTTGGTAGCCTCGGGATGTATCTGCCTTTTTCAGCTGATCTCGCACAGACAACACATACAATTTTTTTCCTGTTGATTTAATCTTTCAAGCCCAAACAAATGTCATGTTTTGAGTTATCAAATCTGTTTTTGCAGTGTTGTTTGAAATTATTTATGCGTGCGCATAAATCATACGCATATGTATAAAAATATATATTTATATGAGTGTTTTGCGTGTTTATGCATTTAAGTTTTTAATCATTCGGTGAACGTCATGGCGTATACGCGATATGTTACAACGTATGTTAAAACGTAGTTAAACTGAGTGCCGCGAGTAATAAATCTCTAGTATATTCGGGATTTTTTTGTTTTTGATAAAAGTTTATAACAAATAGCGATGGTACCTCTATGAAAAAGATTATGAGACATTTATGGTTTATTAATTTATTTAATTTGATGTTATGTGGTAGCTCGATTCGTTTGTACTTTCATTTGTGCATTTGGATGATTTAAATATAATTATGAAATATTAAATTTAATTTGGAAATGTTTAAAAACTGCTTGCTTATAAAAGAATTTATTTCCCATTAAAATACCATGAATGTAACATTTTTCTTTTTTTAACAACTTTGAGTTCATCCCCATGGCGCTGGATCACTTACAACCTTGCTAGATCCGAGCGGAACTTTTTCCATTCATATTACCTTAAGGGCTGAATGGGGCAGGGCATGGCAAACATGTTTACGGATGGCTCGAAGTTAGGCGGAAGAGTTGTTGGGATCAGAGTCATTTGGGTTCCCGGTCACAACGGCTGGGCAGAGGGAAACTGCTGGGCTGACGAGATGGCTAGACAAGGGATCCTGGAGACGGTTTCATAGCAAAAAGAGGGTTTTGGGTTCTTCCTTGAGAAGCTGTGGTCTGCTCCTGCAAAGATGGGCCTCGCGTCAACTAAGCGAGCGCTGGGCTAGTGTGCAAATGTGCAAAGTCGCAAGATCTTTCTTGCCACGGGTAGATCGGGGACGCTCGTGGGAACTTCTATGGCTCACAAAACGGTAGCTCTCGAATTTGGTAGGTATCCTTACCGAGTATTGTCCATTAGGTGTTCATACGGTGAGGCTCGGGATTGTTTTAAGTCATTTCTGCCGGAGCTGTCTAGAGGACGAGGTGTAATCATCTCAGGGTCTTCTTCTCAGCCGCCCTGCTCTCGCCGAGCAAAGGTTGAGACATCTAGGCACTCACATTTTCGCTACACCTGCGGATATTGCGGGCGTAAATATCATATCCGAATATCATGACATTCATCAGTGCTTGAAGCATTTAATATGAACGTAAATCGCCGCCGTAGCTGAATGAGTTGGTGCGTGATTACCATTCGGAATTCACATAGAGAACGTTGGTTCGAATCTCGGTGAAACTAAAATTAATAAAAACATTTTTCTAATAACAGTCGCCCCTCGGCAGGCAACGGCAAACCTCCGAGTGTATTTCTGCCATGAAAAATCTCCTCATAAAAATATCTGCCGTTCGGAGTCGGTTTGAAACTGTAGGTCCATCCATTTGTGCAACAACATCAAGACGCACACAACAAATAGGAGGAGGAGCTCGGCCAAACACCCAAAAAGGGCCTACGCGCCAATTATGTATATATATATATATATATAAATAGCCACCGTTGGCCGTCATCCTCTAACCCAAAGCCCCGACAGGAGACTGGTTCTTTCTCTTCACAACGAATAAATTTTGCCCAAGTGGGTCCCTCGAAAAAAGAATTAGAATTATTAAATAAATTATTGAAAAATAACTGAAATATTATTGGAACTGTGAAAAGGCTTTCTTTGAACTTCTTTTTAAATTTTTTATTATTTAATACAAAATTCATTTATACTAAATATGAAACAAATCGTTTTAATTAATTTATTAATTTTTAATTTATTTTGAAAACAGAATAGATTAAAATTTTTAGAACTTCATTACTTTTGATACACATTTTATAAACTGTATTAGTACATTTCTAGTAGTGAAGTTAGAAACGTTTTAAAAATGTATTAGGCCAATCTATAATTTTTTTTTATATTCGATTTTAATTAAAAAATAAATATTATTTAATTAATAATAATTTTATTTATCTTAGTTTGAAAAAATCAAAATTCATCTCAATTTTAAAATTAATTTTTTTTTTAATTTTTGATTTTGGTTTTGGCGGAAAAGTAAGTGAAACATCTTTTAATGTATCTAGCACTAACAATTTGTACAAAAAATTATTGAAATTAAAAATTAATAGTTTTAACAAGTATTTTAAAAATATTTTTTATTATAATTTTTATTTGATGTTTCCGTGATTTTTTAATATGTTTAACACTGGCAGTAGAAAAAATTATTAAAATTTATAATGTTTTTTTATTAACATTTTTAAGGTTGTGTTTTTTTTTTGGTGTCAAAAAATTTAGCGAAACATTTCTTAGTGTGTCTAGAACTAGCAGTTTGTACAAAAAATTATTAAATTTTATAATTTCTTTCAATACAATTTTTAGTATATTTTTCATCTTCATTTTTATTTTATTTGATTCTAACGCTACCAATTTATGGAAAAAAATTTTTTAAATTAATTTTTTTATTAAAATTATTAAATTTTTGCTTTAACTTTTTAACTCAAATTTCTTCATTAATTTTTTAGTCTGAAAATTAAACAAAAAATAAACGTTTACCTTCAACAGAACAGCAACGGTGAATTTTTGAAAATTAGGCTGCAGACAAAAAGCCAGCAAATTCCCCAAAGTTCTGATCCTTTTTTCAAACATAAAATAAAAACTCTAATACATACATACACATTTTTTCAATATAGCGCCATTATAAAAACATTTTAGTCAGAACAAAAATATGTTGGTCAGAAGCTGTTTATTTGGAGAAGTACGAATTGAATACAAACATTTCATCTGATATTTCATTTCATATTAATGAAATTGCATGCTACAATAACTTTTTCCAATTAAGTGGCAATATAATTTTCATTTTTCACATGTATGCACATCTGTTGGCTATCAAACATGAAGTAAATATATTTGTGTATGTATGACTGCATATGTCAATGACAGGGCTGCTTAAAGCTTTACATAAATGGCCAAAACAATATCTGACATGCATAGGGCAAAAACCGAGTCAGACACTAATGCCACTAAGCGTGTTAAGCAATTGTATTAATTTTTTTGTTTTTTATTCATTATGCTGTTGCTATGTCGCCTGTTACTTTGCATATTCTGTGGCGCTGAAGTGTGTGGCATAACTGATTTTTCTTTTTTGTATGCTGCATGTGGTTCACTGTCACAACCTAGCTTTCTCCACTCGCTTTATTTCTCTTTTAAAGTTTTTATTGCTTTGATGTTGCTTTTCTCTCTTATCTTTTCGTTTCAAACCAGCATGGCTGTACGACATTTAAATTAAGTTCATGATTTCACATTTTCTGAGAATTTTCCCACAACTTCTCATTTACTTTTCATGCGCCCTGTGTCATTCTGTAGCCAATCACTGCCACCATTTGGTACTCTTTTACCCATTCGCCATTCACATCCGCTTAATTTGCTGTAAAAATGTGTGCAAGTGTGAAATCTTTACTTCCCTAGCTGCGCAATATGATGGCCGAAATCTGCAGTTAATATTTCCAGCTCAGCAATCTGCCTTTTTTCAGTATTTCGATTGCAGCAATTTTTCCACATTCGCCTTTTTTTTTTTTGTATAAGTCCTGCTGTTTGGTTGTTATTTTTATTGCTGCCATATTATTTACATCGGTTGGCTGGCATTTATTTATCATTGCTGCTCATCCGCTGCAGCTCTCAGAGTCAGCGATGGCTGATGGCTGCGCAGGCCAGGATCACCAGCAATTCGTTATGGTTTTCTCATCTTACGATATTTGTTATTCATGGAAATGTGTGGATGTGTGCACGTGCTTGCCCCTGTGCATCAATATCCTTCCTTTCGTTTATCGTTCTTTGGGCGGTGGCATTATTTATGTCCATAATGTGTGAAAAATTAAAAACCATCATCATTCATCAATCAATTATCAGGCACTCCAAATTGCATTTTCCTTCTTCACATGTGATATTATATTATGTACAGCTGCTTGCCTTTGAAGCGAACTACAATTTATTTAAGGCATTATTTAATAGTTTTTTTATTTACTTTATTCAAGATAATTGAACAAATATTAGTTTGAGGAAAAGAAATTCATTATTTTTGGGTAAAATTTTTGCGGCAATGGTTTAGAAATGTTTTATGGTCGATCTTTTGCACTTGGACGATGATATGACTACTAACATGCCAGGCAACTTCGATTATTTCTGTGATTTTATCGACATTTTCGATATTGTCGACATTTTTTTTAACATCGAAAATGTCTGAACGGAATCAAAGAAACCAAAAGTGCACGTAATTAGCAGTTATAGTGAATGGAAAACAGCAAAACAATTTGTTTAGTGTGAAATGCCACCTTGACAACAGACATAACCTTCGAATTGTTTGATCGATACTTTAGAAGACATCAATCACTAAGCCATCTATCGAGAAAATATTGAATTTATTTTTTCCCTAACTAATATTTAACCAATTTTTTTAATAAATATTAGTTTACAAAAGAAATAGGTTTTGATCTTCATTCTTTCATTCAGTATACTTGTGTTTTATACATACATAGATATGCTGTATTTTGACGATGGTTCTACTTTTTTTCTAAAAAATAATTATTTTTGTGGTAGTAAATACGCTTATGTATTTATTGAAATTTCTCATCACTATCTATAAGACCTACGGTTATGGGTTGTTTGGATATATTTCGAAGCGTATACATACCTTGTCAGAAAAAAAAATCAAAAAAATATATAAGTTTGCAGATACTAACACCATTTCTTAAAATCATTTATTTTTATATCGTCATCATCATCGTTTGGCGCTACAGCTTCTTGTGAGCTTTGGCCTGCTGAACAGTATACCTTCATGCTGTAGCTTCCTTCTAGTTGTTTAGATTAAGCAGTTTCAGGTCTACCACAAGCTTGGTCTTCCTCTTGCTTTATTTGTGTATGCATTTGACTCCAGAATTTTGCTTTGGGCTCTTGAACTGTCCATTCTCATAACGTGGCCTAGCCATCGTATTCGTTGGGCTTTGTCTGTACTACATTTTCGCCATTAATAAGTTCGTCCAGTTCATCATTCCATCGTATGCGCCATAGAACTTTCCTTCAAATTTTTGTAGCATCGGTCGAACTACGGTTTTATCTAAGTATAGTGTCAGCTTGAAGGTCTGTTAAGAAGTTTTGATTTGAAAAGGCTTGTAAGTGCTGCGTACGCTCTATTCTCCGCCTGAATACGTTCTTCTATAGTAACACTCATCGAATTATATATCGTCAGTTTGCAGCCAAGATATGTGCACGTGCTTACTACTTTAAATATGTATTTTCCAATATCAACCTCTTGGATTAGTAATGATGAATTTAATGATATTTCTTTTTCCCATCCTTTTAATATAATTTTAGCAAGAATAAGTATTCGAGATTGAGAGTAAAATCATGAGATATTATGCACTTGTGCCATCGATTTTTCCAATCTTCGAAGCACTTCAAAAAATTATTTTTTTTTATGTAGCTCAGCTCCTCCTTCGATGCCGTCTTGACCTCGTCAATCGTAGCGTAGCGTCGTTTTTTCAGGGGCCTCTTCAGTTTCGGGAACAAATAAAAGTCACAGGGGGCCAGATCTGGGGAATACGGTGGCTGTGGCATCATTAGTGTGCTGTTTTTAGCCAAAAAATCGCGCACAAGCAACGATGTGTGAGCAGAGGTGTTGCCGTGATGCAAGAGCCAATTTTTGTTCTTCCACAAAACCGGGCGTTTCTGACGGATCGCTTCGCGCAAATGGCGCATCACTTGAAAGTAATATTCCTTATTGACCGTTTTACCCTGTGGCAAAAACTCATATGCACAACGCCCCTGCAATCAAAGAAAACGGTGAGCAAAACTTTTACATTCGACCGAACTTGGCGCGCTTTTTTCGGTCTTGGCTCTTGCGGCATCTTCCATTGAGATGATTGAGCTTTGGTTTCAACGTCATAACCATAAACCCACGCTTCGTCACCAGTTATGACCCTCTGGAGCAAATTTGGGTGGTCGCGGACAGAGTCCAACATCTCATTGGCGATGTTAATGCGATGCTGATTTTGGTCGAAATTGAGCAGTTTTGGTGCGAATTTTGCGGCGAGCCGTCTCATTCCCAAATCATTGAAAAAAATCGAATGGCACGAGCCAATCAATATGTTTAGGTACTCAGCAACTTCTCTAACGGTGATTCGATGATTGGCCAATACCATTTTCTTCACTTCATCATTTTTTTCGCCTGTGGTTGAAGTGCTCGGCCGTCCGACACGCTTTTCGTCGTTCACATCTTCTCGGCCTGCTTAGAACATTTTGTATCACCGATAAACGTTGCTTTGGTCCAAAGTAGCTTCTCCATATGACACAGTCAACATTCGGAATGCATCCGCGCACTTAATTTTGTTTTTCACACAAAATTTGATACAGGTTCTTTGATCCATCTTTTTAAATAGGGAAAAATTGAAGACGAGCCCAAACACGTGCAAGCAAAGCAGCTGTCAACAATTAACTGAGCATTCAAAATGGCCGGACTCGTTGGCATGGGTGAGAGATATGAGTACCAACATATCGCAACAAAAAAATCGAAATTCGAATATACGTAACCTGCGAAAATTCAAAATTCGCGATACTTTTTGAACACACCTCGTACATGTCTCTCTGAGCTCGGTCTGTTGGCGAGATAGACATTTTAACTGTTTATCCTACTCACATATACGAAAAACAACCAAGCAAATAATTTTATTGTGACATAAAAAATGTTATCTGACAATGAAGAAAGTCTTGGGCCACTACATCTACATCTACGGGGCTAGTATTTTCAACCTTAATTGGAACCATTCCGCCCACAATGACTTTTAAAATGGTGTACAATGCTATTTATTTTTCATTCAAACTAAATTTATTTGCTTGGGAAATCAAAAATGAAAATTTTTTTTTATTAGCTACAGTTCCAATCAGTCGCTATGCTTCCAATCTTCCAAAGCACAGCAAATAAGTGATATGTACTCCGGGGTTATTACTAACGAATGCGAGTAAATAAAAATGAATTAACAATCTAACAATGCCACACATTAAGGAAAAGTGTACTACATATCTTTATAATGTAGCAAAAGGATATCCAGCCAAACGCATTGACTTCAGCAATGAATTGCTAGTGGCAAGAATTTAATGGTATGGCATTACATTCACACATTGTTGCAAGACCATAATAAACACAATAACAGTTAAAGAAACAAATACGGGCATAAAAGTAAAAATGTAACAACAATAATGTAGAAAATGTAGAAAAAAGTGATATCAAAATTCTAACATTGTTACAAACTTCAAACTGTGCAATGATTGCAGAAAACTTCAATGCACATGTCCTTCACTTACTATAAGTGTGGCAGCTTGTCTATCTGTGTGTGTTCTGCAGCTCAGCAACAACTTATACATATGTATAAGCATACATATGTACATGCACATATATTTACGTATTTATTTTGTAGTATCAGTTGCCGCCTGCAACTGTAAATTGCAATTGCAAATTGTCGTATAATCTAAACTTTTGCAATGTCTAAAATAGGATGAGAATTCGAAATATGCGAAATAAACAAGTGGCTACTTGCAATTGAAAGGCAACAACAAATAGCCAGCTAAAAGGGCAATAAGGCGAGCAAGAGTATTTTAAAAATATTTGTAATAGTTTTATCACAAAGAATTGTAGGAAGTGATATTGGAGAAGTGAAAATAAAAGCAAATACAAAAATAAGAAACAAAAAAAGAAAGTGGAAAGTGGGAGAGAAAACTCGGAAGCCACTTGTAATGTGTTAGAAAACCTAAATTGACCACATTTACAAGTTTTGACTGGTTGGCGAAGTGCTGCAGGAGTAAATGAAAATATGTAGTAGGGGAAAAATAAAAGATAAAAATTAACTACAAGCAAGTATTTGTAAAACAATTTGTATTGTACAAGTATATTGAAACTTTTTTAAAATTATCTTTTCTCCTTCTTCTTTGATAAATTTATGTCGAAGTTGTGAATGTGCAAAATTTCGTTCAAATATCTAATGAATTTATTTACTAGAAAATTCCATTCAAGATGAAAAAATTTCAACTTTTGCATATAAAAAATAGAAAAATATTACTCGGAAAATATAACAATATTAATTACAATGTACTACAAAATTTGGGAATTTTTGTTGGGGCACAACTAAAAAATGGACAAATTATAGCAATAACCATAATAATAATTACACTATACAACAAAATACAACTTTCCCAATTTTGAAAAAAATACAACTTTCCTAATTTTTGCATGGGAAATACATATATTAAGCGGCGAATATCATGACAATAGTAATAGTTACACTGTACAGCAAAATCCAGCTTTTGAAAATTTTAGGTAAAAATACCAACATTTTTGTACAAAATAGAAGAACATTTATTAAAAATTTTAGCAATAACCATAATAATAGTTACACTGTACAACAAAATAAAAATTTTTCAGTTTCGAAATAAAAATAAATTTGTTTGCATGCGTAAGAGGAGAATATAATAACAAAAATAATAATTACACTGCACTGCATAATTCAACATTTAAAAATGTAATAAAAAAAACAAAATTTTTTGTACAAAATAGAAAAATATTTATTGAAAAGTATAGCAATAACCATAATATCAATTACACTATACACTATACAACTTTCCCAATTTTGACATTAAAAATCTAATTTTTACATGGGAAATATATTAAGTGGAGAATATAATAACAATAATAATAGTTACACTGTACAGCAAAATCCAACTTTTAGATAAAAAACGGAAATTTTTGTACAAAATAGAAACATTTCCAATTACGACATAAAAATTCAAATTTTTGCATGGGAAATATATTAAGCAGATAATAAGCAATAATTATAAATACACTGTACAACAAACTTAATTTTAAATAATACCAAAGACAAAAAATGGCAATTGTTGTATGGGGCCTTGTGGGCACCAAAGATCTTTTAAGTTGAAGTGTCGGCCATTGGGCACACTACAAATACAAAATTATTATAGGACCCTTTCACACAATACAAAAATATTAATTGAAAAATGAGGTTATTTCAATTAAATGATTATGGTTATAATAATAGTAACTACACTGCACAATAAAATGCCACTTTTGAAAATTCGAAAAAAAGAGTATTAATAGCCATATTTAATAATAATAAAAATAATTGCACCGTACAACAAAAGCCAACATTTCAAAATCCGTGCGAGAAGCTGAAAAGAAATTTGAAGCCGACTTTATTTGTTTTTTTTTTCGATCAGCTCGTGAGGCACCCAGGCTCCCAATTTTTCGGTAAATCCTTTTGTATGAAGGTAATTGAAAATCGTTTTATAATTGCAGTTCATTTTTTGCCAATTCACGACTGGTTTGAGGATCGTTCTCCTTCAAAAGTGATTCGAGACGTTCTTTATCAAATCCAGAAGGCCTGCGGGACGTGTCATCGACGTCAAAGTCGCCATTTTTGAACTTTTTAAATCAGTTTCGTGCTGTACACTCGTCTATGACACCTGCACGCATGTCTCCGGCTGTTGCGTCACCTTTTTGACCTCGATGAAAAACAAGAAGAGCAGTTGACGAAAATGTTGATTTTTGCCTCCTCAGCCTCAAAACTTAGAAAAAATTAAATAACTTAAAAATACAATTAGCACAGTTTTATAGTGCAGATAGTGTTCCATCGAATGTGTACTTACCCTTTGCCAAACAGCAAACAAAAAAAAAAGAAAATATAAAAACGCTATGCACTTATTCCGCAATCCAATATATGTAGTATATATATATATATATATATACTTGGCGCGTACACCCTCTTTGGGTGTTTGGCCGAGCTCCTCCTCCTATTTGTGGTGTGTGGCCTACAGAGGGGCCTACAGTTTCAAGCCGACTCCGAACGGCAGATATTTTTTACGAGGAGCTTTTTCATGGCAGAAATACACTCGTATGTTTGCCATTGCCTGCCGAGGGGCAACCGCTATTAGAAAAATACTTTTCTTCATTTTGGTTTTTCACAGAGATTCGAACCTACATTCTCTTTGAATTCCGAATGGTAGTCACGCACCAACTCATTCGGCCATGGCGGCCTCCAACCCAATATATGTATTGTATATAAATCAGTAAATCAATGAGCTTAGTCAAACAAATTTCTTTTCGACACATAAATGAAAAACCAGTAAACATTTTAAAACTTCTATGACTGCAAAGTAAGCGCACCTCCTTGGAGGCAACCATCTAACCTAGCCTAACCTAACTCCACCAAAGCCTAAAAATAGGCTACACTTTTACTAAGTTTTTCTTTACCTCAATCACTTAAGCGCATTTCAAAGTCTTTTATGAAAATCTCTATGTTAACATCTGCCTACAAAAACATATTCCTTCTGCGTGAACCCAAAAACAAAAAACAACTACAAAAGTCGCCTCAACGGAAAAGAACCAAAATCACATAAAAGCGCAATATTGTATGAAAAATCAACTCAATCTCAACTGAGCAAAAACCAATACCTTATTATTAACACACGAACGACTTTATGACACACAATATTTACTTTACACTTAAGTAATTCCTTCCTGAATCAAACAAAAATCGAAATAATAATCTGATGCCTTCGGCCTGACCCGCATCGTTGTAGTAATACAATTTCAGTGCATTATTGAACATTTGTCATGGTTTGCGGCATTGCGCACTTTTAGGTGAACTCATCTAAGTTACACACTCTGGAGACTAAAGGGTTTGCGAGCTGAAGCGCTTCTCGATAAGTGCAAATAAAAATGTAAAAGGTTGTGCTGCCGCAAGCAAAAATCCCCTAGCAACTCTCTAGTAACGAACACAAATAAAATAGAAAACATATTTCCTAGTAAAATGAGAAATGATGCGTACCTACAATGATTTTAGTTGAATTTCCCAATAGAGCATTTCTTCTACATATCAACACAATTTAAATGCCACATGTCACGAGCCAACGAAACCCACTCACCACTCTTCTCCGCTCCTTCAAGGAGAATGCATGCGTAAGTCTATGAAATATATGCTTGATGAAGGTTCACAGTTCATTTTCTTTTCAATTTGTTGGCGCTGTTGTGTAGCGATATGCACGTCGGTTGCTCGTTTGATGGTATGTTTGTTGTTGCTAAGCAATTTTTTTTTTACTTATTTTTCTTCTTTTTTTTTGGTTGTTATTTTACGCACACTTAGCAAGTATGCCTGTGAAGGTATTCGAGAAAGCAGGACGCACTGTTTTGTGCAAGGGGCGGCGGGCGGTATCGAATGTTAAATGCGTATCAGCTGTGCGCAAGTGGATGCGTCATGTAAGCTGCCGAGACGTAGAAATGTAATAAACGCCAAGAAAAATATTTTCATCCCAAATCAAATCAACAACAACAATGGTTGGCAAAATAGCGAATAAATTGTGAGCGAGTGGGGCGGTAAGTGCATGTGTGATACATTTAACTGAAATAGGCAAAAACCAAATAAATAAAAATTTACTCCGATTTTGTTATAGTAGATTGCGCTTACGTACGACATACAACATTGTTTTGCATTGCTGGTTGGTATTGAAAGTGCTTCCATTTCAATAATAAAATATAAAAAAATTTCAAATCAACAACAGCGCGTGAGTGGCACTTCGCAGCAAGCTGGGGGCGTATGAGTAACCAAGTGAAATAATGTGCGGCATTGCACGCTTATGTACTTGCATGGCTGAGTGAAGGTGTCACATGGTGTGTGTCACAAAACTATTGAAGCAATTTAAAATGGCACCCCACTAAAATTACAACAAGCAGTGTGGACGTGCAAACATAATAATGGCATATTTTGAAAAATGTATTTTTTCATTTACGAGAATTAGAAATATTTATTCAGTGCATGTGTATGCAGCATGTGGAGGAAATGGTGCATGCGACTTAATGGAAGGCTAAACTTCATTTTTGAGTTGGTTTTTCGTTTTGTTTTCTATTTTTCCTTTTTTTATTAAATACATAAAAGCTTCATGCCTGCAAAACAAAATGTTTTTATTGCGGGGAATATTAAAAATGTGGGTAGCTGGCATTCATAAAATTCACACGCGTGCCTACATGGTGACAAAAAAAATATTATTTTATATTTCCGTTGGCAAATAAATATTTTTCACAAATTTGTACATTTTCAGCAGCTTTTATGTGCAAGAGGGGAGTTCTAAAAGTGCGCGCTAGCTAAGGAAGGGCTGTGAAATTAAATGTGAAATTTTTTTACTTCCTTATTTATTAAATAATTTGTTTAATTACTGGCTTCTACTGAAATTATATATATATATATATATATATATATATATAAGTGGTGCGTACACTATTCTCTTGATGTAGTTCTACAAAGGCAGGGATCTACAATTGTAAGCCGACTCCGTACGGCAGATATTTTTTAAGAGGAGCTTTTTCATGGCAGAAATGCACTCCGAGGTTTGCCATTGCCTGCAGAGACGAAGGCGACCGCTATTAGAAAAAACGTTTTCTTAATTTTGGTGTTTCACCGAGATTCGAACCTACGTTCTCTCTGAATTCCAAATGGTAATCACGCACCAAGCCATTCAGTTACGCCGGTCACCGGAAGTAAATAAATAGACTGCTACTACAACGGTTATTGACCCCTAAATATAATCCGAATTTATTAAAAAAATGTTTGTGTATCAATTACTTTTATTCGATATACCCTTGCATATGTCTAATACACTTCTCAGATCTCTGAAAATGTTTACTAAGTACAAAAAACTATACTATACACCATATAAACGGTAAAAGTCGAATTCACTTCATCATCATCAACAAATTTTTCCATCCCAAAGCGTTTTTTTCATTTCAGCGACTTAGTTTCAACTAAAAGAGGATGAATATGAGAAGGATGACTATAAAGATTGGTTAAAATAGTCTAAAATGACTAATTTTTTATATTGGATTTTTTTTTCCAAGGATAACGTTTATTCATACTTCAAAACAAAAGTTTTTACAGCTTTCGAATGGCCGAAAATAGCCCGGCTTCACTTTTTCAGCATCATCAAAAAAGCTTTTGCTTAAAGCCATTTTCATTGTAGAAAATAAAGAGTGATCTGAAGAGGCTGATTACAGGAGGGATTGGTAAAGGATTAGCTAAAATAGTCTGAAATTATAAATTTTCTTATCGGAAAATGTGTTTGCCGGTGTCCTTTTTGAGCTTAATGAAGTGCATTAGAGACCGTTCATAAATCTTTTTTATAACCTAAAAAAAATAGACGCATGCCTTTCTTATAAGCGGAAAAACAGTTAAGCTTTTTTTTCATTTTATACAATAAACAATAATCTAAGTCTTATCTGCGTCAATAATCTGAGTCTTGACTATATATTGTATGTACAGGAAGGGTGAGTGAGGGATTAAATAAAATAATCTGAAATTACAACTATTTCGTTTTCCTTAAAATATTTTGTCCTCCCAAGAGGTCTCGCTTGAGCCTAATACACTTTTTCCCCTAATAGACTTTTTTACTACGTTTTTTTTCGTAAACTATTTTGTTTAAACCTATTACGCTTTTTAGATATTTCATCAAGGTTTTTTGGAAGCACCAAAAAAAATATACCTTCCAACTACTCAAAAACAGCTGACTTGACTTCGTTATTATCAGAAAATTTTCTTTTCCAACTATTTTTTTTTTGCATTTGAGAAAATAAACAATAATCTAAAGAGACTGAATCTTGACTATAGAGAGAGTAAGTAAGGGTTTGAAATATAGTTAGAGTCAAGAAAATATTAGTATATTTCATCATTTTTTTTCACAATAGGTATTTTAATATACAGTCCATTTAATAACTATCGCGCAGGGTTGTATTGAAAACTATTAACAATTTATTGGTTTTTTTTAATTTTTTATAATTTTAATTTTAATAATTTTGCCCACGAAAAACGATTCAACATTCAAAAAATCCACAAATATTCAACAAAATTTCAAACTGTTTAAGGGTTTAGAAGGCCGAAATTTTTGTGTTTTTCGTGAATTTTTTTAAAAAGGAAGGAATAATTAGAAATTGTTTTAACTTAGAGGGTATTGACGTGATAACGTCTTATTTCGTCGATTTAGCCGGCTGCACGCACGAAAAAATGTGTCGTTACCTTGCTCATTAGTGTTACCTTGCTCATTTGTCGTTACCTTGCTCATTTGTCGTTACCTTGCTCGTTGCCGTTACCTTGAATGAACTGCAAGCGAAAGCGCGGAACGAACAAAGCAAACGAACGGCAACGTTCGACATCTTGCTCTCTCCTACTTAAGTGAGCGTATATATGTATGTATATGCGCAAATGTACATATATAAATTCACGTATTTGTATTTGCATATGCCTTCTTATTGATTATTATTAATTTGATTTACTTGAAGAATTTAAAATAAAACCAAGTTTGTTAATAATACCTGTTGTTTTAATGTTATTATTATTAATATTTTATTATATATGAAGGAAAAAATGTATGGTAATATTTACCACATACCTTATAAGATATGTTTTATACTAATATATGTATATAAACATGCATATACTTATACAATTTCGTGCAATTTTCAAAAAGAATAAATCTATATGTAAAGATGACATATCAAATATACGAATCTATTCCGTACGCAAGCAAATGTAAGCTAATGTGCTTGAACTGCAAGCGAGAGCGCGGAACGAACGACAAAGAGCACAATCGGCCCCCGCGTTCGGCAACGTTCGACATCTGGCTCTGTCCTACTTGAGTGAGCATATATATGTATGTATATGTATGTATATGCGCATTTGTATATAAATTCACATACTTGTATTTGCATATGGCTTCTTCCTGTGTGCATGGTAATGAACCATTTCTCTGTTGAGAATAGGACGATGATAGAAAAAGTAGGAAATGAAAGGGAGTGTTTCGAGTGTAAAGTGTCTTGAAAAAGGCAAATCGATGATGTTGCGTCTTAGTGTTGTTGACTTATTAACGTCTGATGCACAATCGAAATCGAACATATCTTTCATGAATTTGATAAATGTTTCGTCATTTTTCACGTTTGTGTAAATGTAACTTGACCTATTCCATTGCAATCCCATTTACCTCCTCCTCTATATCCATACAAAATATCTATCAAACAAATAAAATTAAAATTTTGGTTTGAAAATTGCAACCATTCCATCAATATTTTCTTATGACGTTGTCACGTTAAACTATCGTCAGTAAACCGACTTTACAGACAACCTCGTTTTTTATTAATAATTTTAAGTACACTTTTCAATTTTTTCAAGCCATTTGCGCCGGAAATAGTAGCGTTAGAGCGTGCTATCCATAGACGATCGCCATCTGAGTATCTTGCTGGTGGGCATTCCTGAAGTTGCAACGTTCTTTAACAACATGTTTCCTAAGAGTATAAGCCCAATTGTGATAAAATAATATTGAAAATTGCATGTTTTTGAGGCGCTTGAACACAATGTCATTTTTTCATACCATATTTTTTCATCTATTTTGGCTAAAAAAAATATTTTTAATGATAATATAATCCAAGAATTAGGGTCATATAAATTAGAATTGAATAAAGAATACTCCAAAAAAATTTCATAACGCTTGGTCGATAATTTTTTGAGCTAGAGTGCCCACCAGTTGAAAAAAGTCGTTTCGAGAAAACGGCGTACTAACTACCGCGCGCTACGGTGCCGAACCGACGGGCGGTCACTTAAGTGCTCATAGAATTGGGAATAATGCGAATTTCCTTTTAATATTTTTACCACATATTGTTGAGTAGTTATACTAACAATTTATGCAACAAAAAAAATTTCGATTTTTTGATCAGTCTAAACTGGTTTCCCCCCTTAATCAAAATGGCCCACTGAATTTTGGGTTTGTGTCTTAAAAGTCTCGTTGATTAAAAATGTTTTTTTTTGCTGCCGGTTTGTGCTTTTTGCCCAAATAGCAAATAGGATTTTTTTGTATATGGAAGAAAACACCCAACAATCTCAGTATAAAATTTATAAAAAATCAACGCGATTTTGGTAAACTTCAGTTATGCATTTATATAGCTTTTGTTGTAGAATGCACCTTATTTTCATTAAAAATTATTGAAATTAAAGAAGAAGTAAATAAATTGTCTAAACATGCCAATAAGCCCCGGCTACATAATTATTAAGCACACTAAAACTAAAACTAAAGAGTCATTAAATACAAGTTTAGTTTTACGTCATCAAATGTTAAATAAAATAAATTATTTTGAATGAAATTATACCAATATTTATTACACTATGTACAGCTTTATCTAAAATCAATTAATCAAAAAAAACTTTTTTTAAATTTAATAATAAATGTGCGTGCCTCATTTGGTCTAAAGTAACGAAATATCGTTAGCTTAAAGCTTATACCTGAATTTTCAAGAAAAACGGGCAACATTTATTGTTTGAAAAAATTTAAGTTTTAAAATAAAACAAAAATTCTTAGTCCACTTATTACACATATAGTTATGCTAGCAAGAACCCCCGTAAACTTCATTTAAATGCATGGAGTTCCTGTCGAATCATAGGAGGCATCAACGTTTAAAACATAAATAATTAATTTAATGGAAAACTCTTTTAAAGCTTTCATTTTGGCCATACGGTCATTTGAATCCGAGAACCCCTGCAGAATTTTCGAATACCTCAGAAACTATTTAGCCAACTGCACGCAAATATTCTTGGTTTATTTTGGAAACTTTACACTATAAAAATTAAAAAAAAAAGACCTAAGTCCTTAATTATTACAAAGTTTAATTTGTTTGGTGTGATCATCACAATATAATTCTGCAAAAAAGTTCGTTTTCTCATTCCTTTTTTGAAATAAAGGCACCTTTTAATTTGTCTAAAGGCGCATTTTCGTCCTTCTCGTAATATTGACATCCTTCTTTTATAATCGATCAATATGATGCTTTTTGAATCCCAAAGAACTAGTAGCCATTATGTTTTCAGCTGATTGCGACACCTTGAATTTCTTAATTCCTCGTCTGAGATATTTATTTCGGCTGTAATCCTTAGTGGTGAACCCAAACATTCGTATTCGGTAATAATCCCGCACATTAATTCATTATAACTCTAACTACACATTTTCAAAAAATTAGCATTTGATGGGGTCTATGCTACCAAAATTATATGAGCATTACGGCACTCATCTTACGCGGACCTTAGACATACCAAAATTATTTTGAAGAGTTTTCAAAATAATTATTCTGTAACTCGAAGCATGTTTGTATTTTTTTTCTCTTTCAAGCGCTCATCTTCCAAAATAAGTTTTTTTTCTTTATCAGCAAAGTCTGATAACATCGCCTAAATCGGCCTTGCTGAGCGCTGATCATTCTCAATTTACTGAAATGTCTTTGGTTACTGACGAAATGTCTTTCGAAAAGAAAAAATCTGCGGTGTTTTTCCTTTGACATTTTCTCCATAACTTAAGTTTTTTGCCCGATTAACTCATTTTTCAGACGATGTCTCAAATTTAATGAACCAATAACGAGCTGACTGAAATTAAATATTTATAACCCCTTTAACACTTTTACATTCCGCAAACCTTTTTACCTCCCCTAGTGTATGGGACTTTATATTCTATATGGCCATTTGTGAGCATTTTTCGATAGCAGTAACAATTTTTATTTTTTTTATTTATGTATTTTTTACTAGGCTCTTATTTATTTATATGTATTTGCTATTTATTTTACTTTTATTTTTTATGGCATTTCATACCACTGACTGGCCTTTCGAATAAGCGTCGTTGCTGGCTTCAAACCTTGTGACAATTCCTGTTGCAGTGACAGAGGTCACAGCGCACATTTTTCCATAAAACAAAAAAAATACCTACTAGGGGCTGAGTTTGACATTATTTGATATTCATATAAAAAAGTACACTAAATTTAATCAAATGTATCAGTTTAATAAAACGTGTCAAGTATGTAACATTTTGGCATTTTAAGCATTGATTTGAGTGCTTAACGGCATAAGTAGTTTGTGTTGAGGGTTGACAGTTTGTAAATGTTTGTTTCCTTGGTTGACTGACTGATTTTCAGTATGTAGTAGAAAAAGGGGGGAAATGAAGAAAGGTAAATGTCCAAAAGACAGTTTTAGTTTTTGCTACGGTCAAGCTGATGAACAGACAGATTTGCGTTTAATAAAATTCCATTGTAGTAGTAGAAAGAATCCAAATAATGAAAACCAGGTAAAAGGCTTCTTTTTATAAAAAAAATAGTTACCTAAAAAGAAACAGATGGAGAGCGCCAAGCTCATACGCAAAGTTGTTATTCAAGTATTGGCTTGCCGAGTAAGGCTGAATTTTCGGTCGAGAAAAACTCTTACAAGTGAAAAGTAAAATATTCTTTTTCTCTGCCCTGAATATATTCAATATAAATATTCAAAATAAATGAATGCTTCAGAATTACTCTCCTTAACCAAATCTCAAGCAGGTTCCGTTTTTTTTGATACCGTGGAAGCCTGAGCCGCACATTACCCTGTACACATTTCTTAAAATATTTACTTTATATTTTGAAATAAAAAACTAAATCCAAGCTTCCTTGTTACGAAGTTTTCCCGTCTTCTTTTTTTTTTGTTTAACGATGTCGGCCCCTTAACAACCAGGAATCCATTAAAATAAGTTCACTAAAATATCTTCCAAATTTCGATAGAAATATATTTAAAGTAATTTATTTATTCGATTTTTCTCCTTCCGGCTTTAATTACCTCTCCATTACAAATACATTACGATCAATTACTTAATAATTACTATTAGTATGCATCAAAAGTCCATTTTTAGAAGTATATGTATAAAAATAATAATTTAATTATGTATAAAAATAATTAACTTTTCCACTTTCTAGCTTTAATTACTTCTCCATTACATTTACGTTGCGATCAATTATTTAATAATTACGATTACTTTGCATTTAAAACCGAATTGTGGAAGTATATGTATACAAAATAATTTCCTTTTTAACTTTTTAGTTTTAATCACTTCTCCATTACTTCTCAGTTACTTAATAATTACAATTACTTTGCATTTAAAAACCCATTTTGTAAATCTAATAATTAAAAATAATTTACTTTTTAACTTCGCAACTGTAATTACTTCTCCATTACATATAGTACTTTGCGATCAATTACTTAATAATTACGATTACTTTGCATTTAAAACCGAATTGGGGAAGTACATGTATACAAACTAATTTACTTTTTAGCTTCTTAGTTTTAATTACTTCTCCATTAATTCCCAGTTACCTAATAATTACAATTACTTTGCATTTAAAAACCATTTTTGTAAATCCAATCATGAAAAACAATTTACTTTTTAACTTCCCAACTGTAATTACTTTTCCATTACATATACGTTGCGATCAATTACTTAATAATTACGATTACTTTGCTTTTAAAGACCATTTGTAAAAGTGCATGTATAAAAAATAATTTATTTTTTCACTTTCCTGCTTTAACTACTTTGCGATTACATCTTAGTTGCGATTAACTACTTAATAATTACTGCTCTGCATTAGAATACCATCTTTATAAGTAGTACCATTACCATTACTCTGGTTTCGATACCATTTTATTGCAACTTAATTTAATTGCTTCACATTCCTACTGCAATTACTTCACCATTATAAATATTTTAATCACTGGTATGACAGATTGCAGAAATTTTCTTGAAAACTTATTCATTTCCATTCCCCGACAATTATAAGTGGACAACAATAAAAATGAAGCATAAACTCTTTGTGTTTTAAAGTCATCGAGATTGTCATTGTATGTCATTTTCTTATTTTCATCATGTCACCCTTTTCCTTTCCGCAGCCGATAACAAGCAATTACCCTCAAGTCTCATTCGTCGACATGTTATACCAATCCAACCCAATCCAGCAAATCCCAGCGCTCGTTTGTCCGGCCACAAAATGTCACAGGACGCGTGGCCGGCAGCTCAAGAGCGAGCGCACAAAAGCCCCATCAGCACACAAATCCGTCAAGTGCTGACTGAGTGTTGGACAAGTTGCTGATGTTTGAAGCTGATGCTGGCAGAAAATACGCTCGAGTCTGAAGCGCTCTGTTGTCGATGCCGCTGACAAGCGCAAGGCTACCAATGTGATTGTTGCTGCTGAGGCTATCGGCGCTGTTGCTGCTGTTTGAGCTTGTGGCAGGAATCAACAAGTCGGTCAATCAGTCACTATGCAGGCACATAAGCGCCGCAGGCTATGTGCCTTTGTGATGCTCCAACGCCAATGATGTGGCAATAAATCAATGATGAGGTCAAGAGACAGCACATACGAGTGCATACGTTGGCATATAGGGATGTATGTAAAATGTAAAAAAATATGGTATTGTGGTTAGACGTAACATGTGACATGCATTTATCTGTTGGAGTAGTGCAACGGCACATGGAAGCGAACGATTATTGCCTGAGCAATTGAGTGAATGCACGAGATCAGTATCTGTGTGAAAGTAATGGAGAAATAATCTAAGAAGACGTCAGGAAAGTATATTGCATGTTTTTAGATAAACCGTTAAAATATTTGATGCTCGTGTATTCCTCTGACGCTGCAAGCAGAGCAGCAAACTTCATTGAGTGCTTATGATATATATAGCCATCTATGATATAGCCATCTTGACAAAGCGCTTGGATCGTTATCTACTGCATTTGACGTATTACACTGTAGAGCTCATACAATCCATAATTTTTTCAATTGTGATATTCGCTATCAAAAATATCATTATCGCGCAACCCGATCTTGTGCGCTGACTTGATCACTTTCTTTGGAATTTCGTACATGGGTGCATAGCCGCTATGTTTACACTTTTTTAAATTTATTATTATTTATTATTGTATGGTATAGTTAGCGTACTAAAGCATTTTGTTTTTGTATATATCTCATTCAAGAGTTTAGAAAATGTGCTTTAACCCTGTCTCCGAGAGAAATTTTAATAAGGAGACTAATTCCTTTGATTAGTAGACATTCATCAAGGTTTTTGCATCTCTTCAGCAGTGCAGGGTATTGTCTGAGTTTTGATAACCAAGTGATAGTTCGGCCTGCATTGTCTGCTCGGAACTACTCTTGATATTTCTTAGTTTGAAGTGGAGTTATGGCGTTTTCATTCCTTAGATAACAAAGTGCTTTAGAATGCTCCAAACCGGGTAGATTTTGTCAATATAATCCCTTGTGAGCTGTTCTATTTTTTCTTCTTAGCGTGAATAGTACCACCTGGCAGAGATCACCGGAAAGGGCTCTTGATTAATGAAACGAGTTAATTTCTAATCTAATCTAATCTAATCTAATTTCTTTCAATGCTAAAGCGCGCACGCGCCGGTACCAAAAGCATCCAAACTTTATTAATCATCGAAAGTGTATTTAACTTACTAAGGCATTGATTCTGTCAGAGGGCTTTAATTGCTCTTTGCCACAGAGCTGTCCGACCAAATTGCAGTGTTCACGTTCCGTTAGTTGCGATTTCGTATTTCTTTTTTATATTAAACAAATACACCTGACTGTGTGGCGCAGCGCCTCAATCAACTCTGATTTTAAATAATGATCTTTGTACAACTAATATAGGCTTTTAGTTTGGATTTTTAAAGATATCTCGGTCGCAGCGCCACCTATCTGAGAACCCTGCAATTTTCTTTTAATTAGTTTGAAGCTAAACTTTGATGAGTTTGAACTCTATCGGTTGGCTATCATACGAGTACTACTGACCCATACTACAACTCCATATATTTGAGAATTGAATTTTTTACAATAAATGTTGCTTTTTCATTTTAAAATATGTGAATTTGATTTGTATAGTAAACTATATTGGACTATAGAGCGGTAAGGATCTTCTTAAGTGTCCGATTGGTTCAGGGATTTTATACAGGATATCTAATTGACAGCGCGAAAATATAATAGAAGTGTCAAGGATCTCTGTTTGCTATTCAGTAGCAGAACTCAGGAAGAAAATATACAAATATACAAAGCTCCAGCTCGTAAAGTCTCTGAAAATTAAAAAAAAAATTAAACAGTGGAACAACTCTTATTGCCTACTGTACAAAAAATTTCAAACTGAGATATTATCTTGGCAAGTTGATTTTTTCGAGTGCGACTGATTTAAGGTTTTTTGAACTGTTACATCAGAAAAAATTTGGCAAAAACAAATATGGATGGTAAACTGGTTCAGTTTCAAAGAAAAGAGAATTGCTAAAAAATACTTTTGACCTGAATCGGTCAAGATTTGGCTGAGTTGTTCAAGTTTTTCTTAAACTTATCTCCTAGATCCCATCTTAAATTTCATTATTTAGATTTGAGAGGAAAAAAGTTATCGAAAATCATCGAGAATTTGAAGCCACTTCAAATTTTTACTTTATTGCACTAAAATTTAATGAACTATAAAACTGCGAACTTGTAATTTTTCTAAGAATTCTGATAAAGAAGTTTAAAATTTTTATTAAAATATTTCTAACTTTTATTAACCTTATAAAAAATTTTTGTCTTAGGCTATGCAATCTTTTTTGTAGAACAAACTATTTTTTTTTTAATTAATCAAAATAAAAAGAAAGTAGTCAAAAATGGTCAAGTGTAATCATGAGTGTGTGTAAAGAACCTAAAAAAATTAAACTTCTTATTTCTTTAAGCTCTTTAAGTATTAACAATAAAAATTTTTTATAAAAATTACCATCTTTAGCGCGCTATAATCAAAAATTAAAGTATATTTTTAAACAAAATCAAAGAAAGAGAGCAAAACAGCCAACAAATGGTAGATGCTGACCCGTGATTTTGATTTGATTTGGTTTTTTTTCTTTCGTTGCTATTGTTGTTGGCGTTGAAATAAAATGCCGTTAAATAGACATAAAGGATAAGTGGATATGAAAAGTGGCAGCGTAAACAAGCAATGACACTAATTGGTCACGAAATTGTTTCGTGTGTTTGCCTGTGCGCACGCAAATACACACACGCTGAGTATGCAACAAAGTGGTAAAGTACCAACACGAGGTATGTTGGAAAATGGTAATAAGTGCATTTCTTTTTTGTAATCGCCAAACAAGGTGAGCGCAAGCAAATGTGACACGACTGAAAATGACCAACGAGGTCTGACAGCCTGAAGAGGGTAATGCGATAAGAGCAACTGAAGAGCAAAAATGAATATTAAAATATGTACTCAAAAAATGGAAAAAGCAAAAATAAAATAACAGAGAACAGGTCGACAAAGTGAAAGGATGATAATTTCAATGGCGCCGAAAAGTCAGAAGGACTTAAACTAAGACAAAATAGACAAGGAAAAAGATTTAAGTAAACAAATGAAAGAGTAAAAAATGTTGAACAGAAAACTGTTTGCAAAAGGATTTACGGAACTGTAGGCATGCCGCGCTTAACTAGAAGTACATACTTAAGAATGTGAACTAATTTGAATGAACATTCACAAGTTTGTAGTACTGGCTTTCCTGAAAGTTTGGCACAAAAATGAGACACCTCAAAACATAGTTACATAATAATAAAGAGGTGAAATGGACGTTGTGTCCGCGAACTAGGCTACATTGCAATAACAACGTATAGAAAATTACACTATGCGTATCTTTCTTTTCATTGGACTGCCAAATTTTGCACAAGCGCACAGTAGTTCCATTTTACAAAATTACAAAATAAGCAGAGATATTTTTAGCTGCAACTGGAATAGGTTTTTCGACCGAGAAGTAAAATTATCTTTTTTCTATTTTATATTAAATAATTAAAACTAAAAATCAAATAACTCAATTAATACCAATGTCACCCAGTGATGGAAACTTTACACCCATTAACATTTATCGTACACTTAATTTAAATCTGAAGGTAAAAATATATTCTGGTAACTAATTTTATTAAGCAGCCGCCTCAACCAAATGAGTAAGTGCGTGACTACCATTCGGGAGTAGGCAAGTTTGTATATCCGTCCATGAAACAGCAAAATGATAGAACCATTTTTTTCTAATAGCGCTCGCTGCTCGGCAGACAATGGCAAGCCTCCGAGTGTATTTCTGCCATGAAAAAAGCTCCTCATAAAAAAACCATTTGTCGTTCGGAATCGGCCTAAAACTGTAGACGCATACCACAACATCAAGACGCATACCACAAATGGGAGGAGGAGTTCGGCCAAACATCTATCAGGAGTGTACGCACCAATTTTTATTTCCTTTTTGGCATAGTTGTTACGATGGATTCTAATTTAAAGTGGCGAGCATTATATTTATATATATAAAACAAAGATTGTGAGTAATTTTATTTTTTTAGCGCATGACCTATCAATTTGATTTTTTGAATATTAAAATAATGCACTTACTTAAGCTGATGGGCATTCGGTCATTGGTGTGGAATTTAATTGCGATGGCTGGAGATTTTCAAAGCACTTGTACAATACCGCTCAATGCACTTAGTGCCAAGAGAGAGGATTTAAAGGATAGGGAGAGTCTGATAGTGCGGAGATGAATTACACCTCTGCGATCTGCATTACCCCTTTGCCGCGGAAAAGAGAATGTGGCTCGTCCATTCTCAGAACATTTGATCCAAAAAATTATCATTTATTTATTTATTTGTTTATATATTTATTCATCTAGTAGGTCCAGAGATACAAAATTTCTTACAGACTACATAGAAATAAAAGTATTTGTAAGTATTATGTGTACATACATATTTCGATACTATTTAAAGAAATTATTAAGTGATAATTTAAAATTAAATAGCGATAAATCAAAAGCCAAAGAAGTTGAAATATGGTTGCACCCGTTCTATGTTCTAATCATAGTGTTTCGAAGCATAAACAGCTCTAGAATAAATCATTACCCCGAAGGGTTTTTCGAAAGTTAATGCGCTCTTAGGTCTGGCGAAAGCCAGACAGCAGCAGAGAAGTTCAGCCGTACTATCCTCATTTTTTAAACAAGATTTGCACAGTGGTTCGTCGAAATAAGTGTAAAGTACTGCTCTAACAATGCAAAAATTCGTTTTGTACAATTTTTCCAAAACGAAAAAAATCGTTTTGAACAAAATTTTTTTTAGTATATTTTGTCCTGAAAAATTAAAAAATGAATAATAAGCAGAGCCGACGATATTTCACGTTAAAAACTGTGTACCAAATTTTCAAAATTCAATAAATCTAAAAACTACTAAATTTTTTTTTAATTTACTTTGTATTTGTTATACTCAAACCGATTTTCAGAAAAAATTTTTGACAATGACCAAAATGCTAAAATCACTTCATGTGGAGTCGCTCACCAGCGGTGCATATGAACTTTGTTAATGAAAACGCTGGTAGGACTGTAAGACACACATCTGTCACTTTTTACCGCCATCGGATCATTAGTGTCTGCCTGGCCGGCCGGATATGTGGGCAAACAATTCTTGGATTTTGCATGATAATAACGCGCAATTGCACCGAGCCCACATTGTGCTGGCTTATTTGGTCAAACGCTAAGTAAATACCATCGTGCAAGCACCGTATTTACCTGATATGGCCCCGTGCGACTTCTTTTTATTTCCCAAGTTGAAGTGACCTCTTCATGGATGGAGATTTTAGTCGATAGAGAAGATCAAAGAGAATACGACGAAGGAGCTGAAGGCCATCCCTTCGTCGACCTACCAGGGTGTGCATGGAGGACTGGGTTAAACGTTGGCACATGTATGTTGCTTCAGACGGGTCATATTTGAAGGAGATAAAATAAATTTGCCGGAAATTTAACTCAGTTTTGTTTTATTTAAACCAATACCTAAACCTTTTAATTTGCTCAGACACATATTTAAAACAGTTTTTCCACTTTTTTGAAAACAACTTAAGCCGGGGCTTGAAATCTTTCGTAGGCCGTAACAAAAAACCGAACTAGCTTTTGCAACTCTATAGAGTGTTTCATTACTAAATGGGTATATATATATATAATTGGCGCGTACACCCTTTTTAGGTGTTTGACAGAGCTCTTCCTCGTATTTGTGGTGGGCGCCTTGATGTTGTTCCACAAATGGAGGGACCTACAGTTTCAAGCCGACTCCGAATGGCAGATATTTTTATGAGGAGCTTTTTCATAACAGAAGTTTGCCATTGCCTGCCGAGGGGAGACCGCTATTAAAAAATTGTTTTTCTTAATTTTGTTGTTTCACAGAGATTCGAACCGACGTTCTCTCTGTGAATTCCGAATGGTAAATGGGTATACTTTCAGAAAATATTAACAAAGTCCTGGCTAGTTTGAGTTGTCATAAAATTCTTGCTCAATATTGCTTGATGTTGTTCCACACATGAAGGGATCTACAGTTTTAAGCCGACTCCGAACAGATGGCTTTTTATGAAGAGCTTTTTCATGGCAGAAATACACTCGAAATTCTTGCGATTGCCTTCCGATGGGCGCTATTAGAAAAACTAGTTTCGATAATTTGATGTTTCATGCCACAAGCTGTGCGCTTCCGAATGGTAGTCACGCACCAAATCATTCGGCTACGGCGTAGTATTCATACTTATCTATAAATGTAATAATATTTATGTTTTGTATGGACTGCAAAATTTTTTCTCTTATTCTCCAATTTTTTAGGGTTTTTTTATACCAAGGTAGTTTAGGCATATGAGCAGAAAGAAGGGAAAAATTTTTGTGAAAGATGCCAGACAAGTTGAAGGGAAAGGCTTCAAAGCATCCAGATGCACTTTTATCATAAAATATTGAAGTCCAATCTATATCCGAGATGTCAAAGTTTAAAAAGTTTAACATCCGATTTGTTTCGAAAAGCCATCAATTCACTAAACAAATTCAAATTTTTAAGTAAGTAGGATTTTTCACAAGTTTTTCTTTATTTTATTATTGTTTTATTTTTTAAGATCTTCCTTACTTTCTTGCACAGAATTTTTACTTTTACAACAACATTTAATTTTTACTTTTAGCTCTACTCAAAGCCCACTGTGCATTGTCACTATTTTGTTTTATAGTTTTCTAGTAATTTTTGCTTAACTTTTTGCTTTGGCCAGCAGCTGAAACTTCAGCACTTCAACTAGCAAATTTTTCCAAAGTTATTTTTTTTCTCATTATTTTCTTCATCAAATATCTCAACTTAATGCGAGACGTAACTTTTCACAGCAGAACTTACTTATTGGCGAAGCAGAAGGAAAAAACAAAAAAAAAATATAAGAGTTGTGAAAAAGTGTGTCGAAATTAAGACGTGTGCAACTAACTAGGCATGACAAAATACTTCTAAACATGATTTGCTTAAATAAGCGCATTTTCATTTGCTACTTTCAAAACAACTTCGGACAAAATTTGCCTTAATGCAATACAGAGTTGATGCTGGGATTTTATACTTAAAAAAAACTTCTGGCTTTCTTACTTGAAAGCATGACCTGCATATTTCGTGATTTGGGTATAAGAATTAAAAAAAAAATAAATTAAAAAAAGTTTTGTAGTGCATAAAAACTTGCCACAAAACATGTGTTACTATTTATTTGCATTTCGGATAACGCTGCTGATCCTTTAGCTTGCACTCGGTGACATTACTATCACAGCGTCATGAAATACAATTTTTTTTCGTGGAGCAGTCATATCATATCTTTGACCCAGCATTTGCTGGAGTTTCTGCTGTTTTTCTATTAAGATCACTTGTTAAACATCAACTTGCAAAAATTTGAAATAAAGAAAACCGAATTTCATAAATATTTTAGAGTAGTTATCAGTAAAATAAATAAATACATAGTTTAGAATTCATAATAGTCGAGTTTAAACCAAAAATACTTTTGAATAAGGTTGACACTTATCTATCTCATCTTAAAGCTATAGGACCATCGTGTTTGTACATAGAAAATCATATAAAAAAATGTCGCTAGAATGAATTATTAATTTAATTCATTTAAAGATATCGGATAGTATAATAACATGCTTGGATTTTATTCACATAAAGAAAATATTAATCAAAACTCTTTGCGGTCTAAAGGGAGGGTTTTTGTAGTAGTATGAACTATGTATATTTTTGTATAAAATCAATTAAAATTAAAAAAATGAATAAGTAGTCATAACTCATCATTATGTGGTGCACACTTTTTTTGACGCTGGCAGTATATAAATACCCATTTAGCTCAATTTTGTCAAAGGTAAATTTTTATATTTTTGGTTCCATTTTTATTATATAAATATGGATTTTCATTTAGAGCAACAATGGCAATGTGGTGTAGAAATCCGCCTCTAAAAGTGAGCGAGAGGGAAAATTCTTCATCTGATTTGGATGATGAAATAATTGATTTTGATAACGATAATAGTGTCCTAGACCTGTCAATATATGCTGTACACTTTATTTTGACCTTGAATGTATATTGAGAAGAGTACGCGAACTACACACTGGGGTAAATTTCATCCAATCACTTTTGTGGCTCGGCATGAATTCGTTGCGTACTAACTACTGAGAAACGACTGCATGAATTTGAAGAGTAAAAAAAGTAAAAAAGAAATAAAAAGAGTAAAATCGACGTTGCGAAGTACAGCTAACAGTTATTATTATATATCCAGATGTTAGAAATAAACAAACCACAACCAATCGAACCCTTTGTATTGGGACTCACACCCCAGTGTGTCTACCGATGGTTAAAGTCAGACAAAGATCTTAAGTTTCAAGGCGAAAAATCTTAAAATGACGAAAATTTTTGCAAAGAACATTAAACTGTATTCTTTCTAGAAGAGTCGGGCAGTCAAATTCGCCTAGGAATGCAAATTTAGTAACTAAAATCGTATGCGAGATTTTACCGCAGATTTTAGAGAAGTCCGTGTAGATCAGGTCAATTTCTTCCTCGAGAACTCAATTTCTGTCCCTTCCAACGTGTATTTATTTATGTTGGCATTTCTTTGTTCTTTTAGTGAAAGAAAAAGGTTGAGCATAAGTAACACCTCTCAAGCCATTATAAAATGGATATACTCCATGCTCTCTGAGAGGCTGTTAACCGCTGGTGGGAGCGATGACGAGCAAATCACAGTCAGGGCCAAGCAAGGATGTCCCCAAGGGGGTGTTCTTTCTCCGCTGCTGTGGTGCTTCGTCGTAGACTCCCTATTAGTGGAGATGCAGGAACTCGGCTTTCACGTCCAAGCATATGCGGACGACGTCTGTGCGCTAACATCGGATAAATCCTTAAGGAGGCTTTGCACGAAAGTGCAGAGGATTCTTGACAAAATCGATGATTGGTGCATGAGACAAGGTCTTTCCGTTAATCCGAACAAAACAACTATAGTCTTGTTTACGAGAAAACGGAAATTGGATGGACTCAGTCTTCCAACACTGAAAGGTGTGACACTTGGTCTTTCCAACGAAGTTAAATATCTAGGAGTAATCTTGGATAAGAAGCTGACTTGGGAGACACACGTTTCACTGAAGGTGAATCGTGCATTGAAGATTTTTCAGCAATGCCGTAGAGCCTTTGGCAAAACTTGGGGTCTGAAACCTGCTGTGGTCCTATGGATATACACGGCACTTATCAGACCAATCATCACTTACGCTTCTGTGGTCTGGTGGCGACGGAGCATGGTTAAGTCCACAATCCGGGAACTATACAGGCTGCAAAGAAGTGTATGTTTATGCATCACGGGTGCCATGAGTACAACCTCTGGAGATGCCCTAAATGCTATGCTTGATTTGCTCCCCCTGGATCTTAAGATACAACAGGAAGCAATAAAAGCAATGTGTAGACTCCATAAATATGGTTTCTGGCACGAAGATGGAACTTCGGGACACAGAGAAATCTTTAAGTTGCTGTCGGAGCAGTGTCCACTGTTTTTGGCACCTAAAGATGACCTGATACCCACAGTTTCATTCGGAAGGAAATTTGATGTCAGATTTCCATTGCGTGAGCAATGGAGCAATCCAGGAGGCATGCAGGGAGGTTTGACGGATATTTTCTTTACCGATGGGTCCAAGACTGAAATAGGGTCTGGAGCCGGATGGTACTTAAACGATAGTAATAAGTATCACTACGCTATGGGGGGAATGGCAACTGTTTTCCAAACAGAAGTTTTTGCCATCCTAAAAGTAGCCGAATGGATAATCGAGAGGAGATGGAGCGGGAAACAGATTGGAGTCTTCAGTGACAGTCAGGCTGCATTGAAGGCCCTGGAGAACGCGAAGCAAACCTCAAAGATTGTTCAAGAATGTAAGAAGAAGCTTAATTCTGTCGCAAGACAAAACAGGCTTGTACTTATATGGGTTCCGGGACACTCCGGTGTTCAAGGAAACGAAATTGCCGACGAATTGGCCAACCGTGGATCAGCGGTGCCCCCACAGGGGCCAGAGCCAATCAGTCCCGCAGGAATCAAGAACTGGATCAACGATTATGTAGGCAATCTACATAAAGAGCGATGGTCCGGTCTAGAACGCTGCAGAACTGCAAAGTGTTTTGTGACAAGCCCGAACAGAAAACTGTCAAACTTTCTACTAAAACTTAGAAGGAAAGACATTCGGTTGATGGTCGGCATCATTACAGGACACAACCCATGGGGTCAGCATATGACCACCATTGGAATCATCGAGGACCCGGTAAGCCTGTCATGCTTGGAGGAGGCGGATAGCACTGAGCACTTTCTCTGTGAGTGTCCTGCCTTTGCTAGAGCGCGACTACGGGTATTGGGTTCCGATGTCATGGGAATGGGTAATATTCGTTCTCTAAAACTGGAGGATATTTACAGATTTGCCAAAGAATCTGGAAAATTCTCACAGGACTAACTATCTCTATCTCTGTCTCTGTCTCTATTCTTTCCTATCTCTTTCTCTGATACTTTTCTCCCTCCCTCCTTGACTATCTACCCCCTTTCCAGAGCTTTAAATACAATGGGCTTTTTAGCCTGAGTGTTTTAGGAGCCACCAAATCTCCTGGTGCTCCTTGGCTCGACCTTTTCAAATTCATTCATTCAACACCTCTCTATGGCACCCGCGTTCTGTTTCTGTTAAGTTCTCAACTGTTTCCAGTCTCGAATAGATGGTATCCTCATGCCAGCCTACCTATATCATAGACCAACTACATAACATCCACAGGACATATGTATATAAGCATATACATATAATTGGGGCTTACTCCCTTTATTTGGTGGCCGAGCTCCTCCTCCTGTTTGTTGTGGGTGTCTTGATATTTTCCACAATTGGAGCCATTTACAGTTTCAAGCAGACTCCGAACGGCAGATAGTTTTTTCTGAAGAGCTTTTTCATGCCAGAAACACACTCGGAGGTTTGCCAATGATTGCCAAGGGACGACCGCTATTTAAAAAAAAAACGTTTTCTATCAATTGGCTTTTCGAACCTGCGCACTTTCGAATTGTAGTCACGCAACAATCCATTCGGCTACGGGAGGCAATTACTGATTTTACAAACTAGTCAAATTCAGAGCCTCTTTTTATACCTTTCTCCTCTTCCGATAGACTACAGTAATTCAGAATGGGTCTAAATAAATAATGCAATTCACAAGCGCCGCAAGCGTTTACTTAGTCACTCAAGCAAATCCAAAATTGCACACAAACACCACAACTACAATTCAACTGCATATACTAAATGCCTTTGCTCAACAAACTTTCGAAAAAAAAAGTTGAAAACAATAGTCTTGTTTGTTTGGGTATATACATACAAATCTATTTATGTGTGCAAAGAAGGCTTAAGCGTACGCATGTACATACATTCCAGAAGATTTTTAGATTTTGATCTGGGCGTACGTGCAATAAGTCTGCACACATGCGAGAACTATTCAACAAAACCTAAATCTTCGACACTTTGGCACTTTTTGCTAAGTATTATTTTCAAGAGAAAATAGCAACTGTTTTCTTACTGTGCCACACTTTCATACCTCTGCATCAATATTTTATGCGTACATAAAGAATAAGTTGAGGTGTCCACAAACACACATGCACATAATCCTTCCGTGGCTGGTTAGAAGATTTGACCGCTTTTACATATTTAATCATGGATTACAAGCGTATTGGCAAAGTTTTTGTATTGGATATCTGATGGCTTGGATGAAATTTAAGCCACTTTTGTGTTCACATCAGGCATAAATAAATTCACACTTTGTCACTCATACGCCCTGTCTGCCATACGTGGGACAGCTTTGCTTCACTAAGAAAATTTTATATATATACTTCTATTATATTAGGATGTATGAGTGTGTGTTGATACGTAAACAATTTTGCTTTCTTTCACTTGCTATTATTTGTTCGACGGGAAATTGTAATCCGATTTTGGGAAAATATTTCAACAAATCAGTCAACTAGGGAGAATAAATACATACATAGGTATAAATATATATTTAGATACATATTTTTATATATTTGTATATATTCATGTGCTTATGCACCATAAGCATTTATGCATGTTATTATGCTTGTTCAGATCTAAACAAGTCTGAACTTTTTTTTGCTCATGCATTTTTGGCGCTTTTTCTCTTAAATTCACAAGCTAAATTGATTTTTAGGATTGTAACTTTTCAAACTAACTATTCCACAAATTTTTACTATAAGAATTTGCACTTTTTTTTTAATTTTCTTAAGCAATCCAAATCTTCAAATTTATAATTTCTTGACTCTATAAAGATGAATACTCGCTCTTCTGTTTAATATAATTTTCTTGAGTTTGCCTCCGTGCCCGAGTGGGTTTGTGCTTGTATATCATTCGATTTGTCCTAGATTTAATTAGCGCTGTGTACTTAAGGCGTTAGGGGTAGTCAGAATTTTCAAAAAATCGATTTTGTTTTTTTTGCATTTTCTTAAAGTATAATGTTTTAAAAATATTGTGTAAAAATTTGAAGTGAATCCGACAAATACTTTTCAAGTTATTCAACAATTAACAAAGGGCGCTCGGCCGCTCCGGAGCCGATAGCAAAACTTTAAATGCGTTTTTCTCAAAACTATGTTTTTCAAACTGGTGAACACTGTAACTTAAAAACCGCTACGTAGATTTCAATAAAATTTATACAGCTTTTGAAAAACATAAAAAACTTGTGCCTGATCGAAGGATTTTTTTTTTTTTTTAAATTTCGATTTTTTTTAACAATTAACTGTTGGTTTTTCTTTCTAAAATCTGGAAAAAATTTTCTGAGGCCGCCATTTTGTTCATTTTGAAAAAAAAAAAAGCTTCGATCAGGCACAAGATTATCTATTAATAAAACTAATTTTTCTTGTCCGATTGGTTTTAGATGAATCTGCAAGGACTTGTGATGTTCACCGCAAGGGACTTCAGGAGAAACGGGCTTCACACAAACAGCGATAACTTTTGCAATTATAAATTTTTTTTTTTTAATTTTGGTGTAGTCAAGTTAAAACATGATGTTTTTATGCCATGTTTTTATTTTTGTTAAATAAATTAATTAAGTAGCAAAAAAAAATTCGTGAAAATCATCATTTTTTCGGGCCTCTGACTACCCCTAACCCCTTAAACCGTCCATTAATAGGAAACGTTTTTTTTTTAATAACAGAACCACGGGAGACATTTGCAATCTTTAAAGAGTATTTCTTGTATGAAAATACTAGGTTGTATAGGGTGTAAAAGTTTTGCGGTTCAATAAGAAAAACACAATTATGGTTTGAAATACACTTTATTGTTCAGTGTAGTCTCTTTTTCCAACAGGATTCCAACTTATGAATTCCATCCTTGAAGTGAGAATCTCGACGGGCTGCAAAATTTGCATCCACAGCTGTCATGACTTCATCATTTGATGTAAAACACTATCCACGCATGATTTCTATTAGGTCTGGAACAGATAGAAGCTGCTTGGCGCCTAATCTGGTGAATGCGGTGGATGCTTTAACAATCCGAAGTTTAATTCATGGACTTAACCATTGTCGAAATGATCTTGTGACACAGAGAATTGTCCTAATGAAAAATATTTGGTTTTTCTTTTGCAAAAGCTCGAGTTCTTCTGTTGGTCTAAAAATTTACAATAATATTCAAAATGTATTGTTTTACCAGTTTGCAAGGAATCCACAAACAAAATTTCTTTCGCATCCCAAAAAACTGATGCGACCGATTTCTGAGCATGAACTCGTTTGGGAACTGAAGAACCAGGCTCACACCACACTTTAGCCTCTTGTTTTGGTTTAGCATCATGGTAATATACCCAAGACTGATCCATAGTGATGAATCGACGCACAAAATCCACTTTATCCTTTCGAAAATACTCTAAATTTTGCTGAGAAAGTCGCATTCGAATGTGTTTATTGTTCTATTGTTAGCGAATGCGGACTCATTGTGCACACAGCTTTCTGAAACCCAATACTTCAGTCAAAATATTGCTTACGCTGCCCAATGAGATACTTAGAGCTTCTACTACATCTCTTTCAGTTACTCGACGATTTCCCAATACGATATCCTACATTTTTTCTACGATTTCTAGCTTCAAGGCTTATACGACCACGTTTGAATTCAGCAACCCATCTGACTTGATATTTTTCCATTGTAGAAAACACTGACACATGTCAATACTAAATGGCTTGTAAACAAATAATGAATTGACAGATTAAAATGAAACTTCACTTACTTTCATATAAAGACTGTACCAACATAACAAAAGCAAAGAAAATGTAGGCTAGTAAGAACACTCTCTCTTATCGAAGAGCAACCTAGTACATATGCTCTTTCGGAAGCGGCATAAAAGTGTAGACTCCTCTATTTGTAAATCAACATCAAGACACGCTCCCCACATTTGGAGGAAAATCTTGGTCAAACGCCTGACAGGCTGCGCACACAGACTATTCCTAACTCAAGAACATAAGTTAACTAAATTCTCCTTCCAGTGGGCATTTCCTACCCTAATTTTCTTTTTGCTCTGTTAGTACCAACAAGGTAGCCTAGTGAATTCAGCGTCTACTTTTCCGGCAGGTCTTGGCTTATCAAAAAATTAATATATTTGCTTTCTTGGATAAAACATAGTGAGTTTCGCTGGCCTAAAACCACATTAGATCATTGAAACGACATTCCTTTTCATTCGCTCAAACACTACTTACATAAAGAGTCTTTTGTACTGTCAGTTTATTGGTCAGTAAACAATTTCAGTTTAGTTGTTGTCGCATGCGCCACCCCAGGAGACGCCTGCTGAATGCTGAATTGGCTCCTATACACTTCTTTAGCCTTCACTTGGAGCTCAAAAAGGAGGTTCAGCAATATGTACTCGTGTGCATACTTACTGGACCTAACAGGCAATAAATGGCATTTATCGAAATTCAATTTACTCCTTCATAAACTCTCGCCCCACAGAGACCAAGACCGTTATTGGAGATCAAGACTCGCGAGTTGACTCGTAAGACCCAAGAAACACTGGCACAACTACGTTCATTTCATTTCATTTATTGCCCAAAATCATTTTAACATAGGAGTTTACAAAGTTATGATAAAATTAGATTATTTAGCATTATCCTAACATACATTTGTATTTATGTAGGAGTTTAAAACTTATTTTTCTTTTGATTATACAATAGGTTATCATTATTATTTGGCACAACTACGTTCTTTAAACTGAAACAGTTTTGACTGATACTTATCTACTAATCACCAAATAATGTCTAGCATATAAAGGAACCACGCATGATACTCACTAACTATGGAAATGCCCACTTGAACTAACTCACGAAGGAATTCTCTCGCATCCGACCTCGACACTTGATTTCATGCAACCAGATCAACCGGATTTTTATCCGGCTCAAGACTATCACTTCAGCAGCATTCCCCAAAGATTCATAGCGAACATTTTATGATGTTACAGCAATAACAGCACCATCAAAACAGCGCATTCAGTTGGCACCATTAAATAGTCTCGTTGATTAGGCTTGGGGGTGCTGTCGAAACAGGCAGGGCTTAATAGGTCTTGTACAACAACAATCCATACCTTATTCTCTTAATTTTTTTTATATTTTTTACTACATTTTTAACTACTAAATGATAAGAAAGCGAATGTAAAAATAACACCCTTATATGGCTCTCCAACTTTACTTCACAGATCCTTCTAGTCACTGTGTCTACCTCACTCTACATTTCGAGAGTAGTTGCTGTAAACCACCCAATGGATGAACGTGGTAGTGATGACATGAATAGCAATACGTTTTTAGCCGCACGCCAACGACTGAGGCAACAACAACAGGAATTGCAGAACGACCGATATGAGCAGAATCGCTTCACAAACAAATTTTACGATAACAATGGAGTAGCGACTTGCACTTCAAATAACAACAACAACATTGAATACAATAACAACTTGCAACAGCAGCGCCAACAACAACTACAAAACAGACTCATAAACGCAGCTGAACCACACATGATAAATAGCGCAAAGGAAGCGGACGCTAAGCAGAAATCAGCAACAATGGATATGCGACGAGTAGGCGAAGTTGAAGCAGACACAACGGCCGCAAAGATGAAATCTGAATTGAGTGAAATATTTAGAGGTTTCCAGAATGCACAGCAGAATCAAAAGTAAGTGGATTATTGGGTGTTGCGCCCCGTTTTTCCCCCTTTTCATATTCACTTAAACGTATGTGTTTCAGCGCGAAACTTTTTCATCAAACGAAGCTTCTGCGACGCTCCGCGCCAACTGTACCGAATGTGGACTCAGCACTTTCTACGTATGAGGAGGAGCTTGATTTGGATCTGCCTTATGGCATACAAAATGTGCGCAAGCGCTTGGCGCGTCATAAACCGGATCTTACCAAATCGGTGCGTTAACGATAAAAACAAAAATCATAAATAAATATTTATAAAGTTCTCACACTTTGACACACAGATCACTTACCAATCGCTCTGTCCCACAAAACGCATTGCAATTCCGCTGGAAACATCCGGTTATGAGTATCGCCCGAGCCACTATATCGAAGTGACCTGCGCACATTATACGCCGGCGCACAGCTACGAGTTCAGAAAGAATCGGGTAATGAAAAAAATGCATGATTGACTAATCTCTATGAAATTATATCCTGTTGATTTGCTTTGCTCTCATTTCTCACAGATTTGTTCAGAGGCGGGCTTCTCTTGCATCCAGCTGAATCGCACCATACATCTGATACGACGCAACAAGTCATCCAATGACGAATGTTGGGAATCGGAAATACGTATTGTTCCCTCGGGTTGTGAGTGTATGTGGCCAAAGCATGATAATGGCGATATTGCAGCCTATCATGAGGGACAGAAACGTTTTGGCGGTTACGCCAATGTGCACGCAAATGCTGATTACGAACAGGGTGAAGGCTATCGTCAAATTCAACCGCAACAAGTCGAACTCTTTGGCATAAATGGATTACGTCGCGGCGAGAATTCCGATGGCGTCGGTTTTGAAGCCTTCGAATATAATTAGGGCAGCATTTTGAGATGGAATTTTGGTTCTAAAATTAACATAAAAGATTGTAATAATGATAACGATTTATTTGATTGACGAATATGACAAGAAATGCATTGAAATATATGAAAAAAAAATTTTTTGGTTGAAACATGAATTGAAGTGTGATTCTTAGAATCATCACCATCATCGCTAAAAACACCACTCATGCAAAGAAAACAAGTTATGAGTGTAGATAAGGCATTGTGAAAAACGGCGAATTGCTTAATTAACTTACATTTTAACGGTGTTTGTTACATTTTTATATTGTTTAACATTATTTTGTGACATCTAGTTTCATCATATTTTTCTTGTTACTGTATTTTTATGGCAGCTAAAGGCAAAATGCCCAAGCATACATAGGCAGGAGTACCTAAAACCTAAGTGCACTTATTTAGCTAAGAAAATCTATAGGTAAAAAAATATCTTATCATAACAGGTTCTAAATATGTGAAGTAAACTAATTTTGCAATAAACGAATAATTTAAAAACCTTTCTGTCTTTTTGTTACATGGCACAAGAATTTTTTTTCCTAACCGAAGCAATTTTTGTAGAAAGTTGACTCAGAGAAAAAATACGAAGGGGTTGAGGGACCATGGTAATGGTAATGGTTGTGCCGGTTAGGCTAAGGCCTTTATGAACTGCGACCAGATTGATCTATTGTGCGCCTCTAAGTGCTTAATTTTAATTTTTTAGTATAGAATTCGAAGAATCGAACCAGCTCCTTAGGAGGGAGCATTTGAAAGTCGTCATCTTCTAGTAGGTACCAGACCAGGATTATGTGTATTTTGTGACCTAATGCTTCACAATTGGTGATTAAGTGTTCCTCTTCCTCACAGCAGAACCTTGTATTGTATTGAAATATTTACTACGAGCGAAGTGGCCTTTAAGTGCTTCACAGAGTAATCTAAGGTCTTTTTTATGCAGGGTTAGAATAGATTTAGCTCTGTTGGTCTTAAAGTTCAAGAACCTTTTGGAGTACTTACGGCCGTTTGTACCGTACCAACATTCACTGGATTTTATTGGGTTTAGTTTCTTGTTTTAGGTTGTTTTTATTAAACCTCGCCCTTCCCTTTTTTGGCTTAAAAGTCTGCCTTCATGTCCTGGTACTCAAATCATTGACACCAGATTAAGAGTCGTGAGGTTTTGTGCATTGTTGCACTCTATGAGGGTTTTTGAGTTAAACGTAGAGCTAAATTTAAGGCTTTGAGAACTGGTTGGCTGTTCGAAAGTATTTTAATTTTTACTTTTTCGAACCCTCTTTTGGATACAATTTCCATTGTTTCCATTATAGCGAAAAGCTCCGTATGGAAAGTTGTGGAAGTTAGTATTAAAGGTTTGTGTGCTCTATGCTGCACTATTCCTGCTCCTACACCCTAGAGCGTCGAGAAAATATAATCTTATATGTATTGAATTCCTATTTCTTTCATCAAAATTTATTTATTTATTTATTCAAATCAACAAACAAGAGGCTTACAAACTATCTTATAGGTAGATACAAATTAAGACCTTAGGACAAGATTCTAATAAGTAACTTCTTAAAAGTAGACTTAGAGTAAGAGAAATCAAAGACTAAGGAAGAATAAGCACTAAATTAAGCTATCGTCCTTCTAAACGGAGCATTAATTCCATAAAAATGTTTAGCAATACCCACAAAAAATAGTTCATTACAACGGAAAATGCGGGAGCGAACATTAAAATTAATTTTATTGAGAAGATACGGACTCAATAGAAGATACGGACTCAAATATCGAAGACAAAACGCATCGACAACAGAACACGCCTAGACTCTAAGGGCATTCGATTAATTAATAAGCAACGAGCCCGACAAGACGGGATGAGATCAACGAATTTCATCGAGCGCAAAGCAAAACGCACACAAGCTCTCTGAATAGACTCTAATCAATTAATATAGACTGCATGAAACGGTCTCCAAACGAATACCGCGCATTCTAACCTAGACCGAACTAAGGACGAGTACAACAGTTTGAGAGTATAGGGATCAGAAAACGAAGAACTATTTCGACGAATAAAGGCTAACATTGCGAACGATTTAGAAATAATAAAGTTTATGTAGGTGGTGAAGTTGAGCTGGGAGTCAAAATAAACACCCAGTTTCTTTAATTCACTAATTGACTTTAGCGGCGAGTTCGAGATGTAGTAAGCTGTTGGAATAACATTAAAAACTTGCGCATACGAAGTATACTTAGTGACATTTACTTATGTTTAGGAACAAACGATTACGCACACACCAACTATATAAGTTATTCAACTCACACTGGAGAATGGATGAATCATCTGGACATTTAATTTCATAATAGATTTTTAGATCATCTACGTATAGAAGAGAATTACACAATGGGAAACAGGACGAAATGTCGTTAATGAAGAAGATAAATAGCAGCGGACCTAGGACACTACCTCGAGGAACACCAGACTAAGCAATAAAAAAATAAGACGATACATCGTCAAGTCGAACGACAGAAATAATCGTTATTTTTTTTAGTTTTTCATGAGAAGTAATGATTAATTTATTTTCTGTTTTATTTTTCTCATATCTTGAGAATTATTTTTTCTCTTAAACAGAAAAATTAAAATTAATAACAAAAATTATTTAGAATAAGGTTTTGTTTTTCACTTTTTTTTTCGAAAAACTCAAAACGACACACCTCACCTTAATATATACGCGCACATATCAATGAAGTGCGTTCTCAATTTAGAGCACTAAGTCTTTGTGTGCAATTTTTGGCAATTAATTTGTCTTCATATCTAAATTGAGTATTTGGTTTCATAAAAATATTTAGAGTCTATCAAAGGTGAGTTCTAGATGTCAGTGGTGAATAATTCTGAGACGGTAATTTTTTTTATTCATCTTTAATATTTGTCAAGTAGACAGATTTTACACGATAGAACAGCTCGTTAAAATTATTGAAACATATTATAAAAATGGTCGATCTTTAACAACAACATGACGCAAAATTCACGGTTTTTTTGGTGGAAATGAGTTGACAATTCGAAGATTAGTGAAAAAATTTCAAGAAACTGGTCCTGTCGGGGATAGAAAAAAGGACTGGCAAACCAAAATCTGGATGTGCTGTTGAGAATATTGCTACTGTAGCTTCAGTCAAGTGTTCCTGAATGACCGATATTTCGACGTTCCCAACAATTAGGCGTTCATGAATTGACTGTTGGTGCTCATGGTGGTCATTTAAATTAAATATTTTTTCACATTATTTTTTCATAATAATTTGTTTCTTTATTTTTCGTATAATTGTTCATGCCCGTATTTTGAATAAAAATAGTGAAACCTGAAAGAATCTAAATTTTTACATATTTTATTCTAGGCGCGTCTACTGAAAGACCCTTCAGTTCGTTCTCTTACCAAACCCAAAGGCAAATTTAAAGAATGCAATTTTCCATCAAAACTTCATACTTATTAATCAAAATTTTTAGGAAATTTTCAAGTAAGAAATTTATAGCCCATTCAATGTTGGTGTATTAAAGTGCAATTTCGAAATAATTCAAAAATTGCTTCGATTTGTTTAATTTTTTTTGAAAACATGGAGAAATTTTTTTGAAAAACTTGAAAAATATGGAGCAAGGAACTTTGAATATTGAATTGGAAGATATTCAAGAAAAAAATTTTACTTCACTCTTTAATTTCTTTTTCCCCGAAAAATTTTTTAGCAGCAATTTGCTCCATTTGTCAAGATTTTCCTCTTTCTTTTGATTACAATACGTGAAATTTAAAATTTTTTATAAATTTCCCCTTTCCTCAACCCATGTGAAACTTTAAGATTCTCCGAGAAAACAAAGAAGCTTAAATAGAAATAAAACATAGAAAAAAAGTTTTGAATATCCATGAAACTAACTTTATATGATGGATAACACAGGCTTACAATTTAATGATTTTTTTGCTCAAGAGCCAGGTCATCAAATTACTATTTAAAATCGGTCGCTCAGTCCGAAAATCCACTTAATTTTTTTCTGTGATGCAGTTTTCGAGATATCGCCAAATGAGAGTTTTAAATTAAGGAAGAAAAGGTACATATGTATGTTAGGTCGAAAAATTTCTAATATCTGGAAAATACGTCATATTAATTTCTGCTAAATTTTTCATTAAAATTAAACACTTCAAAGTTAAAAAAATTGTTTTTGGCTATTAGGTTTTTATGGCTGTAAGCTTTCATATTTTAATATGATTTTGGTCATTTAATATAGATGCCCGAGTGGCGCGTCAACATCGGCGCTAACATATCCCTAACTGAAGGTTGTGGTGCTAGTGCTGGTTTTATGCATTCATGTCATAAATTTATTTGATTGTATTTATGGACTGTTATCACATATTGAACCATGTTTTTCAACTTTGCTCCATGATGAATTGTCAAGCCAAACTAGCTTCAGAACAACCCAGAACTATCAAATCGGCTATCACGGAAAGCACTGCGTTCTAGCAATATTCGGACCAAAGCCTGTAGAACTGTCAAATTGCAAAATAATTCTCACAAGTAACAGGGAGCAACTACACAGTCCCCGACCTTAACTTCAAGAAAGACTTTACGGTACGTTTCCCACCGAGAGCCGAACGGAACAAAGGGAAGGTGATTGGAAGATACGATATTGAAATATACACTGACGGTTTTAAGATGAACTGTGCTGTGGGAGCTAGCTTCCATTCGGAGCGACTCAACCTATCTCAGTAAATTAGACTTCTTGCCTATGCCAGCGTGTTCCAGGCAGAACTTTTAGCGATCAGAGAAGCATGTAACTCCATAAAACTCTAAAAGGAAGTTGGCGCAGGAGTAGCTATCTTCTCAGACAGTCAAGCTGCTATAAAGGCCTTAGACTCCAACTCCATTTCATCCAAACTGGTCTTCCAGAGGAGCTAAAAATGTTTAGTCATCGGCTTGAAAATACTCTGATATGGGTTCTCGGTCATAGGAACGTACGGGGTAATGAGATAGCGGATGAGCTAGCAAGAAAAGGTTCGACACTCGACATAGCAGAGGCGGTGGTATTCTCCACCCCAGTCAACACAATAAAAGCATCCATGCTTCACACTATCATGCTTTAGCCGAAAGAAGATGGAAGCAACTAACTACATATACTACAACAAAAACACATGGCCGTCGTACAAAATCCAAAAGACGAATCACCTGTCAGGATGTTCTCGACCAAACCTTTCACGCATCTCTACAACCCTTACAGGTCATTGGAAAGTAGGGAATCATGCAGCTGGACTCAACCTCCCCTTCAATCCCATCTGCAGAAGCTGTCAAGCGGATGGGGTGAGGGAAAGTCTTTTTCACTACTTATGTGAATGCCCAGGGCTATATAAGGCACGACTTCGCTCCTTCGGTAAGCCTTTCTTATAGCAAATTAATGAGATCTCAGGCATCGAGATAAAGAATCGGCCATCAATGTCATTGCCCGACGCCATTATCGTGCAGTCGTCGGCATATGAGACCAGTGAGACTCCCTCTGGTGGCTGGGGGAGTTTCGAAATATAGAAATTAAAAAGCAAGGGTGAAAGGACACCACCCTGCGGTACTCCTTGCTTTATTTTTCTCTGTTTTAAGGTTTGGTCTCGAAATATTACCGACGAGTGACGACCCCTCAGGTAGTTCGCGGTCCACTTCTTCAGCCCTGGCGGGAGTGTCGACTGTAAAATGTCATCTAGTAGCGTGGCGTTGCTGACTGTGTCGAAAGCTTTTTGTAGGTCCAACGCTACTAGGACAGTCCTCTCGCAGGGGCGGTTTTGGTTTAGTCCGCGGTTTACCTGGGTGTTTATGACGGTGAGTGCCGTGGTGGTACTGTGCACTCTACGGAAACCATGCTGGTGTGGGGCTGGAGTCAGGTGTTCGGTGAGAAGTGGGAGTAGAAGGGAGAGTTATCGGACGATAAGACTCCCCTTGGTTGGCGGGCTTCCCAGGGTTCAGCAGTGAGACCACTCTCCCTAATTTCCACTTATCAGGAATGATGAGAGTGGCCATGGACAGGTTAAAGACCTTTGTGAGGTATTCTACTCCCAATGGACCCAGCTTTTTCAACATCAGCATGTTTAGTCCGTCGGGGCCAATGGCTTTTGATGGTTTCATGTGTTTGATGGCCCCCTGAACCTCGTCGCTGGTGAAAGCAAGCGGTGCACTGTTGTATGGCAGTTTGTGCAACCGTCTGGTGGCACAACGTTTAGATCTGTCGACCGGAGGATGCAGTATAAATTGCCGGCTAAAATAGCTCGCGCATCTCTTCGGGTCCGACGAAGTACGACCGTTGAAGGTGATATCCACCTTGTCGTTGTGCTTCGTCGGGTTTGACAGGGACCTTACGGTGGACCAGAGCTTGCTCACACCAGAGGTGAAGTTACAGGACTTCAGATGCTCTACCCATTTGGTCCGCTTATGTTGGGTGACCAGTTGCCGGATCTCCGAATAGAGATCCTTTATACGAGGATCCCCGGGATCGGCCTGGCGTAGGCGGTCACGCACGTTTGCCATAACGGCTGCTTCGGCTGGGAAATTGGGACGTAATTCCCGGATTCTTCTTCTTCTTCACTGATGGCTCAATAATAGAAGGACTTGGCTTCACTTGGTGTATCCAACTGGCGCTGGTTAGCACGAAAAAGAAACGCGCTTTGTTAAGCTCGACCAAAATCGCTTAAGCGGTTTTCGCGCGTATTAAGAAGAAGAAGTAGGAATTCAAATGCCTCAGAAAATTTTCGCTGAGTTACGTGATTTTCCGATTCTGATTCATAGCTATATCTTTCTAATTTATATTAAACAAAAATTATTTTTTTTGGCCTCCATTAGATGCTGCTGACGGAACTTCAAAGCAGAGCTGGGCGATAAGTATTAAATCCATGTGTAAGTGACTGTATCCAGAATTTCGATTACTTTAGTCACACTTTCGAAGATTTTAAATTTGGATTCGAAGAGTCGGTCGTTCAAGGAGTCTTATATTACAATTTCGGTAATCGTAATTTGAGAAAAATTCTAATTATTGTACAATTATGTAATTATCGTAATGTTAAAGCCTTCAATGAACACTTACAAAATTTTTAAAAGTAAAGTTTCTTTAATTAAAATTTTTTTAGTCTTTAATAATTTAATTCTAGAAATATACAAAAGATAAGAGCTACACTTTGCACTGAACTCACCAAAGCCAATACACAAATGTTATTTCTCCTTATTTTTAAAGCGTAACTATTTTTTTTTTTTTACAAATTTTTTATGTGAATTTGTTGCTACTTATCAGTTAATTCACCCACACTACACCATAGGCCCTTGAAGGCTCCTCTCGGCATGTTCTCCGACCAGGTAATATATTATCAAGTAAGAAACAAATTGTATATATAATCTGTAACAGTACAGAGTTCGAACCGATGCCGTTCTAGTCACCGTAAGTGTCAAATTTTTATTTCAGCGAGGACGAACAGTATAGTCCCTATATTGGTATAAATGCCTCCTCCTTACCTTTGCAGCTTCTTATGATAATTAGCCAATCAGTATTTTAATCCTGATACCTACTTTTTCGCTGCCTTCACAAAAATGTTTTTAAGATGTTATTAATATGTTATTTGATAATTACAATGTATTGCTCTAAATAATTTGTTACCATATAAAAAAACCAACTAATGTTATCACAAATGTGTGTGATATGTGTGCGTGACTTGTCAAACTTTACTTAAGTATGATCAATACAAAATTAATATTTTCATTCTCATGCGAAAATCGTTTTCTTATACATTTCTAGTAATATAAATCGCAAATTTTCATAACTTTGTAGGTTTGAAAATTATAAATTTAGATTATCCTCACTAAACTGCCCGCTGTTGTAACAACATAAAGCATTCCTCATAAATAATATTTGTGGAATACTGTAGAATGACAATTCTTGGACACATATAATTTTGAATCATACATACAATTATTCTAAAAAAGTTTGAAATAAGTCAACTGAATAAAAATATACCATTTATATTGAGTTAATTAGCTTAAGTAACGAAAACAGTTTCTAACTATACGTTTCCTCGACTGTCTGTTCTACGTTACCGAAACGACCGGATTTATATATACGGCCAAGGACTGTCACTCCAGCAGCATTCCCCGTATGTAAGTATGGGGAATGTTTAAACTACTACAACAACAACAATACTCTAATGTGAATAAATCTTATAAAAAACTGGGATAAGTTAGACCTATTATGAATATACCTTACGCTTTTCAAAATTATTACATTCGATAAAATTTTAAAATCTATTTTCTTAAAAATAAGGCAAACTCCCTTGAGATGTGTTTATGTTAATAATTGGTGTGTTTACACTTTAGCTGTTTTGTTGTTCTTACTTTCATCGATGTGGATCTTAATGTAATTCGAGAAAGCGAAATGTTATGCTTGTTAGACGTTTCGTCATTATCATGCGAAGATTTTCTATTACTTTCCTATGTGCGACCGGTTAAAGCACTTTCAACGGTTCGTCTTTTGCTATCTCTATAACTTCCAACACTTTTGTGCTCAAAGTTTCTAATACTGTTTCTTGCGTTTGAGTAGCGTCGATTGAATGCCAGAAATGTTTTTGGTCTTCACAAATACGATCGAAAACACTGGCTACCTTTAACTGAAAGTCCTTTTTCTCATACCTAAAATAGTAAAATTTAAAAACAAAAAATATATCAAGATATGCATGAGGTAAATAAAAATGCAATATTTAAACCTTTCTTTGCCAAAATCGCCTCGCTGCATTAGTATCTCAATTGGCGCTTTTAGATAAAAAACAGCATCTGGCCGTATGAGTCCTATTTCTGGCGCCATGCACCAATCGAAAGCCAAACCTTAATAAAGAATAAAAGAAGATAAAATATTGAAGCATTGAATAAGAACTATTTTTTTTTTTTACCTTTGGCCACGCTGTATGCCACACCAGAATACGAATACCTGTCAACCACCAAGGTGGTACCTAAACTAAGTAATTCCTCAATTTCTTTTTTGAATTCCCAACGGTTGGCAGTGAACAGTAAATGTATTACTTGATCATTAAGTTCTTTAGCATTTTTCAAATAGGAGTTTATTGTTCCACCAATTTCTGACGAGCGATTTGGGAAAATCATATGTTTTGCTGGTATGCCGCGACTACGTAGAAATTCAACTGAAAATGTAATTTGTTATGAATTTGCATAGTAGCTTTACAAATTAGTAAATACTAATAACTTACATAGCAAGCGACTTTGTGACGATTTCCCACTGCGGTCACAGCCTTCTAAAACAATGAAAGCACCACGCTTTACTGTTGCCATGTTTTTGGTTAATTGACAAATTGATTATTCAAATGTATAAAGCACAAGTAGTTAAAAACCACCTTAAGATAAATTGGAGATATGGAAATACGCTAATTTTATTCAACTTTTATATAGCTTGCAAACAAACGTGCTAAAAACGCTAGGGTTAATTAAACTACCGGTAACATATAAGGCGAATTGATAAAATAGGTATTCAATTCGCCTTGTGCCGGTAAAGTGTAAATAAAAAACGGCCAACTGTCACGCAAACATAAGGGGCGCTGCCAACCTCATACAGGTTTTCTCTCGTTTTGGTGATTTGAATGGCAAACTGATCTGTTTTGTTTACATTCTGAATGAAATTCGTGGAATTCTTAGAAAGTTGGATGCCTTTTGTAAATGTTAGCAAAGATTTCCTATTTATCCACACAATTCCCAAACTACGAGACTGCGAATTTCCGTTGTTAAGCATTTAGTTTCTTTTCGTGATTTCTTATATGACGGCTTTATAATTTGAATTGAATTTATAGGGAATTGATTTGATTGATGTCATTCTTCAAATGATATGACATATGACTACAAGTGCCCTCATGAAAAATCAAAATGCAATTAAGATACCGAAATTGGCAGATATTAAGGCGCGAATGATGGAAAATGAAGATGCAGCGTCAGAGGTATATGTGTTTGTTTGGGGCCTCTCATTCATATACATATATATATACATATGTATATATAATTGGCGCTCACACCCATTTTGAGTGTTTGGCCGAGCTCCTTCTCTTATTTGTGGCGTGTGTCTTGATGTTGTTCCACAACTGGAGAGACCTACAGTTTCAAGTCGATTCCGAACGGTAGATATTTTTATGAGGAGTTTTTCCATGTCAAAAAAACACTCGGTTGCTTACCATTGTCTGCCAAGAGGCGACCGCGACCCTTGGGTTTAGACAAGACAATACTGTCAAAATAATTGAAAATATGTATTAGCTGTCAAAAAAAGAAAAAACTACGTAATTTTGGCATGCAGCCAGTTATAAAGACAATTGACTTTTAAGCTACCCCCTTAGTGTCGTTTCGTACAAATTGCTTGCTCTAACTTTGATTTGTTTGGGGTTACATTTGACTGAAGCGTAGACTATAATAATACTTAATAACACTTACTAAATCTCCAAATTAAAATAAATTTCTCCGAACTGCGAGCCTTTTTATCAGATTTACTGTCTTCGAAAAATCATAGACCGTCACGACGACAACTAGAAAATTTTTAATATTATATGTTAGAAAAAAAGTGTGAATGTACTGCTATTGTGTCTGCAAAACTGCTTCTGTAAACGCCGTGTTAAGAATAATAAATGAGCATAGAACTGTCAAGCAACACTTACAGCGAAGTGAAATTTTTCCGATTTTTCATTTACAACAGCTTTTTCAAAATAATATTACCTATTAAAATGCTAGCAGTCTACGTCATAGCTGTCAATTCTAATAATTATCGAAAAACCATATTGGTGAGAAAATTGTACTCAATATTAATTAATTCCTTGTTTCGTAGCAATAATTATCTAAATTATTGTTAGTTTACAGTATCTCTTTGACTAGCCTCGTAATATATCTCTTTGATTTCCTCTGGTTTTCCCCCTTGTTGGTTACTACTGGTTTCTTTTGCTTAATTTAAACTGCTATTTCTTGCTATGAGTACATTTCTAACTTTTACAATACTACCCCCAATAAATAAATAGTTTAATAATAAGTTAGTCCACACAGTTCTATTAAGTCTTTTAGGTCAATTATTCTTAAAATTATGTCCGCCTTTATCACCCTGCACTAGCATAGCGCGGTAACCCTGTACTAGGATATCTGGTTGCAAAAAGAATTTTCAATCAATGCAACACTGGTCTTGGATTTACGAATTGTGTGCTAGGTTCGCGGAATATTGGTTAAGAAAAATCTAATAAACTGCTTTAAAATTTAGTAAGTGTTGAAATAATATATAAAAAAATGTGCAGTACATAACAAAGAAAATAAATACCATTCATAGAAAGAGTTATTAGTCTAAGAAAACACTACAAAAGAGATGATGCATGAATAGCTTTTACTGAAAAGGTGTTTTGGTTAAGAAAGTGTAGAAATAAAGGGAATCGTGTGAAAATCTGGCAAAGCGGGTGCAGCAAATAACCGAAAAAGTAGCGTAACGAATGAAGGTAGATGGCACAACCGAAATTAACCTAAAGGGAAAAATGCCGAAAGGCGAAAATGCGTGAACTGCATAAACGAATCTTTTCGCCGTACTGAAGAATCAAGAAGTAATATATCTATCGCGGATGAATGAGTGAAAGAAATGTATACTGACCCCGTGGCAGTCTTTTTGTATCAGTGTGAGTGAGTACATGCTATATTGATCTGATGTAAACAAGAATTTTTGCAAAAGGAAGAATTGCACGAAAACAAATTAAAACGTGATGAGTAAAATGTGATTTTGGGGAAGTCTCTATAGTGGCGTTCTAGAAATCTTGTTTGAAAAATGTGATCAGTTTAAATATGTGCCAATTTGTCCATATTATTTCTTTGTAAATAAGTTAATACCGTATATATAATTTATGAATGCAATATTTTATGAAATCGCCTCTTTTTTTTGTCAGTGTGAAAGCGTGTAAAAGGCTAACAATTAGGATATAGAAATTACATACCTTGTGCCAGCTTCGAAATGCACAAAAATTAAAAAAAACCATTTGATTTGATATCTTTACTCCTTTTACAATAAACCAAAAATTAAACGCTGAGGAGCAAAGAAAGTGACAGTTCGAAGGCGCTCTGTCATCCATTCAGCTGCTTTCTGTCGTGTTTACTGCTCGTTCTTTACCTTTTTTCGCTTTCTGTTACGTAGAGGGATCAAGAGGAAATAAAAAAGGGAAAAAGTTGCCGGAGTAGAAGCAGAAAAAGGAAACGAATTGTGTATAGGTGAGATTAGTGTGGCGTATGGACAAAAATTTTATTTCTCAGAGTTTTTGTGTTTCGCGCATCAGAAATATGTCATTATAATGCTAATGAAACAATTGAATCGAAAATTGGAAAAGTGATATGCCTAACCGGTCCTAAATACTTTATAGACCACGGAGTTTTGCGAAGTGTTTGGAGATTAATGTGCGAGAGTGTGTATTTTCGCCTGTGGGCTGCTGACCGCAGGGCATATCCTAGTGTCGTCTGCGCCATTAAGAAGTTTTGCAAATTCAATCAATGCGATTAATTGCAAATAACCGTTTATGCATATGAAGGCAATAAAGTTGTTTTTCTATTGCAAATAGGTGTTAATTAAAAACCATGTTACCAACCCCCTAATTATACAGGTAAAACTATTTTTAAATGCAATTAACTAGCGCTAAAATGTGAAGTGGCGTATTACTGCTGATTTTGAAAATACCCATAAATAAATAAATAAATATCCATAAATAATAAATAATAAATAAATAAAACACTTTTGGAAATTGAATTGTTTGGTATTGGCATTGATAGCAAGAGTTAACGGGTATATAAAATTATAAGGTGCATACAACATAGAAAGGTCTTTAAATAAAAGAAGAATTGATAATTAGTAGTGCATTTAAAATAAAAACAGTCCTAAATACCTAAGGCATTAATTCACAACATACTTATAAATTAATGGTTTCAATGTCTTCATACGATTTTTTAACTCATTAAATATTTATACTCTAAGGTAATATCCTAAATGCTTACTTACTAAAATAAAATACCAGTTATTGGAGAATCTTTGAATTTAATCAGTATCAACGAATAAGGTGAAATGTCTAACAATAACCCGCATGGACACATAAGCCAACCGACGCAAAACCCTTCATGGAATCATTTGCAAGTAAGTTTTTGATTTTTAAAATTCTAATAAAGCGCGAACCGGCATAATTTAAAGTCAATAACGAATACTGTATTAACAAACTGAAAAAGAGCATATGCAATACGTAAATTGTGCGCACTTTTATGTCGCCCCCATTGCCTATCCAATACTAATATACCTACATACATACATACAAACATGTGTACATGTTCATATATCATTGTAATGCTTTATTATACTTAAATACAGATACCATCGTATATACCGAGGCAGCCACAGTTGGCGCACATGTCCAACGAACGTCCCATGGTGCGATCACCATCGGCATGGCATGCGCCGGCACCGCCACCGGATTCCCTATATAATTTCATGTCGGCCAATCATAAAAATGTAAATGAAGATAATATGATTTCAAAAAAAAGAAGAAAGTTTTTTAAATTATCACAATTACATTATAATTTCCAATAATTTCTACAATAACAGCTTTCCATTTGTTTCTCCTATCGATATGTTTTCTAAGTTGTTCTTATTTTAAATGAGTTTTCGAAATTTTTCCTCTTGTATATTTGCTTTATTTTGGCCCTAAAAGTAATTATTTTTTCTTGAAAGTAATTTCTCTAAATCAAAATGCGTAATTAGTTAAGAACCAGATATTTAAATTTTCATTTACATGTATGTGCATAACATCTATTGCTTTGATTATTTTAGTAAGTAGTTTAAGCCGAGAGCATTGTAGAAATTTTTCTTGATTTGCAAAATGTATTTACTTACAATGTAGAACCATGATCACGATCGGTATGCGGTGACAGGCCAAAACTGATTTACTTACATACGCAAATGTCTGTTCGTGTATATTTATTAAGGATAGTTTTGTTGTAATTGTATTTTTGAATTAAAAATAAATTCTTCAAATTAAAAGAAGAAATCCTTAGCGCCATAAGTTACTGGAAATAATCCTTGAAAGTTGAAATATACATAACCTAAGTACACGCCTTAATAAAAGTAAGGTGCCTATGCACGAGTGGCGGTACACATGGCATGCGACGTATCAAAAATATTTTTATTTATTTATGTGTCAGAACTATCATTATTTTTTTTGTGTTATTGTTAAATAATTTAACTGAATGAAATGAAATATATGTATAAAATTTAAAGTTTTCCATATTAGCAAAATAATTATTGCTTGCTATTAATAAAAATAAAAACTAATAATTACTCATGGGCGAATATTGCGCCTGTCGATGCTGGATGTTCGCGATCACATACAAACGTTATTTTGATCTTAGCCGTATGGTTGTCAGATCATATCATTAACGATGTCATTAAATTTATGTCTGTTTATCGCTGCCACTGTTAGTTCGCCGATTGTTTTGAGACCTGTCCACTCCTTGATGTTGTCGAGCCACATCATTTTCTTCCTACCGATTCCTCTTTGTCCCTCAGTTTTTCCTTTTATCAGCAGTTTTAAGAGATCGCATTTGTCACCTCGTGTTATATGTCCGAAATAAGCGATTTTTCCTCTTTTTATGTCGGTTAGCATGCTCCCAGAGGTTTGCATTCTATTAAGCACTGTGTCATTTGACATTTTGTTAGTCCAGCTTATTTTCATAATTTTTCTATAACACCACATTTCGAAAGGCTTCTAGTCGGTGTATCCATATGGTTTTCAACGTCTACGACTCGCATCCATATAAGAGTACTGACCATACATAACATTTTAAAAATCGTGTTTTAAATTTAATTGGTATGTCCCGGCGGCCAGTATTTTTTTAATCTTCATGAAAAATTTAAATAAAATAAAACATTACAAATTGAAATTGTTAACAAAATTTTGCTTAATGCCCCACAGATTTACTAAACTCACCCAGAGCGATATTTCAATAGCTATTTGATTTTCTGCTCGAAATTCATAAAAATGTGTTAATAATTGGAGCGAAAAAGTAATTTGCGCTTTCAAAATTCCACAACTCTCAAATTATGTAAATGGCGTGACATGAGGTGACACTGCCCGCATAATTCTGCTTGCATGCTGTTGTTGCAATATTTTAGCCGGATATAAATCCGAGTTGTTCTGGTGGCGCATACCCGATTGTTTTGGGTATAAAATTACTTTCTAGTCAAAAAATTACAATAATACCAACAAAATAAAAAAATTGCTTAACGTATAAAATGTTTTTACTTAATTAGTTTCTACTAAAAATCTGCTAATTAATTGGCTTACTTACAAATCACTATTTTATTTTAATATAATACTAACATTAGAGAGTAGAAGAGTAAAATTAAAAAAAGAAACTCGGCTTGAGCTACTTTCAATGTATAATAATATAAACTTTCGTGGAATTTATTATTTTTTTTTTGTTCGACTTTGGCTTCCTCTTATTAACGTTGTTCTTCAATAGCTCGAACATCAGATGAACTCGTTGCTGCCACGTTCATTACTACCCCCATTCGACTCGATGGACTTATCACTTCAATCGAGTCGTAGTTCCAGTTCACCTCTGAACAAGGCAGTTGGTGGTCATGCGCCCGGTATGCTGCCACATGAGTATGGCGGTCATAAACATGCAACTACGCCACAGCCATCAGGACCACCACCACCGCATCAACATCAACAACATCCACACCAGCAGCAGCAGCAGCAACAACAACAGCAGCAGCAGCAAGGTCAATCACAATTGCATGGACCAAATAGTTACCCGATGTGAGTTGATAAAATATAAAATTAAGAAGAAAATCTTTTATTTTTTATTTTATTTTTTTAGTCATAATTTATCATCGAATTCACCCTCTAGTTTAGCACAACAGCAACACCAACAACAATCACAATCTCAACATGCACATCTTTCGCAACTATCTGCGCTGCAATCATCGCCTGCCACGCATGGCATGCAAAGTGCTACACCCCAATCTCCAGCATCGCCAGCTGCAAGCCAGGGTCCGGGGAAATATATGAATACGAATGGCAACGATTGCGAAGGAATGTTACCACCTAGTGGCACAAATCCTGGTGGTCCAATTTCGGTGGGTGGCAACAATAATAATGGTGGCGGAAGTGGTGGCACCGGCAATGGCGGTGGTAGCGGTGGTGGCCCGAGCCCTGTACATCCTTACATGCGCGAACCAAATGATGCGCCATCACATATGGGCGACAGTTATGGAAAGGTATCTCATTTGGCACGCAACTATGAGACTGATGTATGATGTTCTTAATTGAAAATTGTAAGCCGAAAATTTAATGTTCTCTTCCACATATTAGTTGCAGTCCAAGGGTGCTAGTTCAAAGCCCGTTGAGTTGGTTAGCAAAGATTGTAATTATCCCTCGCTTATATCAAATAAAATGGCGTCACATACACAGCAAACGCAGCAGCAGCATCAGCAGTCACAAGTTTCTCCCAAGAAACGTAAGCCATAGATTTAATATTTACAAGTACTTTCGATGTTAATGTTAGGTTGTTATTATTTTCCTCTAAGACTCACCAATGCGCACCTATCATGCACAACAGCAGCACCAACATCATCATCAACAGCAGCAGCAACAACAACAGCACCAGTCATCTTTTAACAATCCCTCACAATCCACAATGAAACACAATGGCCCGCACACACCGCCAACACCACAGTCTCCAGTTATGCATCAACAATCTGGCGGACCTTTGCATGGCATGGACTACAATCAAATGCATTTGCAGCAGCAGCCGCCGCCGCAGAGCACTTACCCACATCAGCAACAGCAACATATGTCGCAGCACTTGCCACCTCCACCACCACAGCATGCTCTACACTACCCACCACACCCGCACGCACATCCACATTCACACAGCTTGCTGCCACAACAATCGGCACACCAGCAACAACAACCAACTTCACAATTGTCGCAACAGAACCAGCCACATCATGTGTCGACGCAACAGCAACACATACATCCGCCAATGCATCAAACGCAACAACATCATCACCAAGTTTCGCCACGCATGCACCAACACCACCAACATCAGCAACAGCAACAACAATCCATGCAACCGCAGCAACAGAATTCGTCGCCACCGATGCGTCATACTTTGAGTGCCCATTTACACCGCACTAACTCGAGCAATGTAACGCGTCCGGATGATATGGCTCCTGTTGCATCGAATGCATCAAACACCTCATCATACAACATGCATTCAACTGAAAAGAAGAAATCTTCCCCGCACGGCGAAAACGCCGTGATAGCTGATCTTTCACCTGCAGCTATTGACACCACTGCTAATATTCCCTTTTCAACGAGCGGGGCCTGTGCGCCAAGTTGCATACCTGACAGCGCTGAATCACCGTCTCCGGAAGCAGTGTCATCACATTGCGAATCGCTGGACTCAAATAGCAATAGCAGTGGTGGTGGAGGCGCTAGTTACCGACAGCGTTTACAAAAACGGGGCAGCATCGAAGCCAAGTCTTCAGGCACTGAGCATGAAGCTGCTGATTTCGGCAATGTTTTAATGACGGCACAGGGTAGAGGAGATGCTCTACAACGGCGGCAGCAATTGCCACGGAATAACATTCCTAGAACTCCAAAGTCTTCTCCACCGGAACAAATGAGACGTTCGCCCCGAAAGGCTGATAGGTAAGTAACAAATTCGTATATTTTTTATTTCACTAACATACTTTATCTCACCCCTTAAAGCAAATCACCCACAAGCAATTTAACTAAATCACCTCCCACTGCAACGGCAAACTTGGGTACACCATTCTCACTGCAAGAAAAAATGCCAACGGCCTCTACACCATCTTCGCCAACAAGCCAGACAATGGAGAATGGTCGCATACCTACAGCCAGCACAGATACAAACTCGCTACGAACTATGGCCGGAGCGGTTGCAGACTCGGAAGTGGAAACAATTGATAAAATCAGCGCCATGATTGCCAGTACTGCAAACGATAGTACACCGAATATGGATGCGAATAGCAATTCAAGTGTCAAGAGTATCGGCGAACGAGAGAACAGTGTTATTAGCAGTGGCAGCCCAAAAACCAAAAAACAGAGACAAGCGCTAAAACTGCGCAATGCCTCGGAATACAACTCCAATTCGAACGGCTCAAGCAATTCATATGGCGCTATTGGAAACGCACCAAGCAGGTGTATGACAATGAGTGATAATGCTGTTGCAGTTGATGAATTGCGGAAAGAACTAATGCGATCAGAATTGCAGCAAACGGATGAGACTAACGGCATCAAATCAGCTGTCGCGCACTCCACAAAAACTGATCGCGATAGCGCTGCCAGCATAAGCATTGAGACAGAAACCGATACGCGAATTCGTCATCCACCACCGCTGAGCCCGCAAAGCAATAGTCACAGCAGCAGCAGTTCGTCAAGCAGTTCAAGTTGCAGCAACTCCAGTCACAGCAGCATTGGCAGCAAAACAGCAACAAAGCCAGGGAAAGTGTCAGGAAGTCAGTGCGCCGTTATCGCTTCGACGGCATCAGCCGTTGAGGATGGAAACAAAACAACGCGGCAGGCTCAAATCGACAACAAAACTTCGCCAACATTAGCCGACAATGAGCCATTGAATTTGAATACACTCAAAGCGGACACAGTAACAGCTTCGTTTGAGGAGGTAAAATTTTGCAAAATCTGCCACATGGCAAATAAAAAAGGTAAAGAGCTAATCAAAAATTTATTACAGGTGGAAAATAAGTTGGAGGAAATGTTCGCCGGCATTGAGGATGAGCCAATTATACCAGAGCCCGAAGATATTGTTTCGCAGGCCCCTGCCAATGCGACCGAGGTGGTGCGCGATTTAAGCTTGGCATTGGAGTTATCTACAAATACCAGTACACAACACAGCGCCCCAACATCTGATGAGGCAATGGAGTTGAACCAATCTGTGAATGCTTGTGTTAAGGATATGAGTGCGCCGCTGCATGTGCGTACTGATGGTCCACCTCCAACGAAGGCTGCCAAAAAATCCACATTACCTAGTCCTGTGCGCAAGCCAGCTGTTGAAACGCCACCTGATGCTTCTTCACCTTCAGCGGGAGCTGTGCAGAATGCGGACGAAAAGAAGATTGCAAAGGAGAGTGATGCAGCATTAGCTGCTGTTGGCAGGCGAAATGGTCCGCCACGTCGTCGCCTCTCAGTTGCTATGGATCCAGCAAATTTGCGCATTATGTTGGGGGAGGAATCTGACTTTACGGAAACACGTCCGCAACGCGCGAAACGCGCAGCCGCATCTAAAAGGAATAACAATAACACTGATAACAGCGGCGACCATAGCAAAGAAGTCATATGCTTAGATGATGATGACGATCAGCCGAGCACTTCTGCCGCTGCAGCCGCAGCCTTAGCGGCTAAGACGATGGTCGCTAGCACAGCCAAAGAAGCAGCATCGCATGCAGTCGGTGGAAGCGGTACCAATGCGAAAGCAACACCCAAAAACGCTAAAGGCGGCAAAACGCAGGATACGCGCAAACGACCCAGTCGCGCTAATGATGTTGGCAAGAATGGTGGTAAGAAGAAGTTGACGGGGAAGCAGCAGCAGCGGCGTAAACAACAGCAAAATTCATCAGAAGATGAAGCGCCAGCTGCTCCAGCGTCTTCTGCCGTCGCGGAGCAAATAAAGAATAAATCCCCATTTATCTTGGTCAAACGGGATGGTAGCATAAGTGTGGTGAATGCGCCATTGAATGCTGAAGATGTAAACGAAAAGCATTCGGGCTCGCGGCTGATCAAGAAGCCTGCAGGTGCTGCCGGGTATGCGCACGATAGGAAAAACCTGCGGGGTCTGCACTCGTCCACGTTGAGCAATAAATACGATGCAGATACTACTGATTCAACGTGGATTTGTGTATTTTGCAAGCGGGGTCCTCATCGCATGGGGCTAGGTGACTTATTCGGACCCTACCTGGTCACAGTAGACTGTGAGGAGTATAAAGCGGCGGTAAAAGCGCCTGATGCACTTGATTTAGATGCGATTTTCGTTAGCAAGCGGAGGCGTATTGATATGGTTCAGACAAATCCGCGTAATCTGCCTGTGATGGCTGCTAAAAACAGCGCAGCGGAAATAGGCACAACTATTGGCGCAACGCGTACCAGCGTTGGGGTGAGTATACCAAGAATATTACCACAAAAAGTATTCTATAGTGATTCCCTTTTGCAGGGTAAAAAGAAAAAGAAATCTATGGACACAAGTATGCCTGGAGCTCTGAATTCCCTTGTACCAGTCATTGACCCACTCGACTGCAGCGCAGATGAAGCATTGCAGCATAATTTCCTTGGCATGAGCAAAGTTTCGGAAACAAGCTATGAAGTGTGGCTGCATGAGGACTGTATTGTTTGGGCACCTGACGTATTTTTAGTCGGCGTACGTGTCATGGGGCTCGATGCAGCGGTCTGGAATAGCACTCACTACCATTGTACGTTGTGCAGCAAGCCGGGTGCGATTGTTTGTTGCCTGCAGCGCGAGTGTAAGGCGACAGCACATGTGCCATGTGCACGAGAGGCCGGCTGGAACTTAAATGAGTCGACAATGAATGTGCACTGTCAGCAGCATGCGACTACTAATGCAGTGCAAACAACCGTGGCAGCAACAACAACAATAACCACTCCTGCTGTAACAAGCTCAGCTGCGGTACACGAAGTGCAGGCTGTAAGCAGCGGACGTCAGTCTGATTTAAAAAATTCTTGAGAAACGCAGGTGAGCGAGAGTCGCCGTCCACATTCACGTGCACATCAGCGTGCGCGTCGTCAACGTTGCTTAACGACGCCGTCGCAACGTCGAAACAAAATGCAGCAAAATTAAGCAAACGTCAAACCCGCAACAGCGTTGCATTTAAATTTAAGGGATGAGGAATAAAAGAGCATCGAGTGAATGTAAACGAACGAGGCCTGTTTTGACAGTGCTTTGGCTATTGGTAATCTGCTACACATTCGTTAGTTTTAAGCGTAAAACATTTTAAGGTTTAGTAATAGAAGTGTATATTATTAGAAACTTGGATTTTGCAAACGAATTGTACTACTCATTAAGCTGAACGCTACTATTACAGCATCAGACCGGCCAAGGAAGCAAGGCCATAATAATTGACAAAAAGCTTGCATTTAATTAGCCACTGGGAAAATTTTGAGCAATGAAAGATTGTTAATTGTTTAATCGTTACAAAAACTATCGCATGCGTTTATTCAGCAACCATTCTGGTACATTTCGAAAAGCAAAAATAAGTGACTAATATTTATTAATATCTTTTGTTGTATTAAAATTTTACATTTAGTTTTTAATATTAGTTTTTTTACATAGATATTTTATATAACACATAAGCAGGCGAACATGCCTACGCACATACATTTACATATATTATGACATACCTATAAGCTATTTGTATATAAATAATAGTAATTGAGTTAGAATCTATGAGTGATTGCAGTAGAAAAGCGATTTTTATTATGGTAGCTCGCAGCGGAGCGATTATTACGTATATGTAATAATAAATGATCAAAACAGTAAGAAAAATAGTTTTTAATAAATATGCGGTTGCTAGTGCGAAAGGCTATGATTGATGCTAAATTATTTGAAAATACCAAAATTCATATCCTGATCTACAAAAGATAGCCAAACAAATCCTTAACAGAAGAAACCAAGTTTTTATACTGATTTGAAGTTGGAATTAGGCAATTGTGTCACAGAGCAAATGTGGTTTTGTGCTTTCACATACATATTTATGATAATAGTAATAAAACGTATTGCAAAAAATAATAGTGCTGCGTTTCCCACTTGGCTGATGAGTGTTTAAGTTTTTAGTTCGAAGCAAGTAAAGTAAAAAATAAAAAATGGTGGTGATAAAAATAGGATAAAACGCAATTATGTTATTGTAATGATGGCTACTAAATTTGCCTATATAATTAGTACATTCAAAGCTATCCGCTGGGAACTATTTTATCCTCATCCTCACACATCGCTTAATGCAAAATACTTTAAGTGCTCAAATTGAAACGTGACCTTCTCTGCAAATTCAAATTCATTCCCCTACAATTCAATTCAAGTAGTCTTACTTCAGTTCACGAACCAATTAACATTGAATCTCTTCGTGTAGACTGGAAACCGTGTTTGCGATTGGTTTGTTTTTTTATTTGTAATAGACAATGAATACAGTGTAAAACGGGGGAGGCGCAAGCAGTAAGTTTTGTGTCACAAAAAATTTGATATTTTTGTGTATAGTTAGGCGCAAATGACGCTAATGATGATGGCAGACTTAAGTGACAAAATATATTTCCGAATCAATATATTCGTTTCAAATGGAAATTCACCTTCAAATTTGATCACTAACTATTCACATAAATATGGGTGGCGAGCCGACGGCAAGGCTGTTTATGTTGCATATTTTTATGATTTAGTACAATAGCTTTCCGTACAAAATAATTTGAATTGAAAATTTTCAATTGTGGACAAAAGCAAATAAAGTCGTTCGTCCGAAATGGACGGTAATTTCTGTATACTTGGCATCATACAGGGATGGTAATCATTATAAGCTAATAAAAACAATAATAATAATTTACTGATTATTTTCTGACAACAACAAATTTGCTGAACATTAGTTACAGTAATGATTTATTGTCTTTTATTTATAACGCAAAAATATACATTTTTGCTTGGTTTTTTCTCAAAAGTAATTATCAATGTTTGATAAAAAATTGCTTGATGACAAAAAAGTTCTATTATTTTTTTAAAAAGTAATTATTTCTTGGTTTTTATTTATAACGCAATAATATTAATTTTTGCTTGGTTTTTTTCTCAAAAATAATTATCAACATTTGGTACAAAAAAATTTTGATGACAAAAAAGTTTTACTTCTTAAAAAAAATCGTTTTTTGATTTTTATTTATAACGCAATAATATTAATTTTTGCTTGGTTTTTATCTCAAAAATAATTATCAACATTTGGTACAAAAAAATTTTAATGACAAAAATGTTTTACTGTTTTTTTTAAATATAATGGTTTTTTGATTTTTATTTATAACTCAATGATATTAATTTTTGTTTTTAATTTTTGTCCGAAATAATTATCGACATTTGATAAAATAATTTTGTATAACAAAAAATGTTCTGTTCCTTTTTAAAAAGTAATTATTTATTGATTTTTATTTAGAACGCAATTATATAATTTTTGCTTGGCTTTTCAAAAATAATTCACATTTGTTAAAACATAGTTTGATGACAAAAAATTATCTATTTATTAAAAAAAAAATTATCGTTTTTTAATTTTTATTTATACTTAATAATAATTTTTGCTTGTTTTTTTTTTAATTTTTTTATCTCAAAAATAATTATCAAAGTTTAATGAAAATAATTCTTTATGACAGAAAATATCAATTAAAGACAATTTGAAATTGAATAATTTTAATTTTTGAATGAATGAAAATTTAACAATTATTTGAGGATAACAAAAATTATGCTGATCAATATAAAGAAAAATTTCCATTTTTTTAACTTCACTAAAATTTTTATTAACAGTATTGATTGAACAATACAGAGCAGTGAAACAATATCAATAACTACTTATATTTTTTCCTTCAAACAAAATGAGAAAAAGTAGTTTATTTTATTATTTTCTCAAAATAACTATAAAATTTGGTAAAAATCGTTTTTTGGTTAAACAAAAAAATTTAAGATTAGAGATACAGTACAAGCACGATTTTCGCGACTAATCAGGGTGGGATCTAAAAGTGAATTGATTAATAATAAAATAGTATTGATTATGTAAACCAAAAACTTTTATTTAAAAATATTTTCGACTTAATAATACAATAAAGAATATAAAGCTGAAAAAAATTTCCCAGTTTAACCGCTAATATGGCGCTAAAAAAATTACTTATCAATGCCATGGACTCAATATCAGGCAGAAAAATTAAAAAATAGAACCCACAATGCTTCAAACTGAACTGCCGCAATAAATGGATCGTTGCGCTTACCGAGCTTAAACTGTATCTCCACTATCAGTGTTATTTAAAATTAAATGTAATTGCTTGTTATTGTTTTCTCTTTTTTTCAAAATATTTATAATTTTTTACTTACTTTTTTTTTAATACAAACTATTCAGTTTTTAAAATTCCTCAGCTATAGGTTTGAGCTAATAAGTTTAGCTTAGTATTTTTGAGGAAATAGTTAAACTAAACTAAAAAATAAATATTATTTATAAAAAATTTAAAATGTAAAATTAATGCTATTTATAAAATCACTCATTTTTCTTCTTAAATTAAAAAAAAAACTTTATACTTAAACAAAAACTTAAATCAAGTAATTATTTTTTTTATTAGCAAAAAAGTTATTAAAAATTTGCCATAATTTATTAACAAAAAAACCCAAATTCATTATTGAAACAAGAAATATTTATTGAAAAAAGAAAAAGCAAAAATATACATTTATCAAAAAAAAAAAAATTTTATTGGTAACACTCAAAAATAATAATTATTATTGCAGATTACAAAAAAAATGTATGCAATCAATAGTTTAGCGATTTAATTTTTTTGACTTTTTGTTATCAAATTTTAATAAGTAATGATTACTGTCCGTCCCTGGTATTATGCCGTTATTTGGTTTTGAATTTTTTTGTTTTTTTTTGTTTTTGTTAGATATGTAGATATATATTCAAATTCCTCAATCTTCTCTTCTCATCAGAACTGTAGGTCTACATAAACAACTATTTATCATAGTTAAAAAAAATGTAATAATAATAATATTAGTAGTAATAATCATGATAATAATAATAAAATAGTAATAATAACAATAAAGATAAAAAAATAATAATAATAGTAATAACTAGAATAATAACACCAAATAAAATTATTTAAAAAAAGAAATCGCTTTTCTGTATTAAAAATTCATCCATTCATTCATTCATTTGCATTCAACTATTAAATTAGTGGAAAACAATCAAACTGATTTCATTTTTTGTTTTGTTTTTATAACGGAAATGGCACCATTAAAAAACAACAACACTGAATGAGTGTGTATGTGGTACATATGAAGAATTCTCAAAATACAAAATACTGGAAAAATAAATATTTGTATATTAAAAATTGAATAAGTTTAAAATAAATCAATAAATAAATAAAAACATAATCTTAAGCTGTTTATCAATGAAATAACCAAAATTATGTGGATGCCGCGAACGTGGTTTTAAATAAATAAAATGTAATTGCAGTTATTTTGTTTAAACTAAGTAAAACTGTTTTTTGTTTAAAATTTTTTCTTAACTATTTTAGTTATAGTAGCTATAAAATTTGCTTAGGCAGGCATGCAAATAGACATACACACACACATCTGTGGCAAAAATATATATATATATGATGGACTTGTATAAGTAGCACATAGACAAAAATTTAAAAAAAAAAAACTAAAAAAAAAATAGAGAGGCAACATCATTATTGGAATAATATGGAAATAATGCATACAATAATAAGTCAAATGATTATAAATAATTTTCCTTAACTTAAAATTATATTTAAGGTATTGTAAACACATCGACATATAGAAAACATTTAACTAATCTTGCATAGTGAGAGGCAGAGTCAAGCAAAAAACGAAAGAAACAAAAAAAAAAACAAGAATATTAAACATTAAATAAAAAACATACCACAAGCTAGTATTTATGTATTTAACTAATTTACTGTAATTAATGTACTGTAATTTGTAATTTGTAATTTTCAATTTATGACGCTACGAATTGTATTTATATACTATACATACTAGTTTATACACTCTACTACATACAAACACATACCAATTAAAATGCTGTATGGAATGGAAACAGTGATTTAATTCAAATTGATATATAGCAGCTTTTTGATTAAGTGAACAATTGTAATTTTTAATTAATACTAATTGATATTAAAGTTAAATCACACACACACACTCACACAAACACACACACATACATCGGTAAATCTATCACACTCATATATGCATTAAAGTGTATACTAAGCGAAATAAGTTAAATATTCGGATGTGACCGACGATGTGCTAAGCTTCAGGTGGTGAAATGAGGAAAAAAAAAACGAAATGATATAAGAAAATGACAAAACAATATAATTGTGAAATAAATAAACTATATGCGTATTGTTTCTTTTAATTGAAAAAAAATGTGACTAAGTTGTTTAATTTCGTCTGCTAGGCTCTGACAAACTACGTTGAAAGATACTTGCAGGAAGAAATATGCGAAGGAAACTGGGTCTAAAAAATTAAAACTCAATCTGTTCAAACTGATAAACGTTTAATATTTTTTGCGTATAATCTGGCACGATTTTCTCCAATTATTCCTGTAACCTTTGTTGCTGTGGTTGTAGCATACTTAACCCTGGCAGTGTTGTGTAGATTACCAGTCATCTTCGTCTAGCTCATATAACGGTAGGCCCAGGAACTTACTTTTTCGACAAGTTGGGCCCAGAGGGAGCGGGGTGTCAGATGAGTGGGTTTGGCGGAGCATGTGAAGAGGTGGCTAGGGTCGTGCGGGGTGCCTTCACATGCTGGACATGTGTTGGGTATATCGGTGTTCAATTCTGGATAGGTAGGAGTTTAGTTTGCTACAGTATCCCCAACGTAATTGTGCCAAAGTTATGCGGGTCTCTCGGGGTAGCTGAAGCTCTTCATTTGCAATACGTGGTGCTTGGACTCCGATGACGGCATTCACAGCTCGGGAGCTTAAGAAGATGATAAGTGTCTCCCGATGGCGGCCGCCGTAGCCGAATGGGTTGGTGCGTGATTACCATTCGGAATTCACAGAGAGGTCGTTGGTTCGAATCTCGGTGAAAGCAAAATTAATAAAAACATTTTTCTAATAGCGGACGCCCCTCAGCAGGCAATGGCAAACCTCCGAGTGTATTTCTGGCATGAGAAAACTCCTCATAAAAATATCTGCCGTTCGAAGTCGGCTTGAAACTATAGGTCCCTCCATTTGTGGAACAACATCAAGACGCACACCACAAATAGGAGGAGGAGCTCGGCCAAACACCAAACAGAAGTGTACGCGCCAATTATTTATTTTTATTTTTTAAGTGTCTCCCGATGAATGTCATTTAGCGTCTGTCTAAATCCTGCCTGTCCGAGATCTCGTCAGAATAGTTGAAGAAGAGGCTGCTGACGTGCCTGGGAGGCGCCTCAGGTTCTAGCAGGTGTCTACAGGGGTGGTACCAAAGGTAACAGAAACTGTTTGCTGAGCATTTTTTGCTCCTTGATATCACGGGATGCCCCCGTGGCTATCCTGATTGCCGCCCGGTCTCGCCAAGTTCGCTCCTTAAGTCTTTTATTTAAGGGGTTACATCTAGTTAGAAGCCCTGAAAAATGAGGTTTTTAAAAAAATTTTCCTGAGAAAACTTCTGAATTAATTGTTTTAAGCCTTTGTACACATATTATGGTAACTTTGAATAATATTTAAAAAAATTTTATTTGCAAGAATAACAGTTTTTATAGCTGCTACAGCAGATTTCCAGGAACCCCTCCAAAAAAAGACGTTTTACGGTGACCACTATATCTCCGAAGTGGATTATCGGAAATGAAAAAACCAAACGGATTTGATTAAAGTATTGTATATTCTTGTAATTAATCGAAGGAATAAGCAAAAAAAAATTTATTGACAAAATGGCGGCTTCTCAAAAAAAAAAATCTATTTTTTGGAATAGTTTTGGCCTTAAATTGTGTATAAACAAAAAAATGTTTATCGGTTTTAAAAAAGCTTCGATTAAGTACTAGAAAATATAGTTCAGAAGCCGGTGTAAAAATTTCAGACTAACCGGTTTAGCCGTTTCCGAGAAATCGTGGTCACCGACTTTCAAAACACAGTTTTGAGAAAAACAAGGTTAAACGCCGGCCTGCTAATTTAAAGTGCTCTGACGCGTCGTTACATTTATGCGTATAACTTCAAAAGTAATCTTCGGAATGACTTGAAATTTTCATAGTGTTTACTTAAATATATGTATATTACAAAAATGAAATAAAAAAAAAAATCGATTTTTTGAAAATTCTAACTAGATGTAACCCCTTAATACACCGTAAATTGAAGCTGGTTTGAATACTTACCGCTGAATGCCAGCAAATAAGTAAGTCTAATTTCAATTTTTTTACGATTTTGTTTATTTTTATAAAAATAAATATTACAACTACAATCGATTTTTCGTTCGTACAAAGTACACTTATAAAAAAACATATTTATATATATAGTAACTTAAAATTAATGGCAGTATTGTGTTTTTTTCGTAGTTTGTATTGTATGTGCTATTACAAATACAATGAAAATGTTCCAAAAAAGAATATAAAAAATAAATTAATAAATTTTGCAAAAAATTTCTATGGTATCATCAAAATGATGTACTATTGCTTTGTGACAGTTATTAAATCTAAGTTAGGCATTTTGAACTAAGTATTTCTAGTATTCCTTCCTCTCAAAACTCACTTTTTCCTATGCATCTTAATAGCGGAAAACATCATTTGATTGCCCGCAATCGCCTCAATAGCTGGGTTATGTCATTCGGCAGACGGCCGATGCTACTTAGTGGCACATCGTAAGAACTGACGCCGTTGTAGGCATTGTTTGGTTTTTGATGCGCGCTAGAGCTTTCAGCTTCACTCACAACATCCATGCGTCGCTGCGCCGTTAGCACCGGCGTGGTAGGCGCCGGTATGATGCCGGCTGTGAGAGCAGGCAATTGAATATTCAGATGGTTATCGTGTTCAGGTGGTACGATGCTATTGCTGAATTCGTCAAGTGTCTGGTGTTGGTGCGGCAGTGGCGCGTTGCCGGGGCGAGCGCTAGTAATTGAGTTACCCAGTGGCGGGAATTGTGGAAGCTGTTGTTGTTGTTGCTTGAAGTTATTGAAGAAGCTGGGTGGAATAAGTGATGTTTGTTGTTGTTGTTGTTGTTGTGCAACCGCTGATACTTGCTGCGCAGATTGGTGCTGCTGCTGTTGCTGTTGTTGTTGCCGCTGGTGTGGGTAATACAACTGAGTTGCTGTGGTTTGCTGGGACTGATATTGTTGTTGCGTTTGTTTTGGCTGTAGGTAAGTGTGCGTTTGTTGGGTGGAATATTGCTGATTTTGCTTTTGTTGAAATACTTGTGGCTGTTGTTGCCATAATGGCTGTTGTTGTGATGTTTGATAAATTCTATTAGTGTTATATTGTTGCTGTTGTTGTTGTGGCTGTGTCAGCCTAACTGCTTGTTGCTGTTGCACCTGTGGACTCGTAAACTGCTGGAAATATTGCTGCTCTTTCAATTGCTGTTGTTGCTGCTTTTGTATTTGTTGCAATTGCTGTAGCTGCTGCTGCTGCGCTAACTGCAGCGCTTGTTGGGTTTGCTGACCGAAATGCTGCTGCTGTTGGTGTTGGGGTGATGCCAGGTAAGTTGATGCGATCGCTGCAACTTGTTGATATGGGGCTTGTGGTTGTTGTTGTTGCAGGTGTTGCTGCTCCTTTTGCCCAACAAATGTGGCAGGTGTAGTAGGCGCTTTTTGAAAGTAATATTGTTGCTGGCTTTGTGTTTGTCCATATTGCTGTTGTTGTTGCTGAGTTTGTGCAGTTTGTTGTTGATTGTTATTGTTCGTTGGTGTGTTAGTTTTCGTATAACTCGCAGCAGTTTGCCCGAACTTCTTTGTGAGAAAGTCATCCAATGGCACATATGAAGTTGGTGTTGGCTTGGGTTGCGGCTGCGTGACCAATGCCGAAATAATAGACGACACTGAATTAGGTGGAATACGTTGTCCTTCTGCGCGCGCAATAATAATACGCGGCGCCGGCGAAGTCGGTGCATGCGAGTTGACAATCGGTAATAAATGTTGTGGACGCTGCGGTGGCGTTAGCTGGGCGGGAGCTGCAAAGAGGAGGGTAGTTGGAAGGCGAAATATTGAGTGTTGTTTTTATTTTCTTGTCTTCGAATTTTCAATTAGCGCAATAGAGTGTACGTATATGTGGGAGTGTGTGTGTGTATGTGCATTACTTTAGATAGTTTAATAGTGTGTGTATGTGTGCACTTGCTATACATTTACAAAAATTCAGCTTAAGAGCGTGCTGACTCAAGCGAAGCGAACTCACCTTGCGGCGGCAGCTTATTGTAGCTTTGTGTAACCGAGTTGCCAACGGTACGCGCATTACTGTTCAGTGAAAGCGCGCGTGGCGTTTGTGCTGGTGTTGACTGGTAAACAACAGTCGGCTGGCTAGACGCTTGTTGACTTTGGAAATTCTGTAAGATGGAATCATCAACAATAGCGCGTGTTAGCTTTTCAAAGTCGAGAAAAGTTGCAGATTCGCCATGAGTAGTGATAGAGGAAGAGGAAGAAGAAAAGGAAGAAGATTCGGTAGTAGGAGCTGCAGTGGAGGCAGGGGATGAAGACATTGAGTAAGTGACAATAGATTGGGGTGCTTGAACCGCGACGGTAGGTGCTTGATTTTTAGATGAAGAAGTCGAATAGGAAACAGAGGAGGTAATAGATTTTAGTAAATGATCAAGATTTGGTGTAGGACTGTGTGCATGTGTTCCAGTACCGATAGACACTGATTGCGCTGGTGGCGCTGTGGTGGTTGTCGTCGTTGAAATTGTTTGTCTTGATGCGTTTGTTTGCTTTTTAATATTGTCATAGCGACTACGCGCGCGCAATGCAACACTGCGCGTTGGTTTAGTCACTGCGTGCTGAGAACTAAAACTCGTAACCTGCTCAGTGCTTGGCTTCCGGCTGGCTTGAAAGCGTCTAAAACTATTTCGCATGCTCTCAATAACTGAAGCGCCGATGCTGGTGCTGCCCTCTGCCGCTGTTGACGTGGTTGTGGTTGTAGCACCGCGCTTATGTGTGCTGTCGCCGTCGAAGGAGTTGCCGCGCGCGTCATAACGCTTACCGCCACTAACGCCGCCCAACTCCTTGTCTATGTTGCGCACTGCGATTTTCCTGCTCGTTTGCGATGATTCAATACTACTTTGATTGCTATTATTGTATTCTACAATAGGCGCAGCAGTTGTTGTGCTTGATGTTGTAGTAGCCAGTGTACGATTGTTCGCTGCTGCTAGACGCGATAAGCGTAACCGACTTGCGGCCACGCGCTTCAAATAACTACGTGGTGTGGTGGTGCTGCTGCTGATAGTTGGGGATTTCGTTGTTGTTGTCTTACTAGGTATCTGGAGCTTCGCACGTTTCTCATATACTATTGGTTTCGCGGTGGCGCGCTGTTTTGAAGCCAAACGGCGATAGTTGCGTATACGCTCCTGAAAGCTGCCGCCTTCGCTCATGCTCGCTATGACTGTGGTGCTGGTCAAAGGTTGCGCGGTGGTTGTAGTTGTAGTTGTGGTTGACGATGTCGTGGCATCCATCGTAGGCTGTGCAGCAACGCCACTTGAGTTAACTGCCGCATTCACCGTTTCATCATCAACATGTATGAATAGGGCTCCGCCTTCACCGTAGTTTGGATCTAGAATCGCGCTATAGGAACCGCTTGCTCTTTGTGTATTCTCTTCATCTTTATTGCTGACATGTTGGGTTAATTTCACACCCGCCAGCAGTAACTTGGCCGCTTGATTTTCCACATCTAATTTGTCCTCATCCAGTATCGCTGGGTAGGCTTTTATATGCATTTGCTGTTCAGCGGGTGCTTGCGTAGTGCTTGCAATTTCTGTCGTATCTTCTTTGGGTGGAAACAGTAGTTGTTGTATAAGACTGTCGTCTGTGTCGACTGACGAACTGGACTCTTTCGTTTGTGCTAATATTGCGCTCACTGTAGTCGTGTTCGTTTGAGCCAAATCTTTCAGCATTTGCGTGCTATTCATCATTAGATCAGACGTTTCTTCCGCCGGACTAATGATTTCCTCGAACTCATAGAGAGTGGGTGCGTCAGCGGTTGTAGTCTCAACGTTTTCTGTCAACTCTGTTTCTGGTGGGCTCAAGAAGTTATAATCCAAATTCATGGGCACCGTCCCGACCGAATTCAAATAATATTTTTCCTGATTCACATACGTAGCCGTAGTCGTAGTAGCTGTTGGACCTACGGTGGTAGTATCATAATCATGCGGTTTGCTAAATCCCTCTCCCGCAGCTATATTAGTCGCAAGATTCGCAGCTGCTTCGTTTGCTATTTCGGCAGGCTCAATTGGTGTAGGCGTGGTTGTCATAAAAGTGAACTGTACAGTATCATCGGTGCTCTCATAAGTCGATCCATTTGAATCTTTCGAATTTTGTTTTTGCGTTATGAATTCTTTAGTGTTCTTGGTATCTTTGTAGGTATCATCGATAGGCAACTCATTCGGCTTTAAACGGCGTTCATCGAAATTACGGAATATGTGTGTGTGTGTATGTACGTAATGTTTTCAAAATGGGTTTCGGTGATGACGATGGATACAGTGTAGATGTGAAAAGTGTAGAGTAGTGATTATGGTGCAAAGCAGAGAGCAAATATGTGAAATGGAAGAGAGTAAGAAAGAGAAAATAGAAAGTAGAAAGAGGAAAAAATTTGCACAGTAATAGAAAATATGATGCAATTCTAGCAAAAATATGTATGTATGTATGCATCTCTAAGTAAGTGCAAAAGTGTAACTAGAATTAGTCGAGTAACTAAATAAATTATGATGAAATCAAACAAAATGAAAAAATGATTAAAAAAAAACATAAATAAACTAAATTATATTAAATACAAACAAATAAAAAACGAAACCAAGAGACAAAAAAAAAGACAATTAAATTAAATTAAACTAAATAAACAAGATTATTAAATGAAAGAAATAGAAACGAGGTAAAATGAAACTAAACAATAAAAACAATAATTAATAAATAATGGAAGGTTAAGTAAAATGAAATAAAAACTAAGAATTTAAACGAAAAAAGTAAAATAAAATAGAAAAATAAAATAAATCGCAACAATACAAAAACAGTTAAATAAAAATAAAAATAGTAAAAATATATACATAAATAGAAACAAAATAAAATAAAATGAAATATAATAAGGAACAAAAAAGTGAAACGAAAAAAAAACTAAAAAAAGGAATAATATTTAATAAAATGGAATGTATACACATAAAACAATTAAAAGAAATAAAAGTTATTTAACAAAATCGCACAGAATAAAATAAAATAAAAAACAGAAAACCAAAAAGCATAATGAAAAAATTGTGAAATAAAATAGAGTAGAAAAAACAGAGTAGAATAAAATGATATTAAACTTTAACAAAAAATTAAGTATTAAAAAACAATTAAATAATTTTTAACAAAATGAAAAAATAAATAAAATAAAATAGAACAAAATCGAAATAAAAAGGAAAATGAAATGAAATTAAAAAAAAAAACAAAGGTAGAAAATGAAAAAAAAAATAAGAAAAAAAAAATACATCAAAATTAAATAAAATAAAAATAAATAAATTGATAAGATAAAGGAGAATATAATAAATAAAAAAAAAAATAAATAAATTAGAAAAAAATAATAAAATACATTAAAATTAAATAGAAATAAATAAATAAAATAAAATAAATAATAATAGAATAAAATTAAATAATTTATAAAATAAAGGAGAATATAATAAATTAAAAAAATTACTAAATTTGTAAAATAAAATATAATATATAAAAAAGGTAAAATGAAATAAAAAATTTGAATTAAAAATTAGTTTTAAGTAAAATATAATAAAATAGAATTAAATAAAATAAAATTTAAAAAATCGAAAAAAAACTAAAATAAGAGAACTGAGGATCCACTTATCTACATTTAGCTCGTCAAACAGGGTTGCCCCCTAAAAATGTAATGGAGTCGATTTGTGGCGCGGAAGAATTATTGAGTTATATTTTCAAAATAGAATTGAGCTATCGCGAAACTAACAATTTGTTGAAGAAATGATTCGGATTCTCTCTAAATGCGCTCTTGCTGCCGAAGATATCGCTGAACACACATTTCACAACTGTCCGCTTTGGGAACATGAACGGCGAAAACTGGAGGACGCTATCGGTCATATAACTAACGAAAATATCATTGGCAAAATGATAAGCAGCGAGGAAATATGGGAAAGCCTCAGCACATTTGTGGAAAACATTCTTCGAATGAAAAAGCGGAACCTAGACGTAGGTAATGAGAAATATAAAATGCCACTCGGAAGTCATACGAAAGCGGTTCCTGGGCGGGTGACGATTAAAAACGAGGAGGAGTTTTTTAGCTCTACAAGTTGGTCATACGTTGCTGCGATGCCGACCTTGATTATGTGTGAGATATTTTAAACCCCATTACAAAGCAAAAAATGAGTCTTAAGCTAGCCTCCAAAATCATATGATTTGACGCATGTGCGCTGCCTTGTGAGGAACTTTTTCAATTAAATAAATATTCTGAAAGACTTATGTTTCTTAATTCCAATATTTCTTAAAAATAATCTTTTACTGTAAAATTGATTAGAAATTCTTAAAAGACATTTACAGATCTTTCTTAACTTCCAATCACGAAGACTACAATAGCAGTCTCACTTGCTTTCCATTATCGCTCAAAAGGAAAGACTCAAGGTTCAAGGGAGTAAAACTGTTAATGTGACATTGCCTGCTGTTCAGGTCATCAAATAGAGCCTGATAAGAAACAAGAAAAGGCCGTGGGCCACATAATCTATGCATGTTTGCTAGGTAAAGAACAGCTAAAAGTTGGCTGGCGAGGTTGACCAGCGACAATCGATTACAAAATACTACTGTCCAAAGAATTAACAATATTTCTTAATATTGATTCTGGTGTACGAATTCAGAGTTCAACTCTTGTAAATGTTTCTGGTAACACTACACATGTGTGGAGCCGTTTCCTGGCCTACATGTGCTGCCAAGTTTAATCAAATTCAATCAGAATTTATATTAATTATATGAAATGTAATGGAGTATAGAACAATTTATGAATAAATTTTTATAAAGTTAAGTAAGTCTTTCGATGGGACGAAGAATGTGAAAAATAACAATAAAAAGGGACTATAGAAATATGAGCAAGAAATGACAGAACTTAAATTAATGGGGGAAAAATAAAAAGAAGAAGAGCATGCGCAGAGTTCTAGAAAGCAATAAAAGAAGAGTGAAATTGGAATATCCTTAGTTTTCTACAGAATTTTGATAAATTGAACCCTTAAAAATTATTCTGAATTATGATCTAGATACTTCAGTTAATTCTATCACAAATTTACGCTTAAAATTTTGAACACTTTTAAAGCATTCATGGCTTCGTAACTCACTTAAACTTTAAATCCAATTGCCAAAAAATGAAACCGTGTTTTACGATAAAAAATGTCACTTACCGTAAATCGTATCGTACTTGCCGTCTGCTTTGGCTTCGCATACTCATAGTGTGGTCGCTTGGCCCGATCACTTTGTGACGAAAAACCGCGACTTAAAAACCTGAACGAGGTTTTATTCGTCTGTGGCGCGGGCACTTGATACCCAGAAATGCTAGGATTCAAATCATCGGAAACCTCTTCAAGTAAGTTATTTATGTTGGCTGCCAAAATTAGGTCTTCATTAGATTGGCGTAAGTTTTTCACATAATCCGGTGCAATAATTTCTTTTGCGGGCAATTCGGCAAGATCATTCAAGGCAACATTCACTTTTTCGGCAAAATTACGTTTCTGTTCACCACTTTGGCGACTAGTTGGTTCCGCTATAATGCGCGCACTCTCATGCACGAAGCTAACACCCGGATCGGAGGATAATTCACCCAGGCTATTGACATAAACATCTTCATCATCTGGTTTAGCAGCATTCTTTGCTTGGCTCACTCGCGTTGCCTGCTGCGGTTGCTGTGCTGTACCGCGCGTTGATCCAACTCCGCTACTTTGTGAATTGGGAGTCTTAGTTTCGGTGCGTTGAATTTGGCGTTGCTGTTGCAGCTTTTTACGCTGTTGAGTAACTGCATCCTCCACCTGTGTATGCTGATTACCGCCGGTACTCTTCGAGACAGATTCGACCTGCGCACGTGTAACTGCCTGTTTGCGCGTCAAATAAGCGCGTTGACTACTATCGCGACTAGACTGTTGCACTGCGTCTGTCTCACTAACATCCAGGCCGCTTTCTGCCAATTCCAATTGTTTCTTAAGCGTGTGATGTGAACGCGTTGCTTGTGGTACGGCGGAACTTTTAAGTGCTTGTGATATCGTCTTTATGGGATATTCCATCATTTGGCGTACCCTCTCCATCATATCATAACTGCTGCCAATACGATTAACATTATTTTTGCTGTAGTATTGCTCCGATTCATCGCAATTAACGTTACGATACCAATCACAAACGAAATTCTTCTGACTGAATAGTGTGCCATTGGGGCAAAGGAAACCGAAGCCATGTATAGTGCGGGAAGTATGAGCACAAATGCGGAACACCTGACAGCGCGTCTCCATATCAGCATAGTAGCCTGAAAGGGAGTTTGTAATTAGAAAAAAACAAAATAAGATCTGCAGTAAACCTCAGCTTCCATATATTGCGTGATATTCCGACAAAGCTAAATCAACTATGAGAGCGGTTTTATATTTTCCTATATGAAACCTATTTTTGCACTATATTTTCGTTGTAGATATTGCTACTTTGTACCTATATCCTTTGTTGGATGTTCGATCGAGCTCGTCCTCCAATTTGTGGCGTACGTCATGATGTTTTTCCACATATGAAGACACTTCAATTTTATGGCCTACAAGGAGTACACCACCAAGCTCAAAATCAATCGAACCAAGCGGAGGTAGCCGTAATCAAAGAAACAGCTAAACAGTTGTTTACTTGTGGAACTACTTCAGCAGAGTAAACGCTCGAAACTGTTCGGGAAATGTCGGATCTCCCTTTCAGAATACCTCGAAATTAAGCTCAAATAGTGACCTGGTTACAGGGTCATTGTAGCGGTTTCGTTATGAAAAGAGAGTATTGGGGTTCAGTTGAAAGCCTGTCGTCTGCTGTGGAAAGATGGGCTTCACGTCAATTCAGCGAGTGCTGGCAAAGTACACAAACTAGCAAAGTTACGAGATCCATCTGGTCACTAATGGACAACGGAGGAATTCGAGGACACTTCTAAGGTTACCAAAGCCGCAACCTCGAATTTTGTAAGTGTCCTTTTTGAATATTGCCCGTGAGGTATCCACGCGGTGAGACTTGGTACTATTTCGAGTTTTGTTTTGTAGCAGCAGCTGTCTGGAGGATGAGGTGAAATCATCTCGGCACCTTCCCCTCGGCTATACTGCTTTCACGGGGATAAGACTTGAGCATTTAGGCTCTCACTTCTTTGCTAAGGCTGGCGGTATAGCGGGCTTAGATATCACACGCCTGATGTAAAGGGTCTTTCAAAAGTCGTGCCTAGATGTTGTTTTAAAATAAAACATGTAAAAATTTAGATACTTTCAGGCTTCACTATCTCTATTTTCATCGACAAGACTCAGTCTTGCGTTGGTTTTGTTAATCTATTTTGCTTTCTGGCAGGGTAGATAGATGATGAGCCTACCTACTTCTTCAAAATACGGCTCTTTAAAATAATTTGAGAAAAAATACATAATTTATATACAGTTAAAATCCGCCATACAGCCAATTCATGACTGCATAATGGTTGAGAACATCGAGATATCAATGTTGATTAAAATTCTCAACGGAACTTCCAGTTTTTGGTCTGCTAGGCCATTTCTATCATCAACAGATTCAGTTTCTTGAAATGTGTTCATCAACCTTCGAATTGCCTACTTATTTCGATTGTTATTACCAACAAATAATTCACGAATTTTGGGATATGTTGTTCTAGAAGATCAACCATCTTCATAATAATTTGAACACGTTGTTCTACCCAAAAAGTATTCATGGCTGAAATTGTACATCTGTTCACTTGACAAACGTGAAAGATGACTTAAAAAATCGTCTAAACTACCGTCTAGAAATTATTCACTACTGGCATCTAGGTGAAACTTTTGCGGGCAAATACACTTTACAATGTTTTCCTTTATATACAAACCTTCATGTTTTCCAGTACACTCAAACCTCGTACTTGGCACCTCGTTATAGACGGGGTAATCAATATCAGGTTCTCCGGGTATTGTATGCCGCAGATCGAATTGTTGATGTGTAATGCCACTGAAGGGAAAATCATGTAACAAAATATATTAATTCACTTAAACTTGTATTATCAACGTACTATTGAGATAAAAATAATTTCTTTTTCACCTCGTATAATCATTTGATGTTTCCGCATCTTCGAAGGTACCCTGCGCATTGCTGATGCAAAGCAGTGTCAGTTGGAGTAGCCAAAATAGTAGACCTACATAGTTTATAGTTGAGGAGTACAATAAAATTTACAGCGTGAGCATTTTTATGTTTTTGTTTGTTGACTTTCAATAGATTTACCAAACATTTTCGGTCTCCTCATTTCCACACTATGATCAAGCAATTGTACTTCTGGGCGCACGCTAGTTATTCTGCAATGAAGAGATTCAAATTAGATATTATATAAAAAAAGCATAGATAGGTTTATTTATTACTAAAATCCGTTTCGTTGATTAGTTACACTAGCCATTGTACATAGTTACAAATGCAGGAGATAAAAAAGGGTCATAAGCGCGCATCCGCATTGACATCCCAACCTGAAATGTATTATCTAATCATGCAAGAAATTGCGTTGACCCAAAAATGAATCAAGAGTGGAAAAGTAATCAAAACAAAACAGAAAAAAAGTAACCAAAAGTTCAAAACAACTTTTTCCATATACGAGTATAAGAAATATGTAAATTGTGAATGAATCAAACCGAAATAAATTATGCACAGAGCCAGGCAAGCAAGCGCATAATAAAAAGATTAAAAAAAACTAAAATTAAAAAAAAAAAATGCGCGTCGGTTGGTTGTATGTGTGTCTGTTCATAGCACATGTAGGTTTATGTGTTATGTATGTATGCCAACGCCTATCGTTTTGCCTCATCATCAACATCACTAGTCGCAAGACCTATACTCTAATCAATCTTTCTTTTATGCATCCCTTGCCCACCACACCTCACAACCGTACACCTGAGTGGCTAGAAAGAAAAGTTATTGCTTTAAATTTGCCGAACAACTATTTAATTCACTTTTGCGTAAAAAAAGAAATCGAAACGGCGTGATAACTCGTTTACTATTATTTAATAAGCTTACAAAATTCGCTTTCATGCAGTTATGTGACAGTGAATGATGAAAATTCAGATCTCCAACTAGTTAATACACACTAATAACTTGCGTAAATTACCATAAAAATTTGCAGTTAATTAATTTAAAGTATTTGCCAATTCGAAAATGTATTCAAATTAGTAATAAATATGACATCTTTTTTTGTGTCACAGAGCGTGGCATCACTCGTAGGTTTGTATGTAAATCTTTGCAAATTTTTCCTAAAAATTGCTTAATGTGTTATTGAAACTCACATTCACTTTTGAAATAAAAATTAGTAAAAAAGCAATAGCTGATTTTCAAATAAATTGCATCATTGCGATTTCGAATAATGCATATAGTTACGCTGGCGTTCTTTAATTGCTAGGACTTTAATGCCTTTCTAAAGCTCAGTTACTTTTCCAAAGCAAAGGAATAGCCACAGATTATTGAGTGGTTCAAAATAGGGAAATGGATCGTACGGATATGCTGCTATTGGCGTGTCCATCCGAGGCTTTGGGATGTCGGTATTTGCGAAGTCCCGAAAATAATAAAAAAATAATTTGCCTGGAATCTCGAGATTTTCCGTATATGTAACTTCTTACGTAACATATGAAATGGAGGAAGAAAACAGCAAAAAAAGCCGCATTGTCTTTGACTTTTTAGCAAATATGGATATGTTTGAATATGGATATGTTTTTGTCTCTGTTTTCCTTTTCATATAAAAAGCAATACATGCAGATACATGTCTCTGTAGTAAAAAGTTATACTGACTTAGTTGATTTATTATTTTACAATAAGTGAATATGAATTAAAGCCTACTACTTTCCGCTTAAATTGCAAGGGATGCAAAAATATATGAACTGCTTTCAATCACAAATTACATGTAAAATGAAAAAAAAAATCTATGCAAAAAGATCTTTCCTCGACATAACTTAAGTTACTTTATCAGATGTGTAGAAGTTAAAGTAGATATTACTTTATAACTACTGCGTTTATTTTACTACTAATGAAGCAATGTTGACTTTAAATAAAAAAGTATCGGATATTTTTTAGCTGCATGAGAACTATCGATATCATAACTATGGTTTAACAGCTGAGAACAGTAAACTGAGTTGCCATTTCTGTTTTGTAAGGTTTGATAAGCGATCATAAGATGTTTAATCTCGGAACAACACTTCCAAATTGTCGAAATTTACTTTGAAAAAAAAAAAGTGTGTTCGCAAAGTTCATAGAGCACTAGCGGCATCATCCGCCTTTACTTCTTTCGAAATGAGAAAGGAGCTGCCGTTACGCTGAAATACGAGCGCTATTGAGCCATGCTGACTGAATTTTGGTTTCCGAAAATTAATCAGCAAAACGCCGATAATATTTGGTTCCAACAAGTCGGTGCAACTTGCCGTACTGCGCGCTTAACAATCGATTTATTGCAATATTCCAGGCACCATTGACGCCATATGACCAGATTTATTGGAAAAAGTAGTAAAAAATTGGGTTTATCGAATGGACCATGTAACTGGTAGACCCTGTTAAAAAATAAATAGCTCATCGAGAGCAATAAACTTATTCTCTTGGCTCAAAATAACACAGGCCGACAAAATTTAACCAACATTCAGACCCAGAAACCAGACTATATATTTCCGAAGGTTTATGATGCGCTGAATCCAAATCTGGCCTCAGAATTGCTCTATCAGCTCTGGTTTTTGAGATATCCTAACCTAAAAGTGCAAAAAACCCCATTTTTGCCCATATTTGAGGTTATGTAGCCTTGCAGATGTTTTCTTTCACCAAAATTAAAGGATGGCATCTTTAAATACAATCCTTCTTTTTTCAAATGGCGTTTTGTTTGCTCAAATATCATTTTTTTTCGCAGAGATATCGCATTTTGAAATTTTCATGGGCAAAAATGGTGTTTTTTGCACTTTTAGGTTAGGATATCTCGAAAACCAGAGCTGATAGAGCAATTCTGAGGCCAGATTTGGATTCAGCGCATCATAAACCTTCGGAAATATATAGTCTGGTTTCTGGGTCTGAATGTTGGTTAAATTTTGTCGGCCTAGTTCCATTAAACACGAAAGATACGATTATCGTAAAAACTCAAACTAATAAATTAATTTTAGTTATCAATCCGAATTTTGCATGGACAGAGAAGCAGATATTAGTTTAAATTATTTCGGATACTTTTCCTTGTAGACTAGTGTAATCAAAAAAAAAAGAACTAATCTTTTTTTATTTCCTTTTTAAAGAAAAATCTATGAGTTAAAGGTCGATAGCCTTTGCTGCTAGTCGCTTTAATTGAGTGTACGTATAACACTTAATAACTTAATATACAAAGTGTCTCGAAATTATCTAATTATCCCATTTTGTTTTGTCTAGATTGGCTCTAAACCACTTGACCGATTTTGGCCAGTTTAACAAAGCGCGCAAGTGATTTCTTTCTGGTGCTAACCGGCGCCAATTGGACGCACCAATTGAAGACAAATCCTTCTCCACCTTATCTTTCCAACGCAGAAGAGGTCATCATCCTCTATCCTCTGCTAACACTAGCTGGTAACGCATCGAATACTTTTAGGTTGACATGATCCAGCTACCGAAGCCGCTGGATATTTATTCGCTGAACTGTGTCTATGTCGTCGTAATGCTCATACAGCTTTCATTACCTACGTCGCTAATGTGCAAAGATCCAAAAATATTCCCAACATTTTTCTCTCAAACACTCCAAGGGACGCTTCATCGAATGTTGTCACGTCCAAGCTTCTGCGCCATACAATAAGGTGGGAATGGTGAAGGACTTATACTTAAATAGAATTTGCTCTTTTTCTTATCTCAATTTTAGTTCGTTGTAATACACAACTGGCTTCACCAAAAATAAAACTTAGATGGCAGGTATATATCATGAGTTAGAGCTCACTATGAACTGTTAGTGCTGAATATTACTCCACCTAAAATTTATTAACTGAATGGTTCTTGGTGAGACATTAAGAAATATAAATTTGCTAAGACTGCTTATTACCTAATCAGTTTGAATAAGTTTTTACATAAAAGCTAAATGCCTTTTATTTAAGCAACTCTTTGAGCTGTTCTTAGCATGACTAAGAAACAATGACTCATCGTTCTCCGAGACAGCTAAAAAAATTATACTCATAAATAGCTCATCGAGTAGTTTCTTTAAAACTTCTAAAATAAAACGCAAATTTATTTGACATTAATTCATCATATGTTGGCATTTAAAAGGATGCAAGCACACATGCTTATACAACCGTTAAATGTTGATGAATACAATTCGCTGAATGTGCCACAAAGATTTCTGAAGGCCAGGTAACTCTCAAGTAAATGACGCATGCACGAAGGCAGTTCAAGTTAATGTTCTTTCTTTTCCAATGTATGTATAAACACCAGTGTGACTACCAATTTCCTATAAATGATGATTCCTATAACGCTACTAAGTAGTACATATAGCTCTGAAAGTCAAATAGTTTTTTATGAGGTTTTGTCTATGATAGAACTGCATTTGAAGGCTTGCACTCGTCTACCGATTAATGACAGCTATAAGGAAACTTTTTTTTCTGATATTATATTGTTTTTTTTTAATATGTGTATGTACAAATATGGTTTCATAAGAATGTTTTATGAACTGTCCTAAACCATTTGGTCTGTTGAGAAAAGCCAGGCGGCTACTACAATGAATAGCTACACATGTAAGCATATTTTTGGTAGCCAAAAGTCAAAGTTGTAATGGCTATTTTAAGTGTGTGCGTAGGGCATTGTACTACTGGTAATAAACTCATATATTTTTTTTATATTAAAGGCAAATAGCAACTTAAGCGAAACAGTTAGGAGTGACTGATTTAATTATGTTGTCTTAAACAGTTGTGGTCATAAAAATAATAATGAGTTTAATAAGCAAACAATCAGCATCTACTTCTCTATTTTAATTAATTATAGGGCAATATTGTCAGAGCAATTCATTAGATAGAAACAAAACTTGATGCAAAGCTCGAATCTGAAAATATGTGGCAGGCAAAAGTGTTAGGTTATATACCACAATAATATAAAACAATAATTTAATACACTTCAAAAAATGTATACACTGCGTTAAATAGCACAGAGAATTATTGACAAGTTTTGTCAACTTTTTGATTTCTCATTTAATTTTTTTGTATGAAGATATTTTTTAATTTTTGTATGAAGACATAATGTATTCTACAAGAAAAACTATATGAATCCAAGTTTTAAAGGTTATGCAATTTTAAAACAAATTCAACAAATTTTCATCAATTTTAAAAACTTTTTAATCCGCATTTTTTTGTTTTCTGGAGAAAAATTTGGCGTAAGCAATTTTATAGCCTATTCAATTTTGGTATAATAAAGTAAATGTTTCAAGTGGCTCAAAAATCGCATTGATTTTTAACATTTTTTCCCCTGATGGTTTTGTGTATTTGCTTCATGTAGCGAAAGCTCAACATTTTCCTTCAACTTGCACATTGGGTTTTTGACGCTTGCACAGCATGTAGGGGTTGTTTTTGAGAGCGTAGAATACTTTTTGATTGGAAACTTGTAGGGAATTTCTGTTTTAGTATAAAATAATGCAATGCTTACTTTAATTTTACGTAGTTTATTATAGAAATATGCTTCAATTTTTTACTTAAAATATTAAATTTTGTGGCTTACAGGATAAGGATAAGTGATAAATTTGCGCACATTTAAGCTACTTATAGTATTGTTATTTTGCCGGTTAAAGCTAAAATCTTGCCGGTTTATTTTCCCAGTTCATATTCTAATGGGTAGCTATGAGAAACCCAGTACCATGTGCTAAGGGGACAACTCTCGACATTTTTCGTTTCACCCATTTTTCGGAAGTGTGAAATCTGAAATCTTAGCGAGAAGAAATTCAACAGAGCCTCTTCTAATAGCATTCATTATAAGCAGAAAATGTTCAACGTCATAAAAATCTACGAAAATTATGAGCGACTTAAACCTTTATTACGTTAAAATTTAATGCACTATAAAAATCCATACCTAAATTTTTTTGTTTTAATTCAGCTTATAAAGTATGAAAAGTTGTCGAATTTTCATTAATCTTGTACAAAAGTGGATACCTGCTTTATATGATAACTGTTTAAGGACAAACCAGGGTAGAAAAGGCCATGAGGTCTAAGCGCAAACCTCAAATAAATCTAAAATCTAGGATGAACTAGATTTGTATACCAAATTTTATGAAAATTAAATCGTAAACGAAAAATAGTCAAAACTGGAAAAGATACCGCGTTGCTAATTAGGTGCATTCATTTATTCGTCATAACTTCGCCTTTTAGAGTAGAATTAAAAAAATTTCATTAGCGAAGAGAAGCACCCAATGATAAAAGTATTCGATTTCAATAAACTATAGTCCATATTTCGCATATTTATGAGGTTCCGGGAATTTAGTTATACCTCGGGAACTGATAATATGTATTGAAAAGGGAAACCTTCTTTTGATTCCAATCTAAGTTTGGGGTAGATAGCACGTTTGATTTGCATTTTATTCAAGATTTTCGAAACTTACTTTTAACTTAATCGTAACGCAAAAATGTGTGACTGCGAAAATCGAAAAGACTAGTTGGTCCGGCCTCATATTTCCCAAGGCAAAGTCTCACATGTAGAGAACTCATCACAACCTATACCCAATAGGTGGTTGTAAGGTATAAATACAAGGTGGCGCAAAATGTATCATCAATTTTGTTTTTGAATAACTTTTTAATAAATAAAAAAATTATTTTGAGTAATGGAAATCTTCGTTTTGACTTTAAGGTAGTCCGTTGCTTGTCTGTTTGTATACTGCAGCTGTCTAGTTCACAAGTGCCAAATATGATTGACGTACGAGGCCGTTTATAAAATTAATATAAAATGATAAATCTTGCGACAGGGTAAATTTTTTATAAACTTAAACTTATAATTTTTATTTTTAACATCAATAATTTTTTTTTTTTTTTTGAGGAAATATAGAAAACCACAATATATGAGAAAATTTGAATTTTCAATTCATATTCAATTGAACTGCAACAATTATATATAAATAAGCTATTCATACTCCACAAAGATCAAAGAAGTTGCAAGCACACTGCAACATCTTCAGGAGGTTGTCAAATCTACTTCCAATCGGGAGCAACGTTTGAATTATTATGTAGAGTGGAAAAGTGATGATCAAATTGAAGGTCGTGACTTAATTTGCTCGTGTCTTACTAACGAGTTCCCGGAACTTAATTGCTTCTCTCTTATAAACCTTTACATATTTTAACATTACCAAATGAAAAAAAAAAATTAAAAAAAGTTTAAATGCACCCAAAAATATTTGTGCGGAATACACAAAGCACTTGTCATGTACAAGAGCAGCCATGCACTAGACAACACACACACACAACACGCCTACTTGAACGCATCTTATTAAGCGGAAACCAAAGACGTTATTACCATACAAAGCGAAGCCGGCAACATTTTCGAGAAGTTCATTCATTTCAAAAATTGATATTTAAAAAAGAAAAAATAAATAAATAAATTAGCAACGCATTTCATTAAAATGGAAATTATTTTTAATTGTTAGTGCCCAACCAATTGAAGCAACTAAGTAGCTATTTCGGCATTTAAAACAAATAATTGATTGACAGTCGTGCACATGAACAAATACAGACAGTCCACTTGAAAGCAATTATTTTTGCAGAGCTGATTTTTTTCACCTTTTCGGCTTTTTGCCGCACTCTTCCCCTCATGTTATCAATTTGACGGCAATTTTATGGTACACCTGAGGCCTAAGGCATTTCTTAAAGGCCGCCAAAGTAACAACAAGTTTTCTTAAAACAAATTATTTTTTTCCTAATTACTATTTTACTGAATTTTTTGTCGCTAATTGTAGATAGTTTGTTTTGGGAGCTTGTGTTTGTTTTCTACACTTGAACTTCATTGGAAATTGATTCACCCTTCATGTAATTGATTTTTCTTCACACTTCTAAGCTCAATGTTTGCCGTTATATGAGCAATTATTGTCACATTAAAGGTCAATAAAGTAAATCTTTGTTTTTGTTGTTATACCTTATACTCGTATATGCATAGAAATTTGCCAGCAAGCGTATTTAATTGCTTAAAATTATTCCATTAACTATTTTAATGAATGGAATGCAAAGGCTGTGAGTTTCAGAGTACCAGAAAATGCACGCTGATCGTCACACAAAAGACTTAAGGCACAAACTTGACTTGGTTGTCAAAGAAGATGGCCTATATAGCGTTGGTCGTATAAAATATAATGTTTACTAGTATAGGTTTAGTTTAAAATTTTGCTATTTATGGCTAATTTACTTAATTTGACATATGGCATTTTTGTGTGGTTGCATTTTAAACATAAAGTAATATATTTGTATCGCTTTTGCTTAAATTTGGCGTGCCGTATCGTCTTAATTAGGGCGCAATAGCTAAAATTTTAAATTATTAGGTGGTTGTGATAGAATTTTGCATTTTTGGTAATATTTGAGTGATTCTAATATTAAATAGGTGTTTAATGTATTCTCAACCTTTTTCGGAATCAGTTTTGAAAAATAGCTTAACAAACAATAAATGTCACCTAAAAGTATAAATATAATAATTTGCATAAATACAAAGACGATATTTTAATTTTTTATAGTGTTAATCACCGTGAGATTAATTAACTAAATCTTTTGTAAAACATGGCTTAATATAAGATATAAAAAAATTGTATAAAGGCACTAATTACACAATGCAACAAAATGAACATAATTTTTATTGCTTGGGGGATAAGCACTAGTCTTCCGAATGGATAATACAAAATTGGCCAAACTTTAACTGATAATTGGAGGAATTTTCTGAGGAGTTTATAGGCTGCATTCTGTTCCGAAATTATTGCTCGTCAGCTGGTGCTGTGGTCGGCATATTTCTAATTGTAGTTAATTTGACTATATTCAAAATATATATTATATATATAAGTATAATATATAATTGGCGCGTACACCCTTTTTGGGTATTTGGCCGAGCTCCTCCTCCTATTTGTGGTGTGCGTCTTGATGTTGTTCCACAAATATCAAAATAACACTTTAAGAGTTTCCGGATCACTAAAGTGTTTTTGAAGTGGAAGTTGCTTCTATTAAAGAAGCAGTTGCATGGATGCTCCCTGATATACAGGGTGAACGATATGAAGTGTTACCAACTTCACACTGCTTGTATCTGTAAAACAGCTCATGACATCAACATCAAAATTGTTCTAATGACAGTTCAATATATTGTTTATAAACCATCAAAAGCATTTGCGTCTCAGTTTTGTTTAAATTTTTTTTTTCTGGGATGGAATTCAAACGTAATAGTGTGATTGCGTTATATTTGGCTGGAAAATTACAACCAGCCATTGTTCGTGAGCTCAGTCACCTCAAAGTGAATAAAATGTTTGTGTATCGCACTATAAAATGTTACAATGATACTGGTAGCATTGCAAAACGCTATGGAGGTGGACCAAAAAAACCTCAACAACGCCAGAAATGGTTCGGAAAGTGAAGGCTCGACTTGAACGAAATCCACGTCGAAGTGGAAGAAAAATGGCCAAAGAACTGAAAATATCGCAAGACAGCATTCGACGTATATTGAAAAATGAGCTCAAGGTCAAGGCTTACAAGTTCCAAAAAGCACACGATCTTTCACCCCAGCAAAAAAAAGTTCGGTGCGAAAGATCAAAAGGAGTTGTTGCGCTTGCACGAACGGGGCGAATTTCCTAACCTTGTGCTTTCTGATGAAACAAATTTCCCAATTGAGCAGTTCATAAACACTCAAAACGATCGCGTTTACTTGACCGAACGTTCATACGAGAATTTGAGCCTACGTATGGCCATTCGAAGCAATTTCACATCGCAAGTAATGGTTTGGGCCGCAGTGACCGCTGATGGATGCTCTCCAATCGTTTTTATCGAGCCTGGTGTCAAAGTGAATGCGACTTATCTTCGGGAAAATGTTTTAGAAGCTGTTTTAGAGCCGTGGTCACGCAAACATTTCGGTCGTAGACCATGGACGTTCTAACAGGACTCGGCACCGTCTCATAAAGTTCGTGTGAAAATCATGTTCCACACTTCATTTCGTCCACACAATGGCTTTCGAATTCGCTAGGCGCAAATCCGATGGACTATTCCATCTGGTCCATTTTGAAGACCAAGGTGAGGACTAAAAAATATGCCAGTATGGATGCGCTGAAAGAAGCGATTATACGAGAATGGGCCAAAATACCTCAAGATCACATTCGTGCAGCATGCAACTCATTTTTTGACCGTTTAAAGGCTATAGTCAAGGCAAAAGGTGGTCATATCGAACTAAAGTGAATATATGTTAAAATTGTAATCATTTTTGAACAATTTTGTTTTCGAAATCAATAAAAACTAATTTCACACAAAAAAGTTATGGTGTTTTGAATATCGTTCACCCTGTATAATGTTAAATACCAATTTTTGTGGCAATAAAAATTTACTCTGGTAGACACGCTGCTATCATGGGCCTACGCTTATTGATTGTATGCTCGAAAGTAATCGGGGAGAGGCCTGACTTCTCGTTCACTCGCTTCGGAATATTTTGAAAGCAAGGCATTGTTTTTGGTTCACTGTACGTATTTGAATATAACTCGCAAAGTCTAAGATATTAAAAAAATAAGAAAAAATCTGTGGAGGGTTGTTTTTGAAAAAAAAGAAATCCCCCACAAATTTTTAATTTTTTTCTAAACATTTTGTGCCCACAAACTTAAAAAAAAAAAATGTTCCACATTCTTAGTTCAAATAAAAATATTTATTTTTTTCCAAAGTTTAGAATTTCAATACTTAGAACAACTTTTTTTTAGGATTTGTGATCATTTGTGCCCTATTTCAGGTTATTTTCTTAACATTTAAAAGAATTATTTATGTAAAATGAAATTTTTTCAGAAAAAAATTTTAGTTATAAAATTATGAACAAATTTTTAGACAAATACAAATGTATTTCTAGATAAATATACTTAGACAAACTCATACACATATTCAGTATGATATTCACGGTATTTAAGTAGGTTTGAGTGCTTACGCAGATAATGTAATTTTAAACGTTTTCTAATGATCGCCAAATATTTATTTGAAGCGTAAAATTTCAATTTAATGAACTGAGTGCGTCTAATAATATTGCAAACAATTGACTTGAAAGGCTTGGCACGCGTTATAAAATTGAAACGACTATTTTACATACATACATACATAACTGCATTGTGAACTCATGAACTTATTTTGTTTTTATCGGAATCTTTATTCATAAGTTTAGAGAAGTTTGTAAAGGAGTATTTAGCATCGCAAAAGAGATGAGTAAAAAAGTGTACCGAAAAAATTCTTCAAATTTCATAGTGAACGAAATATATAAAAGATTAAGTGCTACACTTTTGTTCGACATTGCAGAGCCAGTCTTATGAACAACAACGTATGCCCTCAGCACTGCTAATAAAGAATTTTCAATTTTCGCTGGAACCTTTACAGTGTAAAGCAGCCGATTTGGTAAAGATATAGATTAGATTTGACAGTCAAACAGTGCATTGAAATTGTTTAAATTTATTATCAAAGGTAGTGCGCTATTCAATAAACGTTTGGAAAGAAATTTATCTTCAGTGACGTGTCCCGTTTCCGATGGAGTGGCTCCATACACAAGCAAAATGTCTGAATTTGGAGCAATCAGGTGCCAGGAGATTCATCAGGTGTCTCTCTACTCCGCCCAAAAGACACGGATTTCTATGAATATATTCCGGTAATATCAGCGTCACTTATTTCTTTGAGGATGCGCAACGAGCTGCTATGTCACTGTCACTGTCGATGCCAAATCGATATCGAATAATGATAGCAAACATTTTGAAGCCTCGGATGAGTGGTATGGAGCTCACGAACATGTGGTTTCAATAGCATAGCAGCATAGCGCCACTTGTCGTAATACACGGAAAACATTGATTCCATTTGTTGAGAGATATGAGAGCGAGAGTAATCTCACTGAGAGTCATTTAACACCGCTCAACTACTTTCCGTCGAGTGACGTGACATTTGCGGTCTATGCAGATACCCTGCCCTGAAGGCCAACATAACTGGCGTTCCTCATGCGTTCTTAGTTTTAGTAGTCAGTTTAAAATTTATATTTTCTTGACTTCATGAATAGATAACTAAATAAGCAAATAAATAAAAATGTTAGCCAAAAGTCGTCCAGTAGAATGCGCCACCTACATTGAAAATTATCATATATATCACATATAAAGTCATCGAATACGTGAGAAGAAGAAAACAAGTGTACCAATATCATTTAAACTTTTTGTTTTATTTGATTTCATAATACACGCGAACAAATGACAGCACATTAACATTTTAACTAGTTTTGACTAATTGTATTTTTATTTTTTTAATCTTTCTAATTTTCGTTTTAAATATAGCAAAAATCATATAAATTCAAGTTTAAAATTTTGTACAAAAAATAGAAAAAATCCACAAACAACCTATCCCAGTTCTACGGTTTTTAGTTATAAAAGTTTCAAAAAAGATTTCTAGTATACGGTTATATTAGCTTATTGAATTTTAGTATAATAAAGTGTGTGTTTGAGTTTGCTGATTATGATTTTTGATCATTTTTTACCTTTGCCGCTTTTTCTATATAACGAATGAGAAATTTTTTTTGTGGTTACTTTTAACGTGCGCCTGTTATTCGAGCAATCATATTAACTAGAATATCCTTTCGTTGATTTATTGTGAAACATTTTTTTTTGTTTGGCAAAAACTCATTCAAATATTTATTCCTGCTTCCTGAAGAAGAGCTCATATAGGAAATATTCGAACTAAATTTAAAATTACAATACAACAATAAACTGATGACCTCCTTCTATTTCATGGTAGTGTTAAAAATTTTTTTCAAAGTACCCGAGCAATAACAATACATTCATGAACCCACAAACCTTCACGAGCCAATTATTATGCCGATGCAATCTCAATGATGGTAATGATTGATAGGCTATTTGATTCAATTGTTCACAATGCTGCTATCACGCACTATTTGAGGGCTATTTTATGGTTCATTTTCTCAGTTAATATCGAAGTCAAAAAAAAAAAACCACTAAATAGAAAGAAGCATAAAGACTTCTGTTCAAGTGGCAACAATGCAAAGGGGCAGTCAAAAGGTTAGCGAAACCGCAATTATGGCTGTGTAATTAAGTTGATATGCACTCATTTGCCTACACCCTCCACCCCTGCACATGTTAACAAAACTATAGGCAGCTTAAAATGCACCTCATCATGCATAATTAATTGAGTTAATTTATATTATTGTAATCAAATTTATAACGCCTTTTCATGTTAATTCTAGAGGTCATACGGATCCACGAGCATTCATCACTTCCAAACCTAAGTACGAGTATACCCATAACTATGTTTCATGCTGCTGAGCATATTATCGATACCACAATAATCAAATGAATGCACTTTTTAATTACTTAGCTGATATTAATGTAAAATACTTGAACTTTTATGCTCATGTCTGAATGTTCACATTAAATGTTGGATACGATTTTCTTCCTCACTGAATACTAGCCGTGGGCTTGATGCTGATTTGTATATACTTACAAATACATATACATATATACTTTTTGGAAATTTTCACTGGAATACTCTTCGCCGCTACATTGAATATGTTTCGTTATGCTGCTCTGATAGTTGGTCCATCGTTTTGAAGGTCATTGTCAAGTTTGCCACTCAAAAATTTTGTTCAACAACTTCAAATGTTTAACTAAACTGCACTGAGCTAAACTCTTAAAGCCAATCGGTAACAGACAATGATTGGCAATGGCATCGACAATCGTATTTGCTGCCGTCATCATCGCTTCTAGCAGCGCCATTAGCCAGTCCAATGGCAGCCTCTGAAATACAGACATACCTTTTGCTGTTAATTTACTATACAGGTGTGTATGTGCCTGTACTGTTATATTAACGAGTGTATTACTTCTCTGTACGCATTTATTTTCAAAGCTTAATAGCAGAAAGTAATGTTCTTTTTATTTGAATAGAACCAAAAAATAACAGCTCGATAAATTAAAAAGAAAAGTAAATGTCAGGAAATTGTTTGCAACAATCATTAATATATATTTTTATTACTTTAATTACATTTTTTTAATTAAGGGTTATACACCACCTCATCACACTTTTTTACAGTGGGTTAAAACTTAAACTTTTTGCAAATATTGCATATAAATGGGTTAATATTAATACATATAAATAATAAATAATATCCGAAACCGCCCAACCGATTGTAATGAAATTTTGTGAGTGCGTGTCGTTGGTTTAAAGCGATAGCATAGTTTTGACCCAACAGGTGGCGCTGTTGTGAACTTTTATTTTATTTATTTAAACAATTTTTTTTTGCAGAATTTTAAAATTCATTTAATAAAAATTTTGCTGAATTTTAAAATTCAATAAAAAAAATTTTTTTTGCTTTCATTCGACGTTTAGTTTGAACTTTGTTGATCCATATACTCTAAAGCTTTTGTATACCTCTCTTGTGCATTCGAAGTTGGAATACGCCGCCTTTATTTGAAGACCGTATATTTGCTTTTCACATTAGTAGGTTTGAACGTGACCAGAAAGTCTTTACTTGTATTGCGCTCTTTGCATTTCACTGATCCAATTTCATGCTATAAAAGCAGGTGCTTGCTCATTAATTTAAAAATACTAGATATTAGAAGGACTATTCTCTCCACTATTCATTTTCGTTTTCGATTTGATAAGTGGATTCACCGAGGCTTACGAAATCATGATATTTTCCGGTTGGACTTGGTTAGAACCGATTATGCTTCCAATGCTCCGATTACTAGAACTTTGAGAGAATTTAGATCGCTTTTAGATCATATTGGCCTACGTTTTCTTCCACACAGTACTACATCAAAATGCTTCTAAATGAATTGTTAAACTTGATTATAATTATTTTATATTTTTGTCTCTGTAAACTGTAAGAAATTTTACATTTTCTTCATTAACATGAAATTAATAATTATAAGTTTATTATCTTGATAGAATTATTTAGCACCTGTTTAATCTATTAACGGGAGGGCCATAAAGCGTTTGCTTTTTGAACCACCTATTTTTTTGAGAATGGTAACACAAATAACATGTCAAATGTGTTCATAATTTACTTAAAGGTTTGACATTTACGAAATGGGACGCTGTACGCTTCAGCCATGGGCAGAAAATCGTTTGACCGAAGATGAACATTTTTACCGAAAAATCATCTTTTCTGATGAAGCTCATTTTCACATCGGTAGCTACGTCAATAAGCAAAATTGTCGGATTTGGGGCTCAGAAAATCCACACGCTACTGTAGAGAAGCAAATCCATCCACAACAAGTCACTGTTTGGTGCGGTTTTTGGTCTGGCGACATCATAGGGCCTTTTTTTCGAAAATGAGCGAGGAGCCGCGGTTACAGTAAATGGCGAGCGTTACTGAGACATGCTCAACGAGTTGTTTCCAAAAATTGAAGAGGATGACATGGACGACATTTGGTTTCAACAGGATAGTGCAACTAGTTACACTGCCAAAGTTGCACTCGAACTTTTGGCTACCGTTTTTGAAAACCGAATAATCAGCCGAAACTCCGATATCAATTGGCCGCATCGGAGCTGTGATTAAAGCCCGTTGGATTTTTTGTGGGGAACCGTTAAGGACAAATGCTATGCGAACCATCAAGAGACGATTGATGCTTTAAAACATGAAATCGCAGTTGCCATTCATGAAATTGGAGCCCAAACAATCGAAAATGTGCTTAAAAATTGGGTTGATCGAATGGCCTACTGAAAAGCCAGTCGTGGCAGTCATTTGAACGATATTATTTTTCATTCATAAATGACAATGTTCAATCTTCAATATAAAAAAAGAAGGTTTGAAAAAATATTGATTATTTTTTTTATAGCCGATTCAAAAAGCAAATTTTACATGACCCACCCTGTATATGTATATATATATAACTGGCACGTATACCCTTTTTAGGTATTTGGGCGGGTCCTCCTCCTGTTTGTGGTGTGCGTCTTGATGTTGTTCCACAAATGGAGGGACCTACAATTTCAAGCCGACTCCAAAGGGCGGATATTTTTATGAGAAGCTTTTTCATGGAAGAAATACACTCGGAGTTTTGCCATTGCCTGCCGAGGGGCGACCGCTATTAGAAAAAAGTTTTTCTTAATTTTGGTGTTTCACCGAGATTCGAACCGACGTTCTCTCTGTGAATTCCGAATGGTAATCACGCACCAACCCATTCGGCTACGGCGGCCGCCAATCTATTTTTTATGGTCTGTAAAAATTTTTTCAGCTTTAGATTATTAAATAAATAAATAATTTTTGAAACCGCCCAAGCGATTCAAAATAAATTTCATGAATGCGTATGGCTAGTTCTCAGAAGGGAGATAGGATGCTTTTGGGCTCGCAATATAAGTATATTTCCATCGCTATAATAATGATTTTTTTTTGCTATTTATGTGAGGTGAATTTAGTTTTTGTGATGATAATAAAGGGCAATAGTTTACAGAGCTTTGAGGGAAGGTATATGGCGCAGCTCTTTCTCAAATGCCTACTGGTTAAGACCCACACTGCCACGATTTGTGGTTCTTTTTTCCTCCGTAGTAGTTTTTCATCTCGCAACCTCTAGTCTTAAAATATTGAAAATTTATTTAACAATATTTTCACTGTTTTAAGATATGAGGGTGTGGTATTATGGCATAATTTTTCAAACATGTTTTCTGAAAAAGCTGTTTCATGAAAAAGCTCGTCATAAAAAACTATCTGCCGCTTGAAGGCTGCATAAAACTTGAGTTTTCCTTGTTTGTGGAAAAAAGCAGCTTAAAAGTACCGCTTGGATTTTTAATAATTTGTTTTCTGAAGGCACACCCGAAGTTTTCTAAAAATTCACTCAGTTATATTCGCCACCGTACATATACATTCTTACTTATTTATGCTTTCGAAATCGATGACTACTGAAACTCTAGAAACCATTCGATGGATTTGAATGATTTTATATAATAAACAATTGCCAGCACGGCACATGGATTGAATACAAGTTTAGTTTAAATATGTACTACAACTCTATCTGGAATAAAAAAAAACTTTCTAAGCATTTAATTACTTTAACCTCTGTTAGAGGTGGGCTTGCTATGAAATGGCACATATCCAGAGGTTTCACATAATTTTAATATAATTAATACTAAAAAGTAGCCGATTCCGAACAGTCCATTTATAAAACCTATTAAAGAATAATTCAACAATTGAAAAGTCAGAGAAGCAACTAATTTCATAGTAATTTTGATAACTAAATATTTTAATTTATTGTTACTACACTTTCAAGTAGAAAACTGCGTGCACCTGAATTTGAATTGGTTTTATTTTATAAAATTCAAAACAAATTTAGTAGCATAGAACTTGAAGCCATTGAGTTTAGTGTGGATAGAAATACCTTAGGCCAATATGATTTTGAAAGATTCTTAAAGAGTATAGCGAAAATGCATATGACGCTTAAATTTTCACGAAGTAATTGTTCTAATAAAACGCCTTGCTATTTTTGTTTAGATGTCGTAACTGACCCGATCTATTGTACACACAAGCAAGTCTCATACTGGCATCTAATTTTTCCTATTTCCAACCCATTCATCCAAAGCTACTTATAAATTAACACACCTCTAATATTGGCAGCTCACTATTTCTTACCACAACCGTTTCCTCATTCTCCTTAAGCCAAACCAACACACCTCTTATAATCGCACCTCACATCTCCTCTCTTCAACTGACTCCCACTCTCACGAAGTGCAACACCATCAAATAGCATTTATTGCTAATATAATTTAATGCATTTGCTAGACAATCCTTGAAACGTACAAATCAACAGGTCAGCACTTAATCTTCATCCAGCACCAACATTCATTATCGAAATTTTTTGATTGCATAATATTTAAATACGTTTCAGGTGTATTTACGGAACAACAAAAAATAATAAAAACTAATAAATATTCTATTGTATTTTTAGTGGGAAACTTATTTCTGCTGCACTTCTATTCAAATTCAAATTGGTTCATTCACCCTTGACCCAGCCCTAGAAATGCCAATGCAGCTTTTCATAACAATTTGCAGCGCTTGTTCAATCTATTTGCTCAAATGGTCAATTCTAGCCGTAACTAATTAAAGGTGATTTCAAAAGATTAGTCACTTTCAGGTTGAAGATGGTTGGCGGTGAAGAACGCAACATTTCCAGCCAGTAGATGAATCAGAAAATAACAGGCAATCGTTAAAATCAATTGCTCACAGTTATTGGCACATTAAGCAGATTTCGAAAAAAGATCATGACAGAAGAAAAAGTAGTCACAAAAGTAGGAGAATATGAAAGACTATTTAAAATTCACAATGCCAACTACACCGTGATTTGACAAATACAAGTCTATATAACACGTATTTAAATTTTATGAAAAGTTTTAATTCTAAGTTGAATTTATTGCCAGTAAAGTATTTCAAATGCCATTCCAGCGAACGACCCTGCTCGAAGCAAAATCAAAAGTAAAAAAAAAATGAATACAAACAAAAAAAGTAGATGAACTAGTTTGTCTGTGGGAATTCCGCATATTTTCATTGTTGTCACTTGAAGCCAAGTACGATGACGCCAAAAGTGGCTTGAAGATTCTGATATTTTTAAAATTTGAAGTGCACTTCAATCTCGTATGCCATAATAGAAGTCTACGAATAGATTTGAGTTTTAGAAATGAAATCTTTTGTGTTAGAGAAATAAAAGCGGCCATAAGTTACTTAAAATTTTTGCAGGTGTGAAAATGTCTTGTACTAATTACATTGCTAGAACCGAGAATAAAAACTAATAGGATTTGCGGATATGTACACTTGGCTTTCATAATAAAGGATAGGTTATAGGCTGGTTACTTTTCAACTCACACGTTAATTTGATATTGGCAGCTATTTCGCGTGCAAAAAGTGGCAGAAATTCAATATCATAGGGTTTTCAAAAATAATAGATTGAAATGGGGGAAAAAGTCAGCACATTCCCGGTTTAGCAACCCCTTGACAGTTGGTAGCTATAAATTTAAAAATTAGTGTACTTAGTCTGTTTATGAACCAGCACCAAAAACATGTTAGCCTTGAAGTCCACCGGATAATATTTCTTGCTAACAAGTGCTACTTTGGACTCAGTAGGCAATTGAATAGTAAAGTCATATCTCGGCGAACTAACACCACTATACGCTCCCCATCATGCCCGCCATATTATATGGCGCAAAAGCATGGACGACAAAAACCCCTGATGCGATGGCCCTTGGAGTGCTAGTGGGTAGTGGAACAAGAAGCTGTAACGCAAACATGGACATAGTGCAGTGGCTCCGCTGGCTAAGTCATGTTGTACGAATGGCCTCAAATGGATGCCTAAGGGTGGTTGCAGAGGAAGAGGGAGGCCTCTACTGCGTTGAAAGGACCAAGTAAGTGGAGAAGGACTTGGCTTCATTTGGCTGGCACGCTTTTTTGAACTCAGGCAAAATCGCTTTGCTGGCCAAAGAAGTAAAAGGAGGGAATGGAATAAAACAAAGCTGCGTGCGACTTACTAACGAAACCATTTTTTTTTTTGAAAGGCTCATATATGCCACTTAAATGGTAGCATAGACTCAAGAGCTCTAATTTTCAATGACTCTGCTGCATATATTCGGCAGAGTGTGAACAATGACCTGGATTATGTTGACCTTGAGAGTATCAGTCGATTGCCGGTTATTGGCATGACCTTCATTTTCAGAAAACTTCACTTGTAAAAGTTTAGTGACTTCACTCGACCTCGAAAAACCGTGGAGGCCAAGTCACCTTCGAGAGACTAAATCATACCCTTACATGGAGTTATAATGATGATTTGGCATCAGCTAATGAATAATAAAAAAATAGTTTTGACAGGCTCCATCAAAGTACATGGTCCTGTCAGAAAATCTATATCTCCATTGTAAGAAATGGATTACTTGACGCTTGAAAAACGTTTCAAAATATTGGAGAACTACTTCCAAAAACAGCCTTAATAATATAATGAAAACCAGGTATCTGATAGCAACAAACAAACTTACCGCATTTGATAATAAGGAAACTCGAACGAGACTCTCGAGAAGCCAATGCTCGCATAGAGAGTTTCAATTTGATATAGATTTTTCTTCGAAAGTGTCTTTGCGACCATTATCTCTGTAACGTAGTCAAATTCACTATCTTTTTTTAACTGAAATTCACCATATTAACTGGGATGAATTGTAGTTTCAATACTATGAAGCACCATGCCCAACACCTCATCAAAACCCTTAATATTTTTGGACTTTTCTTTCGGAAATCCATTTAATCCGCCAATTTGTGCTTTTTGGAACAGCGATTCGACTTAGTTATACTTTTTTTGTGGGCGAATATTTAAGGGGAATTTTTGGTGCTTAATCTAGAAACGATTATGATCTTTTAAAAGAAGATTGATGGAGTCAAGCGAGAGATAGGGCCAAAAATCGTTAATGTGGTCTAGGCAAACTAAGCTGAAAGTATGCCCTACTATAGGTCCAACCAGGGCAGACGCTTCAATGCAGTTCTAAGGTGATTCAAGGAAGATGCAGATCTATGACATGGAAGAAAATACGTAAAACCGCAAAGGGAAAAAATTATCAAGAAAAAAAAATAAATAAAAAAATCAAGAAAAATGTATTTTCTTATATTAAATCTTAATGAACTATAAAACTGCGTACTTAAATTAAATTTTTAATTCTGATGGAAAAGTTAAAAAATCTGTCGAATTTTTATAAATTTTGTGTCTTGCGATTTCGGCATCAGTCACCTTTTTTCAATGAGGCAACGTAAAAATTATGGTATATGCCAATGAACTGGAGGCGAATTTCGAGCTGAGGAACCATAAATGATGCACAGCCCGAACTATGCACGAAAATTATGGAACATTTTCGTATGCGCATACCATATTGCCAAGGGACTCATGATGCCCACCATATGATGGAGTAAGTCATGATAAAATAAAAAAAATCATTGCAATAAATTTTGAGAATCATTCTTATTGAATCATTTGAAATTAATCCAAAGATTTACTTTTAAGTGCATTTAAAATATTTAAAAATGTAACGGTTTTTTTCCTGACATTTTCTATAATACACTAACCGATGCGCCACCCTCCGTTGTAATTTCCTATTCCGTTTAAAGAAGAATAGAAGTTGATCCTAAAAAGTAAAAAATAAAAAAACGGTATATTACATATCGATGTTATTTCTTACTACCATAAGTTGTTGTCAGAACCTTGCCATTTTTTTTGTCTGGCGTTGCATGGTTTAATTACTCAAAAAAAAAACTTCATGCCAAAGTTGTGCGTAACGCAATCAAAATTTTCATAGACTTCGTTTTTATTATTAAGCTCTGGTCATATGAAAATTTGATTACTTTTTAATTGGTTTATAAAAACGGAGAGCAGCACTAGTCTCTTTTTTAGTATTCTTCTTCGAAATAGTATATGCACATATGTGCGAATATTCACACATTACCTTCACATTAAATTAAATTTAATCTATAAGATATTAAATACATATTTTTTTCAATATCCGCACTTAGTTATCCAAAATTAATTTATTTGTGCTTTGAACTTCCTAATAACTCTGTCAAAAATTATATTTTAAAAACAAATTTATGGAGTACTAATTAATAGAGCAATCCATATGCAACAATCAAATAAAAGCTAGTATTTCCAAACTATGGGTGTGATATTTCTAATTAATGTTCTTATAATAATGATATTAAGACAGTTAATTTGGCAACGCATACCTCCGTTTTATTCAATACCAGCTGATGGCAACTAAGCGGCCGCCGTAGCCGAATGGGTTGGTGCGTGATTACCATTCGGAATTCACAGAGAGGTCGTTGGTTCGAATCTCGGTGAAAGCAAAATTAATAAAAACATTTTTCTAATAGCGGTCGCCCCTCGGCAGGCAATGGCAAACCTCCGAGTGTATTTCTGCCATGAAAAAGCTCCTCATAAAAATATCTGCCGTTCGGAGTCGGCTTGAAACTGTAGGTCCTTCCATTTGTGGAACAACATCAAGACGCACACCACAAATAGGAGGAGGAGCTCGGCCAAACACCTAACAGAAGTGTACGCGCCAATTATTATTATTATTATTAGCTGATGGCAACTACGTCAGCAATACATTAGCAATATTCTAGCATTAACATTCTCAAACATTGCGTGCAAAAAAATTAAGTATATGGAGAGTGAATTTCTACAAGCAGTCACGTTTTTTCAAATCAGCCTGGACTTATGGAGATTTTTATGGTATCCATTGCGTATTTTTCATTTCATAGGAGAAAAGTTTATGTTGAAGGGAGAGAGTTGAAAGCAAGTTGAGAGTAACGAAGCATTGTTTTTAATAACATTGTTTCAATAATGAATATATCCTTTTTCGTTTGGTATATATATTAACAACATGGGATGAGTATAAGTTTTAAACCCATTGTTTGAAAATCTTTAAAACTTTAAAAAGTTAGTATGCAACATTACTATATAAAAATCTATATTCGTGTGCATAAGAAATCTTTCCTGAACAACTTTTACTGCCACACCGTTTTAAATTAAGCAACTGAATTTAAAAAGAAACAAAAGAGGGAGTTCTTTTAAATTCGCCTTGGTATTGAAAAAAAAATATTGTGACTGGTTTCAGGCTAATCACAGTATAAAAAATTTAGATTTTTTGTTTGACAAATAAAAAAAAGTTCGTGTAGCGTAGTACACATAACAGAAGTGGGAGAAACCCGAGAGAGAATGAGAGAGGGAAAGAGAAAGAATATATACCTAAATAAATTCACAACATTTGCAGAGAATACAAATGGACAAAATTTACAAAAAACGAAGAAGGGTCGACCGGTATAGGTAAACGCCGGACACAAACCGTGGTAAAAACGCGCACTAGTCCGAGCGTTTATCACCCGCAAAAATGCAGCGATTCCAGGGCCCAAAGTAGACAGTGTTATTTCTCACTAGGAATTAGCAACCACAAGGAAAAACTCAGGAAAAATAGCTTACAGTGTATCTAAGATATATGTAGGTATATAAGGTATATCTCTCTCTCCTTTTCTTCTACGTTATATCTTTTTTCTCTCTCGCGGAACGAAAATGCCCAAAACGTTGCACGGCTTTGAAATTTTACTCTCCATTCTCGCTCTTCCATCGACGCCTAAGAAGTTTCACTTCAAAAAGCGACAAAATAATCTTGATAATATATCAATGGTAGACCATTTTCGTGGAAGAAAGTTATGGTCCAGCACGTTTCAGATTTTTTTTTATATTAGGTCAAAGTTTTCAAATTTTATTAATCTAGGGTAAAAAGTGTTATAACTCGTTTTCTGTTAGAAATATTATTACTAGTATTCTTTAGAAGAATTCAACGAGGATAATTTTTGTGAATCATTTTAACTCTCTAAATAAATAAAAATAAACACACTTATGTTAGGTGTTTAGTCGAGCTCCTCCTCTTATTTGTGGCGTTCGTCTTGATGTTGTTCCACAAATGAAGGAACCTACAGACTTAATCCAACTCCGAACGGTAAATTGTTTTCTTATGAGGAGCTTCTTCATGGCATAAATAAACTCGGAGGTTTGTCATTGCCTAGCGTCGACCTTATTAGAAAAAACTTGATCTATTATTTGATGTTTCATGCACGGAGTTTGTAACGAGTTTCTCGAATGAGAGTCAGGCACCAACTCGATTGGCTACGGTGGCCTTTAGCTTCTCTTTAATTGGGTCAATTAGACCCTTCTTGAAGAAAAGTTCATAAATCTCTTTCCAACAGGATATTTGAGTACTAAAATTGAGTTGAACACCAAAATATCTATCAGACAGTTCTACCGGGGGTTACTGAAAACATAAAATTGTTATATTGGATGTGTACTGAATGTAAATTACAGGAATATTTCTATCTAGAGTTATACAGGGAACTCTCTGACGTTGAATTTTAAGTAGCCTTGTTATAGTTAGAAGAAATTCCGACAACTTTTTGTCAGAATCTTGTGAATATTTAAGCTTTGATTCCATGAATTGAATGGTCATCTATTTTGTCACTACTAATTACATACTATATACTAAAAAGGAGGGTAATTATTTGTTTACTTATATACAGTTAAATGCGGCATGTTTACGTATGAGTGATGTCATGATTCAATAAAAAAGGTTTGCTCAGTAAGCAGCTTTCTTATTTCCTCTTCACAAATCGGCTCCCTTAGTAAGACACTAAGTTGCTAACTCTAACTCCATAACCAAAACGATATGGAAAACATTCTGACATACAGCTTAAATCAGAATATGATAGCGCATCTTTTTGGGGCAATGAACGTGAAAGATGGGCGTGTAGGTTGGGAAAGCACTTACTAGGTTACTTTAAAAATACATAAGTTACCAACAAGAGCTCATTTAGCAATATGTAATTAATCACAGATTCCGGATGGCAAATGATTTTTATGAGGAGCTTTTTTATGGCAGAAATACACTCGGAGGTTTGCCATTGCCCGCCGAAGAGCGCCCGCTATTACAAACAACATTTCTTAAAGTTTGGTGTTTCAGGCCCGGGGCTTTGAATCCTTGCACTTCCAAATGGTAGTCACGCAGCAAGCTATTCGGCAAAAAAAAAAAAAATTAAATATACTTTTATGGAGACCTAGCACAACTTGTGGCTATAGAAAAACTAAACAAAATGGTATAGGAGAAATTTCCAATACACCCCCAAAATCTCATTTTATGGCCATAAAACCGTTTTTCAGTAGGTTGATGTGAAAAATCACCCCTAACTTCGCCAATTTCCATCCGATTTCGAAGTTGTTTTTAACAAACTTTTATTAGGTCGGTTTGTATGTATGTATGTAACGGAATCTTTGAGCTTAATTTTCACTGGCTTCTAAACATCTGATCTACATTTTGCTTCACTTTCATAACCGTCTGTACATAGGTAGTTGCCAATAGAATGATTGTAATATTTACTATATCAAGCATCCCACGCTTTTAACTCTAATTTGAATTACTCTATTTGTATCTTAATTTTTGTTATAATTCTGTTCTGAGGTAGTTGACTATGACTGTTCCTTCGATTTGCTATTACTTCATTATAGGTCCTTTTGTCATTAAAATTTATATTCTACTTTTTAGTTCGATTAGCAATAAAAGCGTGTTTTTTAGTTTTTTTAAACTATTTTTTATTTTAGTTCGAAAGAACAAAAACAAGCCTTTTTGACAGTGTGTTGACAATTTTTCTGAAATGACAACTGACGAGACTGTAGGCGGAAGTATTTGGATTTTTTTTATTTTTTCTCTATTTTTTCAACTTTGACATAATTTTTACGATATTATCCGATATCAAGGATTTTTTTTAGTACACTACTCTTATAGTAAATTTAATTTTGCGTCGAAAGCGACTTTGTTTTATAATATGTAGTGATATTAGGCCGGGTCGATTTGTGAGGAGGCAAAAAAATCGTCCATTGCTCTGTGAAAATCATATTCTAGGGATCAAAATAAGAAACTTTGCCGAAGGAACCATACCTCTAAAACGAATTCTGATGTCCCCCAATTTGGGTCGAACTTTTAGTGTCTTTTATGGGGAGGCAAAAAAATGCCCCATTGCTCTGTGAAAATCATATTCTAGGGATCAAAATAAGAAACTTTGCCGAAGGAACCATACCTCTAAAACGAATTCTGATGTCCCCCAATTTGGGTCGAACTTTTTAGTTCCTCTTCTCATGTAAAGGCCAAAAATGGTGATATTTTGAAATGATTGTATGGGGAACCCCCAGGGGAGTTCCAGAGGGTGTGCCACTAGCATGGGTGGATCGGCCGTCCAAAGTTAGTGGGGGTCGGTCATACATTTGGATTCGATTGGAGCACTCTAAATGGGTCAAAGTGGTATTTTTGGTTCCTTCGGCAAAGTTTCTTATTTTGATCCCTAGAATACGATTTTCACAGAGCAATGAGCGATTTTTAAGTGGGGTGTTTGGCCGAGCTCCTTCTCCTATTTGTGGCGTGCGTCTTGATGTTGCTCCATAAATGGAGGGACCTACGATTCCGAACGGCAAATATTTTTTATGAGGAGCTTTTTCATGGCAGAAATACACGTGGAGGCTTACCATTGCCTGCCGAGGGCGACCACTATTAGAAAAATGTTTTGCTTAATTTTGGTGTTTCACCGAGATTCGAACCTATGTTCTCTCTGAATTCCGAATGGTAGTCGCGCATTAACCCTTTCGTCTACGGCAGCCGATTTATCATAATTATTTATATTTTGATAAATTTTTAACCAGTGCGAATATCAATGTACGTCATGAGAAACAAATAAAAAAGGGCACAGTACAAGTTTTCACATATTGTATCTTCCAGTTTGTTAGGACTTTTGCTGAAACTACTTTTTAAATAAAAGTAAAGCGGATTGCATTTTTTCTTATACTATTAAACACTGTTACTCAACACATACCTTAATCCTTGATTAAGCTTTTATGTATGTTCGCGTTTTTCTATTTAAAAGCAGTCAGTGTTCACACAATTCGCCCATAAGAACCATACGAGTGTAACCCTGAAAGTATTTTCTTTTTTACAATGGCGTAGTCAATTTTTGAATTCTCATCAACACTGTCACAAAGCACAAAATTTTCAACTTTTTTTCGTTTTATTTTCTTCGTTTGTTTTTTGAAATTACATAAATCTCATTTATTATTTTTTGAAATTTTAATGTGCATTTTATTTAAAAAAATTCATCTCGATATTTTAAGAATTTTTAATTTGTTCAAGTCTAATTGTGAATTGGCTAGAACGACAAAACGGACACTTAAAAAATTTCACAAGTAATCCTTTAGTATTAATTAAATTAAATAAAAATTACTAGTTCGTCAACAATAACGCACGAAACGAAACGTTTTTTGGCAGCGCATGCGCGCTAGCTATTCAAACTGTACCGGTGAAAATGCCAACTTGGACTGAACTCAAAACTCCGAGTTAACAGAAATATTGGCTAAAGACGTCCGGCAGACAGAAGCGCACCAAATACGCCAAATGGAATGGAAATACCAGTACAATCAGAAGATACAAGAACAACAACAAAGGGAGAAGCAGTATCAAGCAATTTGGCAGCAACAAACACCGCAGCTACAACAAGAGCAACAGGAAATTCATCTACAAGAGGCGCAGCAGCAAACGCCACCACCGCAACATTCATTGTCACAACAACAAATACAAAAATTACAAAACACAAAGCAGACACCTTTATCAAAACGTCGAAAACAACGAATTAACCAAAAGAAACGAGACGACAATAAAAAGTTACCTACAGTAATCGATTGCGTACTAAGCGGTATGGCAAGTGCTGGCGTTGCTGTTTTCATGGGTGTTGTTGGTGTTGCCATTATGGCCGCTGACCTGTAACGCAGCGGCAATGATGACAGCAGCAGCAATAACAACAGGCATCAGGAGATTTAGCGCCAGTAATTTAATTCAGAAAAAAATGCGTTCGATTATTTTATTAATGTGTATGTAAATATACGTGTATGTATATGTGTGCTTGTGTGTACATGTTGAATGTAAAATCCACAGGAAAGTAAAATCCACAAAAAGTCCAACTTGTGCCAATTAGAAACGTTTGTGAAAGAGAAGGGTGAAAAGAAAAGGTGATGGCATACAGATTTTGGGCACTGGTAGGTTTCACTTTTTAGGTGATGTTTTTGTATTGCTAAACAACTATGCGATTAATGTGAAAAATCACGTGGCGTACCTACAATTAACTCGTACATTTGTGAATAAAGTTGAAAGCTTAAAGAATGAAATAGATGATTGTTTTTGAAATTATTTATAATAAAGTGGCTAGGCTATACTCCGAGTAGGAGCGATAACATGTGCAGGGAGATGCTTTCTTTCATAGTAGTTCTTTAGTTTTTCTTAAACATGTCATCTAAAGGTATACACATTAGGGCGGGTCGATTTAAAAATCGCTCATTGATCTGTTAAAATCGTATTCTAGGGATCAAAATAAGAAACTTTGCCGAAGGAACCATACCTCTAAAACGAATTCTGATGTCCCCCAATTTGGGTCGAACGAAAAATCCCACTTTGACCCATTTAGAGTGCTCCAATCGAATCCAAATGTATTACCGACCCCCACTAACTTTGGACGGTCGATCCACCCATGCCAGTGGCACACCCCCTGGAACTCCCCTGGGGGGTTCCCCATACAATCATTTCACAATATCACCATTTTTGGCCTTTACATGAGAAAATGAACTAAAAAGTTCGACCCAAATTGGGGCACATCAGAATTTGTTTTAGAGGTTTGGTTCCTTCGGCAAAGTTTCTTATTTTGATCCCTAGAATATGATTTTCACAGAGCAATGGGCGATTTTTTTGCCTCCCCACAAATCGACCCGGCCTAATATACATATTACCAAGGAATAAAAAAGGGGTTAGGTCACTCTAGTGGTGCGAAAATAAAAATATTTTGCGAACTCTTTTCCGCAGGTCAATGATAAAAACATAAATTCCGAAAAAGTAATATTATGGTACAACTTTTTTCCAATCAACTGCATAGCTTTTTATAACATACATACCTATGTGCGATTCCATGGCAAGTAATCTAAGTATTTTGAACATTGGCATATTCACCGACCTGTCGAAAGCGTTTGATACAGTCAGCCGTAGTATCCTACTTAAAAAGCTGCGTTCAATTGTTGTTCATCCTGCTTACATAAGTGGCTTGCACCTTATCTCGCACATAGAACTCAATTTGTTCGTATAAGCAATATAAAATCTAATGCCATCAACACATAGCGCTGTCTGATGTACGAGTATGCAGAGGACGTACCTGACTGCATAAGACTTCAAGAAGACTTAACAAGATTGGAAGCTTGGTGTGATGATAACTCTTTTACCTCTTAATGCTGGTAAATGTAGACGCAAAGTTACGATTTATTTCGATTACAAGTTGGGCACTACCACAATCACAAAAATGTATGAAAAGAAAGACTTGGGGGTCACATTTAAATCGAAAATGACGTTTTCTAAACATATAGACTTTATGATTGCCAAGTCTAGATCTATGCTTGACTTTTTAATAAGGAAATGAAGTTTGTTCCAGGATATTTCTAAGCTGAAAAATTTATATTTTTCTCTTATTAGATCAGACCTCGAATATTGCAGCATTATCTGGGTTCCATTCTATATGGGATCATCTTTAAGAATTGAGAAGGTTCAGAAACGTTTCACTAGATTTGCCATTTATTCCTTTCGTTGGCTTTGTAGTTTGCCTGCATATACAAGTATGATAGATGCCTTTGGTAGTATTGCTAGCTTTAGAAATGTGAAGAAAAGTTTCATCGGTAATGTTTACAAGAGACATAGCCACGAATCATGTCAAATGCCACTTCTAACTGGAGCTAATACTTTTTAATTCTTCTACTCGTAACCTCAGACCCAACAATATGTTTAATTTACCTTATCATTTGAACTATTTAAGTCGTAATGAACCACTTACAACGTGTATAAGGCAATTATTCGGTCCTGGATAGCGAAGCCTTCTGTTTTATTTTATTTTATTTTAATGGTATAATGAACTTTTGGAAGTCCTTCATAAAGTTCATGTTTTCATAGCAAAATTCCTGTACTTCCAAAATTAAAGCCAACTCGGAACGATCACTTGTGGCGAAGGCCTGCAACAATGGACAATGGGCTTTGATCTTTTTATTCCATTCACCGTGCTCCATTATAGTCGGCAAAATTTTAATTATAGTCTCGAGATCAGAAATGTTGTTTAGCTAAGCGAATTTCTTACTACTGTGATTTCGGAGTGCGCTTCGTTTGCTTCGAATATGTAATACATAACTTGTGTGGGGCTTCTCACCATCCGGAGAGATTGATCCTCCCGGAACTAAGAGACCTCCTGCAATTAAGATATCAAATAGGACTTCGCCGTAGCGACGGTAGTCGAGTATGTTACCAGTGCTGTCTAAATATTTAGAGATTTGTTCCAAGTCATCTTCAGTTTTTTTCAAGATCAGCAATCACCGCGCCACGGAATCCCTTTCATCTATTTTTATGGTCTTGATGCTCTCGCCTGATAGTCTTTCAATTTTTTGACTCATACAATAAATTGGATTTCAATGCATACAAAAAATTAAGCTCGGTTTTTTTAAGTACAGGGTGTATATAATGATGCTCTTGAAATAAAAGTAAAAATAAAAATGCATTCCATTTCATTGAAAAGTGTATATATTTCATTGAAAACCACCTGTACATTTTTACAAAGGTCAATTTCTTATGTTTTATGCAAATCTATTCGACCTATTTAAATATCATACAATGAAATAGAGCGTATGCCAAGAACTCTTGTCATTTACTATAATTACATTAAATTCGATAAATGATTTTTTTAAGAAAATATTTCAATACTTACAATACAATAAAACAAACACTTTCAAACCGAAAAACTTCATTAGAAACAAACCTTTTTCAATCGACATATTCACTTTCCCTTTCATTACAGATATACACTGAACACACCTTCCAACATATGTATGTAACTAGTTGTGCGAGGGCCAGATTAACTGATTCATTCCATATGCGCCCTGATGGTAATCGAATATTCATGGAAAAATAAAAATCATCCGTTTGGTCACAGATTCCCCAACAAACAATAAAATAGCATACGCGTCTTTATACTAAAATTCTATGTGTGTATAAGTATTTATATATGTATATATGTATGTGTATATGTGTGTAGTAATTCAAGTATTACGCATTCAACTGGTTGGCTTGAATTGGTTCAGTTGACACGCTTCTACAGCAACAATATAGTATTTCTTCTTTTAAACTTTTTCGGCTGCTATCTTTTACTCACTTTTTTTTACCTTTTTTCCTCATGCATTTTGCGGCATTTTTGATGCGCTAATATGTCACATACATATGTATTTTATTAATCTCTCGCTTTACAAAATCAAAGTCTTTGGGTTGCTAACTTTATTTGTTGAATATAAATTTTTAGTGTTGAACAAAATATTTTGCATTACTTTGTAAATCCCTATCTATTACCATTCAGCAGCACATCCGCAAAGGTATAAAAAGTAATATGACAGTCCAATGACACCAAATACAGGGTTTCTACATACATAGAGACACTTGATTGTTATTGTGCGTGTACATATATGACAGTCATATGAAATGTTTATGTTCAAGTTTAAAGTTCATACACTTTTAACCGCCTCCTAACGGGAGATGGTTTTAATGAGAATTTTTTGCATGATGAAAATAAATTATGAGATTTGCCACTACTTGTCGCGAGGTGACAGCTACTATATCAAAAAAATATTATTCATTTAGTTATTAGGAAGATCAAAGCAAGAAAAGTTAGGCTCTTCAGGTATTCTCAGGCAATTTTTTATCAGTTATTGGTGACTTACAGATAAATGAACTGGCTGCTATTTGGGAATCGAAAAGAATTACAAGTTAACCGTGCCATGACAGAGCTCGTTTGAGCATCTTTCTTCTTGATTGACGTAGTAACCATCAAAGAAACTTGAACGAGTTCAAAAAAAGCGCATCTCTTATTTCTCTCTTGTATTATTCGTTTCTTAGAGGTATTTTCAACACAAAAAATGCCTTAATCTTTCTCAGTACCGCAATGAATAAAAGGCTGGACGGTGTACTATGGAGGTTCTACTATGGACGGCGAGCGGAGCTTTTACATCATTATTGAAATAAAGTGAGCTAAGAACGCCACATATTGAAAAGTTTTGACTATATCTTCTTTCAAGTTAATTTTAATTATTTTTTATAAAAATATACTTTATTCTATAGAAGAAAATGATCAAAAAAACATAAATTCAAGTTTCAAACTTTGAGCAAATTTTTAAGCATTTAGCCATTTTCATCAAAATTTCACACTTTTTATTCAGAATTTTTATAAATTGGCTGGGTGCGAAATTTTATAGCCTATATAATTCTAGTATAATAGAAGGCAAATTTGAAGTAGCCCAAAATTCTCGTATGTGACATTTTGTTATATCGAGAAAATGCGCAGCACAGTCAGGCAAAATAATTATCAAAATCTACATATATATCGCTAAAGAGCTTGGCCTACAAGATCTATTATTATGTCACTGAAACGTAGCTCGACAGTAAGGCAGTAAGGCAGGAAAAACTATCCAAACTATCAGTGCCCTAACTGCTGACCCTCACAGAATGCTATCGCAATGAACGTATATATTTCCGAGTAGAAGAATAAGATTCCAAATACTAACTAATCTACCACTAATACATTCCATGTAGACATTGAACCAGAATTTCTGCAATCAAAGCCATAGCCATCTGGTTCGTACCGGATTTGATGGCCACAGGAGACAAGAAACATCTATAAGAATTCAGTTTGATAAATTCGAAATAAATCCAACTGCATAAAATGTTAGATAATTTCACCCCTATGCGGGAATGCCAAATTTCAGCGGGCATTTCTGTTAGGAATTATATATCTCTACACCTTTATTATTTATTTATTTATATGAAATATAATTATAAATGATTATATTATACAATTAAACAACTACCAGTAAAGGTATCGGCTTCTGCCAAATATGTATGTATGTATTCCAATAACTATGCTGGAAATGCTCTGATTCGCACAAGGCCTTTTCTATTTGGAAGCTAATATCTGCTGTATGATTCCTTCTGGCATAAATTGCATAAACTTAGTGTGTTGAAAAATCATAAAATAAATTTTGCTATAAATCAAAAATAACTCAAACGATTGGTGTACTGTTTTTTTTGTTATAAAACCTTGAAATGTTTACTATCACTCTGCATTAATCAAATGCAACCTGATTTCTATCTATGAATAAGTTCGTGCGGTTTTTTTTCGAAATTTGAAACTTTATTGACGTAAAATGGTTACAAATTTAATATTCAAAGTATCGCTTACTACTACTTTTTCCCATCTTTCTGGCAATTCACGGATTCCCTTTGTGAAAAATTCGGTCGGTTTTGCCGCAATCCACGAATCGATCCATTTTTTGACTTCATCGTAATTACGGAAGTGCTGGTCAGCCAGGCCATGTTGCATCGATCGGAAGAGATAGTAATCGGATGGCGCAAGGTCTGGACTATACGGCGGGTGGGGTAGGACATCCCATTTGAGCGTTTCTAAGTATGTTTTGACCACTTGTGCAACATGTGGCCGAGCATTGTCATGTTGCAAAATAACTTTGTCGTGTCTATCGGCGTATTGCGGCCGTTTTTCTCGCAGTGCTCGGCTCAAACGCATCAATTGTCGTCGGTAGACATCCCCCGTAATCGTTTCATTCGGTTTCAGTAGCTCATAATACACAACACCCAGCTGGTCCCACCAGATACACAGCATAACCTTCAGGCCATGAATATTCTGCGCCGACGTCGATGTTGAAGCATGGCCAGGGTATCCATACGTTGCCCGACGTTTTGGATTGTCGTAATGGACCCACTTTTCATCGCCAGTCACAATTCGATGCAAAAAACCCTTTCTTTTGTGCCGTTGAAGCAGTTGTTCGCATGCCATAAAACGGCGTTCAACGTCTCTTGGCTTCAATTCATACGGCACCCAATGGCCTACCTTTCGGATCATTCCCATGGCTTTTAAACGTTTGGAAATGGTTGATTGATCAACTCCCAAAGTTTTTGCAACCTCTTCTTGCGTTTGAGCCGGATCTTGATCGAGCAATTCCTCCAATTCGGTATCCATGAACTTTGGCGGCGCACCCTCGCGTTCTTCGTCTTCCAAGCCAAAATCACCACTTTTAAAGCGTGCAAACCACTTCTGGCACGTTCGCTCAGCTAGAGCATGCTCACCATAAACTTCCACCAAGATACGATGACTTTCGGCTGCTTTTTTCTTCATATTAAAATAATGAAGAAGAATTCCCCGCAAAAACACATTATTTGGCACGAAATTCGACATTTTCAAGTGTGGTAAAAATATTGTTGTTTACGCTTCAAATAAAAAACTTATACTGACGTTTGTGCCTTACGACAGTAGCTCTCCAATGAATGTTTGGAAATGTGGATCGATGGAATAATAATCAAGTTACGCCATCTGTTGTAAAACCGCACGAACTTATTCATAGTCCTATTAATTACTACACCTTGCTTTAGCAAGTTAAGAATAATAACAGTATTTCAAAAGTGTTCAAAAAGCTGTTCTTACTAAAATACAAATTCCTAAATTTTATCTTCCAAGAAAAGATAAAATTGTATCTATAAAATCAAGTACCATGTGTAATAAAAATTACATAAATAAATTCTAAATTTACTGCACTAATCTGTTAAAATATGATAGTTTATATTTAGTCAAATTCTTACATTAAAATAAAATTATTTTAATATCTGGCCCTTACGTACTAAAATATTACAAGTTCTGACTGTTTATTTATTTTTCATAACTTTTTTTTGTAAAAATATAGTTCACATTGAAATAGAACCATATAACCATATAAGTTTCGAACTTTGTTAAAAATAAAAAAAAAAATTCAACAAATTTTCATCAACACTTGAAACTTTTAGTTAGAATTTTTACGAAAATTCATTGTATGCAGTTTTGTAGTTCATTCAATTTTGACATAATATTATGCCAGTTAAAATTGACTAAAAATGTTGCATTGATATTCGACGGTGTTATGCATTTCTCCCATATAACGGAAGCCCGACATTTTTTTATGTGGAGAAAATGCAGAAGACCGGCAGCAAACAAAAAATTGTCAAAGTCAACGAAATTCAAACTACATTAAATTCGCACTTTACTATAACAAAATTGCGTACTCAAAAATTTTTCTCAAAATTCTAGGTAAAAATTTGAAATTTTATGAAATTAAAAAAAAAAGGATATTTTTCGAATTTTTTGAAGCTTTGTATAAAATTAGAAACCTTAATTTCAAGAAACTCCGCTACAGATCTCTCTAATAATAATTTTGTTGGACGCAAAATGAATCATTTAATTTAGTTTTTGAATAAATATTGTAAAAAAAACTGATTTACAGTGATTAAAATCTTTATTTTGACCTTTACGTGCTCCACTGCTTGTTTGTTTAACATTTATACACAGTTGCCTGGTTCACATGTGTCAGATATAAATGAAAGCAGAAATTATAAATCAAAATGTGTCCGCCGATCCCAAAGTTGCGAAGCTTTTAGTCGCAGCTCATCTTCAGTAAAAAGTATGCCATATAATTTTTATCTATGTACGTATCTCTCATACTCCTTTTTTATTCTAATTTGAAGTTCAAATTTTGCTGGGTACCCTTTATTTAATATTTACATAACATATGTCGTATATAGCAGGTCAAACACCCAAAATAAAAACAAAAAAAAATTTAAGCACAAATATGTAATCTGCCTTAGTCATACGCCTACACGCAGTCCATAGAAAAAGCATGCAGGGTGCCACCGCTTTGACAATTTGATGAATGGCAGCAATCAATGAGGGCACGCATGTATACAATAGGCCTGCGGCGGCGAATGTAGGCAATCCGATCACACCGAAGGGCGTCACACTAAACTCATCATGTTTAAATTTAATTTTGTGTACACAATACAAGTCTATGTAAACATTTCTAAGGCAATAAATTAAAGTAGCTTAAGTCGTCATAAGCAAAAATTGAAAACATGTACTATTATTGTTTTATTAACCTTCTTCAGGCACTATCTATCGTTGCTTATAATTTTATAAAATAATCGCTTAAAATAAAGTATAAATAAGACAAAACAATTTACTTCGCTCGGCTTAATTTGTAATAAAATGCAAAGTTTTTAAATTTCGCATGTGTCGACTTAAACCATTTTCACTAATTGGCAAAGGTTTAAGCCATTAGTTATACATAGATTTTTCTACGTTTTGTTTCACTTTGAGTAATCCATCAAATAATCGGTCAAGTGTTTAGTGCTATTGATCTCATTTGTGAAATTGTGTTGCTAATTGTTTTTATTTATTACACAACTCTTAAGATGAAACTTTTTCTTTTTTATTGTATATTATAGGAAATTCCCCGCTTATAGTCACACGCTGTTGAAACTAGCAAATATCATTTATCAATGGCATTTATTAATTGTTTAAAGGATTTTTTGTGTGGATCTGGTTAAATAAATGTTCATTTTTGGAGTAAAGCATTTTTTATCCCTAATTCTAAGTAGCGTATTTCTATTTGAGACTATTCTGTCAATCACAAAACTAATACATCATACTTAATTTTTTCTTATAAACACATAAATAAGATTTTGAAAATCTATTGTGGCAAGTGCTTCATAAAAAATCGAGGTATTTGTCTCAAATTTTGTTTATCAAGCTCAAAAACTCAAAAGCATGAATTAATCAAGAACGACTAGAATGATTCAGGTGATTTCCTTTTGTTTTGTTTAACAAACCATTACTAGCGTGGTTTAAGAAAAAAGAAATTTAATTTATCTCAACTGTCGATCGCTAGTTTCGTAAGAACTTAGAACGGTTCTGGGCGATTCCTCTTTAGTTTTGTTCGCCTCAATACTATAGTGATTTAGGAAGAGAGCAAAATTAGCAAGATATTCCTTTCCTGTGACCTGATTTCGAAGAAGTAATGCCGCTTTTTTGTCATAAACTATGCTCGAGTTACACCATGAGATGTCCACCAGTAGTTTTGAAGATACTATAAACGTACTTTTTAAGCAAACATACTGCTATCCCAGATGCCTCTTTTTCTCCACAGTTGGAATATAATACCGTCCCGTCAATTCGGAGTACTGTTCTGCAATCTTTCTTGATGTATTTATATATATTATAGTATAGCATGAAGAGCTCTTCCTTAAATAAATAAATAAAAAATTATTTCAATACAATTCTATAAAATACAATTTTCAGTCACGGTTCGCTATTAAAATACGTGATACTTTTTACAAGCATTTTGCAATTACGGCTGGTGTTCCACAAAATAGCGTTCTAGGCCAAATTTGTATTTAATCTACAGACAGGAAAATATTGGTGTCCACATTCGCGGAAGGCACTGCCATACTCCGTAACGACAAATGCCTCTAAAAGTCAACGAAATTACTAGAAGAACACTTGTAGCCTGTCCAAGAATGGTTTGTCAAATGTCGCATAAAAGTGAACAAACAAAAGTGCAGCTAAACTAAATAATATCTGCATGCCCGAAGTAAATGAAAAGAAAAGGCATAACAAAAGACTAAAGCCAATTGGAAAATACATATTTCAGCAAAATATTGCTAGCATATTGCTTCGTTGCCATCCATATGTGCGAAATGAGCGGGCAAAATTTTGCTGCCGGGACCCAGATGGCGTTAGTCTTACAATTTTGCTTCGTATGGCCAAACCAAAAAGGTGTTAAGGCAACTCCAACTTTGTTCCACTAGTTAAGAGGTTGTGCTAGCCGAGTCTAGTGCCTGGAGTGCAGTTTGGCTATCCGAATAATAGAATAGCAATATCGCCCTTAAAAGAGAAATCTGCGATTAGTGGCTTACAAGCTTCCCCTATTGCCAATAGTTCCGACTGGATGACATTGTGGGCATTAGAAAGACGTACCGATTTTTTCATTTTATAATATATGTATATATAATATACCTATATATAACATAATTCATTTTAGAGCCATCTGTATAGACTGTAGTGTCGAAGTTTTTTAGTGCGAATCCCTTACTCCGGAGTTCTGAGAACGGAGGCCAGATTTCAAGAGTATATCCGACGTAACGGACAATATTTATAGTAAAGGAAATAATTAAAAAAAGAAAATAAAAGCTGCACTTGTTTTCTTTGTAATATTTATTGAAATAAGCTTTTATTGTTAGTAATTAATTTTCAATTTAGCTTAAAATTAAATGCAAGACGGGCAAACACTTTCCGAAAAAGTTAAGTTAAGATATGCGCAGCACCTTATTATCATTGAACCATTACGGCAGATATCTAGTATTTGTTTCTTTTTTTCATAATAACAATATTTGATAACAGCCACGGGTATTAAAATATAATTCCTTTTTTAATAAAATGTAGATGCATTTCAATTAACCCAATAAACCAAATTAGAAATGTAGGTAGGAATTTTGCATTCGTCAATAATTGGGCCAAGTGCACTACTATCGTAAACTTTCGAGTAATTAATCATTGGTTGTATTAAGTAAATACTTTCGACTCAGTCTTGTGAGCTTATGGCCAAGATTCAAGTAACTAATGCTTAACAGCTATTCACTTCAACATGTCAATCAGTTGCGCTGCACCGAAAGCTTTAATATAGTTACGATATGCTCATATATACACACATAAGCCGGAGTAAGGCGATCACCGACTTCAGCATCTCCGCATGAATACTTTTTGGGCGCTCGAGTTTTATTTTAAAACAAGGTTAAATTTTGATTGATTTTTTATATCGTTTTTGTTGTTAGTGCAATTAAAATTTTTGTTTACAATGCATCAAATTTCTAGTCATAGATAGGCGCCTCACTTAACAGCACAGTATTGAATTTATCGATTTTTGCATGATACAGTTTATGGCAAATTTAATTGCGTGTGGTGCAGGAAGTATTATCGAAGCTATTGAGATTATATCAAAAATAACAAAAACAAAAAAAATTGCATACGCCACATAAATAAATAAAGTGTTTTAATTTTTTTTAAGTTTTTGACGCCTTCACACCTAAATAAAAATAAAAACAAAGTGCTGTAGGAATGTTTTAGAAGCACGCGTGCAATACAAACACGTCACACCTACATACATCTATATAGATATATTAGGGTGGTGCAAAAAAACTCAAAATACTGCAATTTGTTAAAATACCAGCAGAATTTTTCCACATAATTGAAAAAAGAATACACGTATTTTTTATTTTCAAGTTGGTTGATTTTTATTGCTGTCACAAAGTTCATGACGTTTCTAATGAATACCTAAAATGGAAAAAATCATGTAGCATCTTGATTAAACAGTTTTGAGATCATTCGCCAGGAGACGCTCTAAGTCAAATGATTTGAGTTTTTTTTTAGGTAGCCATATCTGTGGTTAACATTTCTATCAAAATTGTATCGCCATTGTTTGACATTTGCAACTGTTATGGATTTTTTACAGTTTTAAAATGGCTTTGAACTTGCAACAACGAATTTGTATTAAATTTGCGTTAAAAATGGATTCAATGTTCAATGGTACAAAATCCTTAGAAATATTGGGAAACTATTTCGGTAATGATATTCTAAAAAACAGCTGTTTACAAGGGGCATAAACGCTTCAGAATCGTGAATCTATCGAGGATAGCAAATGTAGTAGCAGGCCATCGACATCGAAAACTAGTGCAAACATCAATATAGTGCAATAAAAGTTGATCAATAAGCGCAAATTAAACATCAGAGAGGTGGAAAAGGACTTGAACATTTTATATGGATCCGTTTGGGACTTTGTGGATAATGATTTATTTAGTTTTGTGCCGTGTTGTTGCAAAGTAGGTCTCAAAGGACCTGAATTTCATGCAAAAAGGGCGATAATAACGCTGCCAAAGCCATGATTTCCAACGCTGAATCCAAGACAACATCCATCAAACTCATCATTACTGGATACGAGATGTTGGTTTATGAGTAAGACACGCATTCCAGACATGAGGCGAGTGAGTGGAGAGCTCCGAATAAGCCAAGACTAAAAGAAAAGCAATGCTCACGGGCGTTATGGATTACATCGGTAATGTATGTACACCACAAATTTTTGCCAGAAGGTCAGCCAGTTAACAAGAACTATTATTGGGGCGTTATTGGGGCATTTACGCAAAACAATACGCCGAAAAAGGAAAGAATATGTGGGAAAACAACTTATGAATTTTGTATCATAATAACACACCGTCAAACAGTGCCATCATTATTGGTGAATTTTTGACCAAGAACGAAACGAATACCATCCAACAGCTACCTCCGATTTTCTTTTTGTTTGGTCGAGTCAAACAAGGGACAGCAAGGAAGAAATGGAAACATCGTAGACGTCTCTGATGGCTATACCGAAAATAGAGTTCCAGAAATGTTCACAAAGTGAGAGCTGGACCAAACGATGATATAAGTGCGTTTCAGTTGATGGTGAGTACTTTGAAGGGGATAATATCACTATTGTATATGGGAGCTTTTTGGTAGTATAAATACCAGTTAAGGCATACAAATTGGTTCTATCATTTTAATACACAAATTTTTATTTCGATAACTCAATTCATACTTTGTTTTAGAAACCATTAGAAATTTAGGTGGCAATGTATTTTGTACGATGAACGAAACTGAATATCGTGCAGAGTTAAAGATTTTTTCAAGGAGGTTTATCAGCAATAGAATTTCATAAAACAAGAATCTTAATGGCTATTAGGAAACTGACATAAACGACATATATTTCATATGAAAAAGTTGGTCGCGTTGGTTAACAATTCAGCAAAAAGTCGTAGAATACTATTTTGCAGAGCTTCCATAAAATTAGTATAGCGATGGTATAAAGTTCTTGGAGGATCAATGGGGTGAATTGCAGTATATTGCGCGGAGGAAGATAATACTGAATAAAAAAACCTATTTCACTTAAAAGTTCCCATTCTTTTATTTTTGCTTTATTACTTTTCAATCAATCTGGGCATGCGAAAAAATGATATAAAGTAATTGAAAATGAAAACTTGCATCTGACGAGCGATATTTACACAGTAATGCAAAATGGAGGCTTATACCCCCGAAACTAAAAGAAAACGATAGCTTGCAACTTTTATAATAAAGCCAACAATATTTTTAGCATATAGATGAGGTTTGGTTTACACTTATTTAAACTTGTTGATATATAAATTATTTTATTTTTATTATTTAGTAAAATTCGATCAAATGATTCCTTTTTTGACGTATTTTCATGACTTCTTCGCCATTTTATTTTTTTTTTGACATGATAATTAAAAAAAATAATAACAATTTTTTTGTATTAAATTTTTTAATTACAAAAAAATGGATTAAAAATAATTTGTTTTTGATATTTTAATTCTTATAAAAAATATTTTTTTTTTTTTTGTATTTAATTTGTATTAATTTATATATTTTTGATACTTTAATTTGTATTAAAAATATATACCTATACTTTTTCAATATTTTAATTTTTATTAAAAATTAATTATATATTTTAGTAATTGTACTTATAAAATAGGATACATAAAGAATGTAACATAAACTTTTTTTTTTATATTTTCTTACAAAAATAATTACATGGTATTTGCAATATATATATATATAATATATATATAATTGGCGCGTACACCCGTTTTGGGTGTTTGGCCGAGCTCCTCCTTCTATTTGAGGTGTGCGTCTTGATGTTGTTCCACAAATGGAGGGACCTACAGTTTCAAGCCGACTCCGAACGGCAGATATTTTTATGAGGAGCTTTTTCATGGCAGAAATACACTCGGAGGTTTGCCATTGCTGCCGAGGGGCGACCGCTATTAGAAAAATGTTTTTATTAATTTTGGTTCCACCGAGATTCGAACTAACGTTCTATCTGTGAATTCGGAATGGTAATCACGCACCAATCCATTCGGCTGCGGCGGCCGCCAGTTTTCGCAATACAGCCCGGAATTAATTTAGCAATGAAATAGTTGCTTAAAAATGCCTTGAGAAAGGTAAAACCAAAAACTTTTCAATGAAACCCCTTAAAAAATGGTAAATATTTTATGACAGCACCAGCGGGCGTTAGTTTTAGGTAAATATAAAAATCAGTAAAATGAATTCCTTAACACCAAACAGTAAGATATTATAACTTTCCAGAAAAACTGACAAAAAAGAAAAATATTTGAGCGAATCGTAAAAATATTCAATATTTTTACATTTCTGGACCACCCTAATATACATATATATGAATGGACATTGCCTTGTGATCGATTTTACTATCTCCACTAATATTTTTATAAAACAATACTCTATTTTAGATTGAAACAATATATAAGTACAAATAATTTCGAGTGTTTGCATGTGTGTGTATGCGCGATTAAATTGTACGAAGCTGTCGAGTCATTTGTTGCGTTAATCGTTGCTTGGTATTTTCAATATTATCTTCACACTCCTCATATTTATTACACATTTTTTTTTTTTTTTCAAAGCGTACAACTGTGAAGATCTTTTAAGAAGTTTAGCTATAATATGCAAATCAGTATTTGGTCTTCTCATTTAGAATTAAATTAAAGCAAATATTTGTTTTAGAAATATGAGAACCCTCTCCTATCTTAAATACGTATTTTATCTAAGCAAATAGAATAGCACTCGTATATCTTCAATAGCACAAATTTTGATTATGTACATAGTAATATTTTTGTAGCTATGTTATATAGACGAGGTGGAAACACGCGCAAGTTGCGGAAAAGAATTAAGGGCGCTCCAACATTGAGTGGTAGTGGTGGCTTTTCTAGTAAGTCTAACGAATTTAAAAATTTTGTTTATTTATAATGTTTGATAAATTCAGAATAAATACTATCAAATAGTTTGAGCCTGCAATTTGCCCTTCAATTAACTACTTGATCGCATTGGTATTCTGGTTGAAGATGACATTGAACATATTTTGAAAGAGGCTTTCTATTCAACGCTGCTTGAATGAAATGATTCTTAATGTTACTCTATTAAAATAATGTTAAATGTTTCAGCTATCTGATATACCCATTTTTAAATATATTTAACTTGCCGAAACTAGGTATATGTAAACAAATTAGAACAGCTATAACCTTGTTCACATTCGACTTTTCTAATTCGCCACAAAAATGTTAAGTGTAACAATAGAACAAGACAATATCAGCATTAAAAGCAACAATATTTGGGCCCGTTAAAGCCATGAAAGTATTGTACATGCGGCTGGCAGAAAAAACACTTCCAGCACTGTTTTCGCATAGGCTGTTGTAAGACAAGAAAAATAGTACAGGTATTTATGAATTTGAAATAAATTTATTTCTAGCTATTTAATAGCTACACCTGGCATATACTGATTGTGAGTCAAATGGAACCATTTACTCAATTTTTCAAAATATGAAAATTTTTCGGATAAAAAAAAACAGAACTTAAAATATCTCATCGAAATCGGCCCAGTCTGTTAGATCGAATGCCGTTTTACTACCATTATTCTTGTGTGATATTTGTTTTTTTTTCTGGTGAGTCAGATCCATTTTGTATCATAATAACACACCGTCAAACAGTGCCATCATTATTGGTGAATTTTTGACCAAGAACGAAACGAATACCATCCAACAGCTACCTCCGATTTTCTTTTTGTTTGGTCGAGTCAAACAAGGGACAGCAAGGAAGAAATGGAAACATCGTAGACGTCTCTGATGGCTATACCGAAAATAGAGTTCCAGAAATGTTCATAAAGTGAGAGCTGGACCAAACGATGGTATAAGTGCGTTTCAGTTGATGTTGAGTACTTTGAAGGGGATAATATCACTTTTGTATATGGGAGCTTTTTGGTAGTATAAATACCAGTTAAGGCATACAAATTGGTTCTATCATTTTAATACACAAATTTTTATTTCGATAACTCAATTCATACTTTGTTTTAGAAACCATTAGAAATTTAGGTGGCAATGTATTTTGTACGATGAACGAAACTGAATATCGTGCAGAGTTAAAGATTTTTTCAAGGAGGTTTATCAGCAATAGAAGTTCATAAAACAAGAATCTTAATGGCTATTAGGAAACTGACATAAACGACATATATTTCATATGAAAAAGTTGGTCGCGTTGGTTAACAATTCAGCAAAAAGTCGTAGAATACTATTTTGCAGAGCTTCCATAAAATTATTATAGCGATGGTATAAAGTTCTTGGAGGATCAGTGGGGTGAATTGCAGTATATTGCGCGGAGGAAGATAATACTGAATAAAAAAACCTATTTCACTTAAAAGTTCCCATTCTTTTATTTTTGCTTTATTACTTTTCAATCAATCTGGGCATGCGAAAAAATGATATAAAGTAATTGAAAATGAAAACTTGCATCTGACGAGCGATATTTACACAGTAATGCAAAATGGAGGCTTATACCCCCGAAACTAAAAGAAAACGATAGCTTGCAACTTTTATAATAAAGCCAACAATATTTTTAGCATATAGATGAGGTTTGGTTTACACTTATTTAAACTTGTTGATATATAAATTATTTTATTTTTATTATTTAGTAAAATTCGATCAAATGATTCCTTTTTTGACGTATTTTCATGACTTCTTCGCCATTTTATTTTTTTTTTGACATGATAATTAAAAAAAATAATAACAATTTTTTTGTATTAAATTTTTTAATTACAAAAAAATGGATTAAAAATAATTTGTTTTTGATATTTTAATTCTTATAAAAAATATTTTTTTTTTTTTTGTATTTAATTTGTATTAATTTATATATTTTTGATACTTTAATTTGTATTAAAAATATATACCTATACTTTTTCAATATTTTAATTTTTATTAAAAATTAATTATATATTTTAGTAATTGTACTTATAAAATAGGATACATAAAGAATGTAACATAAACTTTTTTTTTTATATTTTCTTACAAAAATAATTACATGGTATTTGCAATATATATATATATAATATATATATAATTGGCGCGTACACCCGTTTTGGGTGTTTGGCCGAGCTCCTCCTTCTATTTGAGGTGTGCGTCTTGATGTTGTTCCACAAATGGAGGGACCTACAGTTTCAAGCCGACTCCGAACGGCAGATATTTTTATGAGGAGCTTTTTCATGGCAGAAATACACTCGGAGGTTTGCCATTGCTGCCGAGGGGCGACCGCTATTAGAAAAATGTTTTTATTAATTTTGGTTCCACCGAGATTCGAACTAACGTTCTATCTGTGAATTCGGAATGGTAATCACGCACCAATCCATTCGGCTGCGGCGGCCGCCAGTTTTCGCAATACAGCCCGGAATTAATTTAGCAATGAAATAGTTGCTTAAAAATGCCTTGAGAAAGGTAAAACCAAAAACTTTTCAATGAAACCCCTTAAAAAATGGTAAATATTTTATGACAGCACCAGCGGGCGTTAGTTTTAGGTAAATATAAAAATCAGTAAAATGAATTCCTTAACACCAAACAGTAAGATATTATAACTTTCCAGAAAAACTGACAAAAAAGAAAAATATTTGAGCGAATCGTAAAAATATTCAATATTTTTACATTTCTGGACCACCCTAATATACATATATATGAATGGACATTGCCTTGTGATCGATTTTACTATCTCCACTAATATTTTTATAAAACAATACTCTATTTTAGATTGAAACAATATATAAGTACAAATAATTTCGAGTGTTTGCATGTGTGTGTATGCGCGATTAAATTGTACGAAGCTGTCGAGTCATTTGTTGCGTTAATCGTTGCTTGGTATTTTCAATATTATCTTCACACTCCTCATATTTATTACACATTTTTTTTTTTTTTTTCAAAGCGTACAACTGTGAAGATCTTTTAAGAAGTTTAGCTATAATATGCAAATCAGTATTTGGTCTTCTCATTTAGAATTAAATTAAAGCAAATATTTGTTTTAGAAATATGAGAACCCTCTCCTATCTTAAATACGTATTTTATCTAAGCAAATAGAATAGCACTCGTATATCTTCAATAGCACAAATTTTGATTATGTACATAGTAATATTTTTGTAGCTATGTTATATAGACGAGGTGGAAACACGCGCAAGTTGCGGAAAAGAATTAAGGGCGCTCCAACATTGAGTGGTAGTGGTGGCTTTTCTAGTAAGTCTAACGAATTTAAAAATTTTGTTTATTTATAATGTTTGATAAATTCAGAATAAATACTATCAAATAGTTTGAGCCTGCAATTTGCCCTTCAATTAACTACTTGATCGCATTGGTATTCTGGTTGAAGATGACATTGAACATATTTTGAAAGAGGCTTTCTATTCAACGCTGCTTGAATGAAATGATTCTTAATGTTACTCTATTAAAATAATGTTAAATGTTTCAGCTATCTGATATACCCATTTTTAAATATATTTAACTTGCCGAAACTAGGTATATGTAAACAAATTAGAACAGCTATAACCTTGTTCACATTCGACTTTTCTAATTCGCCACAAAAATGTTAAGTGTAACAATAGAACAAGACAATATCAGCATTAAAAGCAACAATATTTTGGCCCGTTGAAGCCATGAAAGTATTGTACATGCGGCTGACAGAAAAAACACTTCCAGCACTGTTTTCGCATAGGCTGTGGTAAGACAAGAAAAATAGTATAGGTATTTATGAATTTGAAATAAATTTATTTCTAGCTATTTAATAGCTACACCTGGCATATACTGATTGTGAGTCAAATGGAACCATTTACTCAATTTTTCAAAATATGAAAATTTTTCGGATAAAAAAAAACAGAACTTAAAATATCTCATCGAAATCGGCCCAGTCTGTTAGATCGAATGCCGTTTTACTACCATTATTCTTGTGTGATATTTGTTTTTTTTTCTGGTGAGTCAGATCCATTTTGTATGATCCAGCAAACTTTTTATCCCTATGTCTGAAATGTCATTCATTTGCAATTGGGAAGGTTTACAGAAAGAGTGAAGTGTTGCTCTAGCGGGATCTGGATATTTCCACAAATAGTGGAAATAACTTCCTTTCACTCCCTCCCTCTGCCAGCTTCAGCAAATAGGATTGAAAGGAAGGTTAAGTATGGCCGCATAATTCCTTACCTGTTAGTGACCTGTAGGGTTTGCAGTGATATGCAAGATACTTGGGCGAGAACATTCTAATAGGTAATCCGTCCCCTGGCTGTTGTACGACGGTCATGTCTTTCTCGTTGTATGCATGTCGTTAATTGATATGGATATAAGCAATGGATGTTTTTATTGTATTGAATGGGGTAGCAACTCCCACCGCCTCTAGTATGCCTAGTGCCGAGCCATTTCTTGCTAGCTCATCAGCTATCTCATTACCCTCTATATTCCTATGACCGCGAACCTATAACAGAGTAATTTGAAGCCAATTACCAAGCAATTCTAGTTCCACTCTACACTGTAAAACTACTTTGGATGGTATGGAATTGAAATCTAAAGCCTTGATAGCTGCTTGACTGCCTGAAAAGATAATTGGATAATTTGAGCGGCTTCGAATAGAGGCCATCTCCCGCACCACAGTTCATCCTAGAACCGTCATTGTAGGTTTCAATGCCGAATCCTCCAATCACCTTTCCTTTTCCTCATTCAGCTCTCGGGGGAAAACGTATCGTAAAATCTCTCTTGAAGTTAAGGTCGGGGATGGTGAAGTTGTTTGTGGATTCGTTTTTGAGCATTGAGGGCCCCTGCAGGAGGATATTGCTGTGATCGTACGATCTTATTATCCAGCTTCTTATGTCTCTGAGTCTCCCCGAGTCGTATGTAGCAATCGTTTTTAACTGTAAGTCTAATGTATATACATATGTACATTAAGATTGAACTTTTTTTCTTGATGCTACTACCTAAATTTGTTCTAGGGCCAAGTCACCTTTGGATGTACCACCAACACTTTAAAATTTACCATTGACTTTGCTCAGAAAAAAATGCACTTTCCTGTAAATTAGGCATAAATTATTTACAGATCGGTATTATTTTATCTTCTCTTTTAAATAACCTTCATGAGCATCCAAGAAATTATATAAAATACCTTATTTAAAAACAAAAAATAAAGTTTTTGGTAATTTTTTGTAGTGAGCCGGAAAACTCCTCCAAAATTGAAACAATAATAAAAGAAAATGTTATTTAAAAACAATAAGGGGTTTCTCGTTACTTGCAGATCATCTCCTTTGCAGGCGTCCTGCGTTATTCAAAACACGCTTAAAATATTTCTAGGTACCAAATTGATTGGAAGACATCTCAGTAGTGGGTTGAAAATATCTGCTTAAATTCGCAATAGAAAAAGGCACTATACAGGTGGACTATTTCAAAACGTATAACTAATGCACTCCATCTGGTATCGCTTTGAACCGAACCGGTCTATGCGAGACTGCAATTCAACCAGGTCAACCTCACCAACCAATTTTTATTTTGGCATACTTTTTTGGATAGTTATGAAGGAAAAGAAAGAGAAGAAAGAAAAGATTTAATAATATCAATTCAATGGTAGTTTTCAAAGCTTTGGCGGCACTGATGAATATTGAATAAAAAAAAAAATAAACGATAAGTGGTCTACATAATTTTTTCGCCATAGAAAAAATCTAAGGCGTAGCATTAAGAAACAATTTTTTAATTTAATTTTTTTATTTGTTTTGAACTATCCTAATATACATTTATATTTTTTCCTTGTTCACTTCACTCGGAGCATAGACAACGACAAGACTCAGTCTTGCGTTGGTTTCGTTAATATATTTGCTTTCTGACAGGATTGGTGATTAGCCTGCCGCTACCAGTCCTAAGTAAAGGGAATGCCCACCTGTCGTTGTTTAGGAACAACGCCTTCTTATTCCTTGAAGGGCCATCTGTGTGCAACATTTTTCTAGCAGAAGGGTCACACAGATGGTTGAGGACTTCGTTAAATTTGGTGTGCCCGCACTATTACCGCGATTGCCGCTTCCTCTTGCTGGCGCCCTGATGTAATGTCTAACAGTGTCTTTTTTCTTTGCTTGTTTTAGCAGCCACAATGCTGACTTTTGTACGGGAGTAAGGATTGGAAGGATAAGGTTGTTGGGGTTGTGGAATGAACTTTTTTTTGTAGAAACTAGGAAAGTAGGTAAGTTTGGAAAAGTGCGAGAATCGTGCTTTACGTGGGATTCGAACCCACAACCTCTGAGATGGCAGGCTAAGTGCACTTACGCTACTACCGAGATATGTAAATATAATATATAAGTTTAAAATTGTTTTTATTTAAAGCTTAAAAATAGCAATTAAAGGCGGGACTAGGGTATGTAAGGTTAGTTGGGGGTGACCGTCAGCTTATAGCGAGTGTTCTATTTAAAATTACACCACTTCTGAATCTAGGTAGATTAAATATTCGAAAAGTACTTGTGAAAGAATTCCTGCTGTATCTTGGCCAGTATTCTGCAACACTTTCCACTATTTTTTCATGGTCAGTTCATACCCATCGGAGAGTGTCCTATAACTATGCTGAGCTGATGGGGACGCTTTCATATATTAGCTAATGGACATTTTTCTTAAAATTCGGACCAAAAAGTTTAAAATTTAATTTTAAATTAATTTCTTAATTTTTTGGAAGTGTGTATATACATATGTAGCTTCAAAGTTCATACCCTTTGGTTAAAGAGTGAACAAGACTGTAATGCAAAAATTAACAAAAAACTAACTCTGAAGACATTGCTAATAAAAAAAAATTATCATGCACTCAGTTAAGCTCGCTACTGTATGACGATACCTGCCTCGAACAACATCAAGAAGCCCACCACAAATGGAAGGAAGAGCTCGGCCAAACACCCAAAAAGGGTGTAAGCGCCATATATATATATATATATATGGTAATGGACGTACGAACTGTTATGCTGAGGACCCATTCTCAAAAAGATGGAACAAAAAGATTTTAACGCAGTGGATTTTGGACAAGTATGGGCACACACTTACATCTTCCGCAAATCAGCAGAGGAGATGACAGAAGAAATAGCTGTGCGATTAGAAAGAGCTTGCGACGCTACGATATCAAGATCTAGATACCGGGGAAACCGAAACCAGCATATTGGTGGAGAGATGAAATAGCTAAACTACGTAAGGATAGTAACTCTGCTAGAAGAAAAGCTCAAAGAACGCGAGGTCGTACAAACTACGATGAACTGTCGAAAATTGTGACTTAAAAACGCAATTCAAAAAAGCAAAAATCGTTGCTTTAAGGAGCTGCGAGAGCAAGCCGACAACGATCCTTGGGGATTAGCTTACAAGATAGTTATGAGCAAACTTAAAGGACCAAGAGCGCCACAGCCGACCTGTCCGGTGCTCATATAAACAATAGTTTCAGTACTCTTTCCCCTACAGGAAGCGGGGGACTCACAAAATGGCGCAATAACAGAAATTTCAATGGTTCCACAAGTTACAGAAGAAGCAGTTCTTAGGACCTTAATCGAGGATAAACGACTTCTCCCTAATATAGGAGGGCCCCAGGGAAATCGCAGACGACTACTGTCATTGGTTGCTGACTCTATAATTCTTTATGCAGCACCTATCTGGGCGGGCACCAAAAAGTGTAATATACGGGAAGTCACCCAGATATACAGGCAAGGCGCTCTGCGTGTAGCTTGCGCATATAGAACGGTGTCTGATGACGCAATCTGCGTAATAGCTAGAAAGATACCCCTAAACCTCTTGGCAGATGAAATGTTTCGGCTCTATAACAGACAAGGAGCGCGGTAGGCCGGTAGCAGCAGCGGTGGGATGAGTCATAAAGCGGACGTTGGACCTACAAACTCATACCGCGTGTTGATGAGTGGTTAATGAGAAAACATGGAGACATCGACTATCACCTTTCGCAGTTGCTCAGCGGACATGGCTGTTTTCAGGAATACTTGCACCGTTTTAAGCTGGCAGAGAGCCCTTTCTGTCCAAACTGCCCGAATATTGACGAAAACGCAGATCACGTCATGTTTTATTGCGACCGTTTTAGAGAGGAACAACCTATACTGGAGCAAGCCCTGGGTCATCAACTGCCCTCCAGAAGACAAGACGGGAGTGAGTTAAGATAACACTACTGCAAGTTTTCCGATGCCTCCTTTACTTTGGCCCACCTATAAACATAGTGGGAGTAATTGAGACTATCGACGGTGTATAGCCTTCATACGCCTACAGGAGAGGAACCTGGACGCGGGTACCTGTTGTGTTTTCGGACATAAACTCGGATCTACCCAGAAGTTATACTTTTTTGGTTGCAGGGTAGATTTAGCCAAGGTGGAGGATTTTTATAGTATTAGTGGGAGCGTGCCCCACATACCATTGGTGTGACGGCATCTTTGAGATGTTTCTGACATTTTGATTTCAACCTTTTAAAAAAAAAAATCTCCCATTTGTGGTGTGCGGCGTTACAAATAACCATTGCGTACACAAAGTTATACAGGGTGACGCAAAATTAATAACCTTATCGGAAGATTTATAAGTTTGTCAAATGATGTTGCACGTCATATTAGACAGCTGCAGTACAGTATAAACATACAAGCAATAGAGTTGATAAAGAAAAACAAAATTGATGATTCATTTTGTGCCACCTTGTCATACTCTATTACACTAGTGCGCACGGTTATAAAAATACAATAGTTAATGCGAATATTGGAATTTTAATTGTTTTTAATATTCTATATTTGTAACTTATTTGGCATACTATCATTCAAATGCCAACAACAACGGCGTGGGAAAATATAATTTGCTTTTTAACACCTTCCTACAACTTTATTGTTTATTTTATTTGAAAAGGTGCTCAAAAGAAATATATCGGTTTAGCGGTCGTGACAACTTCATTCAGCGCCTGTTATACGGCACCTCGTAACAACCAGTTATTATCAAGACAACTCAATTTTCGATGTGTATGAATATTGCTTAATATTTATTTGCTTCCTAATAGATAAGCCAAAATTTATCAAATTTCACAGCAAAGGTCACAACATCCAACATTAATTACAAGTTGATATGAAATTTTGAATTAAAATTTTTGACATTTTTCAGTCTCACGTCCAAATTTGGCTTTCACGAGTTTTATTGTCTTATGCTACAATTTGTTAAAGTTAAGCGGATTAGAAATCAATTTGTGCGCCAGTACCGTCATATGGATTGCCACTACCGTCAAATCAGTCGAACAATCAATGTACGTAGTACACACATTCATACATAACTACGTAAACAAAACAAACTGCCTCGGTCAAGTGCTCACAGCTTTATGATGCTGGTTTTGTTCTTTTATTTTTGGGTTGTAGCGCCACGAGTTGGCCGGTCAGCACTGTCATTAATATATGATACATAGATCAAGCGCATAAAACAATAAACTTCTGCTACTTCTAAGAACTGACAATTCTTGTGTCTATTTGATTGTTGACTTTATTCTTTATTACCCTTTTTATACCCAGGCGCACTTGTGCACTAGGTTTTTAAACTTTGTCCACATAATTTTTGATAAATACGTACCTGCACAACAAATTGTTCACAAGTAAAAGGGGAGTCCATCTAGTCCAGTATGTACTCGTATATACATATATGCAAATGTCACAAAAAAACCTATTCCGCACATTACTCTATTTAACGATAAGTACTCATACATAAGGTGGCTCAAAATTAATCACGCTATCGGAAAATTTATAAATTTTGCAAAATGGCATCATACGTCAATAATATTTAGCACTTGTGAGCTAGACAGCTGCAGTATACGAACAGATAAACGCCGGAGCGATAAAAAATTTCCATCGCTCATAATCATTTTTTTTTATTTAGTAAACAAGTTATTCAAAAGCAAATTGGATGATTAATTTTTCGTCACTTTTATCCATTGAATAGCTTTTTACAAGAATATAAATAATTTCAGCAAATTTATTAATTTTATTTATTGTACTATACATTTTTTTTTATTATCTAAAAAAAAAATATATATACCTATATCCCTACAAACGACGTTTAGAGTATTATTTGCATATTCATGCGAAAAACATGGACTGCCCCGATTTATAGCTGCTACCACCACAGTTGGCTCTTGAGTTTTATTTGTAGTGATCGAGAAGGCTATTGGGAATAGGAACTGTAGGCATCTGAGTTGAAATGGTAAGCTGGTGGGAATTATTGGAATCCGTGGCATCAGTAGCGACCCTCTTTTGCTAGTTCCAATGATGACGATGGCCTAAACAATGTATTTTTTAGCTCCGTAATGCGTAATCTGGTCCCATTGCCTAAACTTAGTGCATCCGGATAACGCATTAGTATGAATGGCACCGATAGATTCCCACACAACTCTAAAGAGTTTAGAGACTCTACACAGTGTCAACAAATACATATATGGTATAGGAGGTACCTCACTTGGTACTTGTCCAATAATTTTATTGTTTTTGTTGATGTTTTCTACTGACCCATTTTTGGTAGTCAATATTGCTTATTTACATATCCAACCCTCATTTCTGAGGTTTGATAGCAATTTTGAACAAACGTCTTTTATTGGGATATTTTCCAAACTCACTTTCGAATGCAAAAAAGACTACCGCATTCATTATCGTGGGTCCTCGCCGTAAACGTACAGGTTTTGAGCAAAGAGTTCTGACTCTCGATCCTTGGACAGTGGAACTTGGGCATTACTTGTGAGATGCAATGCTTCAAAATTTTGAAGCATAGAGTAATCCATTTATGGTGAATACGCATTAGATGGAAACTTCGTTGAATAATGCTAATTTTGAGCAAAAACAAAACATGTTTTCTTTATTCGGCCCGGGACTTTTGAGCCCATGTGTTGTTTTTGAATGAAATTCAAGCGAATCGGCCTAGATTTCTTTGAACTCGTCCGATTTGAAAAATATAGTTTCGAACAAAATATGTTTAAAATTTTCGATACTAATATATAGTGTAATATATATGTATTTAGATATTTTTCTTCTCATTAACTCTTTGAGTAAGTCATTTATCAGGTACTAAGATATCTTTAACAAAAAAAAGATGTCTATGTTTTCTACTATATTTCAATAACCAATACAGACGAACTGATTAAGCTACGTAATATTATATTACAGAAACTATTAAGATGACAACATCCGATGATGTGTCACTTGGAGTGTCTGGACCTTTGCTTGGTGAAGACGAGTATTGTAGGTGATGGAACAATGAGCTGCGAGCTTTCGATGACATAGACAAAGGGTAGCGAAAAAAGATCCAGCGGCTGCACTCTAAAAGTATTCGATGTGGTACCAGCTGATGGTAGTGGACGAAGAGGAATTTTCCCTCTGCATTGGAAAAATCAGGTGGAGAAAAACTTAGTGTTATCAATTGGCGCTGGTTAGCACAAGAAAGAAACGACTGGCGCACTTTGTTAAACTCAATGCAAAAGAAAACCGAAAATTCCAGCAAGAAAAAAAAGTCAATATTTAACGGAATTTTTGAATCATCTGAAATTAGCACTTTTTCAAAACCAAATTTAAAATCGGTGAAAATTTTCCAAAAATCTTAATTAAAATACTATAAATTTTGATTTAAAAGCGTATTTTTTTTTAATTACACAAAGTTGGAAATTTGGACTTATATCGTTTTTGTAAGAGAATGAAGTTATCAAAACTAAATTAGGGACTAAAAATTGTCAAAACTTTTTTTTTTTAAGGCAGTGTATAATTTTGTCTACTAACATTTCACTAAAAACAGGCGCCCGGTATATAAAGTGCACTTCCGCCCGAACTTAGACTCTTCTTAGCTAGTTTCTCATTGTTCTTTATTTTGAAGTTATGAAAAGAGTTACTTTGTTTCTGTTATTCATACAATTCTCTTGAGTACGCAATAAGTACGAGTACATACACATTTTTGTACAAACATGCAAACACAAAGATGAGTTGTATTGTTTTTATAGGTCTTGAAAGTATTTCTTACGTTTATTAATAATCTCCATTTTTCAACTGGATTTGTAAAAGCGCATTTATTATGTGTTAAAATGTCGTTCATTGTTGTTCTATTAAATTTTGAGTTATTCCTTGAACTCTCTGATGATGATTGTTTTATTTTATTTTTTTTATTTTTTTGTTTATTTATTTAATATATTTTGCCATCAAATATTCACGAAACAATAATATTTTCCATAAGTTCAAGTTAAGCAGGAAAATAAGTTACGCATAGCAAATTAGAGACGCCAAATTGAAAATTGATGGCATTATAATGCAATGCAAACTTATTGGTTTGATTGACAGAAGTGATGAAAGAATGTTAAAGTTTTCTCAAATGCCTCAAATCGGTTTGTCTTTTGCTTGGTATCTATACTTCTGAATAAAATGATCGTTTCTGCCTGTGGTTTTGAAATAAACAGTAATTGTACGGTCACTAATTTATTGACATCACGGTCGTAGCCAGAAGCGAAGTCTTGGAATTGCTTGAAAAAATGTTGGAGTTGCTGAAATTCATTTAAAAAAAGAAGTAACTAAAATCGTTGAGTTATTTTCATTAAGTGATTTCGTATATTGTCACTATCTTATTCGGTCGATCCCGTTTGCGAATAAATGAAATAGCTGTATTTGGCACTTACAATTTAATAATATCAATAATCTGTAAATTTACTCATAATTTGCATGATACCCATATCCATATACAGAATTTATTTGTAATGTAAATTTCTATTTTCACCTTAAGAGTTAGGTGGCAACGCTATACTCAAATATTTTTAGTTAAAGTTTTGTTCATACTTTTCTACCCTTTTATTTAATGCCGATTTCCTGACCTCTAATTAAATCATGTTATAAGTTTAAATTTTTTTTAATAATTGGCAATGCCGTTGAAAAATGTTATTTAAAAAATAATTTTATTTAAAGCTTTATTCATACTTTTCAATACATTTCGTTTAATGCCGATTTCTTGAACTCTAATTAAATAGTTATAATTTTTTTTTAATTTTTGGCAACGCCATTAAAGGAGGTATTCTAGTCTAGAGGTCCGAACTTCGAGCATTTTTTGACGGTGAATAAAAAAAAACTATTAATATTTTTATTAACCATTTTTTATCATTTATTTATTTATATATTAAGAGCACACAAAACGAATTTAAAAACAAAAAAAATAAATTTTCATGGAATTATGCGTCCTTGAAGTGGAAGGAGAAAACGAAAGGCAGTGTCCTCGTCGTCACGATTTCTACCCTTGTGGTCATTAAAAAAAAAAGAAGACAAATTCTTCATTACTATGAATGTCATTATCGTATGACGTAGAAAAAAAGGGGAAACAAATTTTTTTCATAAAATGGCGGCTACTCAAAAATTCAGGTCCATTTTCCCTAATTTTTAAGCTTTCTCGAATTGTTTACACATATTAAAAAATCGAAATTTCCAGTTTTTCGTGCGTCAGGGGATAGAAGTATATTTAAAGAATATTCATGATTAACTTCAAGCAAATCGGTTGATTTGAACTTGAGGTATCGTGCCGACCGTATCGAAAGAAGTAGTTTCGAGAAAAACTCGTTTGAAGTTCGCCGTCCGCTCAAACCCGTCTAGCTGTCGCGTCACTAAAGTAGTTGTAACTTTGAAAGTAATTTGAATTCTGAAAAATTCGTGTAGGAAGATATTTTTGAATACTTCAACTATCGAATTTTGAAAAAACAAAAATTTTCGTTTTTTTCAAATTTCTAGACTAGAATACCTCCTTAAGAATAATATATTTATGTATAGCTCTTGAGTTGCCACTCCTCTTCACCATACTTCATGCAGACCCTATGATCTTATGAACTCTTCTGCTTGTCCTTATAGAGCCAATGAGATTTTTCTCTTCTAATCGAAATCGCATCGCATTCGAGGAGCAGACCCATTGATTCCACTGTGGGTATATAACAGAAGTGACATGAAATGCTCGATCATATAGCGGGACCGTGTTCACTAATATTATAAATTTGTCGTCTGTAATGACCGCATGGGCACATCTGTGAGCGCTCTCAGTTAATTATCTGTGACGTTTATATTCTCCCAATACGGAATTTGCCTGCCTTACTATATAATTGCCATTAGGAGCCTCTTTGCCTTCATTTTTCCTCCTAATCTTTCCTTTGACGTGGTATGGTTCCTCTACTGGGAAGAAGTCAGACCATATTGCCATACGCGCCGCTGGCTTTCTAGCCATTTTATCAGCTTCCGCACTTCCGTGAATGTCTTTTGATATTACACTCCATCATTAATCACTTACATATATTTTCTGTACTTTAGTTTAAAAGAGAAATACCCCAAATCAAGTAAATATGCCGTAGTAATTTGGTTAATAACCTAAAACATTTAAATTAATAAAAAGCTATTGGCGATTTGCAATTAGATTTTTCCTGTACTACGTAAAGTCTAACGACATATATAAGGGCCTAAATAATCAATTACTTGTGCAATCAGTAAAAGCGCTGGGGGCGTACATTCTACTGAAATACGCTAAGAAATATTCATATACCTATACGAGTACATACCTACGTACTAGTATATTTGCATTCAAAGTTATGACACGCGATTGTGATTATATAAACACAGTTCCTAAACATGCCAGTCTTTGTTGTTGTTGCAATTGTGTGTTGATGTGCGAAGGTGCTTAAGGGCTTAAAAATTTACTTATTTGATTTATTTTTTGTATTTTAGTATTTTACTATGTTGCAGATTAAGTCTTTAGTAAAAATGTTTAAATATCGCTTAACAGAGGGCAAAATGAAGTGACTAGAGGCTGATTGAAGTGTGACCATCAAATTTAATTTTTATTTTATGGTGTCAATCGACCTGCAGCATTTTTCTTGAAGTGTTAATTTTAACTTCGTGGTCATGAAAAGTAAATTTTGTTTTTGTAAAACAAGCATTCACTAAAATTTACGCGTCTTGACATGAATTTGGTAATTTTCATTGGCATACCCGAGTCTAAATTTTATTCTTTATTTATCATACTATACATCTTTGAATGTCTCTATGAACCAATTTGTCTTACCCAAAGACAACTTTTTCAAATTTTCAATTCCGTATTACTTCACGCAAAGCACACATAACTTCGGAGTATTATTCTTTATTGCCCGTTCGTTCTGCCGACAAGAACTGAAGATGATCCATGTCATTATAGTTGATGAACATTTTTGCATTTTATAGAGCTTGGCGCATATTTTTCAGTTTCAGCTCTTCTGGTTACTTCCACGGGGATGATTAGACTTTGGTTTTATTTTTTCACCAGTTATGACACTTTTGGACAAATCTGGCTTACCGTTGACGTCGTTCGCTAAGGGAGCGATATTCAAATGACGGTTTTTTCTCTCTTTTTGTTCCAAAAACGTCAAATCCATATACTTGTCAAAAAAAAAATAAGCAAAGTTAAAATGCAAAATGTTTACTTTTGTAACAAACGTCATATACATATTCTAAACTGAATAACGCAATGCATAAAAAAGCAAGCATCTCATGTGTTAGTAATGTAGGCGGATACTTCGATAAACTGCCTGAAAGAATTTCTTAAATTTTCCACCTTAACGCTCCCACGTCAGTCAGTTCTCCATTACTAAAACTATCCAGTCTTATATGTAGCATGTCACTTCAGTAGCTTTCTTGCAAAATTCATGAAAATTTTCTACGCTGTTCCAATAACTATAACATACTATCTGACAAGTATTCCACAAAAGCTGAACTCCTTCTAAGCGCGTAAAGAATCAGAAGTTGATGCAATATCGAAAATCACAAACGGGTACTTTAATTTCACGACTTGTTTGTTTTTGCAGCTGTTTTATGTGATTTTTTTCCTTTTCTCCGCTTATTATTTGATATGTTCATTTAAGCTTAGAAATAATGCGAATCAAATCATAAAAGATCTTCAAGTTTGTTGCTTAAGTCTTTTGTATTGATTCTTTTATTTGCCGTTCGCTATTGTGTTCCGCTTCTGTTTACATTGTTCCTGTCGTCATTTGCAAAGAAAAAATTAAATTTAAGTAATCATTAGTGGCGGTAGGCGTAGTTCCCATAGTTTGTGCAAAAAAATTCTAGTGTAAGAAGTTGATTTGTGATTTCTCATTGTACGATGACTATAGAAAATGTAATTTTTTATTTATTTTTTATTAAATTTGTTATTAACAACTTCCAGGAAATATAAATGAAGACTTTAAATTGCCATTGTGATCATATCCTATATAAACCTAACGGACATATCGATTCGGAAACATTTTTTACTGGTACATTTTTCATATTTTTTGGAGGTTACGCGTCATTTGTAGCGTCATGTGTAGCTCACCTCACATGTTTTCATTGATTTTAATCATAATGACCCATATAAGCCTACAACCAGCAAATCCGTCTGAACGCCATGTGACTTCTAAAACTTAAATTGCCACTCTGGGTATAGAAAAGATGTGCTGTTTGAACTGAACGCCGTTTCCTAACTCAAATTAAATAACTGTAAGATTGGCAGGTGTATTTTGTTGAAAGGCGATAACTTTGAAGGAGACGAAAAAGATTTCAATGATTATATTATATCAAAAAATTTGAACATATATATATTGATATATTGTGTGATATTTGATATATTGTGCATTCAGCAAGTGATTTTAATAGCGGATAGAGGCACGTGTTGTTAAAAAATAAAATGGAATCTTCGAACGCGTATAAGAGGCATATTTTGTATTTTTTTTTATAAAAGTGGTAAAAATGCAACAACTGCTGCTGCAGAAATAAACACTGTTCACTGAGAGGATACCGTGAGTGTAAGCACTGCGCAAAAGAGTTTTTCAAAATTCGGAAGTGGTAACTGCGACGTGGAGGATGCCCCGCGCTCTGATCGTCCTGAAGTTTTTAACTCCGACGCTTTGCTCGAACTCGTAGAAGCTGAGCCAAATTTGACAGTCGATATGATAGCTCAGATGTTAAATTCATCGCATGGAATAGTTCGCAGGCACCTGGTTCAGTTGGTAAAGGTTTCAAAGCTGGGAAAATGGGTTCCGTATAGACTTTCCGTTGCCAACCTTCAGAAATGGTTAAATAAAGAAGAAACCCCAGAACCGTCACCTAGAGGTGGCCTTCACCCCAAGAATATTCTCCTGTCTATTTGGTAGGATATGGTCAGTATTGTTTATTATGAACTTCTAGAACCAAAACAGACGATAACTGCTGATTATTATTCCCAACAGCTATCAAACCTGAATGAGGCACTTAAAAAAATCGACTTTAGTGAATAGACGCAAAGTTTTATTTCACCACGACAACGCAAGACCTCATACCGCAAGGCTAACATTAGGCAAGCTGAACGAGCTCGGATGGGAGCTAATGCCACATCCACGATACTCTCCGGATATTGCACCTTGTTATTACAGTTGACGCTCAGAAATCTTAACCTGTTTGTCATTTGGCTGTTTAAGTTTTCCGAATTTTTAAGATTTCTGGACGTTTTTTAAAATCGGCTGAAAATAAGCTGAAAATCTTATTTGAAGCAATCATTGACAACTGCAGCGTATTGCATTAACTTTCTTTAATGTTTTAGTCTAAAAAATAACATTTCATGTGTTTGAACGAGTGAAGTAATCAGCAAGAATACATTGTTTTTGTGGTTTCGATAATTGTTTTTTAACGATGTCTGAACGCAGTTCGAACAAGTTTGCCATATGCTTATTTGTGCATTCTACATTTTGCTCGTTCCATTTGATTAGAGTGTTGACCGCACTTATTGCATCTAAATAAGGAATGGGTTGATTCGAGCAAACAGCTTCACCATCCGCAATATCTTCATCACATTCCATTTCTTCAATATCGATATCATTCAAATCACCTTCATCGATCATATCAGCATTCCATTCCTCAATTTCATCGGATGATAAGCTGGTACCGACACCCAATTTCAAAAGTAATTGTCTAGTGTCTTCAATTTCACGCTCATAATCAAGATTTGAAAGCAGCTCTGACAATGGCAGATCATCTTCTTTATCAAATTGGTCATCGTCCCAATTTAAAATTTGGTTCCATGCCTTCTCCAATACGGTTTGGGGTAAATCATTCCATGCTGACTTCAACATTAAGATTGCATCACGAATTGAATGCCTTTTTAGCATATCATGAACCGAAGCATCTTCTTCAGCGACAATATTCGACAACAGCATATTTCGATATTTCAGTTTTGCTATTTTTATTGGATTTTGGTCCATTGGCTGGATGACGGCTGTCACATTCGGTGGAAGGGACATTGCCACAATATTTCCGTCGTCAGAGCAAAATGAATCAATCGGTGAATGTGCGCTACAATTATCCAATAAGAGAATTGCTTTTGGTGGAATGTTGTTTACGGCACTAAAACGTCGCACCTATAAAGCAATTGAATTCGAATTAAAAAAAGAATTCTTTTTTCAACAATAAAATTCACTTCTCACTTCTTTGACGAATTCGTTGTGGAACCAATTGCTGAATATTTTTTTTGTCATCTAAGCATTGGCCGAATGATCATAGTTTAGCGGGTTTTGGAAATTATTAAAACAGCGTGGTTTTGCCGCCTTTCCAATCACAAGCGGTTTGATCCATCGGCGTTTGAACATAACATAAATGTAATGCGCTGTTTCTGAATTTTTCGTCCTGGGGCGGTTTTTTCGCAAGCGGCAACGTATGTTTTGTCTGGTAAAAGTCGGTAAAAGAGTCCCGATTCGTCTGCATTGTATAACTGTTGATTAGTGACATTCATTTCATTAATTTTTGCGCGCAAACTATTTATAAGGAAGTGGTGTCACTAGATAATATTTCCCCACACACTTTCAAAAAACGCATTCAAAATCGACGTTTGAATTTGGTTAACCAGCCGTCACTCGCATTGAATTCACTTTCTTTTTTGTCTGGATAAATATGCGCGAAAAAAAACTTTGCTTTGGCCTTCAATATAGGCCCATTTATCGGACAATTTCTCTCTCTTTGGTTCATAAACCACTCAAACAATTTTGTTTCCATTTCAGAATATTCGGCTTTGTGTAACGTTTTTTTTTAGCCCGTTCAAGTGAATTTGATACCGCTGCCATAATTTGTGTTTTATTTTTCTTCATTTGAGAAATTGCTGAAACAGAAATACCGAAATCGAACGCTACACGACTTGCCGTCACACCAGCATCTAAACGATTGAAAATTTTAACTTTTTCTTCAAGCGACAATCTTTTTTGTTTCGAAGCAGACATTTGTAATCGATTCAAATCAATGCGTTCGAAATGGAATTCCTTTCAACACTGCAATATTGGCGCTAATGTATACAAAGATGCGATACAAGCAAAACAATGACAAATAAATCAATGTTTACTTCGATTGAGCAAGTTCACGCATTAGCAACATAATTTATTGTTCGCTCAGCCGATTTGTATGGAACGCTCGGAAAACTTAAAAAAATATTAAGATTTCAGAACAGTACATTATGCGCCAGAGCCGTTTAAGTTTTCTGGACTTTTAAGATTTCTGAAATTTAAGATTTCTGAGCGTCAACTGTATCACCTTCCCATATGAGTAACAAGAACTATTCCTCAAAAGAAGCTATAAGCTGTAGTATGAATTACTTATAAATATATCTTTATAAAAAACTAGGGGTGTGCTTATAATTTTGCAACTAGGTTGGTGCGTAACTACCATACGGCAGTGTGTAGGTTCAAATCTCCCTGCATGAAACAGCAAAATGATAAAAAAGTTTTTTCTAATAGCGGTCGTCCCTCGGCAGGCAATGGCGAACCTCTGAGTATATTTCTGACATGAAAAAGCTTCTCACACATAAAAATCCTTTTGCCGTTCGTAGTCAGCTTAAAACTGTAGGTTCCTCCATTTGTGTAGCAACATCAAGACGCACACCACAAATAAGGGGAGGAGCTCGGTCAAACAAATGTGTATACGCCAATTATTTATTTTTTTACCAGATTTTTTTGCACCATCTGGCATCTTGTTTTCATAAGTCTGTGCTTTATGTAGTTATTTATTTTTTGAATTGCTTATAGCGATTTTATATTTGTTTCTTAATTTTGTATATTTATTCCACTTTCCTTCATCTTATAAAATTTTCTTCTACGATTTGCCTCCATTTTAACTTTTTTTTATTCGGTACGTAATTTTTTTCATATTCTGAGTAAAAGACTCTAAAGTCAAAACTTGTATTTTAAACTGCTTCATTTCCTTGTACACTTGTAAACAAAAACTGCCCAATTTTTTCAAAAATTTTACAAAAAAAAATGTTGCTCATTCACAAGCTTTTTTATTTTATAAATCAGTTATTATTTAAAATTACAAACTAACATAGCAATAGTATTTAAAGCTTTCAGCTGTGCATTTAAAACTTTTCCGAGTTTCTATAATCTTCTGCGAGACCAGACAGAAATTAATAACCAGGTCATGATTGTCCAGTGCCCTTAAAGGGTTAGAGGTTGAGTTCTCACTCCTAGGGATGCATTTTTAAAAGCTCACACTTGGCAAATCCTAATTTTATGATTATAGTAATTACAGAAAACATAAATCAACGCTATCCATGCTGAGTCATACATCTCATGTATATCCATCCCGCTTTATCTTCTCAATCCAAACATTTCATTGTAACTGTGTAACAGCACGAAGTGATTACAAGAAAAACTTCATTCAATACAATTTTCAAGATATGTACACACATACAAATGTAAGTCGTATATCATAATCAATTTCGTTAAGAAAAGCTTGCCCGCTAATCACTAGTCATTAGATAATATTACTGGAGAAATTATGAAAATTATATAAGTAATATCGGCCATTATAAGCCCAGCAAAGCCCAATAATGCATGTCAAAATAAATGAATTCAAGCTTAAGCAAAAGGTTAAAAAATGTTTTCATATTCATAAAGCTTGCCGGCAGTCATGTGAAAAGTCGTATGTAACAGATCTGCATATGGGTATATGTGTATTGGTATGATAGCCGCACTTTGACATAATTGGTTATATGATGATTACATACGCGCTAACACTGTGCCTAATCTTCCAATATCGACAGCACCTTTGCATTAATTAATGTTTGTAATATTTGTTAAAATTTATTGTTACATACATACTTACAGTCCCCGGCATGTGGTTACGAACAAGTCCGCATATAATTTGCATACATATCCACTGACACCCAGACATTCCAAAAAAAACTTCAAATTTCCCTCAATAATTAAACGCATTAACTAAAAATGTATTCCCTCCGCTCTCTGCATCATTTGCCATTACAAATGTATTCGTTTTGAGATTGGGAAGAATTCGTTATAACTTGCACTCTCTTGAACAACTCGCTTAGATTGCAACAAAGTGTGAAGAAATCAAATGTCAGTAGACTTTTAGGCAAATGAAAGTGAGATTTTCGTTAAAAATGGTGTTGGTGTTAGATTTAGTGCGTGGATCGAATATAATTTACAGTTACGGGCGTTAAAATCTTGGTACACAAATTTTTTTTTATTTTTGCTAAGCGAAAAAGAGTAGAAGAATAGAAGAAAACAGTTTCGTTTTATTAAATTTTTTTTTCTGTCTAGTAGTAACAGTCATTTTCTTAATCCGAATTGGGCCTGTATTTTGGAGCGACCTGTAGAGCACCCTTTTTTTATTATATTACGAACTAACTAGTCCATATATAATATTACAATAACAGCATTAAATTGTTGTAAGGGCAAGCAAATCATTTCTGCCATTTCAGCTAATGCCTGTGCATGAGTATTGTGCGGAAGCATTTTGCATCAAAAGGAAAATCAGTAAAGAAATCCGCGTGATTGCATTATATTTGGGTGGAAAATCACAACCAGCGATTGTTCGTGTGCTCGAGCAACTTAAAGTAAATAAAGCTTTTGTTTATCGCAGCACTACTCGTTACACTGATACTGGTATCGTCGCAAAACGTCATGGAGATGGTCAACAAAAGGCTGCAACGTCACGTGAAATAGTCCTAAAAGTGAACGAAATCCCCGAAGACGTGCCAATCAAATGGTGAAAGAACTGAAAATATCTGACCGTAGCATCCGCCTCATACTGAAAAATGATTTCAAAGTCAAACGTTAAAAGAGCCAAAAGGCGCATGATCTCACACCAAAGCAGCAACAAGTCAGACTTGAGAGACCGAAGGAGTTGCTTTGCTTGGCCGAAAGCGGTCAATTTCGGAACACTGTGTTTTCCGACGAGAAAATTTGTCAAATTGAGCAATTCGTAAGCTCCCAAAACGAAAGCGTTTATTTGACCGACAGTCCATATGACAATTTGAGTCATCGATTGGCCACCAGGAGGCAGGTAATGGTTTGGACCGCTGTAACTGCAGGTGGGCGCTCTCCAATCGTTTTCATCGAGCCTGGCGAAATATTATCGGGAAAGTATTCTGGAGGATGCTTTGAAGGCGTGGGTAAATAAACATCTCGGTGGCAGACCATGGACGTTTCAACAAAGATCGATTGAACCAAGAATGGCTAAAAAACAACCTTTCGAACTTCATAACGTCCACACAATGGCTCTCAAATTCACCAGACACGAATCCGATGTATTATTCTCTTTGGGTGATTTTAGGAGCAACGTCCGAACTAAAATATTCACCAGTCTCGAGGCGCTGAAAAAAGGCATTGTCCGCGATTGGGCCAAAATACCTGCAAGTCACATTCGGGCAGTTTGCGATTCATTTCTGGACCGTCTCAAGGCCATAGTCAAGGCAAAAGGAGGTCATATCAAGAAAAAGTAAATTTATTCTTAATTTACTTTTATTTTCACATATTTTTAACATAGAATTGAATAAAAGACATTTTCCAAACTAAATTTATGGCCTTTTTAATTGGTTACACTTCGAGTGCCAAGGGGAAGTTTTGTTTGCGTTGGAAGTTACATCCCTAGCTGACTTCCAGTTAAAGCTTGGTGACATTCATTTTAGTGAAAGCGAAGTTACACCCGATTTACACACGGAGACATCTGGAAGGGAGACACTGGAAATTCTCTTTTCATGTCTCATTCGCGGCCACACGGGCAAAATTGTTTTCGGCAACATTTTGACATTTAATGCTTTAGCATCGTCTGGTTCGGATGTATTCTCGCACGCGCTTACATGTAAAGCGGAAAACGTTCGTCAACAATTTCTTAAATATTGTATATGAATGAAAAATGCAAACTGGTTAAATAATAAATAATTTGTTTTTTTTTTATTTAAATATATTTATAAATTAATGTACTTGAATAAAAAAAATTAAATTAAAAATACTTCATACATAAATAATTAACTTAAAATTAACTTGAGTATCTAGAAATGCGGGGAAAATTAGAATTCAACATAAAAATTTTAAATTAAATTATACCTACTTTACTAGCAAAAATAATCGTGCATTTCCCAAGCAGTGTTCGGATGTTTGTCATCTTTGTTATCTTCCGTTCGCTTGAAAACCAACACATAACTCAGAACCTTCTCCCACAAAAGAAGAAAACAAATGAAGCAACTGTCAAAAATTGCTTTAAGATTGGAAATACGAATAAGAAGAGCAAAGCGTGTCGCCAGTACATCGAAATTATTTGTAAATTTATCAAAAATTAACCGAACTCATCGTTAATATTCATGGAATCGGAGTTGAATACCTCACAAACATCGATTTATCACATTTTAACTGATCATTAGGGCTTACGAAAGGTTTGTGCACGTTTCATTTCGCACAAGTGAACTGAGCACAAAAATTGCTCGGTATTCAACATTTGAAAGAACTCATTAAAGAGGCGAGAAAAGACAAGAACTTTCTTTACAACATTGTAACAGGTCGTCCTGGTCACTTAACCTGTTTGGTAAGAAATACACTTGTCTTGTATCTGTGCGTCAGTTCTTCGTTTTTTCTGTTCATCTTTGGAACGCTCTGTCACATAAGATCAAAACCATTCGATGTACATTGCGCTTTAAAAATTAACTCATACATTATTTTGCCCACTAAATTCCTATTATGTACGTACATGTATATGTTCTTCTAATACTTCCTCGTTCTTCTCTTCCTACTTCCACTTGCCTACTATTTCCCCTTGTCAAATCTTTTCCCCTAAAACACCTACATTTTTAATGTTATTTTTAATATATATTTTAGAATTAAGCTCAAACACTGTAAAATAACTTATGATTGTGCGTTTGATTAATAAATAAATTAATGAAAAAAAAATAAAAGGATAAGTTTTAGGATAGTTTTGTGATTGCTGAAGCCCGCTGGATATTACAGATAAAATTTGATACACTCTTCAGTACCACTGCGATCAAGGAAAAAAGGCAGAGCAGGTGGTGGGTATGCTATTTATAAGCCCCATATAGTATACTCCGATAGCACAGCAATGATTCAAATGATTCCATCCGGATTGACCAATTGTCAAAAGTGGTGGAAATATTGATAAATGTTGAAAGTAGTGAAGTCGGGTCGGCATGCTACCCAGGAATTGATGGTTAGTCAGAAAATTGTTTGGAACAATGCACATAAGAATAATACAACTATTTTGCTTTCATGGCCTTTAACTTCCCCTAATAAACAATTATACTAACAATTGTGAAGATTGGAAACAAAACCCCTATGTCCCTAAAAATGTGAGCTTGCTAGCTGTTCCAATTTTTTGTCCGCAACTTTGTTTATATGTTTACATGTTTTTTCTTCTGATTGAATTAATCAGCTATGGTATGCCAAATAAATATGTTGTTTATTTTTTTTACTTTCTTTTATTTTAATTTATCTACTTGGTTTATTTCATAATATCGAATAAATTTGTGATATTTTTTTTGCATTTGCGTGTTATACATATGTATACACCTTTTTTTTGTAATTTTGTTTTGCAAAAAACTTATGTATGTTCAAAAAGAAACATAGACTTCGCTTTGTAGTAATTTATAAAATATGTAAATGAAACAATGAAACGAACTTGAGGAATAAATACAATTTTGATTTAAATTTTTTGCAAAATAGTCAAAATTCGATTTATCAGATTTGTAGTTTATAAAAAATGCCCAGACATTTGTGTCTATTGGACTATTTCTTGGTTTCTCATTTAATTTTAATAGGTGTTTCATGAAAATACTATTCATGCTACTACAAAAACCGCACAAATCAAATTCAAATTTTTTGCCAATAAAAAAAAAAAATTAAAAAACCACTTTTCAATGAGAATTTTTTAAAATATTTCGAGTATACAAGGCTTTTTTCTGGATGCGTGAGGTAGGGTTTTGCACTTCCACCTACCGTCGTTTACTGCGTCGAGTGGTGTGTCCACTCAAACAATTCCTCCTCCTACTCTGGTGAGACTCCCGGGACTTTCCGGGACTACTTTCTGCATTTCTTCGGGAGGGCACAGAAATGGCCCAGTTCTATTCACCTACGTCGTGGTCCACCATGCTTGTAGCCAGCTTCATGCTATAGGCTCGTCTTTTTATGTCTCTGTCTATGAGTCTTCACTTTGTTGTCTTGCGTCGATGTGTATATTTTACCTGCGTAATACGCCTTCAACGTATCTTTCAACCGCATTCCAGTTATCCTCGCGTTCAAGCAGCTTGCCGATCACATTAGTTAGAAGCTGCCGCAAGCATCTTTTTGCATGAGCCATCTGTCGCAACTAAAGAACGTGTGTTCGACATCATCGCTCGGTGCTGCGCAGTACATGCACCTGGGGTCGTTTACCTTACCCTTGCGGTATATGTATTTCCGGAGGGCGGTAGTCCAATGAATTTTGGTATAATAAAAAGTAAGTTTCAAGCAGCGCAAAAATCGAGTAGATTTTTGATAATTTTTTTTTTTTTTTTTTGCTGGCGGTTTTGTGCATTTCCTCCATATATGTATGTACTTATACTTACGAATGATGGATATATTTTATGTGGAATAAACACCAAACTGTTAGATTCCCACACCTCATTATGTTTTTTTATTTGAAGGCAGGTGTGCGGGACTTGCACGCTTCCTTATTCAAGCGTTTCTTAACATATTCCTTCTCAAAAAATACAATTTTTGAAAATTCATATTCATTCGTTCTCATTTTCAAATATTCATTCAAATTCATTCAAAATATTTTATTATTCACAAAAACATTTTCCAGTAATTAATAAGCGAAGTCTACTTGTAGCATTAAAAAACACCACGCATTTTCCATCCACATCCTTTATTTATTGATACACTGTATACCGCCATCGAATGCACTTAAGTTGTGCTGAAGCCGATGATGGCATACTATTTTACTCAAATAAGAAAAATTTTAACCTTTAAAGTTGCTAGGAAAATGTCGCTTGATCTGATGATCGGATCTCATCCTATGTTTGAGAAATACCCACCACAAATTCTGATTTCGGCGCATATGCCTCACAGAGACATTAGAGGCGTACTGAATAGGATGATTTTTCTAGATTAACTCAAATAAGTTAGATTTTTGTCGTGCAATAAATTTTAGATCGCATCATAAGTGGAGGCAACCAAAGAGCCATTGTATGATACATGTTCGAATACACTCTTCCAGGAGATATAAAAAAACTAGTAAGGCGTATCAATTATGAAAGTTCCCTGAACAAATGGAACCAACATCACTACAAATCCTTCAATCTCTCGAGATCGAAAAACTAATACTCGTCAAATGCATCATGCCGGAATATTAAGACCGTTGTTCGTCTGAGAATTGGCCATACAATTTCAACCCACTCGTATTTGCTAAATGGTTTGCCGAAACTCCCGTGCCCGTTTTGTGGATTCAGCGAGTTCACCGTATCTCACTTCATGGATATAGGTTCAGGAATCCAAAATCATCGGTGTTTAAAAATATCAAATCATCTGAACTTCTGAAGCAGACAACGGACTACAATAGTAGTTATACTTCATAGGCTTCTAAGTTATCTGGTATATATAGTAGTGGTTACATCCACATTCCCTAGATTGTACTATCTTCATCTTTTCTCCAGTATAGGTATTATATATTATAATCTTGAAGCTATCATCTAGTAAACTTAGTATAATATAATTATTTCATTTTTTCTTCTTTATCTATGTTATTAACCATTTAAAACAATAGCCGAAGGCCTTAGCAGTCAGTGCTTGTTCCCTTTTTTTCTTACCTTTTAATAAATAAATAAAAAATTTCAGGTCGCATCGTAAGAACTCATCGAAAGATAACATCATATGATATCATCACGTAATCTTATCATGTACCTACTGTTTTATATTAAATACACACATTTAGTGAGTTGACGTCTGTATAAACCAAGTGATTTTATTTTTCTTAGATATATATAATATAATATTATGAGATCATCAGATGCGATATTCAATTCATATCAGCATCATATGATATCATCACGTGATCTTATCATATATCAGCTATATTTATTTCAAATACATGCATTTATTGATTTCATGTCGATATAAACCAGCCGAAAATATTGGGTAGTCGAAAAAGTCTTTTCGTATTTTGTCAATAGTTGTCGTTGGAGTCATCTATCTCGAGTGCTACCAATCACATTGTGTCATATCATATGGTGTTAGAAAGGTGACATTTTAAGCTTCATTTAACCAAAAAAAAATTAAATTTGGAGAAGTTGAAAAAAAGTTATAGCTATTAAAAAATGAGTGAAAATAATGAAGAAATTCGCTATATTTTGAAATTTTTGTATAAAAAAGGGAAGAATGCCACGCAAGCCACCAATGAAATTTGTGAAGTTTACGGAGACGATGCTGTATCAGTTCGTGTAGCACAACAATGGTTCGCTCGCTTCCGTTCTGGAAATTTCGATGTGAAAGATGCTCCTCGCTCCGGTCGACCTATCGTTGAAAAAGTCGATGAAATTATGGAAAAGATTGACCAGGACCGTCACATAAGCTACCATGACATCGCCAAGGCACTAAACATTCATCATCAAATGGTTTGAACCATTTAAAAAAGGCTGGTTACAAAATGAAGCTCGAAGTTTGGGTACCACATGAATTGTAACAGGAGACGAAAAGTGGATCAAATACGACAATAATGTGCGAAAAAGATCATGGTGCAAGGGTGGTGAAGCTCAACAAATGGTCGCAAAGCCAGGATTAACGCCTCGAAAGGTTATGCTGCGTGTTTGGTGGGATTGGAAAGGAATCATCCACTATGAGCTGCTCCAGCCTGCTCGAACGATTGATTCTATACTTTACTGTCAACAACTGATGAGATTGAAGCAAGCAATCGAAAAAAACGGCCAGAACTGATCAGCAGAAAGGGCGTCGTCTTCCATCAGGACAACGCTAGGCCACACACATCTTTCATGACTCGGCTAAAACTGGGAGAGCTTGGCTGGGAAGTTTTGATGCATACACCATATAGCCCTGACCTTGCCCCATCGGACTACCATTTGTTTCGGTCAATGCAGAACTCCCTTAATGGGGTAAAGTTGGCTTCAAGAGAAGCCTGTGAAAATTACTTGTCGTAGTTTTTCGCCGAGAAACCACAAAAGTTTTACATTGATGGAATAATGTCTCTAGAAGAAAAATGGCAAAAGGTGGTCGACCAAAATGGTACATATTTGATTTAATAGAGTTCATTATAAATATAAAAAAATGAGTTGAAGTTTGATTAGAAATACGAAAAGACTTTTTCGACTACCCAATATATATTTATTTTTAGTAAAACACATATTTATTTTTGCAAAAAATATTTCTTTTTTGAGAAAATTTGAAAAACAGAATATCACCATCTTGTTCGTCATACCTTACATTTTGTTGTAGTTATGCGCGCCAAATGTTACAAAAAAAAGCTCCTATTTGAAACACAGTTTATTGCAAACACAAGGATAATTAAAAATATTGTACTGATTAAATACTTGCAAGCACCTATTCATCTATTTGTCTGTCCACTTCAAAGTAAACCACTTATAAGAATTCCTTTATTGCCACCAAATCAAATAAATACCGTTTACATTGGTGTTTTTAACTGTTTACATCCAACTGCCGCCGGGTATAGTTGATTAATTTATTGTAGATAATAATCCACCTTATTATGAAATTGATTACGTTTTATTATTTATTTTTATCTGTATGCTGGTACTCGTTAAATTTTTAGCTCAGCTGCCAAAAATTGTAGCTTACAATATTAGGTTTCTTTGTTAGTTATTTTTTTTTTTTTGTGTTTTTAGGGAAACAAGGGAGTGCGAAAGAGTTGGAAGAAATTTTGCAAATGAATGTATCCACTTATGTTAACTTTTTACTTCTTTCTCCCTGATTTCCGCACAGGCGCGGCTCTTGTTGATGGTAATACCGGCTCGCCGGTGTCGATGTGCTGATTGCTGAGTTGCTTAGTGTCAGCTTCGATGATGTAACATAAATACAAAAATACCATACCTACCATGTGTGTAAATATGTGTAATCCGTCGCAATGTGACCGGAATCTCGTTTTGTATGTAAATCGGTAAACATTTTATTTTATTTTGTGGAATTTTTAATTCGATTGTCTTGAGAAAAGGAAATGATTATGTGCGAAGACACTCGTATGTAGATAAGTTGTAGGGTAACGGTACTCAGAAATAGATTTACAATTAAAACAATAATGAAGCAATGATTGGAGTGTGTGTGTTGGACATGAGTGGGCAAGCATGGGAATCAAACAGAGGCGATTAACTGGATTGGTAACTAACGAGGTTCGTCGACATCAAACAAGACTTCAAACTGGACTTAGGACCTTAAGTTTGGATATGCTGAAAATAATTTGCTCCAGAGAACCATATCGCTTTGATACAAGTAGCACCTTCTACTTGTATATAAATATGTATTTCCTGTTGTCAATAATATCACTGGATTTTATACGTGTGCCATTAATGCAGCTTCATCGAGTAAAACATGAAACATATGAAAACAGATATAAAATCAAAAATAAAGACCCGAGATCGTTGAGAAATCTATAATAGTATTTTCACACCGATTTCAAACAATTAACGTGCTTCCCTGCGGCCTTCTGTCCAAATCCGTTTGACAGTTATGTCGATTGGTCATGCCGTGACTATAAATAGCTGATATTAAAGTAGAATTAATGATAACATTTTCGTTTTGTCATAAAAACGCAGATGTCAATAAATTTTTCGCCGGTCATTCCTAATATTAAATTTTTTATCGCAAATATCAAAACAAATGTAAAGTATTTCACAACTGCTTACAGTTACGGGGAAAAAACAAAATACATACGGCTACGGGTATGGTTATGGCGATGTGGTGCGGTAACTATAATTGTTTACAGCAATGCCTAAATTTTTTATCAGACCAGCTGATTGCGATGGTTACGGTTATGGATACGGTACGGCACCAGTAATTGCAGCTTTAGAGACTTCAGCTATTTAGAGAGAAGATAGATTAAATAAAAAATAGTTTTTGATTGTCAGAAAGTCGGTAATCAACAATTCTTCGTTTAAAAAAACTAATAATACTTTTTGAGGTAAGAATTGAAATTTTATCCTGTCTATTTAACATATTTAACACCTACACACAATACTATAATACTTTTCCAGGATATATGTAGTGTGTATACTGTTATAGTCAGTGTGGAAATTTAATCCAGGCCAAGCATTTTCTTAAAAAAAAATAATAAAATTTTTACTTTCAAAATTTCCATTAAATCCAGTCCATCGTTGGCGCCATCTGTTGATTCAATATGAAAATTGAGCCCTCTACCGGTAGTTATCAAGCAACTCACAAGTGAGAAAGCCAAAGTTGACGAAAATACTGTTTAAATACAACCATGCGTCTGCTTCTTGTTCTTGTATTCTGCATTCTGCATTTATTATTCTTCGAGTTCCATCGCAGCCGCACAAAATATGGCCGCACGTTAATAACAATTTAAATAAACTGGAATAAATTAAGAAAACCAATAAAAAGAGAAAAAAAAACAAATAGTGTGTACAAAATATGATCAGAGTTCAACAATTAAATTTAAGTATAGATAGTTTTTAATTAAATCTAAGCAAACGAGCGTAGACGGCGACGAAAAAAAGAGTGGTGAAAATTTCATCGTAGAAACAAGAGAACCGCAAATGCAAGGTAAAAAGGGGCAAAATTCAGTTCACGCAAAGAAAGTGCAAAATTCGAGATCAATAAAAGTGCAAAATCAATGGGAAAAAGTGCAGCGGAGTAAGTGAAAATCGAGAATCAGTGCATAAAAGAAAAGGAGAAGTAGAATTATTGTGGCTACTTGATTACAACGTCACCGAGAAATTTGTCCGCCGACTTCAGAAGCAGCAAATATAAACGAGCCAGCAGGATTGCGAAACGTCGACGTCTTCTCTGCCCAGTAAGCACTACAGTAACGGCGGCAACCATTCATTGTATCAGCTGGTAAGTTGTACTTAAATACATACATATGGAGGTCCATATAACTATGTGAATGGTTGCGCTTACCTCACGCCGAAGTGTATGCATATTTTTTGTTTTCGGCTATGATGACGCTGGCAAAGTTGTCAGCTGGGGACGCATTATGATGATAGATGTGAAGTATGAAAGTGTTTGAATTAATATACTTTATTTACATCATATTAATAAGTCCTATAACATTTGGATTAGACTTTAAAATTAAATAAATTATACTGCCATCATTCTCTTTGAGTTGCGGCATAAAATTAAGCACATACAATACATGGGATGCCTTTAGTGGTGTCAGACAAACCATCCTAACTTTGATGTGCCTATTTCTTTGTCTTAACTCCTGGTTATATGAAACAATTGTGTTAGTACAATGTTAATATAGTTTATCGCACGGCGTTTAAGATAAGATAAATTGATGCCCCTCGACCAGGTGAGATAAAGTAGATAGGGGAAATCATGAAAGTGAAATTGTTTGGTCGAAAGCATTCAAACTTATTCTAATAGCGCATACTCGAAACATTCGTGGAAATGCTCAGACACAGTCTTACGGGTTTTGTATTCTTCCATGTAAAGGGCATAAATGGTGGGTTTTATTCATCGAGAGAAAACTCTACAGTTCGATTGCATACTCAACCCAAAGTAGCACTTGTTGCCGAATTTTTTTATTAAGATTAAGATTAATTGCATATTTATTTTATATCCACATACTATACCCACATAATCGCATATTTGTATTCATGTGCATACATACACCTTAATTGCGGATAATAATTCTTGAATGAGGGCCATTGTGATACTACTAGTTTGATTTCAAAATCCCACTAATTCTCAATGTGGTGAAATCAAGTTGTCTATCGGATAAACGGTAAACACTGATGATGGCTGTCGATTCGAAGTCTACTTGACATCAAAAGAAATTATAGTTTACAAAGTGATATCCCTTTCTGGCAAGAGCGGGGCAGTAGCAGAGGAAGTGTTCAACGCTCTCTATCTCATCCTCGTTCCTGCAGCTGCAGCAGGAGTCATTCGAGGAAAACCCTATGTATTCCCATTTTCCCACGTTTCCTATGTGTTCCCATTAGACAGTGTCCGGTGATAACGTAAATGTAACTCTTCGTTACATCCACATACACGTGCTGGAATATTTGGTCCATGTTTTTTTTAAATGTTATTGGACATAAATTTACAGTTGATTATTCACATTTGGTGTGGCAGTTAATGTGGAAGTGCTTTAGCTCTAAAAATCCGGCGCTACATGCCCATACAACGCAGTTCATTTATTGCGTGAAACATTTGACGGTCGCATAGTTTCACGAAAGCGACCTATCAATTGGCCTTCTCGGCCTTATGATGTCACACCTATGTAGTATTGATTCTCTACATCGATAAATCTATTGGATTGGATATATCACTCGACAAAGTGGTTGGCACAAAAGCTTAACATCGGTCGAGTCGTCCAGTGGTAGTGATCAATCCTGAAATGATTGAAAAAATCCACCATTCAGATTTAAGTGATCAAGAAATTAAACCGCGCGTAATTGTTGAGCCCATAGGCATTTCAAAACGTACACTGTTTTCAAAAAAATAAAATCGAAAGTAATTCGCAAAAATTGGTACTGCGTACAGGTATTCGAATGGTGCTCAGTTTCATTAGCCAAAATTATGGAGACCCAGTTAGAATTAGTACAATATCCACATTCACTGGATTTCGCCCCTAAAGTTAAAAAAAGTCTTCAGGGGACAGTTGTTACGTCGTATGAGGAGGTCATCGCCTAATCAGATACTTATTTGGTAAGAACTTAAAAAAATCTTGGAAATTCGGCATGAAAAAGTGTGTAGAACTAACGTTTCCACAACAGTCGGTTCTACGTCACCGAAACGACCCGGATTTATATCCGGCCAGGGGCTGTCACTCTAGCAGCAATCCCTGTATGTAAATATGGGGAATGTTTATGCTGCTACAACAACAACAACAACTAAAAAAGAGATTTTGTTTAAAAAAAAATTGATTTTCTAGCTCTAGAGACTGTCGCAATATACCTATAAGTTCGAAATATGTAATTTATTTATTTTTTTAATAGGCATTAACTAAAATCAGCTGAATAACGCTCCCTGTCACTGTCTGTAGAGGGTAGAAAATGCTGCGTTATTGACTGCTTAAAGTGGCAGCTTGAAAAAAGAACTCGAAAATTTTACAGCCCAGGATCCGGTCAGAGCAAATGTGACTTTGGTACGAGAAAAGAAAATACGAAATATTTTTTCAATATTTTTCTGAAGTTTTATTGAACGGCCCGGATGCAGTTTTGTAAGCCCTTGAATTTCAATCATTAGTTATATGAAAGAAAATGCATAACACCATTGGCAGAAAAAAAATGTCAAAAATATTTTCCCCTTCAAGCTTGTACTTTATAGTACCAAAACTAATGGGCTATGAATCTAAACACACGAAATTTGTTTAAAGCTTCTGACTAAATTTGCATTTTGATAAAAATCTGTTGAAGTTTTCGTAATTTTGTACAAAAGTACCTTGAGTTATAAACTTTTTATTTAAAAAAAATTAAAATTTTGTTCGGTGAGGAAAAAAAAATTTACTAGCCTTGAAATCGAAAAATTTCCCTAGCAAAACTTTAATGATTTTTAACAAGCTTTGATTCACTGGTATTAAGATGGTACGATAGGGAGTAGGAACTTATTAAATATGTACTTTCTGCATTGCAGTTCGAAGTTATCGTTTTAGCCAGTAATTTATTTGACTTTTTTGAAATAAATAAATAAACACTAGAACAGCTTACTTAAGACCAATGAACTTCGGAACAAATAAAATGTTCTCTCGAGGAGTAAACATCGATATAAATATTATAATTTAAGGCCCGACTGCAAATGCCGAAGATATAAAAAAAAAGCGAAATGACCTTGCAAAAATACTTCAGACACAGAGGTGTACCTTGTAATGTGGTACGATCTAGTGCACATACATACATACGCACAAACATATTTACATATTTAAATATGTGCATTAATATAAAAAATTTAGAATAATCATTTAAACTCATTTCTATTGCCCATGAATTCAATGAACTTCCGGTGCGCTCCAACCATCAGGTGTACTGCCCTTGTGACGAACTAAATATTTATTAGAACCCAAATCGAAATGTTTGTATATTTTAGCGATTATTTGACAATTATTGACACTAAAAATTAACAACAAAACTACTCGGCATGACGTGGCGGCTCACAATGGCCAAGTAAAATTAAATATTCAATCTTAGTTGTTTGTTTGTTTGTTTGCTTGTTTGCCTGCAGCGCATTCCTCCCTTCGCTGCTGGCAGACTCTCTAACCCGTTGCAACATTTGGATTCGGGTGGCGAAGAAACAAACTGCAGCTGCAACTTTATTCAATTATAATTCGTACAAGTAGAAAAGTAAACAGTATAAAGCAAGAAATGCAACTGCATTACCTTATTCGTACTATAAAATATATGTATGTATGTGTGTATGAAAATAGCAGGAAAAAATGCAATTGCCGTTTCTCTTTGGGGTGGTTTGCATTTTTATTTTTTGATTTTAGCTTCGTAGAAATTGCAGCAGAAAGATGCAACTGACAACAGTAACTTTACAACAGAAGTTTATGAGCTTTGGCAACAACAATAAACACACACAAGTTGAATGCGGTGGCAAAGCAATAAAATGCAACAACAACTGAAAATAAGCAATAACAATTTGGAATGCATTTATCGAACAATGCATGTGTTGAAAGCTGACATTGCCCGTTGACAATGTGAATGCATATTTTTGCGCGAACTCAGTTGCCTTAAGTAAAAAAACAAATATCTAGAATATTGTATATGTATGCGCATACGTGTATTTGCATAGTACTGCGAATTTGCATAATTTGAATTATTGCTGTGTAATTCTTTTACTTAAAGCTTCTTCACATTTTTTCTTTTGCTGTTGCATGTCGAATTGCAGTATTGCAATATTAATTCCATTATTTTTTATTTCCTTTTCTCTTCTTTTTAGTTAGTCGTTCGCGCAGGCGCATTACGAATTTAGGAGCGTTATTCTATTCTTAGCTGCACATCGATTGCTCGTATCAATATGCAACATCATGCACATGTCGCACGTTCAGCACCGCCGCATATGCGTGCTCACCACATGGCTGTGCCACCGCCGCACTCCCAACCTCAGCCGCATATGCCACCCTTGAATGTGACGCATGCGCCACTGTCAACAGCCGGACAGCCACCACAGGCCACTCAACAGCAACAACAGCCGCAGCCGCAGCAGAAACAGCAACCACGTCTTAGCAATGGCCCAGCGAACGCCGGCAGTGCTGCAGTTATTGCAGGTTCGGCAATTGGTGCAACGTCACATATTCGCGATCATCATGCGCGGTAAGCTATGTTCAGAAATTTGATGTAGTTTTATACACTTTTTCATCATTTTTACAATTGACTTCTCTTTGCCGATAGTTTCTAACGTTCCCTGCGCTGGCGTAATTATGTAAATGGCCATGTCTGCTAAAGTAAAGCGAACGAACCCGCTCGCTTCGTGCGATTCCTTTCGTCTTTTGTATTTTCTCAACTCATAAATTATAATTTCAATTTTTTTCTCCTTTTTTTTGTTGATTTCTTATGCTTTATTTGCTCTATGCAACCAAGTGTACTCACCTTTGCGAATAGCTGTCAGTGTGGCGGCCTAGCCAAATGATGGGTTGGGGAGGCTGCCAGGCTGCCTAGTAGCTGTCTTGATTCACAGCATGACTTCCGTTCAGGCGTAACGAGTTCTATTGCTGTTGTCCTACCCTGCCTTCTGGTAGTATGCATATGCATATGTGGAAGTATGTATGAATGTAAGTGTATGACAGCGCTCCTCATACTTTTGCGTAACTTGCCGTGCATGCCTATTTCCCACTTCACATTGAAGTAGTGGTGGCATTTGCAGTTAGTTGTTAGTAGTTAGGAGCAGCAACAACACTTACTATTATCACAGCCAAATATATCTGTTCTGTTCGTATACTTTCCTGTTTTGCCCTCTAAGAATTTTGCCCGGAACATACATATGTATGTATTTATGTGCAATACATATACATACCCAACTACATACTACATGCATACAGTTAATTTTTCACCGCCTTTGAAAAAGAGTTTATTTCATGCTACCATTCGATGAAAAAACAGTTGGCCATTGTTTCGCTTGAGAGTAACGTGTGAAAATAAATTTTTTTTTTATTTTCATTTTGCATAAATTATTTATACCTAGAAACGGCTGAAATTGTTTGCTATAGGGTGGTGCATACATACATATGCACATACTTAAATGTTATAATTGAATGGAAAAAGTTCAATAAAATAATAATCGATTATGTCTAGACCCGAAACAAAAAAATATTTTTAGATGAAGGTACGAATAATCCAGAAATAGATACATACATATGTATGTATATAATAAGTTCCTGAAAATTACAATAGAACTAATGGTGTGCCCGCCTCGACTGCAGTATTTATCTTGTGAAGAGGCATCTTTCATAATTTTCTCACTTATCTGTCAAATAATTTTGTTGCTATAACCTCTTGAGCAGTTACGTAAAAACGAAAAAAAGAAAAATGAATTTTTACGCAAAAAAAAACATCACGCTAACCAAGAGAAAGATGGAAAAAATTAAAAAAACATTATGGGGTTTTTTTTCACTATAGATAGGAATGATTCAATTTAATAAATTTCGCTAGAATTGTCCCAACACTAGTGGCTTCGTACCACACCAGAAGGCGCCGATAGAATTAACACACATCAGTCCCTTGTGTCAGTTTCACAAATGTATAGTTCAATGAACATTTTTTTATTTTATATAAATATACAGACTTCTCATTGTAGGTGTTGGTGCAGGTGTTGTTTGAGCGACACAGCCTAGGTCCAATTAGCACATACTTTTCAATTTGATTTTTTGATGTTGAGTCAATTTGATGTGTGTTAACAGTATGCTATTAGACGACAAATCGACGAGTTATACGAGTCGCGCTGACGATTGTTCTGTCTAGAAGCGCTTATTGTCAGGTCTTCATTGCCGACTGTAACTCCAGCATCATGTTTTTAATGAATCTTTTTACGAAGACTGATTCTGATGCAAAGGTCAAAACACCTTTTTAAATGCTATTCCAAATCAATGAGCTTACCACTGAAGACCGTAACTTTGGTGTCGCACAAAAGCGGTGAAGTTTTGAAAGATTGCGATTATCGAACAGAACTCAATATATTTTGCTAAATCCAAACCATCAGCCATATGCTTAAAACACAAAAAAAAAAAAACGCTTAATATGTATATCTTTGTAGCGCTCCGTTGATCGAAAACTCCAATACATCTTCTCGAAAGGAGTGCCAAAGCGAGAAGGAGTAGAAAACTGGTTCTATTTAGGCCTAAAGAATGGCCCATACGCTTAGCCCCTCCCAGCTCCATTCTAGGTTTACTGAGGGAACTGGGTTTGGATGAGGTATTATGATGAGTCGAGGGCACAAATGACCATGAGGTCGAAGTGCAAACCTTCAATAAATATAAATCTTATCTCGGATAATTCGGTTAATGTTGAGTTTGTGAGATCTGTGACAAGTTTAGGTCTTCACAAATTTAGGTACATACGAGGTGTGGCTATTACATAAGGAGAGTTTCACTGTAAACAATTTATTTTGATTTAATGCCGATTTACTTATAATCATGAATCCTTTGAAGCAGTACGGAAAGTATTCTTTCTTCGGTTCCTCCAAGAAGCGTGCCGCTTTCTTTCAATTTCAACTGAAAATCTTGTTCCTTTTAATGTTAGTGTCACCTAAAGCACCAAAAAGAAATCACACGACAGATCCAGCGAATAAACTAATGGAAAAACAACTCCAATATAAAAGAATAAAAAAAATTGCCGTGCTATTTGTAGCGTGCGTCTTGATGTTGTTCCACAAATGGAAAAACCTACAGTTTTAAGCCGACTTCGAACGGCAGATATTTTTTATGAGGAGCTTTTTCATGGAGAAATACACTCGGAGGTTTGTCATTGCCTGCCGAGGGGCGACCGTTATTAGAAAAAACTTTTTCTTCATTTTTGGTCTTTCACCGCGATTGGAACCTACGTTCTCTCTGAATTCCGAATGGTAGTCATGCACCAACCCATTCGGCTACGGTGGCTAATGGATTAGGGGTAGGAATTTGCCGCGGTAACGGATGACAGTTGTAAAAAGCGGTTAAAATACACACCTCAACCTGTTAGTTAAAAGCACGATAGGTTGAGTGAAGCAGGTACAGAAGGGGCTTGGTGGCGATGGAAACAATGTCATCATTGTACTAAAATTAATTGAAGAAGTTGGACTCAGAGAAATACTGTGAATCCCTGAAGGGCGTACAATAGATCTTTCAGGTCTTAGTGCTAAATCCCTTCATAATAATAATGAGTTTTCAATATTTCGAAATAAATAATGAGTAATAAAGATACCGATTTCTACATATGATTCAAAGATGACCACAGCTCCCTCCACCCAAGCTCCCTTAAAGGCCAATTAAGTATCTATTCCCGCGTGCTTCGAGAATACGATTTCATCTATCAGCAGATCAGATAACTTATTCGGAAATTTCCTGCTTAATCGTGATCGACGACCAACTGTGCATAAACAAACCATAATCCCATTTTAATGGTTTCTAAAAAATTACCTTATTAGCATATGAACAATTTGAGTTTTTTTATCAAATGCTGTGCTAGACTGCAAAATTTGTCAACAATGCAAATGCAATTAGAAAAAAATTAAGAACATTCAGGAAAAAATGAAAAAGGATAATCAAACTCAAACTCAAGTTGGTTCTCTTATTATCTGACGCACTCACTCAACTTTAAACACTAATTGAAATTGACACATTGTGGAAGTATGCCGCAGCGTCAATGACGTTGACAATGTCGATGGTGATACCTACTGATGCTGATGATAATGACGTTTGTGAAGGCAAGGATGTTGATGATGATGATGATGGCGTTGACCTATTTAAAGCGCAACAGCCAAGCCAAGTAATTGCCAAATTCACCAAAACAAAATTGTCAAAAAAAAAAAAAAAATGTTATAAAAAGAACCCCCGAAAAAGCTCCGTACAAAAATACGAGGAGAACCTTAGAGAAGAGGGAGATACATCGAGGAGGTATAGAGGAGGGGTTACGGATATGTTGATTGAAGTGGCAGAGTGGTGACCGCGGCAAACAATCGAAACAAAACGCCCGTTGTCTGTGCTTAAGCGCATTAGAAAAATTGGCCTGCTTCTGTTGCGTATAGCAAGCAGTAGCGAGAGCGGCGACATAACATAGGTGCGCACTGGGCAAACGCACTGGCCGTTGATGATTTCTTTTTGTTAATTTGGATATTTGTTTGGAATTTTGAATTTATTTTTTTTAGTTTTGAATTTCTTTATCTTTCTTAACTTGACTACACTAGGTTGTTTGTCAGTGTTGTGGCCTGCTATGTTTCAGCGCTTAGCACTAGCGGCGACAATTGCAGCCCGGCCGCAACCAATGCTACTTAGGGCTATAGTTTTGTTAGCTACAGAATCCAAACTAAAACGTTTGCTTTTGGTACCTCAGCATTAATTTCAACTCGACGATTTAATTCAATGCTGCGGGTTAGGAAAAATAGATAAAGTTGAATTCATTTATCACCACATGAAGGGCCAACCAACAGCAACAACAGCAGCAACCGCTCGCCAGTTGTTTAATGTTGTCAACCTCAAAGGCACTCGATGCTGCGCTGGAGCGGCTATTGCTGCTGGCGCATCAAAACTAAAGTGAACTTGCGCTTTGAGGCTTTTGTGCTTTGTTTGGCGATTTCCGCCTTTGTTCGCGCTTTCGTCATTATGCTGTACCACACACACACACACACGCGCATACAAATCCATTAGCAATAAAGGATACAATGAGTAATTTAAAAAAAGTGTGTATGAAGGCAACAACAAAAACCAGCGCTCTGTAGTCAGTCATAACAATGGGGAGGGGTCAGTTTTTTGCCTTTTGTTTTTTTGTTGTTGCACTCTTAAGTGGGTCTATTTGCGCAAGGATTTCAACATTCACCTCTGCTGTCAGTTCGTTTATACTCGCGTTTGTGCGCATGCGTTGCAACCGAACTACATTTACATTTAATCAGTCACAAAGCGAGAGATCATTTGCCCGGTACAGCAGTAAATCGCGGACTGTAGTGATTTTATATTGCTCTCGCGCATTATTCTTCCAGTATTTATTCAATTCGCGGTTGACGCTTCACGATTTCGGTGAATTTCATAATTTTTCGACACTTTTGGCTGTGTTCATTGTTTATTTGTTCAAAAGAAATCTTTATACTGTTGATATTACTTTGTGACCTGCCAGTTTTTGGTTGTGAAACGTTAATTTTCATGCTGCAGTATTTTGTTTAAATAAGTTGTGTCATTCTCGCATACACGTTTTTCGGTGTTCCGATGCTACTTAATATGAAAAATATAATTTGTTAAAAAGATGTTCAGATTTTATAATTGGAAAACAGCAGTAAACGATATTTTAGATCGAGTCTGGCATTGTACCACGAAATTTGCCTGGAAGAAATCTAAGGCATGTTTTTAAAAGTGATTTATTAAGTGAAGTATTTAAAAAGAATCTAGAAATTATACTTCTAGATCTTTGACCTAGCTGATTATTCAAATGTGTTTTGTGAAAGTTTCTGTAAAATGTGTGTTGAATAATCCCCCAGACGTCGTTAGAGTAATTGGCTCATCATGTGTGGCATATACAGCTATGGACGGAGAAATAGCGCGCTTCACCACAATAACATATGACGATGATTATTTTTACTGGATGACCTAGGAAAACAGCTAATTTTGCACAAATCGCTAAATAAATTACATTTCAATATTTACAGTTATAAGTACTGGAATGGACTCTAAAATAGCACACTTTTATCGATCTGCAAGAAAAACATAAATCAGTTATTTTAAATTGGTTCAATTTGTTTATTAATTTTTACCTATTTAGTATTTTGTTGAATATCCATAACTTTGTAAAACTGCTTCGCACCTGCGAGGTAAACTTTCTATTAATTTTTAGCAGCTCTTCAAAGGAAAAAAATTCCACGCTTCCTGTACTCCTTGCCAGAGTTTTTGGCATTTTTAAATTGTTTTTACCCAACCTTAACCTTAATATCGTTGGATAGATTTCCAATGGGGTTAAGGTCGAAACTTTGCGTTGGCCAGTCCAGAACTGATATATTTTCTTTGGAAACCCTATTTTTCACCACCTTTACTGTATGCTTAGGGTCGTTATCATCCATGAACAACTAGTTTAGTGGCATGGATTTGAAGGAATATGGTTTGAAAATATCAGTATAAGCAATCTTATCCGTACTGCCAATTATTTTCATCATTCACCAATTCCATTCCAAGAAAATGATTCCTAAACTTTTAAGTTACCCTCACCGTGCTTTACCGTCTTTTGAACTCTTGCTTTTTTTCACGATGAACAAAAGTCTTCTCATCAGCACCAAACGTAATAATTTCCAATTTGGTTCATAAAAAAGTTTTTTACAGAATTTCACGTATTTTCGAAACGCTGGAGAAGACTTAAAAGGGTCGCACTTACTTTTATTAACGCATTGTAATCTTTTACGCAGACGGGTTTCGAACATACTTTCTTTTAAGAAAAATAAAATTTTAAGTTTTTAATCCAAAAATTTTTTTATGCATTGAATTCTTTAATTAATAAATTTTATATTTGCTTATTGTCTAATTCTTAGATCAACCAAATTTTTTGCTTGCCACTAATTTGTTCCTTGTGCCAATTTGATAAGATCGACAGAAGGCAGTATGAACTGTGTGAAAATGTGCAGCACAATGAGGATTTTTTTGCTTTCTATTTATTGTAGGTATTTTTCGATGTATTTTAATTTGTTGTCTATAAATTTAAAAGATTTCTTTTAATTTTCCATTTTTGTTGATTAAATTTAATTTTTTGGTGTTGAGTCAATTTGCAATTTTTGTGCCAGGGATTGATGCGTGGAGCCTCGTGCCCTACCACACTGGGGTATATAATGGGCATTTTCGTGTTACTCTATAGTTGCTGTAATATTGCAACCTTGTTACTCTATTGCAGATCCTCTGCTTTACCTAAATATTGCGCTTATCTTTCGCAGTGTGCATTTGCTCGAAGTGAGATTTTAATAATGAATTGTTTGATCAATTCAGCAGCGGGCAACTTGAAAATCTGCGACACGGGCTTTTTACTAAAATATTATATAAAAAAACACAAGAGCGTAAAAGGAGTCAAAGCGGTCTTCAAAATATTTTGCTAATTTCTTCAAAATATTTCGGTTGTATCCGGTTGATGTTTATTTCTCACAAATGTTTGTAATTGGTCGCAGCAAAGTTATTGCAGTTTGAAAAAATAAAATATATATATTATATAATCTATAAAAATAGCGTTTTTGCTTATTTCTCTTCTTCCATCACTAATTTTGCTGATGTCGGTTCATAAAACACCAAAATTTACGCTTGACATTTTCAAAAGTGGCAACGTTTTTACATCGACGATGATGAGTATGGCCCCATTGATTGACTCGTACAAGCCATTGGGCTTACTGAGGTTTTGCTTGTTTTCCTTTGTCTTTTATCCTTCGTGCATATGTTAAAGTTTGACAGCTGAACTCCGTAATTTAATTTGCATATGTCATAAAAGGCGCAAGAGTGATTTTGTTAGAAATTCCGATTAATTAGTTTAAATTAAAGCAATAAAAAAGTGATAACCAACAGTGTAATGTGTTAAGTGAATGTGAGCATATAAATGGACAGAGTAACTGGCTGTTTTAAGGCAGAATATGAGTAATTAATTAAGCTTACTGCTTACAAAAAACTAAAAATCGCATATTCCAAACAGAGTTTATTAAAAAAATGAGTTCTCAATTAAAGGTTGCACCCTTGACTACAAGTTTATGTTAAATTTATTTGCATCGAGTGAATCTATTTGGTCACAACAAACCACACTTATGGGGCAAATAGCTAAATCTTACCCGTGGCGCATCCTATCCAATAGTGAACCACTTTTTAATGTCATCTTTCCATAAATGTGGCTCATCGATTTTATTAAGAACCCGATAGATGCTCGCCTTCGGAGTGGCCGTCGTCTGTGGTTTATCTACATAGATCACAGATTTCACAGAGTTCCACACGATATCGGTAGGTTGTGAATGTCGCGGGCGTACAAGATGACTTTGGCTCAGTTAACACCTTTTTCCTTCTGGACCCAACACCTTGAGATAGATGCTTTACTGGGCCTATCGGTAGCTGAGGTTGACGATGGCGTTGTTGTTGTTGTTGTAACAGTAAGAGAAGCCCCGTCAGTATAGAGTATATCACCGGTCATCTACGTCAGGCTCATCTAAAGGTAGGCCCAGGAAACATGCTGTTTCGACAGGTTCGGTCCAGAGGAAGAGAGGTGTTAGATGAGTGGGTTTTAAAGGGCATGTGCAAAGATGGTTAGTGTCGTGCGGGGTGCCTTCACATGCCGGACATATGTTTGGTATGTCGGGGTCAATTCCGGATAAGTAGGAGTTTAACCTACTACAATATCCAGAACGTAATTGTTCCCATGGCAGCCGGTTCTACGTTACCGGTTTGACTTGGTTTTTTCCCGTAAACTAGGCCTGTCTAGTGAACAGTCTATCTTGACGATGACGATCGACGACCTCATTGGGTTCAACAGGGCTTTGTAAACTGCTGCAACAACGACGTCGCTCTCGAATTTCTTATGCAGGAAATGAAATGTTCCTTATGCAAACTTAATGCTTGTGAGCTTCATACTATTCATTCCAAGCTACAAAAAAAAAAGTTTTTCAATGTGACAGCTTTGGCTTTACCAAGTTTTTCGTTCTACCTGTCCAAAGCATCAGCGCACATATTGAAGAACCCTTTACAAAGAACGAACTTTAAGTTAATATAATATATATATTGGGTTGGGGAAAAAGTAATGTCGTTTTTTGTCAATTGAGCGCGATATTTAAAGATATCTTGTGTTATTCTTATTGCATCGGGTCACACTAAACGGCGATTTGAAGACGACAATCTGTACTACAAGTGTCTCTTTGACAGTGTTGTGATCGTACGTTTCAGTCTTTAGTTATAGCGCGTCAAAGATGGAGTCCACCAAGCAAGAAATTCGTCATATTTTACGTTTTTACTACCTTAGAGGTAAAAATTCAACGAAGGCGGCGGCAAAAATTTGTGGAAGTTTATGGGCCTGATACTGTAACGATTCGCACAGCACAGCGTTGGTTCGATCGATTTCGTTCTGGTGTAGTAGATGTCGAAGATGCACCTCGTACTGGTAGGCCAATCGTCATAGAGTCTGATAAAATCGTTGAAATTATCCAAAGAGACCGGCATGTGAGCATTCGTTCGATTAGTCAGGAACTAGGAGTAGACCACAAAACCGTTGGCGGTTTATAAAGGGGGGATAATGAAGTTGCCTTCTAAAGGGCAACACGTTTGCGAACAAAACGGGGCATATTTGACTTGAATCGGATAATTCTAAGTACGTTAAATAAAGCATCAAATTTCGATCACAAATACGACATTTCTTTTTCCCCAACCCAATATATAAGTATTTTAAAATTTTTGGGGGTTGACCAATTGTCATATTTCTAGTGACTTCATTAGTCCACGACCAGAGAACAGCTGTGTTTTTGTTTTTATTGTTGTAACAGTTTGCGAAGTTCTGTATAGATCGGTGTGTCCATTAGTTGCCGCCCAAATTAAGTGCTGTGATTGCCTTTCGACGACTGTTTTTCAAGGTCTTATGATATTCTGTATTTCGGAATCTGAGCACGAAGAGCAGAGGTATTGCGTAGCTGGCAGTAATTGTGCGGGAATATGGGCTATTAATCTGAAGAATGTGACGTTTAATTCTAGGGCTCTTCGTTTTTAGGAAAATGAAATCAATCCGCTAGCATAGCAAAAAATGTATTGTGTAGTTAAATACAATGTTTAGTCACACCACTCCTTATGAAATCTCCTAGTGTGGACTTTAGCAAATCATAACCATTTATTCATTTGCAGTTTGAGTCAACAACAGCAAGTCCAACACCCCCAGTCGATGCACGCTAGCACGCAGCTGCAAAAGCTACGTCAGCAGCATCAACATATAAACAGCAACAACAATAACAATAGTACAAACAAAAATCACTATCATCACCATCAAACTCAACAATACAACAGCGGAAGCAACACGCACGGCAATGCACTGCCAGCGCAATCAGCAATACAACAGCAACAGCAACAACAGAATCAAACAACGCAACCGCAACATCGTACGTCACGCAATACATCATCGGCTTACCAACATCAGCATCAACAACATCCACTGCACCATCAACAGCAGCAACAGCAGCAGCCTCCGCCGCCGCCGCCGCTGCAACAACAGCCACACCCACTTGCAGTGCCTCAAATGCCACCACAGCAAGCGCTTGGACATTTGAAGCATCAGCAACCACTGCTACAGACGTCAACGCAACAACAACAACAGCAGCAGCAACAACTACAAACCACTTTAAATAATGTTATCAGCGGCCATCCACCGCCGCCGCCACCGACTCAACATCCACAACAACCGCCTACAGCATTAAACTACTACACTGCCGGGACTGCTCAAAGCAACAACAATAATATACATAAGTCGAAGTATAGCAATAACGCTGGCGGTGGTAGTACTGGCACTGGTGGTGGTGGAATGCCACCAAAAGCTATTTTACAAAATCCTAATCGCGTGCTAAAAGCGCGTCTGCACAGCAGCGCTGCAGCGAACAACATTGAGGTGCCTACTGTAGGTCCTTTAGTGAGCATAGAAGAGACTAAGAACGTATCGAAGAGTAGTAGTAATAACAATATTGGCAGCAGCAATGCAATTGCCGTTACAGAGACGCCAGCAAAAGCTCATGTTGCTAGCAACGTAGCCGCCGCTGTAACCGATGGTGTAGTTGTTGCTGCGGCCGCTGCAGCTCAGGAGAGTTTGAAAATTGTGCAAAGCACAAGCCAAACAGATGGTAAATCCAAAATTATTTATAACTGTATTATATTGAAAATGAGTGTTTTTGTTTTTTGTTTTTCAAGCTTCCTTCAACGATGCTAATAAGGAAAACGGGGTAAGCAGGACACAAAGTACAAATATTACTGTCAATGAAGTGGTTAGCAACAATCCAGCAACTAACAACAATAGTAATATATTGTCTAACGAAGAGAGCGCGGGGTCAAAAAATTCTAAAGAGAAGACACCAATGTGTCTTGTGAACGAATTGGCGCGATTCAACAAGGCAAGCAGGAAATATTTAATTAAAATAATTTGCTTAATTTATTTGCTTTAAATTACAGATTACACATCAATATCGCCTAACCAGTGAGAAAGGTCCGGCGCATTGCAAACGGTTCACTGTCACTTTGAAATTGGGCGAGGAGGAGTATTCCGCTGAGGGCTTCAAAATAAAGAAAGCCCAACATTTAGCAGCTGCAGAGGCTATTGAAAAGACCAAATACAAGCACCCAGTGCCGAAAGTGGTTCGTCGCAATGCCGAAGGTGAGGGTCATTCATCGCGTTCCAATATCACGCCCACAGTTGAGTTAAATGCACTGGCTATGAAGTTGGGCGAACAGACCTATTACCTCTTAAATCCACGTCAAGTCACCTCACCCGATAGAATCGGACCGCCACCCGACGCTATGATGCCGCCGCGATATGGCATACCACTGCCACCACCACATGCGTTCCCGCCCGGCGTAGCTGGCGGCAATATGCTGTCGCAACATCCACCGCCACCGCATGCACGTATGATGGATCCGGCTGCATTTGTGCGTCGAAATGGCCCCTATGCCGCACCGCCCCCGCCACCGATGCACGGCCATACTGCGGGCGGACCGGGCATGCGGCCACGCTACCTTACGCCAGCTCAGCGCGCCTTCATGCCCAAATATAACCAACAGCAACGGTATCCCTTGATGGCGCCACCGCATATGGGTGGTGCTCCACATAATGGCATGGTTCCACCACCGCCAATGCCACATCCCCATCATGGGCCGCTTCCCCACCGTTACGGCATATCTGCTGCATTGACCAAAGTGACACTAGTCGTAGGCAAGCAGAAATTTGTTGGTTTAGGCCGTACACTACAACAAGCCAAGCACGATGCCGCGGCGCGTGCATTGCAGGTGCTGAAAACACAGGCTAAAACGCAGATAAGTGAAGAACTCAACAACAGCATCGAGGAAAGCGATAGTAAATCGCCTATTTCGTTGGTGCACGAGATCGGCATACAACGAAGCTTGACGGTGCATTTTAAGGTGCTGCGCGAGGAAGGGCCAGCACATATGAAAAAGTTTGTAACAGCTTGCGTCGTGGGCTCCATTGTAACGGAGGGCGAAGGAAATGGAAAGAAAACGTCGAAAAAACGTGCCGCCGAAAAAATGCTCGAAGAGCTAAAAAAACTGCCACCAATGTCGCCCACCAAGTCGCCTGTTAGACGTATCAAAGTAAAAACACCCAACAAAGGGTCTGCAAGTGCTGACGCGGCTGGAGGTGTTGGTGGAAAAGCTGGTAGCGCCGTTGGGGAACGACGCAAGCGTGGGAGTGGTTCGATTAAAGAGAAAAATGAAGTAGATGCCGATGCGGAAAATCCCATTACGCGACTTATACAATTGCAACAAACTCGCAAGGAAAAAGAGCCCATATTTGATTTGATAGCGAAAAATGGAAATGAGAACTCACGTCGGCGCGAATTCATTATGGAGGTGACAGCACATGGCATGGTGGCACGTGGCACCGGCAACAGCAAGAAGCTAGCGAAGCGTAATGCAGCACAAAGTAAGTTTTTGGAAATGCTCCGGACTATAAAGAATAATACTGATCCGGATCTCTTACAGATTTGCTGACAGCTATGGGCGAAAGTGGCAGCATTAGCGCTGAGAACAACACAGTATTAGCATCCTCCAATACCGAGCCTGCTGTTAAAGAGCAATTTGCGTCTGCAACAACAGTAGTCGCCACTGTAACAGCAAGTCAAGAGCAGACAACAACAACAGTATTGCAGCCAATTGCTGAAGTAGCAAACGCTGCTGCTACAACAGCTGCACCTGTGCAGGCGCATTTGGATTTGCCGCTCGTGTCCACAACAGCCGGGCAAGTACCCGGCATTTTGATTTTGCGTCATAATAAAAAACGTGAGCAGATTTGCAATACAGCTGTGCAAATACAATAATTGAATCTTCTACTTTTTTTTCAGATTTTACCAAAAAAAAGGAATATGTGCCCAGTGCAAACTGCCTCCCGGCCGAGGATAGGGAAATTGAGCGCGCTGAGTTAGTTGTGGGCACAGTAGTGCAAACTGCGCAACCCACTGCGGTCAAAAGCAATGCAAGCGATATTGTGAAAGGCATTGATGTAGGAACCGCAGCGAGCGCTACACCATCCATGGCTGCGACTGCTGCGGCACACATTGAGAGCAGCAATATTACAAATACTGCCAGCAGTACAACCAACAGCGACACAACATCATCTAGCAATAGCGCATCAAAACAAACAGGTGTGCACATGAAAGACCAGCTGCTTTATCTGGCAAATTTGTTGGGATTCGAGGTTTGTGCTGCATTTCATATTTATTTACAAAGAATTTATTTTTTAATGCATACTTGATGAACTTTTTCAAACACTTAGGTGAACTTTTCCGATTATCCAAAAGGAAATCATAGTGAATTCTTAACTATCGTAACGCTCTCTTCAAATCCACCACAAATTTGTCATGGCGTGGGTTCCAGCGCAGAAGAATCTCAAAATGATGCCGCCAAAAATGCATTGAAAATTCTTAGTGAATTAGGTTTGAATAATGCTACAAAATAAATTTGGCATACAAAAACTAGAAATTTGAATAAAACTGTATATAAAATAAGAACTATATAAATTCAAATTGAATTCGGCGCGAAAAAAAGTCGTATATACATACCTAAGATATGGGGAGTCATTACACAAACAGCTGGAAGTGAATTGAAAGTTAATTGCTGTAAAATTATATTTCAAAACAAATTTTTATTTCATGAAAATCCCAAATATAGAAAAAAGAATGAAAATTAATTGCGAACGAATGTGCAACAAAAAAGTTATATCCAATTTTACAAACAATTTGAAAACATGAACAATGCTGCTATATTTATACATTTTTTTTTTATATACTAGCTGCGTTGAAAAAAATATTTACTTACTATATAATTATTTTGTTATATATCTGCTTAGTTAAATGTGTTAGGCTCATTATCTGAACCAAATTTGTTTCCATAAAGTTGAGCAAAAAGCTAAAACTTATGTCGGTTAGCAATAAGTGAGTTTTGTTAAAAAATATTAGATATAAAAAAAGATTGATTTGATATTTTGTAAATTTATTGTAACCCTAATAACAAGTCTCAAAGAATTACTTATTTTTTTGTGATCACAAGACAGTTTTAGTGAAAAATTAAGCAGTTTATTTAGGTTCGATCAAAAAAATGTTTAATACGAAAGCATTATAATTTAATAGAAAAGCAAAATTTTTTTTCTGAACCGCACAGAATACAAGGACATAACAACAAGCGGCATACATTTTCCGAAAATCTGTGAATTTTGATTAGTGAGTAGTAGAGAGTCGCTGTTCTGTATTGTCCCTTCAGAAGAGATATTCCTTTATTAGCGATAAAAGTACACACTGTAGAAAAATTAACTATGATGGGAGTTTCTCTTAATATGCTCTATCACCGATATATATCTATCAAGGTTCGATACCGCAAAAATATCAATTTCCACATTCGCTACTATCTCTTCAGAGGAGACATGCCCTTCAGGGATACATACCTATGTATATCGATATGGATTTGATAAAGTAGAAAGCTCAATGCTTATGCTTCCTAGTGCCACTTCAGAAGAGATGACATTTCTAGAGAGATTAAAATTTATTTTTGCTTATCTACTATCTCTTCAGATTTTATCCCTCTAGTAAGAACAAATAATTTAATATCGACAGAAGCCTCCCTTAAGTACTTTTCAACTCTTCCCTTAATGGAATTCCTTTGATACCGCAGAAAACTCGATTCTTACGCCACTTTAACAGAGTTCATGTTTCTGCAGAGATTAGAATTCAATTTTAGGTTATCTGCCATCTCTTTCTTCGCACGATAGATATACTCTCTCATCGGATATCGATATCTCAAAGATTCGATACCGTAGAAAATTCGGTCTCTATTTCCTCTAGTGTCCCTTATGAAAAGACTAACATTAGTATGCGATTTTTTCTATAACGTAGAGGAATGAGTTTATAAAAATTATTACTTTTGAATTCATTTACCGTTTGCCCAATTTTCGAATATTCAAAATTACCCCTGCTGAATTGTTTGAAACGCGAAGCATGTATTATTTGTGTTCACTGGGTTAACAGATTTTAAAAAAACATGTATGTCCATATTTTTTTTTTTTTCTATATGAAAATTATAAAAAATGTATTGCAGCAAAGCATTGAATGAACGTTAAAAAAATAAGACCGTATCTTGACTTAAATGTACCTCCAGCACAGTCAGTGTCTTGAAAAGCGCACTCTGTATTTTGATCGCCTTTATTGCGGCGAAAGTATGGAAGAAACGTGTCTGGAGTAACAGTGAAAATTCTGTTCGATTTATTACCGTTCAACCGATTTCAATCGCTCATTTATTGTCATGTTGCAATAGTAAAAACAATTTTCAAATTACATAGATTGAATTAAAATATTATACAAATGATGTGCGCCTGCAAATATGCAGCTTAAATTTAATTGCTGAACCACTAGTGAAGTGTAAAAAAATATATATTGTGACTTGAAATCAAATCGTGGTTTCGCAGGCAATTTTGTAATTTGAAAACATTTCTACTTTATTTCGAAAGTTCCTTGGGTTAAGAAAATAAATTACAAATACAAAAATATTAAGTAATTTAGTGTAAGCAACGTCATTGGATTATAAAAAATGCGAAAATGTGCAGTACACACACATACATACATTAAGAATCATCATAAAAGAAATTGTAACATGTGGTCGTATTTTGATTGTATATTAAAAATAAATATAAAAATTTGAAATTAATTGGGGTGTTGTTGTATCCAAATGCGCAACCGTTGAGCAGATTGCACGTACATGTGTATATATATATATATGTGCATACTTGTGCGATGTATTATACGAGTATGGACGTGGCAATTGGTGGTAATTTGAAATTTTTAATTTATTTTTAGATAAATGCGAAATTCATTAAATACAACTTGCAACAAAAGAAAACAATAATAATAATAAAAATAAAAAATAAAAAATAAAAAAATTAAAATCAATACAACAGCAATTTGGCTATGAATGGCATAACTGCACATTTGCTGATTGTGTTGATTCTAAAAGCATATTACTACTAGAAACAAAAACAAAAATATATATATAAAACTTATGATAATTTGTTAGTGTTGCACAAATGCAAACACACATACATACTTTTTTCTCGATGATGATGGAACTCGTCGTAATAATGAAAAAGTATAATCATACTTAATTAAATACTTTTTAAGAAATAAATAAAGAGCTGCATGAATGTCGTAAATTTAATTTATAAACTGCTTATAGACGTAACAACACATTCACATCCATAGATACATACATACTTGCATGCCTGCATAACTGTTAATTTAACTATTTGCAAAAAACAAAAAAAAACAATAGCGATTGATAACCAACAACAACGATTGAAACAAAAATAATACGCTATAGGTTATTTATAAATTAAATGACACTGGCTGATCATTTAAAACTCGCTAAGTACTCGTACAACAGCGCTACTATCTGCTTCAATGTTGCCAATTTCAATGAGGCGAACTTGCGATTTTTCGCTGCTTGAAACTGACGACTTGGAGGTGTGTACTTAGTTGTATTTCTACTGCATAATACATATTATTTATTTCTTCATCTGCACACACGGACAATTCATAATAAGTTGCGTTAACCTCTTATTTTTCTTTTTATTTTCTTATTTGCATTTTCGATAAATGGTGAAATGGTGATTTTACATGTCAATTGAAAAACCCATGTCGCGAAATTGTTAACTTAATTAGTATATCTCACATAAACTATGGTAGTTTGCAATGCGCATTATGTAATGCTTTGGAAAATTTAAAATGTTGAAAATTTTAAAATTGTTGCTTATCCGCCGAAATTATTATGGGTTGTCCGATGTTTCTCTTTACTTAGTATTAAGTATTTGTTGTCGAAAGTTTACTTTCTTTCAATATATACGTACATAAATATATACATTTAATTGAAATAAATGTTTAATTTTTTCCTTAAATTATTAGCTATGTTTTTTTCCAAATTTCCCATACTTTCCAATAAAAATGAAATAAAATGTATAAAAAAAGTTTCTGTATGTGTATTATTGCTCAAATAAATATTTAAAATTATACAAATGTGAATAAACAGTTTTAGGTCTAGAATTGGGTACTAATAAAGTTTGAGTACTCAACTTTTATGTGGCAAATTTCAATTCATAAATATATTGAACAAAAAGTGAATGAGCCAAAAAACTATGCATATGCACATTAAATAAATACGTTGATGATGCTGTTTAATTAAAATTCAGTCGTAAAAGGAGAAGACAATTAAATAAACAAAATATTTTATGATGAAAAAATTGGAAATTCCTATAATACCATGGAAACATCTACATAATACGAAGAGGGAAAATAATTAAATAAACACAGAAATTGCGAAAATTATTTCATTAAAAAAATTAACAATTGTTACAAACAAATAAAAAATAAATAAGAATGAAAATTACAAAAAATCAAATATTTAATTAAAATAAAAAAAATATTCATCATAAAATTAAAACATATGCAAAATATGAAAAAGAAAGAGATAAAAAAAAAACAAAAATTATAAAAAATTAAGTATTTAATTGAATACAAATATTTATAATAAAATAATAACTTAAAGAAAGGGGAAGATATGAAAAAAAAAAAAATTAAATATTTAATCTGAATAAAATAAAAATAACGAAGAATTAACTGTGAAAAATATGAAAAAGAAAAGAAAAAAATTAAATAAAAAAAATTAAATATTTAATTTAAAATATATTTGTGAATTAATAAAAAAATGAATTAAAAATAAAAATTACAAAGAATTAACTACTAAGTAAAATATATATCATAAAATTAAAACATATGCAAAATATGAAAAAAGAAAAGAATTACATAAATAAAAAAGGCAACAAAAAATGTATTATTAAATTAAAAAGAATATATATTTATGATAAAACATAATAATAAAAAATTTATGAAAAATAAAATTTACAAAGACTTGACTATTAAATAAAAAAATATTTATCATAAAATTAAAACACTATGCATATTTGAAAAGAAAAAAAGGAGTGAAACACAAAACAGAAAAAATAATCAAATAAAAACCTAAATTAAAAAAAAAATTAACTGTTAAATTGGAAAAAAGTTTATGATAAAATTATAACATATGCGCAATAGACAAGAGGAAAAAGAATTAAATAAAAACAAAAATTAAGTATTTAAATTAAAAAAATTATTCAAATTATGATAAAACAATAAAAAATCAATACAAAATAAAAGTTATAATATAAAATACAAAATACAAAAATTATATATATTATGACAAAACAATAAAAAATAAAAATCACAAAGAATTAACTATTAATGAAATAAAAAATAAAAAAAATATCACAAAATTAAAGCATATATGCAAAAATGAAATAGTAATCAATTACATAAATAAAAAAAGGCAACAAAAAATTAAATATTTATATAAAAAATAAATATTTATGACAAAATAATAAAAAATTAATTCAAAATAAAAATTACAAAGAATGAACTATTAATAAAAAACAAATAAAAAATATTTATCATAAAACTAAAGCACGTATGGATCATACGAAAGTGAAAAAAGTCTCAAATAAAAACCAAATTATAAAAAATTAAATATTAAATAAAAAACAAATAAAAAATGTATGATAAAATAATAAAAAAATAATTAAAATTGACAATTACAAGAAATTAATATTAAATAAAAAATAAAAAAATATTTATCATAAGATTAGAACACATATGGATCATACGAAAGTGAAAAAAGTTTCAAATAAAAACCAAATTATAAAAAATTAACTATTAAATAAAAAACAAAAAAAATTTATGTTAAAATAATAAAAAAATAATTAAAAATGGCAATTACAAGAAATTACTATTAAATAAAAAATAAAAAAATATTTATCATAAAATTAGAACACATATGGATCATAAGAAATTGAAAAAAGTTTCAAATGAAAACCAAATTATAAAAAATTAATTGCTATATAAAAAAATTATGATAAAAAATAATATAATATGATAATATAATATATATAATAATATAAAAAATAATTAAAAAATTAAAATTACTATTAAATAAAAATACAAAAATGAGAAAAGTTTCAAATAAAAACCAAAATACAAAAAATTAACTATTAAATAGAAAACTAAAGAAAAAATGTATGATAAAATAATAAAAACAATTACAAAAAAATTACTATTAAATAAAAAAATATGAAATTGAAATAAGTTTCAAATAAAATGCCTAATACAAAAGAGAAAAAGTTTCAAATAAAAACCAATTTTTTTTTTTAAATAATTTTTTGAATAAACAAAGAAATATTTTATCATAAAATTGAAAAAAGTGCATATTGTTTTATTTTAACAATTAAAAAATTAGCTTTTAAATTGAAGAAAAATGTTTATGATAAAATTATAACCTATGCGTAATAAAAAATAAGAAAAATAATGAAATGAATGCAAAATTTCCTGATAACTAACTACTAAATTAAGAAAATGTAAAGAAGAATTAATTTACGATAATTCTAATTTATAACACATTTAAAAAAAAACGGCAAATTGTATAAAAACGAAATCTACAGAAAATTAACTATTCAACTTTGCAAGTCGATGAAATGCTAATCGTAAAATAAACAGTTTTTAAACACATTGTACCATAAATCATGAAAAAACGCCTGTGAAGGTCCACAAAACTTTCAACTTCTCGAATATCAAATATTAATTTGAAAAATATTTAATAAAGCTGAATTGGAGTATGTACACAAACGACAGACGCGTAATCATATTTATTTGCTAGCATTATATACATACTTATGTATTTAAAATAAGTTTTTTGAAAAAATTGTGTACCATATTTGAGTGGAAAATAATAAAAAATAAAGAAAAATGAAGTAAACATAGAAAAACGTGTTTAAATTTTGCAGTGACAATAAGAAGGACTTTTAAAATTAAAGATTTTGAGAATATATAAGTACATATGTACAGTGGTGGGCACGAAATTAGCACTCTACGCTAAATTTAGCTTTATCTCTTCAGTTTTTCTTCTTTCTTGGAAAGATATTTCCCAAGTAGGGAATATTTATACGAAAAATTAACAAAATGTATATAAATTTGAGAGTATTCGCTTCCAAAACAAAAAGAAAAATACCCAAATTTTGTTACTCGAATACGAAATTAGTGAAAATCTGCAAGTTTCATTGCTAGTTCATTGGATCGAGCATATGGAGGAAATAGATTTTAAAATGCATGCATTAGTGCCATTTAAATTACCAATACGTTTGTTTTGCAATGTTTAAAAAGTTATTTGTGTTTTGTTTTGTAATTTTTGGAACTTTGATGAAATTTTTGTTCAACTATTAAATTTTTGTAAGCTTGATGCTTTAGAAGCCCAATGATCCACAAAAGTAAGGTTGTTTCTTAACGTATGTTGTTTTTAATATTTAAACGATTGCCTTCTACTTGTTGTTGTAGCAGCATGTACATTCTCCATATATGAACGGGAAATGCTGCTGGAGTGACAGTCCTAGGCCGAATATAATTCCGGGTCGTTCCGGTAATGTAGAAGCTACTTTCGTGGGAACGCCTTATGCTAGAATCCAACATTGATCCCCTTACATACTATATATGCCATGGAAGTAGTACCGTGTTTGTTAAAACCTTGAATATAAGCTTCTTCTTTATACAGCTGTTCGTAAGTGCGTCAACACCGGTGACAATCTTGAGTTACTTTGTTGGATGCAAGAAAAAAGACACTTGCAAAACTAAGGCGAAAACGACTTTTTTGAAAAATACCCCAATAAAAACAAACTGATTTTGAAATAATAAATCATTCATTATGCTATATTTTATTCTCAATCCTGAATGAGCCAATTCATTTTTAATGTAAGTTTTGGCATAACCTTTTACAAAATGCTTTATGTAGTTTTTAACGAAATTTTATAACAAATAACTGAGAGTCGCTGTTCGACTATGTTTATAAAAGTACAGCCCAATCGTGATAGTCCGACACATACGGGACCGACTCGTTTTCGGATTACCAAATATTCGGGACTACCGAAGGTTCCACTCCGTAGATCCCACTTAGGTAAAGAGGTGTTTCACCACGCTCGTATCGCTGAATTATGGCCCATTTATCATTCAGCGTAAGTGTTGTATGTTTACGTTTGTTTGACGTCGATGCCATCACTAAGTAAAACCAAATCAGAAAATAACGACATGAAAAAACAGAAAAAAATCACATCAACACCGTCAGAATTCGCGAGAGAACTGGCGTCGTTCAAATTTAATAACAAATACGTTGTGACCGGGAAACAAAACATAATCCCCCTCTGCTGCTCTGCTACGACTGATCAAAATAAAATAATGCCAATTGCATCCATAGACGTTATCAGGTTGTCGGATTACCGAACGTGTCGGATTAAGAAATGTCGGACTATCGCGATTGTACTGTATGTAGTTTAAATTGGCTGAACAGTTTTATGACGCCAGTCTTGTTTATTTCGAACTTCACCATGTAGGTACTTTGTTATACTTTTCATTGACATTATTAACACACGTCTACAACGTTCAACAGTAAATGATTCCCATGCTGCGTTGACGTTTTCAAATAACTGATCTAAATTTTGTGATATTCTACGTGCTGAGTGTATTTTTTAGTCTTTCAAAAGATGTTCTATTGTATTTAAGTCGGCACCCGAAGATGCCCAATCTAGAACAGTGATCGAATTGTCTTCGAAAAACCTTTTTGCAATACGAGATCAATAAATCTCCTTCGCATAATGTAGCACTACCTTTTGAAGTATCTGGTCTGACACCGTTCCACGAAACGCAGCCCCACACTATTATTGAGTCATCTGGACTGGTTGGTTTAGAGTGGTGATTCATCCAGAATCCAACTAGCGCTGTTAAAAATTGTTTAACAGTTATTTGCAGCAGGACTATATCCAGTCTGTGCGGTTTGGGAACCTTATTAGGTTGTTGACGTCTAAGCCAGACAGTTGTTCGAGACTCTCGACCGTGAAACCCTGCTTCTGCCAATCGAAGTGCAACTGTTCTTTTCGTTATTGGCTTTTCCAGGTGAATAAAAATGAATCGATAGATGTCATCAGCATCCTTTCTGGACTCTTGTTTTGGTTATCTAACGATCACCCTATCAAAATGGCTTGTAGTCTTTCGCGCTTTCTTTGCTCTGGGAACGTTTTCAGCTGTTTGTTGGAAAAGCACTATAGGATAATCCGGTATTTTGTAACTCTATGGTTGCTTTTGAAGAGCTGGGGTGCAATTTTTCCCTTTCAACCTTACTGAATCGTTTCAACTAAAGTAAAGTGCTGTAGGAGTACTCCAGATACTTTATTTTTTATTTGCTTTCCAGTTACGATATAAAACAGAAAACAATTCAGAATGTGGATATTGGATATTGGATAAAGACCGAATCCTTCTTCAGTATATTTCTTATAAAAATATCAGTATTTCTATTAAAACGCAAAAAATCTATGGGAACCCTTCTAGAGAACTCAAGATAAATGAAGGCATTTCAAGTGATCACAGCAGATGCTTTCCATTTCAATTCAACCGGGCTATTCGGGTCATGTTCTTCGATTTCGATGTAACTGAAATATGTTGCTCTCTGGTCAAAATAATGAGATACGTATTTTTTTGTTCGCCCGAAAAAATTTTTTTTCAAGAGTTATCGGCAATTTTGTTTTTCGACTCAAACTCGATTTTTTTTAATTATATAAGAATTTTTTTTTTTTAATGCCCATAACTTAGTCAAAAATTAACCGATTTTAATAATTCTGGGTTCAAAATGATCATAATTACTTACACGAGCGACGAGCGGGTGCTACTCCTAAAAGATAACGTTCTGCAGAGAACGTAGAAGAGAAGGTCGCCAAAAAGTTAAAAACAGGTGGCCATAAATATCCAACATTCAGTGAGGTCGTAAAAGGCGGCGGTGAGATACTGGCCGTCATTGACAAGGGAGAGGAAGAAGGGAACATTCCTAAGGAAAAATGGAGGTGGACTGAGGAGGCTATCGCCGAAGTTTACCTCCAGATCCTAGAGGAACATCCCGGACCCCCTCCCCTTTGCCATGACGCAGGCTGGTATCAAGGTAGAGCAAAGCTCATCGCCTGCGAGGACGTTAGGTCAGCCACGCTCTACAGGTTGGCCGTAGCCAGGATAGGAGAGGTTTGGATTCCGGCCAAGCCGGCAGAGCCAAACAAAATCGAGCAAATGTTCAAAACATGCAACTCACAACTGGAAGGTAGGGAAAGTAGAAGAGCCAATAGAGGGAAGAAGACAGGTGATGCTCATCCTCAATGGAGAATCACTCGCCCCACTGGCGCAAAAAAATAATGTTGTAAGGTTCGGGTTCGTTGACGCAATCATTCGGATCTATCGCAGCGTCGAATCGGCTTTGGACTCAGTTGAGGAGGGTGACATAGCCGGCTTGCGCAGCGATACTGAAGAAGGGTTGGTCTGCAGCCAGAGCTCAACCGATTCTGAGAGGCTGACCGGTGTGGGGCCGCTTTTCAACGAAGAGGATCTCCTCGCTGACACTGAGGGCGGGGAGATCTCGGAGGAGGACGTTGATGTCACGATGGTGGAGACGAAACGGACAGATTCACATGAAGCTGATCCAAATTAATCTCCTCCTTTCCGTCCGCTTGGCTGCCGGTGGACTTGACGTAGCCCTCATTCAAGAGCCATGGATATGCGGGAACAAAATCTGTGGACTCGGAGTGAAGGGCTTCAAACTAATTGCCGTACAAAACACATGTAAGATCCGCAGTTGCATTCTAGCTAGAAATAATATCAATATTTTCTTGCTTCCACAGCTCAGTAGCGGCGACTTGGTGGCGGCAAGCAGCGAGCTTGGGAAAACCGGCTTTTGGCTTGCCTCCGCCTATATGGCTAACGAAAAAGACGCCCCGCCGGAAGAGGTTCGCGTGCTCGTAAAAGAGCAGCTCTGAAGAAGAAACACCTGGTTGTCTCCTGCGACGCGAATGCACATAACACCCTGCGGGGGAGTAGCGACACTAACGCTAGAGGTGAGTCTTTACTTGACTTTATCTTAGAAAGCAAAATTAGTGTGTTGAATTTAGGCTCAGAGCCGACCTTTGTCACAATGAATAGGGAGGAAGTTCTGGATATCACTCTGGCTTCCGACATGTTTTCCAACTACTAGTTTGACCCATTTCTCCTGTGCCAGTTTACTTAGCGAAGCAAACCGACAGTTTTAGAAAAAAGTAGTCAATGGCCCTTGCAGCATTGACAAATTAATTCAATTCAATAAGGAAGGAATTGATGTCTAATTAAACGAAAGTTATTTATTTGTACCAAACATATTTTAGTCTCCCCATATCCATACCAAACATCCAGGTTTTCCTATATCCTTTAACTCACACTCGATATTTTTTCCGTACATTTATTTTGCAAATTTACTTACATACATATATATGTATATATGTACTATAGTACATACACAGATCGTGCTTATGGCAATAAACATTTTCTGCTACATTTTTAATGTAGATTTGTGGAAAGCCTTACAACTAGAAAATTTCGTATAAAGTTAAATCTGATGTTAGTAAAGCTAATATATAAATTAATGAAAAGCGAATAAAGCTATTTAATAAATATGCAAATTATTGAAGCATATCCCTATCATATATATTATATTAATGTAATACAGAGCAAAGCAAAAATCATTGTTGCGCGTTTTATAAGGCAATTTTTAGCAGGCAAACCTCTGCATACTATGTATTCAAATCTTCCTATTTTATCCTTCTTGTTTACTGAGGCAATTCACTGGCTTTTGGATAAAGGCACTTCTACACTCAAAGCATTTACATAAGAACTACTTTGCTTGGCTTCAGGCTCGTTTTATAAGCACAAAATTCTTTAGCTAATCCAATGCTTATTGTTGCATATCATAATCTGTGATGATAACTAAAACTAGTGGTCGCTCGCCGTCAGCATCGCCATTACTGCTGAAATGCGGCTCACTGATTTCCGTTGTTAAACCCGTGGCCGGTGTGTCTGCATCCAGCGCAAGTAGAGCTGCATTGTTATTGTGCGGCTCAGAATCGGCACTGACACCGCCACTGGAGCACATAGAATTTGTTGAATGAGTTGATGAGCTATCACCGGTCAGTGGTGGTGTTTCCATGAATAATTCAATGGGCATATGCTGCTCAATTACATTGATTATGCTATTATTCAATTGCAAATCCGATAAATCCGTATTTGCCTCAGTTTCTTCTTGCTGTTGTTTATGTTGGAGTGTGGCAGTTGCCAATTTTGTTGGATTGCTATGTGGAGAATGCTGATATTGTTTGCTTCTAAGGCTACTGTCATCTTTTTCAGTTTTCACTTCGACAACTTTCGAATCACAATTACGTTCCATTATTAATCCCTTGGTTTGCTTTAACACTAATCCTCGCCCAATTGTCGACAATTTATTTTGCTCTCTCTTTCGCACCCTTACACCTAAGTCCTCATGTTATTTGCCAGACATCATCGGTTGATCCGTTAACATCGAAATTGTGCACCCAGAGTTAATGTGATCCATAACTTGTTCCTTGAGCTGCGCTACATGATCTTTCAAAGTTTTAACTACTGAGCCCAGCTCAGAATTTTCGCCCTTAAGAATTTTCACTTTATCTTCCAATTTCGATATGCGTTCGAGCTTACGTTTTCGGCACTTCGATGCTGCCACGCGATTGCGTTGGCGCTTACGCTCCAACTTGATTTTCTCTTGCGTTTCCATATCAATAGGGCTGAGTGCTGCAGGCGATCCAGGATTTTGTGGCTCATCTTTGATGGCGACTGGGAAGGTTTCTGTAGAAAATAAAGTAACAAAAATTAGAATCAATTGCCATGTTTCCAAACATGCTACATACCTAAATTAGTGTAGGTGAAGGTTCCGCCACTTATACCAGTACCAACAACTGATGCACTGGAGGTACTGGTTGTAGTCGCCGTGGTACCAACATTGACACTACTGTTGGTCGTTATTTGTGCAGCCTGCGATTTCTTGCTTTGATGTAAATTACTCAAGGCCTCTTCGAATCCTTTGACATATGCTTCTTGCTCGGATGTTACCTATAATAGTGACGAATTTTAAAATTACTACTCAATGAAATGAATGACATAAAAGCCAATTACTTACCGTACTTGTTTTGCTAGGGAATATAATCCCAGGCTGCGGTGTCGGCATAACGTTGCTAAGCAGCATCTTCTCAATATCAGGTGTATTAATAGTTTTCAAATTCTCCAAACTGGGAGAATCGATGTTGAGTGGCGAAGGTGCCACAAGACGTTGCTTCTTTGCCGCCACTTTGTTTAGATCCAACGATACCGGCCGTTTATTTGTATTTGCAGCAGTATTGATGGCACTGGCTGCAGTTGTGTTAGGCGTTTGGAACGTCAAATTAAGGTCGTTCGTTTCCGTTTTGGGTATGATAGGTACCGATGGCGCGGTGCTGCCAATAGACGCAGCTGCGTTTGTAGTTGTTGTTGCGCTGATAGTAGTTTTCATAGTAAAAACCTTAATCCGCGTGCGAAAGCCTTCTATCCGTGAACTGATGACGTCACTAGCAGATATGTATTAATTATGTATGTATGCACGAGTAGATTTACGGTGTTTTCAGCTGTTTTGCTTTTTGTCAATACGAAATATGGTTGGGGCCTTGGAACTGTTGCTGCCGCCACTCGTCGTTGCAGCGCTTGTTGTTTTTATTTTACTTTCGCGGTATACGCGTTGCGCTGCGATTTTATCTTGGATGACTCACCAGCACTACCAGTTTGCGGTCGTTGTCTTCCCCGCCCCTCGGTTAATCAATCTTTCCTATTGGAATGTTATCGCTTTGTTGGAAAAACAAGCAAACTGCGCCTTTTTGGTTAGAATTTTTGATTGTTTTTGAACAAAAACTCCAAATCAAATAGTTTCACTTCCTATTCCCAGGCATTTATAATTTATATTTGGCTTTATCTAATTGCCTGTTCTAGTGTTTATCACAATAGTTTTTTATGACGCAAATTCACTTTCTGCACTCAAATAGGCAACTTGCACCACTTTTTATGGTCAATTATTAACTAAAATCACACAAAATCGTTGAAACTTATTATTATGATTTTATGCAGCCCCACAAATAAGTTATTAATTTTCTAATACGAATACCCAATTGGTACAAGACGCACAAACACGACAAAACCAATTGGATTGAAGGATTTCACGAAAAAACACATCAAATTCGCAGCAGTCGCGTATTTATACTGACTAGGGTTGCTATTAGTTTATTAAAAAACCGTACTGAAAATAATAGAAATTTAATGGATAATTCAAACACTTTCTTAAACGAATGCTTTTATAATAATCAACTATTTTTCATTAGAAAAAACGCAATTTCTTAAGTCTGCATGTTATTAAGTCTATTAAGTGATAGTGTTTAAATATGATTTTTACGAGATAATTGTATAACTAAATGCAGCCCTGAAGAAAAATCCTCTAGATTGACAACCGAAATTCCTCAACTTGTTAACTTGTATCTGCGAGAGTCATTTCTTTATTTATTGCGAATACAGTTGCTAAAAAATTGAAAAAGAAAATGAATTTGAATGAAGCTTGCCATAAATATTCTATTTGGCGTGGAAAGTGATTTAGATTATTAAATAATGATCAATTGACATTTTTACTACATATAAAATATTTACAATTACATACAATAATGATCAATTGAAATTTTAACTATATAATATTTCCAATTATATTTAGCATTGATATTCACGATAATAACATATGTATGTAGTTATTTTAATAGTCAATTTGTTTGTTTGCTTAAAAAATGAGTGCGATTTTGCACAAATAGATATACGAGTAGTTATATAAAACAGACAATCCAATATATTGTATTTCTTTAGCTAGTCACCGTAAACAAAAACCTGCAAGTTTAGCTGACCTCCGCCATTTTCTTTGATATTACTTCGAAAGAAATAACTTATAAATTTGATGATTTATACAATGGTCGAACTTTTTCAAAATTGTTATGTTTTGAAGCTTGAAGTTCTATTGTTGTAGCAGCACAAACATACCCTATAAATGCAAAACAATGCTGTTGGAGTGATAGTATTTGGCAGGATATAAATCCGGATCGCGCTGCAGACGCAGAATCGGCTGTCATCTGATTTTATCCGTCGCTCCGGTGGCCTAACTCTAACTAAATACATTTTTTTATAAAAATTAATTAAATATACATTTATAAATATTACTTTTCTAGTTTATGCAAGGATTTCCAATGAGAAATTGGGATGGGCTGTTTCTATTGATTTAGAAGAATTTTACAGACCTAAAACTAGTAACTCGCAGTAGAAAAAGATGTAGGGGATAAGAGTATTGGATGCAGCTACAAACATTCCATTGATTATTTCCCTAACTTCAACATATGTATGTATAACATAAAATAATATTTTCTGGTTTTGTTTTTAATCCTACAAATTTTACGAAATCTGTATTTTGCCTTAAATGAAGTATAAAACATTTTTTCATAACAATGAAGGCACATTGCAAAGGTAGCCAGTGGAGAAGCTGATTTGTTTTTGGCCTCTAAATTGTCAGAGTTTGTTCAAATCGCTCTAAACTGTGAGTCTTTGTTCATAGATTTTGACATTCTCGGAACCAAAAGCAAAAACAAAATTCATTGCTCTTGTAGTTTTTGGTTCACTGCTACTATCTGTTTAATGTGCCTTGACAACAACGAAATTTCTTTAAACAATATTTCAGACATTTAATAAAATATTTTTGCAAAACGTCTACACCATTGTATTTTTCAATAAACAAACTATAAATGCCATACCTGTATCATACAGGCTTGATGAGCTGCGTACATTACATAATGGATTTTTTTAGGTTACATACAGGCTGTATGTAAATTTGAATCTACCTATTTTTTGACAAGCCTCAAACAATTTAGTCCCAGAAAGTCGGTGGTTAATGTATCAGATACGAGTAGGCACAGGTTTTGAGATAAAGAAGTCTATTGAACTGAACCGTCCAAAATGGGAGTTGAGTATGCCTCTGGCATACATCTTTTATCAAATTAAATTAGTGGTAGATAATTTTCTTCTACATGGTAGGCTTTTGATTTACTTGCATTATAACTTATAACTCGCATACGAGTACTTCCATATTCAGCTTCACGATAATCATGTTTTTAATGATAGATAAAATAGACAGATAGTTTATGACATAAGTTATTGGCATAAAGTAGTAGTCCAGTGTAACGACCGAAATTTCGACGTTTTTTCATGAATCTTTTTAAAAAAGAAAATAAAAGGCGATCGTTTTAAAGTTTTTACATGTTTTATTGGTGTTTCTTAAAGTTAATTTTATATTAATTTGTTTAAAATTTTTAACGTCAAAGTGGAGTCCATAGTCCAAGTGGTTCGGGTAAACACACAGCCTTCCAAAGTCATCTGAAATAAAAAATTCGAAGAGATTATTATTCTGTAGACTTTATTTTAGGTCCTGAACCTAAATGATACATAAAAAAAAAAAAATGGCGGACTTGTGAAAAAAGTTCTCAAAATCTAATTTTGTTTCTTCATAAATTGTTTAAATTAAATAGTTTAATATTAAAACATTAAATGTTTTAAACGTCCGGGATCTAAATATGTGTGTCTAGAATAACGGGTTAAATTTTTAGCCAAATCGGTTGAATAGTTTTGAGTCAGTGATTCCTCGAAATTTCGAAAACATGGTTTTGAGAAAAACGCGTTTAAAGTTTCGACAATAGATTTTGTATAAAAAAATTATATTTGCATTAATCAGCTATACCTGGTGCATAGAGCAGTCCTTCCGTTTCCTTAAAGTTGTCATTTTCAACAGCTTTTAGAGCCCTACGTAAAGTTCCGGCCTCTTTACAGTTGGCTTCTGCAGTTTTCTCTGCTCTTAAAATCCGTGCATTGTCAACATCGTCAGCGTAGTCCCTGGATGTTTGTCCTAATGTAACGGCCATTGTTTCCATAACCTTGAGTACATGTAGAAAACCCTCATTAAAGTTTACATTTTAACTGCGATTCTAACGCACCAAACACCAAAGCGAAACTGATTAAAACGTACTTGAAACTAGAGTCATGGTTTACTTCAAAATCACTGTTATCTTTCAGTTTTTTTTGCGCTTGTACTCACAAACTCAGTATCAGCTTCGGCAGTAAATTGATTCCCCTTAAATTATCTCTTTCTTTCACCTTTATTTTTGTGCTAACATCCACTAAAGCGCTTGTTTCCCATTTCAGAGCAGTGTGTATTCGTCGAGTGCAAAACGTTTACTAATGGACTGCTCAATGGTTAGTAAATATATTGTACCAAATTCTTATATTTTGTCCATGTAAGTAGATTTTTTTGGTACTATACGTATACCTGGGTATACCTGGGTTATACCTGGGTATACGTATTGTATATCGGATAATAAAAGAGGGGACGGTCAGAGCAGCTGCTGCTGGCGTGTCACACGCTTTCACACACTCTACGGCGCGCTCTCTTATTTTAGCTATAGCTTTAAAAATAATTAAAATTTCTGTCTGAAATTTGTATAGTATATTTTTAAGATGTTTTTCTTCCGAAAAATGTGAATTCGATTTTTTGAACCCGTCACACCGGACGACTACCATTAATGGAAAATCACCAATCTCAACTTATTTCTACTATTCGAACATTTTTTGCCTTCCACTGACCTTTGAATTAAATTTTCTTCCGAACTGAGAATACTTAGCTTCATTAGGACCCGAATTATGATAAGTTGCTGTATCCGGTTTCTACATTGGAAGAAGATCCAACCAATCCACGTGACTATTAATTGAATGAAAAAACGAGAAATCAATAGAATTGGAAAAGGTCGTTTTTAAATCAATAAATGTAAAAATCTAGAATCCTATAAGCTGTAAAATTCGCTGAGAGCCGAGTAACGGTCCACGTTTACGCACTCTTCTGTATTCTCTCAACTATGATATACTCTATTTGATACTCCCTAATGCGAATAACCAACTATTCGAGAGATATTAGCTTTTTTTTAGTGTTGCACAGTGCTTCTCGTTTTCCACCCCGCCCACAAAAAAGGTGTGTTTTATATACATACGAAAAAAAATGTGCCAAAATATGGTAAACGCTTTAATATGCTAATGATAGATATTATTGTGTGAAACAATGCACCATTCTCGACCATATAACTGACATCAAAAGCACAACAACAAACAATGGATACAGAATTAAACAGCTTCCATGGCTTGTGGATTGAAGGGCAAGTGAGGTTTGTGGTTTTAGTGCACAAAAGTTATGGTCAAGTGCTTCGAGGAAAATGAGAGCAGAAAACTTCAAGATGCATACACTTGTTTGTACAAACATATGAACATATGTATGCTATGTTAGTGAAGTACAATATGTATATGAATGCGAAAGTATGTATGAATGCCTTGATTTGTTTTTAACAGCAAACTTTAAATGCAATCAAGATGATGGTTGTTGCCGAAACCAACAATCAAGAACAGAGTAGTGCCAGTAGACATACAGCCCACGACAAACTATAGCACCTCAGTATTTTTTATCTATTTTGACTATTTCTCGTTTTTGTTTTTTCAATGTTCATTTTTTTCTTTAAAATAATAGCTTATTGAGTAACATTAATCATGCAACTCCGATTTTCAAACTTTATTCAAAAATTGGAAACATTCCAAAAATTTTAATTCAATGGCACGATTTTTATGAGAATTTGTTGAACAATTTTTGGTACGCAGTTTTATTGCTTATTCAATTTTAAGTGTAAGTTTGAAGTTGCTGAAAAACCCCGTTGATTTTTATATTTTTTATAATGACGGTGTTGGGCATGCGGGAATGCACTAAATTTTTATTTTATAAGAAGAAAATGCGTAACACCGACAAGAAAAAAATTATTTAAAAATCAATCGGGCTTTTCAGCAATTTAGACTAAAATTTATTAAGCTATAAAACTGCATACCAAATATTTTTCTAGATATTCTAGATAAAACCATGGAAGTGTAATGAAAAGTTTGTGGAATTTTAATTTTTGTACCAGGTTCGGAAATTGGATTTATATGGTTTTTGTTGGGCAATTAAAATAAATAAATAAATAAAAAAATAAAAAAAATGTTATCAAAACTGTCCAAAATATTTAGCTGCTATCGTTTTGTCGCGGGGTGTATCTACATACATACGTACTTATGCATACCTGAAGTAGCTTTTATGTCAAATCTTCGCGTTGATCAAACAAACAAAAAATAAATACTTACATACCTACATATGCACATATAATGGCATCTACCGCTACTGCAATTGTTCTAAATGCTGATCAGTGATGCAGTACAGCACGAGCGGCGAATATTTGACTAGGTGACTTGTGAGGTTGAAGGTTGAATCAACCAACGAACATGAAAAAGAAGCAAGAAGCAGTAAAATATTTATAAAAAGCTTAAGGATTTCCTGCGTTGTTCGTCAAGAACCGCAGATGAATATTTGCATACATATATACGTACATAAATACTTACCCATATACATACATATTTACACCAGTGCTCACAATAAAAGCAGCGCGATAATTTGCAAAGTTCTGACCATTCTTATTTTAGGATTTTTTTCTTTTTTAATTTATTTAATAAAAATACAGCTCATACTACAAAAACAAAAAAACAAACTAAACTCAAAGCTTTATTCTGCGTGCAAAATTAAAAAAATCACCAAATTTTCATTTTAGTTTCACATATTTTATTTAGAATTTAAAAAAAAAATCTAGGAATGCAATTTTGTAACCCCTTCATTTTGGTATTATGCTTATTTAAAATAGCTCAAAATTTGGGTTGATTTTTGTTAATTTTTTTCTTATGGAGACCGCAAAAAAATTGTCAACTTTAACTTTAACTTAACTTTCACTTTATGATGCCAAAATTCGATAGGCTATTAAACCACATACGCTGAATTTTTCTAAAAATTCTAGTTTCTAACAATAGTACTAAAAGTTTTCAAAGTGTGAAGAAAATCTTCTTACTTTTTTTATCTTTTGTTTGTTTTTTTTTTATCTTGAGTTTGAAACTTTAAGTTAAATGCTTCTCGTTGTAGTACAAACTGTAATTGTACATAAAAAAATGTTTAAAAAAATAAATTTCATTTTCAAACCTTATCATAAATATGTCACGCTGCCATTTTTGTGAACACTGGTGTAAATAAGTACATATGTATGTATCTACCAATATTAGTTATCGCCACTACATCTAGAACCACTTGACCATTTCGGTTGTTGGAAGATTGATATGCATGTAAGTGTCTAACGGTTGGATTGATCTTGTCAGTGTTGCAGTGGTAGAAGTGATGGAAAGATCACGGAGAAAAAATATTTTTTTTGTTATCGCATAATAATGAGCAGCGGAAAACATAAATCGTTTCGAATAGGAACAAGAGAATTGTTCTTTTTATCAATGAAATTTCTGGTGTAAGAATCGCATATTTAATTTATTGGTTTTTTTTCTTTTATATTGTATGTTCGCTGCCTTAAATTGCCATTCTAAGCTGTCAAGTGGCATGTCGCTTTGTTGTATAATAACAACGGTTACTTATTAATTGCCATACTTCAGTGCACAGCATAACACTTAAGTACTGCTTTTAATTTTCTTATATGGCACACTCATAAGCATCCACACATACATACACACATGCATACACCTATGCAAACTGAATTTTTAAAAAAATTCCAACAATAGTTTTAGTTTCACACTTGTTGCACAGATAAAAGCAAAGACATGTTGCATTACATAAATATAAACGTACATACAAATATACATACGTATGTATTAGAGATGTGTCTTGATGGCAGTACCGAGGGGATCGGTACTCTGACGGTAGGACGCTTAGTTCGAGTTAAAGTCGCATACTGACGGGGATAGACTTTCGATGTTTCCTCCTCTTAAAAAAAAATTCCGATCCAACTCATTCCGATGTTCCGACATTCATACATTTTTAAGTGACAAATCTCATCCAAAGCAAAGCAATCGTTGACTAAATCCATTTACAGCGCTACTTTTATTTTGTAGTGCATATTAACCAACGTTTAAGTGGGTACCTGACGACGTCGCCCTAACTCCACGGTGCTCAAAAACATAGTGGATCAAATGAACGCTTTGATCAGCGCCCCAAATCGCGAAGAGCCTAAAAGCATTTACGATACCAATTGGTAGTGTAGGCTCCTTAGCGGGGTTCTAGGTAAACCTCTGCCGTGCTTTGGGGCTGGCATTTGGTGCCAATATAACTCCACATCAAACCAAAAAGGATCTACCCGCATTTGGGTATCAGCCCACAACCACCAGGACACTTCCTGAGAAGCGGACCGTTCTCACAAACAGGTCGAAGAAAACATCAAGCGCTTCTATTCCCTGTGGCACCAGATTTCAGTCTCCGGTCGGACTTCGTAGCCGAAACTACAACCAGTTGAGCTTCCATACAGCTCTGGATTAGCGGTCTTGGTAAAAATATGCCATATCCCACCAAAAAAAAACACACACACAATCTCCGAGCAACTTACTTGAAAGCACAAAATATCTTCGGACTTCACGCGCATACTGACCTAACATTTAGGCATTCCGATGGGTGGATACTACACTACCCTCATCATACGCTCCATCAGTCTACCTAAGCCCCACACTCCTAAGATTCCTAATGTTTGAGTAGATCGAGCATTCACAGAGGACAAACACCGAGTTCTCACTTGACGTCCAACAAACGAATTCCTCACTTACGGACAGTTGTCTCTTATACAAAAACGCTTTGAAAGGTCCATGCCCCATAAGCAGGAAGCACGCAAAGTGCAGTTGTTAGAAAAAATTTATAAATTTACAACACACAACTTGGTTTATTCTAGCAACTGTACATGTACCGCTGACCAATTGCAACGCGATGCACTGTGGGATTTTTTACTCTTTTACGATGCCAAAATGAAAAGAAAGAAATTGCTCCGATAATGACTATTTTTTAGTATGAAAATATACTCCAAATGTATTTTACAGTTTTTAAATTATAATTGTGGTATGTTACTTTGGGATACCGTGCAGTAAAAAACCCCTAAAATTTATGTAACTTCATTGCTTTTCTTCTTGCCTCGAGATGATTGGCTAGACTTGATTGGCAAACAGAATCCAAGTAACACTGCTAATTAGTTTGCCACGGCGTGATTTAGGTGTTGGATACACGGCCATAGCACTCTGGCTGCGTCCAACTAATCCTGTTGACTATTGTTCAGATCAACAATACATATTTTAATAGGTTATTTAGTACTAGAATTCCAGTTATAAGTGAGTGGCTTGACAATATACCTGGTCGGAAAGCCTTCTTTACAAATGTCTCAAAGCTGGACTTCGGCGTCTACTGTAAGAAGCCAAAAGTAAACGTTTCGATCCATCTTCCCAATTACTGTAGCGTATTCCATCTGAAATTCTAGCCATCAATGAGGTAGCCGTCTGGTTAGGCAAAAATATGAATTGCTCAAAGGCGCCACTTCATCGGTCAAAGAAAAAGGCATTTATGTTAGTTGCTTTGGTCACAGTTAGTTGCTGAATCCTAGGTCGACATGCTCAAAAGAAACTGCATGAAAGAGGAGAGAAGGAGCCTGTCAGACATCTTCTTTGCCATAGTCCCGCGTGGCATGCCACTAGGTTTGGATACTTTGGCTTATCGCTTGAATGATACCTTGAATGCTTCCTTCAGCCAGATCAATGGGTTTGCACTTAAAACAAAATGGTTTAATGAGGAGTAGCAGGTAAACTGCTACTGTGGTATCAAAATGGTTCGGCAACGGTCTAAGAGAGTTGGTTTAAGACAGACTGCCACTTTCATCTTTCTTGTACCTACCTGCCTATTGTAAATTAATATAATGTTTGATCCGTTATTGTGAAAAACTTATATAGCTTCATCGAGTTCTGTGCAGTCTTTACCACCAAAATGTCCTTTAGGATGCAGTGTTTAAATTGTTTTTTCCTGCTACATAAAAATGGCGTTAAAATATACTAGTAAAACTTTTGGCCCGGAGCCCGTTCTGCCACTCCCTTCTGCAGCCATCAAAGCCACAGTTAGTAAAAGGGTTACTCTAACCCACAAGCGAGCCTGGCAGGCTGAGAGAGGCTGCAGATGGATAAAACTGATTTTACCTATCCTAAGCAGAAGGGACTGCAGGCAACTGGTTGGACTGATGACGGGCCACTTTCTATGGGCGAAGCAAATGGAAAAGGTGCATTTCTGTCTTGTCAAATTTAATTTTTGCGAAATATGTTTATATCTCAAATTTAGGGGAACTCCCTTTTTGTACATACAAGCAAATTTGTTGGTTAGAGCAATTGAAATGTGTTAATATTTTGTGAATTATTAATGCAATCAGACGTGTTTGGTAAAGAAATTTTTTATTGATATTAAAATAAAAGGTAAGCCAAAAAATATTTTATATAATATTTATTCAGTTATTTATATTTTTTAATTTGGTTAAATATTTTATGTATCCCTAAAAGAAAATGTCAAATACAAAACTAAAACGTAAAGCAATTTCTTTGGAAACCAAAATTGTAATTTTAGATCGCCTTCGAAATGTAGTAGGCTCAGCATTTCTTGGCAAAATGTTCGGTTTAAATGAAGCCACAATAAGAACTTAAAAAAAAAATGAAATTTAACTAGGCAATCGGTGATTTCTGGAACGAAACTATCTGTTAAGTCTTCAACGTACACTAGAGATGCTACTAAAGAAAAAATGGAAAAAACACTCATAATATGGCTTGAGAACAATGCACAAAAACAAATTCCCGTAGACGGAAACAATATCAAAGAGCAAGCATTAAGGTTTTATAAAATGACAAAAGACGAACAACCCATACAATCAACTAATGAGAAAAGCTACGAATTTCTGCAAGCACAGGATGGTTAACGGAATTTCTCCAAAGGCATGCGCTTCATAACATACAAATCAAGGGCGAGGCTGCTTCTGGAAATCAGAAAGCCGCCAAAGAATTTCCACTAAAACTAAAAAAAAAATAATAGCCGATGGTGCATACAGTCCAGATCAGGTTTTTAATGCCGACGAAACTGGTCTTTTTTGGAAAAAAATGCCGAGAAGAACATATGTGGCCAAATCGCAAAAAAGCGCTGGTGGTTTCGAAAGTTGAAAAAGATCGAGTCACATTTTTATTTTGCAGTAACGCTTCTGGAGATCGGATGTTAAAGCCCCTGCTTACTTAAGCCTCGAGCAATGAAAGGTGTCGATTTTGGTACATTCCCAGTTAATTGGCCAATAAGAAAGCACAACTACAGTTTTCACAGAATGTTTCATTAAATATTTTGTACCAGAAAGTAGAAAATATATGAATGAAAAAGGCTTAGAATTTAGAGTTCTTCTGTTGGTAGACAATGCACCCGGTCATCCTCAGTAGGAACACGAAAATGTACAAGTTTTGTTCCTGCCAACGAATACCACATCCCTAATCCAACCACTGGACCAAGGAATTATCGCAACATTTAAAACTTACTACATCAAAAGAACATTCCAGTACATTTTGGACACTTTGGATAAGGATAATACTCTTACAGTAATTGATGCTTGGAAAAAGTTTTCATGCTGCTTAAGCATTATCAGATTTACGACCGCCAACCTTAAACGGATGTTGGAGAGCAATTTGGCCAGAATGTGTAAAAAGTAAAAATCCTGTGGATCCAAATACAAAAGAATATCCCAATATAATAGATTTGGCACACGCAGTTGGTGGGAAGCGTTTTGATGACTTAGTATTCGATGACATTGATGAACCGACGATTGATAAAGTTCTTAGCGAAGAGGAAATATTACATTTTGCCTCACAGAATACTGATTCTATAAAAAGCAGTGATAGTGAAGAACCTGTAAAATTAACTGCAAATTTAATTCAAGAAGGACTTCAATTTGCAAATGAATTAGGACACCATTTCATCAAACATTGTATATGTGATTTAATTAAATAAAGATGAATACTTGTTCTTAAAAAATCCTTGTTTTTCACTAATTTTAATAGGTTTTAGAGATTAGGAATTAATCACCTATTTTTGCATACGTCCAATGTCTTTTTTTACACGGTTTTTTCTGTAACTAATCTACCGTGTAAAAACAGAATTAGGTGTACTCGAGTGCAGTACAATGGACCTTATTGTGTCTGAGTGCTGTACTTGCTAGTCTATCTCGAAAAAAAACCTCTTATATATATATATATATATATAATTGGCGCGTACACCCTTTTTGGGTGTTTGGCCGAGCTCCTCCTCCTATTTGTGGTGTGCGTCTTGATGTTGCTCCACAAATGGAGGGACCTACAGTTTCAATCCGACTCCGAACGGCAGATATTTTTTATGAGGAGCTTTTTCATGGAAGAAATACACTCGGAGGTTTGCCATTGCCTGCCGAGGGGCGACCGTTATTAGAAAAATGCTTTTCTTAATTTTGGTGTTTCACCGAGATTCGAACATACGTTCTCTCTGTGAATTCCGAATGGTAGTCACGCACCAACGCATTCGGCTACGGCGGCCACTTAACATTATTTATTCTCTCCAAAATTTCAGCATCGTATCTATTTCTGTGATGTGGCTATGCATTTTGGCATTCGAAAGTAGTAAAACGTCATACTGTGCAACATGGCGGAAGAGCGCGTTCAAGATCAAAATTCATGAAATAAAAAAAAGAAATGTCAAAATTTGAAAAAATAAAAGAAAACAATACAATTTTTTTTTTAAATTAAAATTTTTATTATAAAATTTGTTTTATCTTTCTTATTGAAAACATTTTGTTTTTTGCAATTTCTTTTTTAATTTCTATTTGTTTACCAAATAGTTTTTTTTAATTAAAACTTTTTTATCTCAAACATTTTTTTTACATTTTTTGATTTTAATTAAAATTTTTTTTTACCAAAACTACAGAGCATGACGAGATATTTCATGAGTGTCCTTCTCCGTGCGCAAAATTTGAAAAGGGGTCTCTAATTCCGCTTATCTCAATCTGTCTTATGCCGTTGTTTCGTTGCCTGCGGGATCCCGATTTCCGGATTTTCCATCTCTTGTATGCTTAATAAATATATGATTGTATATTTTCATATTTCCGTTGAGAGTCACTTGTATTTAATTTGTCAAGCAATTGTAATATTTTTTTGATTAATTTATTACAACAAAAGAAAATACAATACATTTCGATGTTGCTGTATGAAATGAAATTGCAAAAATTATGAAAGCATTCCGATATGTGTTCAATTTATTGATTGATGGACACAGTACATGCAAAGGTGCTTAGGGCCTATTTGTAAATATTAAGTGCTATAGAATTAAGTATTAGGTAACTAATGGTAGTTTTTAACCGAAATTCATCTTAGTATATCAGCTTAACCCTGTAATTTTATTTTTGTTCCCATTGCGCAGGTTATTACATTCTGTCAAAAAAGTACCGGGAATTGTTCAATAAAACGCAAAATAGTTGTTTAGTCATCAAAATTTATTTTGTCGCCTTCGAAATAGGCTTCATTCGAAGCAACAAACATTTGCCAAGGATTAGTCCAGTCATCAAAGCACCTTTTAAAGGCGTTTGAAGAGATCTTCTTCAGGTTCTTCAGCGAATTCTTCTTAATCGCCTTTATCGACTCAAAGCGGCGTCCGCGGAGTGGCAATTTAAGTTTTGAGAAAAGGAAAAAGTCACAGGGAGATAAATTTGGTGAATACGATGGTTCTTCGATGATATTTGCTGAGTTTTTGGTCAAAAAAAGGGTGACAATATGAGCCTTGTGAGACGGTGCGTTATCATGGTGCAAGATCTATGAGTTTTCTTTCCACAAATTGGGTCGTTTTCTACGCACATTAACATAATATTCTTTATTTACTGTAGAACCATTTGGAATGAATTCCGAGTGCACAACACCATGATAATCAAAGAAAACGAGTAGCATGAATGTTTTTCACTTTTGACCGACTTTGACGTCGTTTTTTTAGGATCGGCTCACGTGGATGGCGCCATCCCGCCGCCCGTTGACTGGTTTGCATGTCAAACTCATATATTCACGTCTCATCACCTGTTATGATGCGCTGGATAAACGTTGGGACCGACGTCACTTGCCCAAACAAGTCTTCAGCTACCTTTTTCCGATGAATTTTTTTAAAGAAATTCAACTCTCTTGGAACGAGTCGGGCTGCCACGTGTCTTGGCATCTCATACCCAATTGATGGGGTAAAATGCTGCGAATTGGTTCGTGAGACACGCTAAGGTCACGAGCTACACCGCTCAAACTTAAATGATGTTTTCCTAGCATCGGGGCAAATCTTCCACGACTTCTCGGGCATCTGTAAAAGCTTATGTTATACCACTCGTAGACCCGTGTTTTTGATAAAGCACACTCGCCATAGGCTTTCTGCAACATTTTCAATGATTCGCAAACGAAATCCTGTTCAAAACACATAATTTAAGACAAATTCTTTGTTCGATATTTTTATCCATAGTGAAAATCGCAGAGCACAACTGCGGTTGATTGATATAATTAAATACCAAAAACAAGCTAATTGACAGATCAAGCTCAAACTCTGCGACAACATTCAAACTCGGTCAACATTCCAGCAAAAAAAATTTGTGTTACGTGTAACGCGCGCTTTTTAAAGGAACAATTCCCGAAATTTTTTTGACAGAATGCACTTCGCGGAGGGCATTTTAAGATAATTGGGACGATCAAGGAAAAAAAGGTGTTGAAAATTAGAAGAAAAGGATTGCGCGTATTGGTTACCATGGAAATTACTTTTGAGATAATAAAGTATATAAATATCAATGAATAATTAACCGCCTTCGTTTTATTGACGAGTTCAGGACACTTTTTTGAAACAGGTACAAATGTTTTCACTTTTAAGGAATGACAGTGTGGTCACCATAAAGTTTAAAATCTTCTATGGTAATCGTTTGTGAGATGACTTTTTTTTCCTTTCTAGCCATGAGCCGACTAAATCTTTTCGGCTTTTGGCGATGAAATACCGTTTCGACTACTTTCGATAGTTTTCGTTGTCGAAAGTTTCCGGTCTTTAATAATATACATTGCCTCAAGTCGAACTCATATGAAGTGAACACCTGCTTTTTTTTTTTTTTTAGATTTGGTGGTTTAAATGGCAAAGTGATCTTTTCAGCTTACATTCTGAGTGAAATTCGTAGAAAATTTGCATGGAATCTGTGGAAAGTAATCGACGGATTTTGACATTTACGCCATGGTGCGAAAATTTCAGAAGATGTGGCCAAGATCAGACCGTTAACTGATTGGCTACCTCACATGGACCATGACATATGTTTTTTTACGAAAAACTAAGATTGTATTGGGGATATATGAAAAAATCATCCCTGTCTTCGCCCATTTCGCTTTGTTGCTGATTCGACGAATGTGTTAATACGTGAGAAATTCCCGAAATTGCTCTAGGTTAGACGTGATTCAACCCACCAAATACAAAAAAAAAAAAACATGGAACTTGTACTACTGCTTGTGCTACCACCCAAGGACCCTAAACAAACCGCTGTCATCAACCCGATGCCGTCAGCCAATCACGGGATTCTTTCAAATTCGCTGAGAGCCGGTTAACGGTCTGATCTTGGCCACACCATCTGAATTCTCTTCACCATGCTCCCACCTAGTATAGATATACTCATCTTCCATCACTCATTAAATTTGTTTATTTTTCATTTCCTCTGATATTTGAAATTCCATTCTTGATTGCACACATACATACCTACATACATGCACTCTCTTTCTCCCTCCTTCACTTCATTAGAGAAAATAGAAGGACCTGTACTTTTCTATTCGTTTAATTTACGTTGATTGAGAATGATGGCCAGTCATATGTGCTTCACTTTTGAAATTGATTCTTTATGGTGATTGGTGTCACTTTCGCCGCAAATGCGACTCCATCACCTCCACTGTGGCATTCTCTGCCAATCACCAAGATCTCATTCATTGCAATAGCATGAGTCAAGATGGGCTAATTGATGTTGCATGTGTGTGTGTGCATTTGCGTGCTTTTTTTTTTTACTTTTATGTTAATCTATCTTTTGTAAAAAAGGAAGTCATAAATGTTTATTTTTGCTCGTTTTAAAATCAGTCGGTGGTAAGTGGATGGTGGCAGTACTTCACCGTGAACTTGTTTCTCTGCACTAAGTAAACATTTTTAATCTTTGTGAAATGGATTTGCTCGCTGGTAGTTTAACTTGAGCTGCATGTGGATAAAAGTATTGTACATACATACAAGTATACATACAAATACCAATAAATATTTACTAATGACAATTCGCTATTAAGATTACCGTTCAACATACCGAGTCCTTGCTGATTTCTGGATTTGTAGAGTACATACATACCATAGGTATGCACTTAAATATTCTTTTTTTATCAATTAAAGCGGTGGCTACACAAAGTTTAAAAGCTAATAGTTCGGTTTTCGTACTATGGTATTTACGATAATATATATTTGTATTTTCTTTATTAAGTGGTTCGCACCATTTTCCACTAATGGAGGGACATACAGTTCCCAGCCGCCTCTGAACGGCAGATGGTTTTTTATAAAGAGTTTTTTCATGACAGAAATACGCTCGGAAGTTTGTCTTTGCTTGCCGATGGACGACCGCTATTAGAAATAACTTCTATCATTTGGTGCTTTTCGGCTTTTCGAACGTGTGAATTTCTGAATATTAGTCACATATCTACTCATTCGGTTACGGCAGCCGCCAACCCTAACTATGCCTTAGTTTAACAAGTGTAATAAATATAAATATGGAAACCCTCGAATGCATACCGATTCCTCGACAATTCATTGTACAACTTAAACTGTACTATTTTTATTCATTTTTACCAGATCAAATCAAAAAAATTACATTGTTAAATCATGGAGTTATTTCTACTGGAGTGCCAGCAGTTATCGATACAATACAATTAAACAATAGAGAAATTAAGTGGTAAAATATGTTTTTAATAGTCGTGTCGACTTTTTAATGATTCAATATTATTCAGTACAATAAAGAATAAATTAACTTAGCGCGTTCCATAGGCATCGTTTTGATTATCTCAGCTGGCATATAAGCTATAGTTAGATAGTTTTATAAGGCGAGTATTGCGACCTCTGATGTGGTATATTGTGCTTCACCGCGAGCTAATAATTGTGCCATCTAATGAATTTGAGCTCTTCTTCGGGCTTTTTGTTCGATATCACCAATGGGTCAGAGTCATACCAACTATATGAGTGAGTTTTCGTTATTCGAGAGCTGCACATTCGTATTAGTAGTCAGTGGGAGTTCTCTCAGATATATGAGTCTATTATACTTGATGCTCCTCTAGAGGGAACGATATATTGTTTTGCATGTATCTGTTCAGTATATACTTTCCGTCTACCTTTAGGTGAGCTTGAGTATCTATCATTGGCTGGGCCATGTCCAACGAATGGGTACAAATGCTCCGGCTCTGAAAATATTAGATGCGGTACCAGCTGGTGGTTGGAAAGATCAGGTAGAGTTGGACTTGGCTTCACTTGGTGTGTCCAACTGGCGCCGGTTAGCATGAGAAAGAAACGACTGACACGCTTTGATAAACTCGGGTAAATTTGCACAAGTTGTTATCGCGCAAATCAAGAAGAAGATCTTTGTTAAGCTCTGGTCCATGGAGCACATATGACAAATCTGATATTCATGCTTCATGTACTCAGATTACTTAAACAAAAAACATATTATACACTTCGTAGCGGTTTTAATTTATGCTTTTTAACGGGTTAAAAACCGGTATTTAGTGCTTATTGACACCAATTGGAATACCAAAGTGATGAGAAATCGTTCGATAGTTGGTTTTCCAATGCCTTCTTCTTTTGACAGATGAGCGATGTCGTGTCAAATGATCAAAGTATTTTGGACATGGTTTTAAATTTTCCTGAAAATCAATTTGTTTGTAAGCTTGAATTAAATTGAAAAAAAAAAAATTTGTTAATTTTTCGATTTATTGAATGTTGAAATTTTTGGATGGAGTTTCTTAAAGTTAAATATTCTCGGTTCTGTTTAATATTTTTATAATTTTTGTATTTTTTGGGGTCAAATATATATATTTAAACATTTTTTTGGAAAATAACTTTATAATTTTTTTCCTTTTGCGAAATTGTTTTTAGTCATTTGTGAAAAATACCCCTCTCAGATCTTTTTCTAATTTTTTTCTTCATTAATAGCTGATGACTCAGTGCGAAATAAAGGGTTTTCCAATAAGAGGCGTTATTTTGATATTGAAAGAAAAATGCTATTTTTTAATATAAATGATCGGATGTTTATTTCATTATAAAGAGGAAGGCATGCCGTTAATAGTGGGAAATAACATCAGGCCAATGAACGCCACGACCACGCTTACAGGACAATATCCTTTTCATGAAGTTTTCCATAACTGAATTGCAAACTGGCTGCCCTATGCCCTCGATACCCTCACGAATTCCATCTTTGAGGTCTTGAATCGACTCTCGGCTGTTGGCGTAGACCTTCTCTTTCACGTGGCCCCAAAGAAAAAAGTCACAAGATGTTAAATCACAAGATCTCGGTGGCCAATTGTGATCACCTGTTCGAGAGATAACACGGTCCAGAAACTTTTCCCGCAAAATATCAATGGTTTCGGTGCTTGTGTGGCACATAGTGCCGTCTTGTTGAAAATAAACGTTTTTCAGATCATTACTATCCAATTCCGGCCATAAAAAATAATTCATCATCTCTCCCGTTTAACAGTACCGTAATGCACGTTACTTTTAACTAGTTCGCTGTACATATTCGAATTTACATAACTCGTAAAGTTAATCGAACCTCATTATGAAACTTCATGACAACAAAAAGCTAAAATCTGAGGGGGTAATTTCCACAAATGACAAAGAAAAAAATTTCCCAAAAATTTTTAATTAAAAAACTTAATTGTTTTCAAAATTTTTTTTTTTAATTTATTTATTGTTTGTCCTAAAAAATAAAATGAAAAACATAAAATCGGAAATTTTATTAAACTAAAAAACTTTATCACACAAAGTGCCGCTTTTCTTAATTCGCTTGACTACAGAAAGTTTTCTACAAAGCTGTTACAGGTTATCGATACACCACAAGTGATATTCACTGCGTTCTATAAATCTTTTAAAAAGCTTATTCCCCAAAAAATTCCTGACGCTTGGTGTATTCGTCCAAGCTTTTTGTGTGCTATACAATATGAATTATATACATATTTCGCTCTTTATAGAAAAAGTCTTAAGGGGACCAGGTAGTCAAGAAATTTCAAAAAATCGATTTTTTGTGTTTTCGATATTTCGAAAGTATCGTATCTTAAGTATTTGTTTTTTTCCTTGTTCACTCCTCTCGGGAGCATAGGGCCTCGACAAGACTTGTCTTGCATTGGTTTCGTTAATCTATTTGATTTCTGACAGGGTAGCTGATTAGCCTGCCGCTATAACTTATAACTTAATCTTAAGTATCTTAAGAATATACTCATGCGGAAATTCCCAATATAATAGCTTCTACAGCCAATTAACTAGTTAGAGAGCGGTCCGCGCGCTCATGTACCTCAAATTTTAAACTTATTTATCTCGAAACGACATTTTTCGGCCTGGTGTTGTCAAAAAAAAAAAAAAAAAAACTATTCAACCGAATAGTCTGAAATTTTAATATAATATGTTGTTCAACATCAATGGCTATCGCCCGTACTAGAATCATAATATTATTTCATTTATTTCATATTTTTTAATTAAAAAACTGAAAAATAACCCGATTTTTAGAGTGTCGAACTAAAAACCGCGCCATTTTGTCAAATTTTTATTTCTTATTTTTTATTCTAGTAGGGGACATAGCTACAGTCATGCTGATTAATATTTTTTTTGGGTTTTATGTTTCCGATAAATGGAAAAGCCAAAATGGACAACACCGTCCAGGTACAATTTTTCGGGAGGGTCAACTTAAGCGTAATTTTTAAAATTATTTAAATTCAAAATTGTTTTTTCATTTGTGTATCTCAAAGAAGTTTAATAAAAAGCCTAAAAAATTTAAATATCGTTTTTAATTTTTTTATTGTAAAAAAATTCCTGAAAATACCCTTAATTTTCGAGCTCTAGATCGCCGGGACCTCTTAAGGAATTAGTCCACTGATGAGGCGTGAAAATTTTAATTGTGTTGTTTTTCAGCTAGGAAATGAAAGGAATCAAAATTTATATAATTTTGTTGTTTGAAAGCTATGTATATAAAAGAAAATAGCGGCCATCGTAGCCAAATGGGTTGGTGCGTGATTACCATGTGGAAGTAGCTAGGTTCGAATATCCGGTATGAATATGTGTAACGAATATCTATATGACAGAAAAAGAATTTTCTAATAGCGGTCGCCACTGACGGGCAATAGCCTTAACTTCTTCCAATTTCAATCAATGCAAATGCTTGATTTCTCATGGCTCTTTTCAGTGAGCAGTTTGATAACAGGAAAAAGTCGCAGGCAACCTAGTTCGACGAACACGATGGTTGAGTAAAGATTGTTTTGGTCAAGATATTTTTATTTTTTCATTTATTTTTAACAATACAAACGATAACAAAAAATTGCCAATACTTTCATGTATACATACATCGTATACTCTGCAAAAACTGCGATTAGTTCAAAATAAGTTTGGGACAATTGCAAAGAAAAATGCGACTATCGAACGAACTGTTCTTTTTGTTTGATCCTGTCCTATGAAGAGACTAATTGTAACCTTTTCCTACCAAACGGGTACGAAGTGAGGTTAGTAATTTTCGAAATTCGAGAGTGAACGTCGGTTCGAATCTCGGTGAAAGATCAAAAAATTAAGAAAAAGGTTTTTCTAATAGCGGTCGCCCCTCGGCAGGCATTGGCAAACCTCCGAGTGTATTTCTGCCATGAAAAAGCTCCTCATAAAAAATATCTGCCGTTCGGAGTCGGATTGAAACTGTAGGTCCTTCCATTTGTGGAACAACATGTGTACGCGCCAATTATTCATTCATTCATTCAGGGGATAGAGAACAGTATTGCATATACCACACCTAATATCTATCTATTAAATTTGAAAAATCCACATGCCTGAGATTGAATTCGAGCCAACACCTTTAGAATTGCAAGAAGTAGTCTATACATTATGCCATTGTCGTCATACGTCGAAAGAGTTGTTATTTACCATTTTTTCTCAGCTTTTTTATTTTCAAATTATGAAGAAGTGTTTCGAAATTTTCGAATTAGTAGCCAATTGTGCTCCATGCAGACTAGTCCGTATGTGTGTATATGCTCGCTTTAGAACTAGAGGTGGAGAACTATCGATGGCACTATCGACACTATCGATGGTTGGGCGCTATCGAGCCACAATCGATAGCAGCAGACACTTGCGATAGTGGGCCATCCACTATCGATGGTGCCATCGATAGCAGACGTCTCACATCGCCAAAAAAAATTGTTCGCGCTTGTTCTGTATCAGCAATTTCCAAGAAGATAAAATAGATAGATATGGAGCGCTTTTTAAAAATAGGTATGTTTAATATATTATACATAAGTATTTTGATCGACAATGTGTGGAATTTAAGGTAAACGTCGAGTGTCCCCCTCAACTATCGACAAGCACGACTGCGAGTGCAATAGCACTGACTCTGAACCAGATAGACAGAGTATTACAAAAAAAGTAAAATTTCCTATGTCTGGAAGTATTTCAAGAGGTCCGACGACAAAAAATTTGCAAAATGTCTTGACTGCGGCAAAGAATACAAGACAAGCGGCAATACGTCAAACCTGGAAATTAATTAATTAAAAAACCAGACTCTAGCACACGAGCTGTAGGTGCTGAAAGGAATGACACTGCGTCTACAAGCAGCAGTTGCAGATCGAGTATGAACTCTGTAGAGTCCTACTTCAAAAGAGCAGTCTTGTACGATTCGAATTCTAAGCGAAAGACGGACATTGACAAAGCCTTAACTGAGATGGTTGCCAAAGATGTGCAGCCCTACAATATTGTAGAAAATGAAGGGTTTGTACAATACACTCAGGTATTGGATCCTAGATACAAACTACCGAGCAAGACACACTTACGAGATGTGCTTATGTTAAATTATTTCAAGGAAACCTCTGCCAAGTTATCAGTAATACTTCAAAATGTTTCAGATATAGCTATTACATGTGACTTGTGGACATCAAGTGCCAATGCTAGTTTTTTGACTGTGACGGGTCATTTTGTTTATAATCACGAATTAAAAACAGCATCATTGGCTACGAAAAAACTGTTAAGCACAACTAATCACTGTTCGCAAAACATTGCAGATACATTGCGAGAAATATTTATTGATTGGAACATCCTCAATAAAACGGTATGCATTGTAACAGATAATGCCAGCTCCATGCTTAAAGCATGTGAAATATTGCAAATTAGCAATTTGCCATGCTTTGCGCACACTATTAATCTGGTGGTGCAAGATGCTTTAAAAGTTGATGACGTAGTACTTCAAGATTTATTTACTAAGTGTAAATCAATTGTTCGATTCTTTAAAAAAAGCACTATAGCTAATGAAAAATTTAAATTAGCTCAAGAAGCCTCGGCGTATACTTTGTTGCAAGAAACACCCACTAGATGGAATAGTTTCTATTTCATGATTGAGCGTATTTTAGAAACGAACGATGCCATTGCCAAAGTCTTATTATCAACGACAAATGCACCGCAGCCATTTACTGCTGAGGAAATACTTGCGCTAAAAGATATTGAAAAGGTATTGGCTTTCTTTCAGCAAGCAAGTGAGAAAATTTCTGGTGGAAAGTATGTAACCATATCGCTAATTATACCCATGGCATATGGACTTTTCCGCAAAATCAATAGTGTTTCACCTCTGCTACAAACTTTGCAAGGAAAAACTATGACAAAAATATTAATGGAGTCAATAAAGAAACGCCTTTCCATATATGAGCAAAGGACAGTCTGCATGATGGCTACGCTATTGGATCCACGCTTTAAAAAAAATGGATTTCAACACAGCTCAAACGCTGAACTAGCAGCAACATTTTTTGAAAATGAACTAGCAAAATACCCCGCCAAAGAGTCCCTAATTAATCTGCCCGTCGCACCGGATGCAAGTTCCCAGGACTCTTTGTTTGATTTTTTGGGTGAGCGATCGATGAATAAAGTTGGAAACTCACGAGTGGATGCAATCCTGACTAAAAGGCAATATCTGGAGAGGGCAATTGCCGCTCAAGATATGGACACTCTGTTATGGATGAAGGTATGCCTAAAAAACGAATTATAAGTTCTATATAATTAAATATTTACTTTTTTTCCAGGTAATTAAACTGAATTTCCCTCGATTGAAAGGCTGTTTTGCAAATATCTGTGCATTCCCGCTACGTCCGTAGAATCCGAAAGAACTTTCAGCAAGGCGGGCCAAATTATTTCAGAGAGGCGAACCCGACTCAAAGAAAAAAATGTTAACATTCTTTTATTTTTGAACCGTAACTTTTGGTTAAAATAAACTATAATTTTCTTGTATTCATTTAAAATAAATTTGTTTGTCGGGCTATACTATCGATGGCGCTATCGACACCATCGATGGCACTATCGACACTATCGATGGTTCAAAATTAACTATCGGCGAATATCGATGGCGCCCACTATCGATAGTTCTCCACCTCTATTTAGAACCAGTCGCATAATTTTTCGAAGAGTACATACGCAAGGGTTCGTCCCAAAATTAAGAGGACATTTGGTCTACTGTACATGGTTTGTATGTATCAGAATAAAACATTTAAAGTGCATCGTCATCAACAAAGAAGCGCAAAAAAAAAAACTCAGTCGATATTCTTATTTACAAAAAACAAAAAACCTAAAAATTCACTTACATGTGCATACGTATACCATACTTATGTAAATGACAAGATTTTCCTTAAGCAAACATCTCGATGTTAACACGATCAGTTTTAATCCATTGCACATATACACACACCTACACATGCATATGTATCTGAAAAGCGCGCAATTTTGCATTCCTTTACGGCTCATCGTCCATCACCCATCACCCATCATCCATCGCCCATCGTTCATACAGCTATGCGCAAGTGTCTTCACAAAGGTTGAGTGAGCCACTCAGCCGACAATCGACGAATTCGATAGACAAGCTGGCGATCATTGCCCGAGGGTAAACTTTTCTACTGCATTCGCACTCCCTCATCATTCGCATTCGTGTGCCGCTGACTGATTGCCGCTCCAACCGAATGGATATATGGATGGATAGATGGTTGGTTTGCTGGCCTAGTGGTGCTCGCCATGGCTGGTTAATGGTGAGGCGCACGACGCGCACATATACATACGAGTGTGTATGTATGTGTATGATATATAGAATAATTCGAGCCCAAAGTGCTTGCTGATCGTGCAATGGTCGTGTGTTAACGCTGCTGCTGCTCTGTATGGCGCTGCGGTATTTTACTTTACAATTTTCCAGCTGTGATTTTGCGCTTTTCATTCATTCGCCAACGAGCCACCGAAGTGGCATATAGCACACGCGGAAAAGCACTCAACGCGCGCGCTGAATGCTGATCGAATTGCTAACTTAAGTGATGCACTACAAGCAAATGTACATCCATTCAAACATCTATACATATGTATATGTATAAATAAATGTGCAGATAGAATGTGCATATATTGTTAATTGAATTAAGGTGAATTAAAATTGCAGGCCGCATTTTGAAGGGAGTGAATGAGTGAACGTGGCGTGGCGCCTAGGATTGTGATTGAGTGCAAAAAGTGGCTGCGCGTGCGCGTGCCAAGTGTAAAAAGTGTAGCGATAATATTGTTTTTGAATGTATATATAATATTATATATATATTTTTTTTTTGAAAAATAAAAAATGATTAAAAAACGATGCATCAATAAATGTGTAACCAAGAATGTTGAAAAAATATTTTGTATTGAACGTACAATGCTGAATTAGGTTTTTACTTTTGAAATAGTAGCCTCGCTGCTAGTTTTCTCCTCAGTGCTATATGAAAAATAAATAGTAAAATAAAGAAAAACAAAAAACAAATACATACATGTGGAAATCGTTACGCTTGAGGGGCGCAACAAGAATATTTTATATGCTTGAAATACAAAATTATTTCCAAAATTAAATTTTTACCCGCTAAATTTGATTTTGGGTTACTCTTCGGTGTTTTCGTGCCAGTGTACATATTTTTGTGCAAAACTATTGAAAGTGAATTTGTTGTCCGAAAATTTAAAATTATTTCATATAATGTATGTATAATAAGTATATACGAGTATATTATATATAATAAGAATATTAGGTGAAATCAAGTGCTCAGAGCGCTTCTTCGCTTTATTTCGTTGATGAAGCTAATATAATTAGAATTATCCGATTTACTTGATTTCCATGATTTTATTGACATTTTCGACGAGTGGCCGCTTACCAGAGCGTGGCTCATCCTCGATGGGCATTATTGGAACGGAGTCAAGGGAATCACAGTTTTGCTAATGCATTCGAAATTAGAAGATTTTGTGTCTATAAACAGCCCTGACTTTTTACGTAGCCTTCTTCAGTTTTGGTGGTACTAAAAAATGTATCGAAGTCTCTCTTTTTTTACTTTCATTTTGGAACGTTTGAATGCTGTACGGAATGTTGCTTGCGCCCCAAACAAAAACTGCCGAAAGAAGTCTTTTAAAGGGAAATATATATATATATATATATATATATATATGTATAAGTATATATTAATTAGTTTGGGAAAAAATAAATCAATTATTTTTGCGTAAAATATTTGCACAAATGGCTTTAAATTCTTTTGTGGTCGATCTTTTGCTGCTGGGCGATGCTACGACTGCTGACTTGCCAGTCAACTACGATTATTTCTGTGAGTTTATTGACTTTTGGACATTATCGAAATTTTTTTTAACATCAAAAATGCCTAAACGGAATCGACGAAACCAAATTTGCTCGTAATTAGTTGTTGCAGTAGCGGCATCATAAACACCATTCACAATTTTCAAAGAAAAACTTTAAAATTTACCGAATTTTCTGTTTGTTGACTTCCATTGTTAGCACCCTGTAACTCACAACTGAATAGAACAAATAAAAAACAGCAAAATAATATTTTTAGTGTGGAATGTCACCTGGACAACGAGAATAAACTTTAAATTGTTTGATCGATACTTTACGAAATACCGATATCTACAGCCATCTACGGAGAAAATAATGGATTTCTTTTTCCCTAAGCAAATATATAATTTCCTTTAACTCCGGTTGAAGCGTAGGGCCAGCATCTAGTTTCGGTAATCAATTTATTTCGAAATGATGGGGGGTTAGCCAAGGTTTCTTAGACCAATCGGCGGGCTGCTATCTTTGATAGCATACTTGGCCTATGGGCATGGGCCGCTTGATACAAGGCAGACCCCCGTTGTATCCGCACTAGCCTGTGGATAGACGCTACATTATGTCTTGCGGTATACCATAATTGTGTTATGAGGATTATTCTTAGCTTCGGTGCTCGCCCTCGACCTTATCGGTTTGGCAGGCATCGCTCGCGGAGGCCATTGCACTTACTGATCCTCCTCATCACGACAAGAGGGGAATCATCAGGTCATACTACACTTTTAAGTCGCCGACCTGATGAAATATATATTAATATAACGGAAAATGTGGCTAAATAAAGGCATCTAGAGATACTTCGACTGAAATTTGAAAAAGGCGAGCCAAGAAGCATCGAGTAATTGGTAACTTCGAAAAGGCTCAGGCTAAAAAGCACATTGTATTCAAAGTCCTGAAAGTAAGAGGGCAGATAGTCATTCAGAAAAAGAGAGCAGTAACAGAAATAAAAATATCGGATAGAATAGAGGCAGAGTCCTGTGAGAACTTTCACGTACTTTCAAAAATTTTAAAAATATCTTCCTGGGAGAACGAATACTACTCATTCTCATGACATCGTAACCCAAAATTCGTAGCCTTACTCTAGCAAAGTGAGGACACGCATAGGGAGAATGCTCAGTGCAACTCGCTTCCTCTAAGCAAGACAGCGGAATCGGGTCCTCAATGATTCCATGGGTTGTGTGTCCTGTAATAATACCGGCTATTTCTTTTCTTCCAAGTTTTAGAAGCAAGTTCGACGGTTTTCTGTTCGGGCTTGTCACAAAACACTTTGCAGTTTTGCAGAGTTCTACACCGGACCATTGCTCTTTATGAAAATTGCATACATATTTGCTGATCAAATTCATGATTACTACAGAACTGTTTCCTATTATTGGCTCTGGTCCCCATGGGGTACTCGCTGATCCGCAGTTGGCCAATTCATCGGCAAATTCATTTCCTTGAACAATGCGGTGTCCTGGAATCCATATACATAAGAACAAGCTTATTCCGCCTCGCACTTGAATTCTTGGACAACTTCTACTTCTTTACACATTTTTTTGCACATCCTTTTGTTAAAGTTTTGAAAGTATTGAAGTAATTATAGGTAAATTACTTGATTAATTTTTATATGTACTTTTTTTCCCGCCAACAAATGTAATACAGGCATATATTCTCTTAAGATTTTGCTTCTTTAAGTTCTGAGTCTCTTTGTTGTTTTTTTTTTTTGGTGAAAATTATGTGTTTCCACTTCCATTTAATTTTCTGCCACATGTACACAAAACATTTATTACTTTTTATGTAATCTAGAACTTTATTAATTATTTGCCATTAAGAAAAATTAAAAAAATGTGGTATTGCAGTTTACGTCAATCAGAAAAACAAGAAAATGTCAAATATTTGTTTTTATAAAATCATAAATAGACACCCAAAAAAAATTGTAGTTAGGTTCTAATGCTCCAAAAATAGTTTGGATTCTTGCCCGTTTTTATCTTACGAAAAGTGCAACGCAATAGTTTAATCTGATTAATGAATTTGTTTTTAGGCCGCTTGCTTCGACTTTTCGGTGGTACTAAAAAATGCCCGAACGCCTTTATTTAGCATCCAACAGAATTACACAAAATTCGAAAAATAGTTTTTAGAAGCGTGTATTGAATTTTTTTCAAAAATTTACAAATGTTATTTTCCAAAATTCAAAAAAGTATACATATGTATATCAAAAATTAGACCAAAAATTAGTTCTAAAAACTGACAAAAAAGAATTTCGTAAATTTACAAAAATTAGTTAAAAAAAATATACAAAAACGAATTTCATAAATTTACAAAATTTAATTTCAAAATTTCAGTATACTGTTTTTTCTTCAAAAATTCACAAAATAAAGAACACTCTATACGTACTGCATCACTAAAGAACAACGGTACTGTTTTCAATCGGAACTATACAATTTATTGTATTTTAAACATCCGCCGAAATATACCAGAAAAATATTAAGATTTAAAGTACCTTCAAAATTGTCATTATTTTGATTCCGTTGATTAAGTTTAAAACAATTTGATGCAAATCTTTTAAGCATAACCTTTTCTATTACTCGCGATGATTTCTTGGAACAAATATTTTTAAAAACTAATTTCATAATTAAAAAACTTGACTTTTCGAGTTACTTTCAAATCGGTGTAGCTCACGTAAATCCTACCATTTTTTTCCGAAATATTTATGCAAAGGCTATAGAATACAATTAATTTGTAATACTTGAAGAAAAAACTTCAACCTTCTTTTATGAGTTCGCTTAATGTATAGTGTAAAAAAATACTACGCCATCAAAGGATTTATTGTAGGAAGTTTTCAGTGCCTAAAATTTGGATAATGCAATTAAGGAAACATTTTTACTTTTACATTACAATAAACAATTACTCAACTAAGAGTATTAAATAATTTCTATAGAAACACGTAAAAGTTTGCTTTGTTCAACAAACGTAAGAATGAGTTTGAACTGAAACTTATGTACCACTGTATTAAAAAAACTCTGAGCTTTTGCATTTAGTTTATTACTTGGATCCTGGAAAACGTTGGCTTCGACTGAAATTGGCCAAAGTTCCATTCGGTCTAAAAAATCGATGTTCCGTTACTCTCTATGTGAGATGCCAGAAGTTTTACTCTACGAGTATTATTCGACAAAATTTTAATTGCGTTAGAGGTGGGTGTGTTCTTTGTTCGATTTCAAAAATTTTCAAAATCATGCCTCAAAGGCCAATTACAGCGCTACTATGTTTCATAAGCGCACTACGAGTATTAACTCGAAAAATAAACAGCGACACGCACATTTTCCAAAAATAAAAATTAAAAAATTTAAATTATAAGAAAAATGCCTTCTTAACAAATAAAATAACGTGTCTTTTTTTATACGTAAACGATTAAGAAGCAAACTGTCCGTTATGTTTTTCAGGTTTAGTTAAAAAATGAGAGCCAAAGTATCTAATAGCAGATTGATCACAGTAGTATTATATATTTGTTGGAAAAAATGAAGTAACCTAAATCGAAATGAATCATCGTATAACTCTAAATATGTCCATTATAACATGGCTATTAACCACAGGATGGCATAAAAATGAGCAAACTGAAAATTGATAGATTTTTGTTTTCAAGTTGACATGAAATAATAATTTAATGTAACTACAATAAATTTTACTTTAAAAAATGCAACATTCGACGCTCAAAACCTACCAAAGATGTTAATGTATTTACGGTTTCACTTTACGTAATTGAATAAATTCGAAAAAATCTGAAGGGAAATGTGTTCCAATAATGGCAGAAAGAAATTTTTTTCTATAAAAATTTAGGAGGAAAATATAAAATTGCAAAAGAAAAAAACATAAAGATAAAAAAAATTATTAAAAAAACTTACTTTTTTGTTTTTAAAATTGTTAAACATTTTTTTTAAAACCATTGTTTTTTTTTAATTTTGAAAAATGAGAAATTGTTTTTTGCCATTTTTGAAGGGAATTAAAACATTTTTTTTTTCTTATTTAAAAGAAAATTTATTTTAAGTTTTTTGGCGCAAAATTAATCATCCAATTTGGTTTTAGAATAATAATAATAAACTAATTATTTTTATTGATTCAAATCTTTATTTTTGCCTTTACGTGCTCCATTGCTGGTCCGTTTGTATAATGCAGCTGTCTAGTTTATTCTCCTTTCGTTTTGATTGGCGCGATAGTCGCTTAAACGACTTTAGCCGAGCGTAAAAAAGTACTCCAGTCGTTTCTTTCTCGTGCTAACCGGTGCCAGTTGCGCAGCAAGTGAATCCAAGCCCTTCTCCACCTGATCTTTCTAGTGCAGAGGAGGCCTTCTCAGTTACCATCAGCTGGTACCACATCGAATACTTTCAGAGCCGAAGCGTTTGTATATATTCGGACGAATACGCTGAGTTTCGCTACGTCTATGAACGTCATAAAGCTTATTGTTGCATCGCCTACGATACTCGCCACCGCCAACGTGCAAAGGTTGAAGAATCTTCAGCAGAAACTTTGTCTTAAACACTCCTAGAGACACTTCATCGGATGTTGTCAAGTTTATGCGTCATACGTTACGAGGGGCATGATGAGAGGTTCATTGTTGGATTTCAAGGCTAACATTCTTATCGGTGTAAATGCTGGTTTCTAGATAAACGAAGTCTTTTATAACTTCGAAATTATAACTGTCCATAGTTACGTGGGTGTCGATAGGCGGGTACGCCGAACGTTTGCTTTATGAGAGGAGGTACTTCGTTTTGCCCTCGTTCATCAGCAGACCCATCCGCTTTACTTCATTATCCAGTTTGGAAAAGTCAGAACTAACAGCGCGGTTGTTAAGGCCGATGATATCAATATCACTGGCATATGTAACAATTGTACGCTCTTATAAAAAATTGTGCCTGAGCGATTAAGTTCTGTGGCTCGTACGATCTTTTTAGCATTAAGTTAAAGAAGTCACACGACCCTGTCGTGATCACCCTGTCTGAAGCCTGACGGCGCTGCTGATATTGAACAACGTAATTTTGCATAGCCGAATTAGTTTTGCGCGGATGCCAAATTCAAACAATGCGGGATGTAGGCATCTGAATTTCGTGCTGTCGAAGGCCGCTTTAAACTCGTCAAATGTATGGTGTATGTCGATTCTATTTTCATGGGTATTTTACACGGCATGGTGTATTGTAAATATCTGGTCCATTGTAGATTCCCTGCCTAGTTCACAAGTGCCAAAATGATTGACGTACAACGCCGCCATTCGCAAAAATTATGAATCTTTCGACAGGGTGGTTAATTTTGCCCCACCTTGTATATGTATATGGAGCACGGCACTAGTTCTCCAGTAGACTATACCCATTTGTTAATGTAGGGTATTTTAACACCTTAACACCACAATTGCAAAAGAATGAAAACTTAATATGAGAAACTAAAGAAAAAATGTTTAAATGTGAAAGGTAGATGGAAAATGAAAAACAAGCTAACTAAAACATAATTTAAAGAAAAGCTTTAAAGGAAATTTAATGCGCTGCCATTCAGCAAAGCTTAAGCGAAGTCAGAGCCAGATAGTAACAGCAATAACATGTGTAATAACAGCAAGCCAACGGCAAAATACACATGCATACATACACGTTTATGCATATGCAAGTGTAATAAGAAAGCAACAGTACAACAAACAACAAGCAATCAAGACGATTAATTAGTGCATAAAGTGCGCATAAATAATTGAGATTGCCGTTAAATGAGAAAAGAAAAACTAAAACACACGAGCCATACGTTTGTACATACACATATGTGTGTGTGTGCACATACATATAGCGGTCTTATATTATAACACAATAATATTTACAACCAACTAGCAAATAAATAAAGAATAATATCATTCAAATTGTGTATGCCCATGCATGTGCATGTGCTTGTGTATGCGAGTTTGTGGAGTGCTACAGTAAATTTCTCTCAGTGCACTCACATGTGATTAGCTGCAGTTAAGCTATAGCAATTCGCTTTCAAACAGTTAACAATTAACTAATACAAACATATGCCACGATAATCCATCTTTATTTCATTGAATAATGTGCGTGTCTGAAACGCAGTGATTTTTGAATAAATTAAAATGTTAATTTTTCTAATTTCAAATTGCTATCTTAAATGTAGAAATACGTAGTTAAATGCCATCGATGTTGTTATAAAGAAAAATTAAAAAAAAAACTGTTGTACCAATTTTCTATTTTTAAACGCAAAAACACAAAAAAAAATTGTTTAGCAATTTTGAACAGTAGAAATTTTATTGCCGATAAAAACAATAATAACGCATATTAGAGTGAAGCGCAAAATATTTTTTTAAAAGTAGCACCTAACATTCGAAGTCTTAACTTAATGGATTAAGGAACAACTCTTTTTGCTTAAAAGATACTCGAATACTTTAAAAGTGGCATACTCAACGAATTAAGGTGGGAAAAATATCTAAATACATACAGTTGAATCGCGGTAACTCGCAAGCTTGATAATTTAAAAAACGCGTTAATTCATGGCAACGTTCGATGCCTTGGATAACTCATAAAAAATGTATGTAATTTGATTCCCTCTATAACTTGCGTCTTATAAAATGCTTTGTAACTCCGTTGTTGCTCTATATATCGTAATTGACGAAATAGACGAAAAAATCGCAAAGTGACTTTAACCGTTACTTTAGCTTTTGGGGCTACAAAATTACTTTATAACTCCAATTCTCAACTCGAAGTTCCACTAATTCCAAAGTGGCGATTACTCGTAATATTTTGGTCCTTGGATAACGTGTTATCGTCATTCCACTGTACTTCTATTTTTTTATATTTTCAATTGTATCACAACTGTGCCCAGTCTGACGCGCACTATATGAAAAACTGTAGAAAAATGTTTCCTTTAAACTATAAGCTGGGCGAGCCTTCCAAAAGAAGCTACGAGAGTTGTTTGGCCTATCAAGCGGAGGATACGATTATTCATCTCTTAGAAAACTGCGTTGTGCCTGTGTAAAACAATAACTGCGTTTACCTGTTCTACTCCATCTATTACACATAAGCACCGTAGAACATGTCGGCTTAAAATGCTCAGCAAGGGCTGGGACACTGTGTCGTAAACTCCAGTCTACCAACTTCGACTTTAATGTCATAAAATGCTGAGAGCCCGTCCACTCTTTTCATTCGCACTTGTAAGTGTCATATCTTATCTTCGCGGATCGAAATGGTATGGACTTGGACAATCTTTGGTTTCAACGGGATGATGCACCATGCCACAATCGATATATTGCCTTCCACAATCAGTAATCGTGTTATCAGCTGCCCGGTGCTGTCAATTGATCACCTCGGAGCTGCGATTTTACGCCTTTAGATTTCTTCTTTCTTCAATAATATACCGAAAAAAACCTATTTTTTATAATTTTTTTTTTGATCCTCCCTTTATTTGTATTAGCAACGGTAAAATTTTTGGAAAAAAGAAACAAAATTGCGCAATTAAGTGTATGATCAAAATGAAATTGATGTGGAAAATTGTAAAAAAAAATATTTCTTATATAAAAAAAAAAAAAAAAAAATTTAGTTCCGCCTCTTTTCATATAAGAAAATAAAATTTTTTTCTAAAGGAAAAAATAACTACTAATTTTGGAAAGCTCGAAAGTGATTTTAGTCGCTTGGTTCTTCTAATTTTGTGCCTTACTCGCTTAGCCTAAAAAAAAATTCCTTACAATTCGCTCCTCCCTAATGCATGAGAAGAGCAAATAAGATGCTTTCATACATTCGCTTGATATATTTGAAAGTGTTGTTTGTGGGAGTGATTCTATGCCAGAAGTAAACTCATAAGATGTGTTTAGAGCCAATTTTTGGAAAAAAAAATTTTTTATTTATGCTATTCTACTTTTATCTATCCTAAAAAAAGTATTTTTTATGCATATTTAAAATATGTTAGAATTTTCTCGCGGAGTGGCGAATCAGTTATTAAATTAATATTAATTAAATTAAATATATTTTTTGTATAGAATTTCTAAAATTTGCTAAATTTGATATTTATTTAAATTAAATTATGAATTTGGTACCTAAACGCAGAGCTTTTCTACAAAATTTAATAGTAAAAATAAAACAAAATTATAAATTAAGGTAGTTTTTCTAAAACAATATAATTATAAAAAAATATATATATGTATAGAAAAAGGAGTTTTCTGAACAAAAGAATAATAAAAATTAGACTATTATAAAACATAATATTAAAAATAAATTTTTCTAAAAAAATTTAGTAATAAATATGAAAATAATTTTGAAGTGAGTTGTTTTTCAAAAAAAATATAATAATAAAAATGGAAGATTATAAAATAAAATATTTTTTCTAGATACATTTAATAACAAAAAAAAAAACAAATACAAGTTATAAAGAAAAGCAGCTTTAAAAAAAAAAAGAAAACAAAATTATATTAAAAAGTAAAAAAAAAGTTGGTATAAAAATTAAAAAATTATGAAGGGGTAGTTTTACTAAAAAATATAATATAACAATAAAAATAAAAAAAATTATAAAGTATGGGCATTCTATAAAAAAAAAATAATAAAAATAAAAAATGATAATTTAAAGTAGTTTTTCTAAAAAAATTAATAGTAACAATATAAAAATGATAAAAAATTTAATAAGAAGCAAAATAAAATAGTTATTCAAAAAAAGAAATACGATAGAAAAAATAATAAAATTACATAAAAAAAGTTTTTCTATAAAAATATAGCAATAAAAATAAAAAATATAAAATAAGTAGTATATCTAAAATAATATTATAATAAAAATAAAAGTATTATAAAGCAAAGTAGTTTTTCTAAAAAAAAAAAATTATTAATAATAATAAGAAATTATAAAAAATTTTTTAAATAAAATTAATCAAAAAATTAATAGTAAAAATAAAAAATTATAAAGCAAATTAGTTTAAAAAATATAAAATAAAAATAATAAAATTATAAAGTAGATAAGTTAAAAAAAATATAATAATACAAATAATGAAATTTTATATTTCTCTTTAAAAATATATTAAAAAAATAAAAAAAATTATAAAGTAAAGTAGTTTATCAAGAAAGAATATGATAATAAAATTAAAAGCTTTGCAAAACAAATTAGTTTTTCTAAAGAACTTTAATAATAACATTAAAAAAATGATAACAACTTTTTTTAATAAATTTTATTAAAGTTTACCATTACAAAACAAAAGGTCAAGTTAAATAGTTAAAAAAAAAATAGCAATGAAAAATAAATCCTTATATCAAACAGACGTTTTTCTTTAAATATGATTTCGAAACTTCTCATATGGAGGTTTTATCGAAACCGAATTGACATAATATTTTGGTCTTTTGCAGCCAAGAAAGAAGCAGCGTTAGAAGTAATAATATTGCAGCAAACACTCAAATTTATGCAACAATTAAAATAAAGCAACAATTATTAAAATGACAACAACAATAATAATAAAAAAGAGCAATATAAGTGAAAAATTACTAAAAAGAAAGGAAACTTTACAACAGTAACATTCGCAAAATTAAAAACAAAAACAGCACTAGTAGCAAAAACAACAAATTCAATCATAAAGAAAACGCAAATTATCAACTTCGGCCACCATAAAAGTAGCAATTAAACAACACGTTGAACATAGCAAAATCAGCCCACATTTTACAATATAAAATACACAAAAGCAAAGAAACAAAAAACGAAAATCACAAAACGCAAAAAATTCAAGACTCTGCAAAAAGTTTTAGCTGCGCTGTGGAAAAGCATATGAAAAGTAATAAAAAAACAAAATAGCTAAAATAACGCCAGTCACAATACAACCGGTGTTTGTGTGCGCGCGCACGCCCATCTAGCAGGCTAACCAGTGTAAACAAACGCCAACCCTACGCTATGCTCAGGCAACAACACAGAGAGCCTCAACAACAATTGTCTTAAGTGTGGTTTCATTGCAGAAGTGTTTGCCTCTGCCAGCTTGACTTCAACACCGTTCCAGCAGCGTTTCGATCGCGTGGCTAACAGCTCGCTTTTTTATAGTTGGCGGCTATGTTGCCCCCATTTATGCCCAACTCACAAAATACGTCACGCTGAGCGCACGCGTTTCCAACTCCGAACCCCTTTCGTTGACATCAGATTTTGATTTTATTGCGTGGCTTTCGTTTTTCCACGCTTTTTGTTTTCAATTTCTATTTAAATTCCTTTTTTGTGAGTTTTGTTTTGCTGAAAATTTTCAACACCAACGCGTTTTGTACGACGGCAATAGTTATAGCCATAGCCACAGAGCCATCGCAGCTGCTGTTTAGAGCGTCGACGACGACGACGACAACGACGAAGATGATGATGTGCTCACCTAGTGGCTTCGTTTTGATTTTAATTACAACTTTAATTTGGAATTGTTTGCATTTTGGTTGTGCAGTGCGCAATCACAACGACAACGACAACGCCAACAGCAATAAAAACGAAACCACCAGCAATTACAGTGGTTCGTACTTTAGCACAGCGAGCCACAATCATGATGCGGCCGATCGTCGCTTTGCAGATGGTCTTGATGTAAATGATAGTGGGAGTAGTAGCAGCAGTAGCAACAGTAGCAACATTAGTACGAGCACCTACAACACTCCCAGCGGCGGCAATGCAGCTACTAATCCCAACAACAATGCCGCTGTTGGCGGTCGCCGCTTGCACATTGATATCACGCGGAAGCATAGCGTTCATCTGAACGGTGTCGAGGTAAGTTCTGATTGTTTCCTGATTTGTACTTTTGTGGGTCAGCAGTTTATTTTCGTAAAACAATAAGAACAACTGTGGGCAATATAGTTTTGTCTTGTTTCGCTTTGAGGTCAATGGAAATGCAAAAGAATGGTATCTCTCTGAATCTCATACGATACTCGTACTCAAAATAGGTCAGTATCAAGTGCATACATACATACATACTTATACATATGAACTCTTGTGATTTCTTAGTTTTATTTTACTTATGAGTGGTATTGTAGTCAGTGTAATGCTATAAGTTTTAAAAATTTGGTATATATACTTATATCATATTGTCTTATTTTTTTGCACATATGCATGTATGTACGAGGTGTGTTCAAAAAATAAGGTGAATTTTCGAATTTTGCGAGCTACGTTCGTTTGACTTATTTTTAATGGAGATTTGTAGATTTTTTATAAATCAGGTACAAAGTTTGAAATTTTGATTTATATGCCATTTATTTGAAAATAAATTTTATTTTTATATAAAACTAAAAAGCGGAAGAAAAGTGGTCCAAAGAGGCCAAATAGTGGCGGTACTATAGTTTCTAATTAACTCCATTGGAAGCGACGCATTGAAAAGCGGGTAAACAAGGCCAATATAGCTTTCTACTCCAGCAAATCTATATTTGGCAAAAAATGGAGACTCAAGGCCACAGATCGTTCTTTGGATGTACAACGTAGTGGTTCTGCCAATTTTAACGTACGAATGCCTGGTTTGGTGGGAAGCTTTTTGGAAGGGCTATAATGTCACTAAACTGGTTAGGATGCAAGGGACTGGTTGTATTGGCATCTCCGGAGCATTTAGAACTTGAATGTCGTCTTACACTTACTTCTTATCCATTTTTACGTTATTTCCATCGCTGCTCAGAGGCAATCTCTCAAGGGACATGGTAGTATTTTTAGGCAGTTAACACCGCATTTCTCTGAACTTCGTACAGATCTCTCTTTTCGCAAATTGGAGTTTGAGGGGCGTACCTGGGCACTCGTTCCAAGTAGGCAGGATTGGAACGAACGGAAAGTATGTACCAATACTGGTACCTTTGTCTTCACTGACGGGTCCAAGAGGGAATCGAGAGTCGGAGCAGGGGTTTTCTTTAAACTAGCCACTTCATCTACTTATATTTCCTCAAAACTACCGAATACTGCTAGTGTGTTTCAGTGAAGTAAACTCTTCCATCAAAGGGACAACTCAATCATTTATGACTGTACGCATATCCCAATAATAAATACTGTGCGAAGACGTCATAGACGTAAATTTGAATAATCTGTGAATACTTTAAAGCAGATATCGCCCTCACGGAATCACCATTGGAGTAAATTTTTTAGTATACCTTCTAAATAGTTGAATTAGCTGAGAGGACCTCAACTATGCAGATTACGTACCTTTACGTCTACGAGCCAACTAAATGGTTATTCTAATTTATTCTAGTTCTATTTAATGTAGTGAACGTTTCGAAGAACCAAATTTTGTAGCTTTTGTTGATTCTGAGGAACCAGTAAGAATTCGTACAAGTACATAAACTTTGTCAAAAAAGTCCATGAAGTTGATCAATAAACGTGTCGCCTTCAGAATAGGTCGCTTCTGGAATAATGTGATTTGGCTAACAAACAACTCTATTTTAGTGTTTGCCTGTATGCAAAAAAAAAAAAAATTAAAACCATGTCCAAAATACTTGAATCTCTTGACATGGAATAGCTCAGGTCCCCCATTAATTTTTGTTCACAGAATAAATTTAGAGAATCCCACCTTCGAAAGTAAAAATTATTCATAGAGCCAAGAGCTCTCGGTGGCTTACCATTGCCTGCCTTAAGGCCTTTGTTAATATAAAATACTTTTCCTTTTATTTGAAGTTTAATACCCACTCCTCATAAAAATAAAATTAAAATATCTGCCGTTCGGAATCGTCTTGAAACTGTAGGTCCCTCCATTTGTGAAACAACACCAAGAAGCACACCACAAATACGAGCAGGAGCTCGGCCCATAAATGGTGACAGCTTTCCTGATTGATCAAAAACTCTGCCAAGACCACACTGCCGCTGAGAAAAAATTTACTGTGGGGAGATTGACTTCAAAGACTCCCCTTTTCATAGGTATATTTTTCTGGCGTCTCAGTAGCCTCTGCACACCCACAGAATACAAAACTTACTCCAGCCGGTCGTCGATAGGTTCCTACAATGGACGCAATTTCGTTATAGGGTTCATTTACATTTATTTTGATCAAACTTCTACTTCGACCGCCGAATTTGTGTCTTTGGAAAAGGCGGAGGAGACTCAAGAAGCTACATTTCACAAAGATGATAGATTACAAGGCGTTGCCCATTCGAAGCAAAATTGTGAGATTAACTTCGGCTGTCATGACTTCAGAGATTCGGCATCAAAATTCACATCCCCACTCATTTCACACGTATCTTACAAAGTATACTTTTTTTTCAGATTTTGTCAACCTTTGTTATAAACAAACCGTTTTTATAACATCGATTACGTCAGCAAATCAGCTTATTCCTTCAAAATTGCTGAGAGCCACACCTACCGAATTCTCTACTGTGCTTTCTCCGCTATTGTCCTGATATTTGATTTCATGTAGAAAGAATTTTCAATTTACAAAAAGTTAGAGGAATGAAGTCCGTGAATACTATTAAAAAAAATTTGGAAATTTCTTGAAAATATTTTAATGTCGAAAAAATAATTTTTATGTTCTGTTGCTTATAAAACGAAGTTTAAAAAAACATACATCCACTTTTGGAGATTGCCTAACGTTTTACTGTGAGGATTATTTCGTTATGAAAGTAACAGTTACTTCGCTTTTTATAATCGCTTAATTACTTGCGCTTTTCTTTATTAGCCCTATACAATGAAAACTTGCAAGACATACACTTAGATGTGCACGTATGTATGCACGCATGTATTTGTGTAATGCACTCTGCATAAAATGAAATGGCTCTGTGAAGTCATTTGAAATTTTTTAATCATTTCTAGCTCACCCGCAAGCGGCGGTTTCTGTTTGTTTGTTTGTTTTCTTGGCTCTGCACAAATTTTCACGCTTTTCGACCGAACTGACGTAATTTATGTAAATACTGGCAGAGAAAATTTAAAAAATGCAATAAAATGATTTTTTCTTTTGTTTCCCTTTTATTAATGATTGTTATTATTTCTTGTGTTGGGTAACATCTTCCCAAAAAATGAGTAGCGAAAAAATGGGTGCATTGTGCTATAACAAAGTTTGCAATAAGTTTGGAAAAATACCAAAAAAAAAAACGAAAACTCCAGCAGAAACAGTGGTTGATGTATGAAAGGTGCTTTTTGAATAAATGAAATCATATTTACGATGTTATGAAAGCATATAAACGTTTATGGCTTCAGTTATATAAAGTAAGGGGATCAATTAATTAATTTTTATAGCACTTAATAAAAGCGAATTTGGGTGTTTTTTTTTTTTTTGAGAAACATATGATTTTGTTTTTTGAGATATTAGTTTTCATGCTTTGATTCATGCGCTTAAATATTTTCCATAGCTAGTTGCAGAACCAAAAAAAAAATCCTTGACTTTCTTCATACCATCAAAAAGGAAAAAATAAATTTGCAAAGATAGCTTTTGAATCAAATTTTGGCTTTCGACTTGGAAACATCACTTATAGTAACACGCAATTTGACAGCTCGTTTGTTCTCATGTGTGCCATTCGCGTCAGGCCTCATGATTACAACTGTTTTCTTAAGAGCGTAGCGCAGATGAGAGTTTTATATTATCAAATCAAGTGTTGTCCGAATCACGCGAACTTGCAGACAACTGATCCACATTTCAAATAAACCTGCATCTTTCCGTTTCCTCTTAATACAAAATAATGAAAAGCAAAACTAACTAATTTAAATTAATATATTTTTTTTTACGACATGAGAACAACAATATTCTGAGTGATGCAAATCTTTCGAACCTACGCACCATCGAATGGTAGTCACGCGCCAACCCATCGGCTACGGCGGACTTAATATACATTAAGAAATATAAATTGGCGCTTATTCTTTTTTTTTTTTTTTAAATCTGTATGGGGTTAGGTGATGATTTTCAGTAATTTTTGTTTTGCTAGTCAGTTTCTTTATTTTACAAAAATAAAAACATAACGTTAATACAGCATGTTTCGGGGGCAAAATTTCAAAAAAATTGGAGAAGTGTCACTGTTTGTGTGGAACCCGTTTCTCCAGAAGTCCCTTGCGGTGATCATCATAAGTCCTTCTCGAGTGTTATCGTTAGCGCACTTATCTACCACTTTTATATGTGCAGCATCCATTTCTTTAGCATACGAACGCTGCGGAGCGTCCGAGCGCCGTTAATTGCCGTTGTTAATTGTTGAATAACTCAAAAAGTATTTGTCGAATTTACTTCAAATTTTCACACAATATCAACTAAGATATTATACTTTAAGAAAATGTAAAAAAAGAAAATCCAATTTTGTAAATTACTCTCAAGTCATCCTTAACTTCAATAACGAAGAAAAAAATTTTGTGTCGACAATTGATATGAGGCGTACTTTCACTTGAGTAAAATCTTTGTTTTTGGTGCCTTGAAAGTCCATGTGTGATGCAAAAAGAACCATTATATCCTCTCATTGTCACTGTGTGGTGCGGCGTTTACGCGGCAGGAATGATTGGATAGTATTTTTCTGATGACGTCATCGGCCATACGGTCAATGTTATTACTGGGGCGAATACTACTTCTTACTGCGGAAAGTGGATGAGCGGCGCCTGCTGCACACCCAGCACGGGTCAAGGAAGTGTTTCCTGGTCACGTACTCTCTCGTTCTGGCGATTTCATATGACCAGCGAGATCGCCCGATTTAACTATGTGATTCTTCTCAGTTTGGGCTACTTGGAGTCGTGGGCTTATGCTGACAAGCCTCAGACAATCGCTGTCCTTAATACGAACATTTATTACCGAAAATCTTGCGGAAAGTCTTGAAAAATGCGATAAAACGGGCACAAATATGTATCGACATGACGGATATTATCTTTCCACTGCACAGAAGAAATTGGAAAGGACCAAATAAGGGTTTTCAGAGATCAAAATAATTTTTTTTATTTAGTAAAAACGTTATTCAAAAATAAGCAACTGGATGTCTAACAGGAATTATAAACAGCAAAATATCATTCGTCTGTGAACATAACCTTGGTCCAATCAGGATTAAAATTTTCGTTTGTCCATACTAATGGTTTTTGAATACGCGCTTCAGCCAAAAAAAGATTTGCTTTTTGACGAAAGCTTTTGCTTCGCTTGTCTTAGACTTGAGGTAGGATTTTATACGAATAAATTTGCAACATCGCTTCCTGAGGTTGCTTTGGTGAAACCTCTGCCTGGCTTATCGTCGACGTTGTCATCAACCTTGAATTTATGATTTCACTTTCTTACAAAGTGACTTGACTTTTTTAAGGACTTAACGACCTCAGTTGTAGCCATTCTCGGACCTTTGGGATAACTTTTTTGAAGGTATCGAATCTCTTTTGATTGAGTGCAGAGAAAAAAAAACTCCCCAGCTTACTTTCTCCTCAGTGAAGTTGTGCAGGTGATCCCTTCTGAACTTATACAATCTTTGCATTTCGTTTCGAGGTGTCTTTTCAATGGAGTATCCTCATCTAGGTGGACAGCATCGCGAAACCATTACATCACCAAAACTCGTGCCCGTATATTTTACTGTTCCATTTTCTTTAGTACTCGCCGTCCATGTGAACAGAACCATAGATCTTACGTAGCATAGTTCACTCTTTGCACGAAACTCAAGAATTTATTACTACAAAAAAGTTATTTGGAGACTACTTTTTCTTTTCATCAATTGAGCACTACAGCTTAACCATTTATAAATTCTTTCAATTACTACAATGGAATTTTCCAAAAAAGCAAACAAATTTGGAATCATACATATAGGTACACCTGTACAAACCTTTTTTCTTGTCGTTAGTTTAAATTAGTAAAATTCCTCTGCATACAACGAATCTCTGAAGCATAGCAAACGTGCGCACGCGTCATGAACAATTTAATGAAAAGCGTCATATGAAAAAATTTTAGAAAAATTGGACTAAAGAATTGTTCTCGGTTTTCTCAAATAAAAAAGTTGAAAACGTGAACTAAATGTGAACAGAAATGGAACAAAACCTCTGCTGGAGTTGACGAAGGTTGAACGTTGACTTATAATGGCTATATACCAACCTATTTAATGGAGTACAAATTTACTTCTGTGTATGTACGAGTATGTATGTATGCATTTATTAAATCATATCCCAGCAAAGTTATGATAATTCAAAAGTATCTGCAGATTTATTTGAATTTTGTTATTATTAATAATAAATAGGACTATGTTAATTCACATTTGTAGATGCATACATACATACATAAATGAATATATGCGAATATATTATATGTACACATACATATTTATAAATATATGAAACTGTGTAAATTCCTAGAGCTGCTGCATATTTTCTTACACTTAAGAAGCTCTGAATTAAATATTTATTATTCAAATAGGCAAGGATAAAAAATGGTAATAAATAATTTTATGAGGAGTGTCTAGTATTTTCCAATTTGGTCATGCCCGGTCATGCTTCTGCGTCGTCGTCTCGGCCGAATATTCACGCTGCGAAGGTTATGCTATGTATTTGGTGGGACCAATTAGGTATTATTTATTATCAACTGTTAAAACCACGCGAAACCATCACTGGAAATCGGTATCAACTTCAATTGATGCGATTGTGCCGAGCACTGCGCGGTCGCACTGAGAAGCGGCCGCAATACGCGGAGAGGCATGAAAAAGTGATTCTACAGCATGACAACGCTCGGCCTCACGTTGCCGAACCCGTTAAAACCTACCTGGAAACACTGAAAAGGGAAATCCTACCCCACCTGCCATATTTTCCAGATATTGCGCCGCCCGATTGTCACGTGTTCCGATCGATGGCACATGATCTAGCTGACTAGCAGTTCCATTGATGTGAAGATATCAAAAAATGGCTGATCCGTGGATAGCCGCAAATGATGAACAGTTTTACCGCAACGGTATACGAGATCTACCAGAAAAATGGGAAAAAGTAGTAGCCAGCGATGGGCAATACTTACAATGATTCACTTGTAAACATTTTTTCAGAATAAAGTTGTATATTCGTCTGGTCTCCCCATCTACAATCCGCGATTCGGAGGTATTTTAGGGAAATTGTATTCTTGACTGCACCTAATGATGTGAATACCGATTCTGCAAGAGCGTTATTCATCGCAGACCCAGATTTAAGTAACTTTATGGTTTTCACTCAAGTTGGTAAGGCTATTCCTACTTTGTTCTACCAACTCAGAAGTTGTTGTAGATGAATCCAGTGCATGAATTGCAACTTGACTATCCGAAAGAATAGTGATATTTCCCTTAAAAGAAAAATCTACGATTCCCAATTGCCAGTACTTTCGCCTGGAAGACACTGCTTATACGAGTATTAGGGAGACGCAAAGATTTTTAAATTTTTTGTACTCAATATCCATTATTTTTGTCGGGAAACTTTTACCCAGCTTATAGTGTGGAGACTCTTCAATATCGAAAGAGCCTACCACCACTAGTTAACTCAATTCCTGCAGCGTCGTGTCACCGCAAGTGAAATCGTTCACCAAATTCAAGCTACCATATAAGAAACAGGTGATTAATTCCCAGTGAGAGGGAACAATCGGTAGAAAAAAGGTGCGCGAACTTGAATCAGTTGTTTCAGTATTGCGTAAATCGTAATGGGGAACGAAACATGGACTTTTCACAATACATCAGAGAATAAGAAATAGTCGAGGCAGTGTGCTTCAAAATAGCATATTCTGCAGATTTAGCTCGACTATTTCCTGTTTTCAAACAAGCAACAATTGTCTCGGTGGTAAGATATTTATGTAGAATGAAGAGACCATCGCTGCAAAGAGATAAGAGAGTCTGAAGAAATCGAATTTTCTGAAGAACACAGTACAATTGAAGAAACATTGGATGAAGTGAGTTGAGTTTCTGATGGATAAGACCTTTTTAGCATCGTTGCGATTGGGCAAACGGCTAAGTGGCTGGGACGGTTTTTTGGAGTGGGAAAGATGAAAATGGGGGATATGTATAAGCATAATATAAAGGAGGGAATTTTTCTTAATTTAAAGTGGTTGGAATATAGAAAGAGTTGTGTATTTGAAATTATTCTGAAACAATTTTCAAAGCACGGTACTAAGAAGGAAATACCTCTAGAACAAACAACTTCTTCAGGCATTGAAAAACGTTGACTTCGTTTTGTTTTATGTTCGGAAATAAAAAAAAAATCATTAGGTACCACATCGGGATTGTAAGGAGAATGATTTATTATTTCAATATTCATTGAATATTGTGAGAACTCACATTTTTTTGGTGAAGAATGATTCGCAGTTGGTGCGTACACTCTTTTTTGGGTGTTTGGCCGGAGGAGCTATTTATGATGTGCGTCTTGATGTTGTTCCAGGCTTAAGCCGACTCCGAACGGCAGATATTTTTTTATGAGGAGCTTTTTCATGACAGAAATACACTCGGAGGTTTGCCATTGTCTGCCGAGGGGCGACCGCTATTAGAAACAATTTTTTCTTAATTTTGATCTTTCACCGAGACTCGAACCTACGTTCTCTCTGAATTCCGAATGGTAGTCACGCACCAATCCATTCGGCTACGGTGGCCACCGTTGGTTTTCCTTAATTTTCCTAAATTGATTTGTTAGAGTAAGCTCGCCTTAGAACACCCATACTGGTCCAAGACTCGTCACCTGTTACGTTATGTCACGGACGGGCTTCAAATCAAAGCAGCTGCATTTCTTCAACATTTCTTACACCAATCGACATGAGTATTTTTTGGGTAATTGTCAAACTGGGCGGGATACGACGAGAAAAAATGCTAGTCCCCCTTATGAGCAAAGATGCCTTTCTCTTGCCATATGTCACATGAAGATCTTGTATTATCAATTGATGCATAGCATTGATTGTTTCTGGCACAACAGCCGTTTTTGGACGATCTTCACGAAATTCATCCTGCAAGGATCAACAGCCACTTTGGAGCTCATTGTTTCAGCAATTCGCAGTGGCTAAGTGTGGTGCTTTAACGTTAAAAGTCAAAGTAAGTTGATAAATGCAATTGACATTTCTAGAGTCTTCTTTGATTTTTAACAACTGATCTTTGTTATGAGAAGCTTTTTAATCTCCCGAAGTTTGGACGCGAACTCACAACTTCCGTTTGATCAAAATGCCGAGCACATTTACACACCTATACGGCGGCTCAGTCTGGCATTAGTATGCATGAAAAATTACGCATGCCAGCATTGAATAAAAGTGTCGCAAATTAATCAACTTTGCAGCGATTTAACGACAAAATTTGCCATTCAAAAGTTGAGCGACCGACAGGCGAGACTGACAATTTAATGTAATAATAAAAGCAATACAGAGAATTACTAAATTGGTTGACTCGCCTGCCCATGCACTAAGAACTATTTATAAGAGATCTATGTATTTGTATGTATGTATGTACATATATGCATTTCGTATTTCCATCTGTACATTTGGCACGTGAGAGATTGCTATTCATATCTGTGATGCCTGCATTGGCGATACTTTGACAGCTGTTGCATATCATTAGCAAATTTGTTTAAGGCCGGCGGGCCAATTACAAGGTCAAAAAAATCGATTTTTTTTTTTTTCCTGAAATCAATAGCTTAGATATTCAAGAACATGAGACACAAATTTTCAGAGTTAAATTCCAAGTATTTGCAGAGCTAAAGAGCCGAGCGTAGTGCGGCGTCGAGCAACCGTGCGCTTACTTTGAAACTTTGAAGCGCGTTTTCTCGGCTTTTCATTTTCACGATTTTACCTAATTTGTGTACACGATTGCAAAAAAACTAAACGAGCTATCCATTTCATTCAAACTGCGTTATCTTCAGTATTGTTTTCTCTTCTATGTGAACTAAAAAAAACATCCAAAAACTTTTTTTAAGCGAGTTTTTTACCCTGTTGAAGAGTTTTTTTTTCCTTGAAAAACCACTTTTTTTTTTCTACCTTCCCCAAAAATTCGAATTTTACGTGTTTCTCCCAATTTTCTTAGTTCACATCGAAGATAATTACATCAAAATTAATAATCTTTTTTTTTTTTTGTTTTGAGATGAAAATTGCAAGTTGTATCTTGTACACAAGTTGGGTACTTCAGTGGCAAGGCGCTCTGGGAATCTATTGATAACTCGGCTTACAATATATTGTTGGAGATTGTACAAATTGTTTTTTTTAGTTCAAATATATATTAAACTATCCCTAAAACTTCATTTGGCTAATTGTTTTTTTTTCTCATCCAACAACGCTTCGCGAAAACTACTGAATTTAGGGCATCTAATTGGCCCGCCGGCCTTAAGTTTAATTGTCGAAGAAAAAATGTAAATAGTTATTTCTTTAATAGGTTATTTATTTGACTAATATACGCAAAAAATTAAATTCACATTAGAATCTATACTATTGAAATATATATATAAATCAACTCTCTTCTTATTCACCAATTGCTATTGAATGTTTAGCCTGATGGGAGTAGCTCATAGTGGACAATTTTTGTGTTGATTTGCGAAGGCTAACCACGAATCGATTACGATTTTTCTCAGCTATTGCTTCCATAGTAACTCATTCTTCAACGCCAGTTATCATCAACTTCAAATGACTCGAATCAGTTACCTTTCAGCAAAGAAGTGCATACAACACTCAATCCAAAAAGTTCTTTTGCGTTTTGCGTACTCGAACATTTGAACTTTTTGAATAAAGTTCTCGCAATTGTTGTGAAAATTAAATAATACAGGGCCCGCCATCTATCGTTACGGATTTGAACTAGGTATTATTTGAAGAATGGTAACCCTTAGCTGTCACCTGATTTGACAGAAAATTAGTTTTATTCTTTCGCTGAACGAAAATGGTTGTGTATACGCTCAAAGAACGCTGAGAAATATTACGACATTACTTAGAAAATCATGGTAATGTTGCAGAATGTGTACGAAAATTACGTAGGGCAATGGGAAGAAGAAAAGCACTGATATCGTTTGGCCGCCTCGGAGCTGCGATTTGACGCCGTTGGATTATTATCTTTGGGGTGCCGTCAAAGACCAGTGTTATGCCAACAAACCAGCAACAATTGATAACTGAAGACCAACATACGCGATGTCATAGCTGAAATACAGCCGCATACAGTCGAAAATGTGTTGAAAAATTGGACCGATCGTATGGGATGGTGAATGGCTAGCCGAGGCAGCCATATGAATGAAGTTGTGTTCCATCATTAACCGGAAGGATTGTACTTCAAATAAAAAAAATAGTTTGGAAAAATATTGAGTAGTTTCTTTTTTATCGCATTTTTATTTCCGTAAAGTTATATTGCGGACCCTATATTTGGGTTCTACGCAACGAAAAATAGACTATCTGGAAAAGGAATACACGATCTGTTAATTAATTACCCTATCAAAAGATTAAAAATTTTTGCAAATGGCGTCTTACGTCAGTCATATTTGACAATTGTGATCGAGACAGCTTAATGACGGCGAGTATCGTAGGCGTTGAAACAATGAGCTATGTGAGCTTAATGGATACAAACGCTCCGACTGTAAAAGTATTCGATGCAATACCAGCTGGTGGTAGCAGAGGAAGAGGAAGACCTCTTCTGCGTTGGAAAGATCAGGCGGAGAAGGATTTGGCTTCACTTGGTGTGTCCAACTGGCGCCGGTTAGCACGAGCGGTTATCGCGCCAATTAAGAAAAAGAAAAGGTTTGAAATTTTGTTGAAACTTTGTTGAAGTTTTATAAATCTTGTAAAAAGTTTGCAACTTGGGTTATTAAGGGCTTTGTTTAGAATGTACAATGAGAATTTTGGGTCACTCCAAACTTGAATTTCAAGAGTCTATAATTGCATGGACTATAGATTGTTTTTTAAACTCAGATTAAAAATTTGGAAATTTTGTTGAACATTCTTCGAATTTTTATAAATCTTTTACAAGGTTTGAACATGGACATTGTTCCAGAATTAATTATATTTTTATAGAAAAAAACTGAAATAAGAAAGAAAATAAATAAATATTCCAATTTTTTCATATGCGACGAAGTCTCAGAAATATGAATTGCCAGGCTCTACATCAGGCAGCCTGGCCAGCAACTGCCAACTCTAAACCAGTTAATTAACTATAGAAGTTCAATATAGGCAAAAGAAACAGCTGATTGAAACACTCTCGGTTTATAGTAATAGAAGAATATCGTTTTTTATATACCACTAATTGGTCATTTTGCAACTGGTACAAATTTAGTCAACTTCTTCTATTAAATACTAGCTTATGGACTAGAATCTTTGCTGAGTAGTTTATCTTTTCACTAAAATGCAATTGCCATTCCTTAACCTCTGCATACATACATACATACTTTTAGGTAATTGTAAATAAATAAACTGCAAAGCTTACTCAGAATATTGATATGCATGAATTTACGTAATTATGGCGTGAGTAGCGTTGAAAAAAAGCACCGTTTTCTTATTTCGTACAAGTAAATGACCTCTTACATGCACCTATACATATGCAGTATTTACATACATACAAACGTACTATATCTCAGTTACGCTTTATAATCGAACAGGTGAGTATCAGGCGATATGCATGTTTACATGTATTTATTGCTTGGGCATTTTACATTTTTTGATTTAGTTAGCAAAAAGTAAAAATGCTTGGTTGACAAAAAAAAATCGGCAGAAAAAATTGGCTAAAGACGGATGGATGGCCTAATGTCAACATGTTGAGTCATGCAATTATTGTTGTTGCATTTAAAACGTAAACAAAAATACGCAAGCCACCTCTACGAAAAAATTCTGTATACTTTTATATGCATACATACACACATATATGTATGTATATGCACATATGTAGTATGAAGTAGTAAAATGAAATCTTATATATACACGAGCATATAAGAAATTGATGACCTTAACGACGCACAAAATTGCTGATCGTAAACGGGCTTTTTACGAGTTTATTATCAGGTCAGTCCATAAGTTGGTGCGTTTTTTAAATGTGGTTTTAAAATTAATAAAAAAGATGTTTAAAGTATTAATTAATCAATAATATATTATATTTTCCTTCATTATTTACAATGTACTCCCACGTTTAGGCAAATTTTTAATTCCCTGCTCTAAAAATTGTTTGTCCTTGGAGCCAAAATACGCTTCGATATCCCCTTTTATAGCTTCTTTTGAGGAGTAGTTCTTGTTACTCATATGGGATTGAAGTCCACGGAAAAGGTGATAATCACAAGGAGCAATATCCGGAGAGTATGGGGGATGCGACATTAGCTCCCATCCGAGCTCGTTCAGCTTGCCTAATGCTTGCCTTGCGGTATGAGGTCTTGCGTTGTCGTGGTGAAACAAAACTTTGCGTCTATTCACTAAAGGTGGCCAATTTTTTAAGTGCCTCATTCAGGTTTGATAGCTGATGGGAATAATAATCAGCAGTTATCGTCTGGTTTGGTTCCAGAAGTTCAAAATAAACAATACCGGCCATATCCCACCAAACAGACAGGAGAATCTTCTAGCGGTGAAAGCCATCTCTAGGGGTCGGTTCTGGTGTTTCATCTTCATCTAACCATTGGCGTTTGCGAACAGGATTATTGTAAAGGACCCATCTTTCATCACCAGTAACGATACGGTTCAAAAAACTTTCATTTTCAAGCCGTTGCAGCTGCTGAGAACACACATTCACTCTCTGCTGAAGGTTGGCGACGGAAAGTCTATGCGGAACCCATTTTTCCAGCTTTCAAACCTTTCCCAACTGAACCAGGTGCCTGTGAACTGTTCCATGCGATGAATTTAACCTCTGAGCTATCATATCGACTATGAAATTTGGCTCAGCTTCTACGAGTTCGAGCAAAGCGTCGGAGTTAAAGACTTCAGGACGACCAGAGCGCGGGGCATCCTCCACATCGCAGTTACCACTTCGCAATTTTGAAAACCACTTTTGCGCAGTCCTTACACTCACGGTATCCTCTCCGTGAACAGTGTTTATTGTGTTATTTCTGCAGCAGCAGTTGTTGCATTCTGACCACTTTTATAAAAAAAAATACAAAATATGCGTCTTATATAATACAAGTTCGAAGATTCCATTTAATTTTTTAACAATCACTTGTTGACTTGATACAAATATTGCACGCTAACCTCAAAACTACCGAAAATCAAAATTAAAAGTATTTAGGAGGGAAGCGAGTGCAATGTTTTCAACGCAGTTTGTGTAAATATAAAGAACATTATGTATAAAATGACATGCTAATTAAAAATAAAATTTAATCAAAAGTTCACCTGAAGTCATATCCATATATACTTGAGCTATATCTATTTTTTGGCGATTCCAATCAGCCTATTCATAAATGGGAAATGCTGTATGGATCCTACCTTTTTCTCATCTCTATAGCTTTTGCAGCTAGCAGACCGATTCTCCGTCAGTATTCCCGTCATATGCTCAGGAAGCTCTCAGGCGGTGTAAGTGTTTCCTGCTCATCGAGCGATGACTAAAGAGAACAAGACACTCTGTAGTTGTCCAGATTAGTCCATCTGTTATTAGTGGTTTTTCTAGCTTTCTTTTCAACTTGTGATAATAGAAACCTTAGATATGTAGGTTTGTTTGTTTTTTTAGTTTCGATTTTCCGAGTTCACATTCTCCGAAATACTTTTGGCAGTGTCTCTTAAGGGGAGAAGCTGGTCTAGAGCGCAAAAAATGGGCATATTTTATGAATTTATTTTGACTCAACAAAGGAATCAATCGAAAATCTGTGAAATAGGTTTAATAATATAGCTTTCATGGTACAAATACAAAATTTTTCGTCTGAATTAATTTCAAAATGGCCGCTGTCCAGCAGTTCTCCTAAGGCGCCTTTTTTTCTAGTGGGTCCATTGCCGAAGACGTAAACTCCTTAATTTTTGTCCTGGATCAAAAAATAAAATTTTTTTAGTTTCTATATAACAACAGAAAGAGACGTACGTAGGATTTTTTCGATATTTTGTTTTTTCGCGAAATGGTGCACGTTTGAACAAAAAGTTACAATTTTCACTATAAAGAACGACATAAAATTGTTGATTAAAAAAAAAAACTATGTAATATAAATAAAAAATCCTACGTACGTCTCCGGAGAAAGGTATTTCGAATGTATTGTCAAAATTTCGTAAGAATCGGTAAAGATTTGTTCGAGTTATGTCTTCGGCCAGTTTAAAAAAAGTGATTTCGAGAAAAACGCGTTTAAAGTTGTAAGTAGCGTTCGGGGCATACCTGCGAGACACTGCCGTCGAATGAAAAATTTGGGCATTTAGACATTTTTGCTGGCATCCCTCATTTGGTATATTATTTCTAAGACCCTAAAGCACCTTTTAAGACAAAAAAAATTTTTTCGATTTTTTCAAAATTCTAGACCAGCTTCCCCCCTTAAGAAAGCCTGCAGGCTCCTTACATTAACATTTTCTACCTAATTTCTTCTTCTTCTTTTTGATAACCACTCAAGCGATTTTGATCGAGTTTAACAAAGCGCTTACTAACCGGCTGCTGGTACCGCTTTGAATACTCTCAGCCAACTAAGCCACTTGATCTTTATTCGCTGCACTCTGTCGATGTCGTCGTAAAGCTCATATAGCACATTGTTCCATTGCCAGTCATACGTGCCAAGGTCCAAACATTTTCCCCAGCATCTTTCTCTCAAACACTCCAAACACTACCCATAATTAAGATTAGATCGTGAATGACATTCAGATTGCCAATTTATACAAATCTTCTTAGATATCTGCATCAAGATGGACTTGCATACGATCCCTCCATTCAGGAATACACGAGTATAATTTACAAATATTGTGTAGTTGGCCTTTGAATGCTGGGGTTGAGTACCCAGCCTTCACCTTGAGCTCTTTCACAAGTGGAGATGGTTTTAAAGACCTTCCAACCTCGCATGTTCGTACACCTCTTTTAATTCTGGTTGAGTTTACTCGATTTGGCATTTTATTCAAGTTATCAATTCAACTAAATTTTTCACGATCTCGGGAATGGTTTGACTGATAAGCAAAGTACGGATTCCGATAAGTCCAATCTTTAACGCAACACAAAAAGTCTAAGATTACCGAACCAAATGCACAAAAGATCGACTGCTTGAAGAGCTGTACGACTTGGTGTGGCATTATGCTGAAATTTTAGAGGAAAGCAAATAGTTTTGTCCTCTTGTCGAGGTAACTATGAGTTTCACAAACTATTTGGGTGTTGACTTTATTATTTATTATTGAAGCATTGTTTTTTTTTTGGTGGGTGAGGTAGGGTTCAAAATGCCTTCGCACTTACAGCGACCGTCATCTACTGTGTCGTGTGGTGGGGCCACTAAAACGATCCCTCCTCTCCTTCTGGGGAGAAGGAGCATATTATTGAAGCATAGTTCATAATGCGCTTCGTTTACCAAATAAATCTACCTGGATTAGAATATGTAAGGCATTCGCTACCATACATTTCGAATGTGTAAATCTCCATTAGAAAAATGGCCTTAATGATTTTCTAGATTTTATATCATATGCAACTTTTTCATATAGAAATGCGCTCGGAGGTTTGCCGGCGATCGCTTTTGCAAAATACTTTTTCTAGCATTTATTAGCTCAAAACCCCATCGAATATTGGACCAAATGAGGAAAGTCACATATATCCCACCTGGTATTAATTAAAACAAAAATTGAATATAAAAATATTTTTCGCGTCTAATGAACTTTACCGATTGCGCACAGACACCAACACAAATGCTTAATCCAGCTGCAATTAGTGCTAACAATGCTAAAAATAACAGCAATAGCCACACTTATGGCAGCAATTGACACTTGGAGAGTTGTGTGCTACACACTTACCACGCGAATATATAGGTACAAAGGGGTCTTCCATTCAGCGTGCTTGAACTTTAAAATTAAATTATGCAAATAATTTAAGTAGTATGCATTCGATGACGTTGACTGTGCAATATTATGCCTAGCAAACGACAGCTGTGCCTTCGCAATATGCGGTTCATTTTCTCCTAGTGAACCACTTTTGAATAACAACTTGCCTATATGGGGCTGATGGGGTTCATGAAGAACGTGAGTTATGTGGGTCTTTATGGTGGCTGTTGTAGGTGGTTTAGCTATTGGATAAAGATTTCACGCAGTTCCATACAAAATGGCCGAGCGGTACTAGGTCACACCATCTGAGCGGTCAGTAAATGCCGCCGCCACTCGAGCTGACGAAGCCTTGGAACTTCTCATGTAATAAATTCAATGCTTCCCGAACAAGCTGGTAAGTGGCGTGATGCTGTAGGAACCATATATTTAGATCATGCAAAACTTTGTTATCATGGTATGATATCGGTTGGTATTGCCAGAGAACATAGCGTTTTTTGAATCTTCGAAGAATTAAAACCGATCATATCTTCGAACCAAAATCCGCACCAAGGGTAGCTTTTTCGCAAAGTAGTAATGCCTGGTGAATTTCTGGTATATTTTAGTCGCCCTACATCACCAGAAATGAGCCACTACACTGAAGCTGATTTTCTTGCCAAAAGTTTGGTGAACTGAGCACTGACTTTAATATTAAATTTGAATTATTTTTGCTAGAATTTGATAGCCCAGCGCCTCCACGTCAAGTGATCTAAGTATTTTGGATTTAGTCTTAATTTGTTTACAAACGGATTTATTTACGTAATAAGAAGTAAATAGAGAACAAAATTGAAAAATTTAATAATTTTGAAAATCTTTCAATATTAAAAATATTGAGAGTTTTTTAAGCAGTTTTTTTAACACTTTTAGAATTTTTTATTTAATTCTGAAGGATCAAATAAACGTTCAAACATTTTTTTTGAAATTGTTGTTTTATTTTTTTGTTCGAAATTCGAACAACATTTTTTGTCTATTTGTTTAAAATTTTTGTGAATTTTTTTTATGTTATTTGTGAAAAGCACCCGCCAGATTTTTACCTAACTAAAGAATACAAGTAAGAAGAAAATCTAATAGAAGGTGTTTTTCCAAAATGACCAAAAAAATGTTTCACTAAAATTTTAAATAGAAAAAAAAATGGAGAAGAAAATATGAAGACAAAAATAAAAATCCTCGAATTGTAAACAAAAAAATGTTTTCTATTTTGCAACAATTTTTTCTATTTAAGAATATTTTACCTTAAAAGGCTTGTGAAAATCTTAAAAGAAAAAAATTTCATCGTGTAAGTAAAGAAAAAAATATGAAAGGAAACAAATCTTTTTGTGAACAAGTATATTTTATGCTAAAATACAAAAAAAAAAAAATAATGAAAACAGTTAAAACAATAATTGAATATATTTGACTTAAAAAAACTCCAAACAAAAATTTTTAACTTTGCATAAATCTCAAAATTATTACTTTTTTTTAATTTTTTAGTTTATTTTTTATTATATTCAATTCTTCACATACACCAATTTGACTAAACATTTTTGATCATTTTCAAAATACTTCAATCATTCGACATGTAATTTTACCTTTCGAAAAACCCTCTATCTAACTTGGCGCGAAGCTTTTATTTTTTTTTGTAGTTTTTTTAATATTTTTTGTTTTTATATATATTTTTTTTAATTTTTGATCAAACGTGTCTACTAGCAATATAATTGATAGTATATTTTTGTAAGCTGAATCTAGCCGTTTTCATGTCTTTCTGTCTCTAATTTTTTCCATTGGACGTCTCTTGTTTTGCTTTCGGCATGTCATCGTTTTGACGCCAAAAGCAAAATCGCATAATCAGCAAATAATTTGAGCGGTGCATTCACACTTGTCATAGACAGTTTGTTACTTTTTGTTGTTGTTGCTTTTTTGTGGCATTTTTAAATAGTTACTTCATAGATACATTCTTTCTTGTGAAAATCTAGCGCGCTTAATTGTCGGCATAGTTGTTGCACATTTTTTGCTTCACAAACAAAAAACCAAAAATACACAGCTGCATGATTTAGTCTTATATTTCACAAGAACTAATCACATATTGTCGTTATTGTTGATGAAAAATTTTTTTCTCAAAATAATTTATTTTGTATTCGCAAATTCTTGCATGCATAATATCATACATATACGTATATGTATGTATGTACATGCGTATGTGGGTGCAGTTCTCAACATATTAATTACCAGATGCTCCTCAGATGTTACTTTGAATTAGTTGCTATGTGTAATCGTCGGCCAATCGTGCTTTGAAGTGCATAGTCATATGTTTATATATGTACTTACACACTTACATTTACGAGTATATTGTTGTTGTATTTTATGTCTGTTAATTAATTGTCACTGATTACGTGCTAAGTATGTGTCACAGTTCAATTTAATGGATGCGAAGTAATTCTGACACCGCAGTTGTTAATTATCAAGATTTGTTTTTTACTGGCACAGTTCATTCAATCGGTAATCTCATCCACTATAATTAATATGATGATCGTTCGACTTAGCTATTGATTTTTTATACCCGTTCGTACAATGTATTAACTCGTTTCTTTATGTGCACTCTAATTATCATATCGATTTTAATCAAATACTATTTATAATGGCGCGCATTTTTTTAACTGGTGGAGAATCGGGCTAATTGGAAACTCAAGGCTCAAGGAGATAAACGTTGTAAAGCATTTTATATTGATTTCATACACATTCGCAAATAATTACAAGATGACGCCAGCGGCTCCGACTGCAAACTATTTTCCATTTAGATAACCCAAAATTTTGTATACACAAAGAACTTAATTTCTCTGGGTCTATGGACCTGTTGCTAAATCTCTGTAGAAAAGTATTTTAAATCTAATTTACTGTTAGTGTCTAAATAATCAGTATCAGTATTAACTTAATTGTGATGATTAGGAAAACAATAATTGACTTTGGGGTGAAGCTTTCGAAAAGAATAGGTTAGGAGTAATTAAGTTGTAGCGCTTGCCTATTATGGGACAACCTCAGACTTATAGCCCTCTGTGATATGAGAAACTTTCTTGATCTCTCATCTGATCTGTTCCCCGATTTCCACTGTTTTGAGATCTTTTAATTCATTAAAGAATTGTCTACTTAAAGAGGTGAATATTCGTTCGGATATAACAGGATAGTGGCACAGATGGTGTATAATCGTTATTCTTGTTGTTGTAGCATCATAAATATTCCCCATACATGTAGGCGGAATGCTGCTACAATGACAGTCCTTAAAAAAATAAATAAATAATTGGCGCGTACACTTCTGTTAGGTGTTTGGCCGAGCTCTTCCTCCTATTTGTGGTGTGCGTGTTGATGTTGTTCCACAAATGGAGGGAGCTACAGTTTTAAGCCGACTCCGAACGGCAGATATTTTTATGAGGAGCTTTTTCATGGCAGAAATGCACTCGGAGGTTTGCCATTGCCTGCCGAGGGGCGACCGCTATTAGAAAAATGTTTTTATTAATTTTTCTTTCACCGAGATTCGAACCAACGACCTCTCTGTGAATTCCGAATGGTAATCACGCACCAATCCATTCGGCTACGGCGGCCGCCGTACAGTCCTTGGTCGGATATAAATCCGAGTCATTTCGGTAACGTAAAACCGACTGTGGTGGGAGTGTAAAAATCGCTTTTTCTTCTTATTCAGCTAGACAACTTCCGCAGAAGTTTTCAAACATGTTTACCTATTAGGAAGTGTTCCGCTACAACAAAAATCCATGCGAAAAGATTTCGGAGGTGTGACCGGTATCAAACCGTTAAACGGCACTCAGCGAATTTGAAAGAATCAGCTGCTTGGCTGACGCCACATGGATCATGACAACGTATTATTTACGAAATCGTTTTGGTTATATACGAAAAAATCGACACAATTTTCGACCATGTTACTACGCTGCTGTCTGAATAGCAACTGGTTGGACTAGTGTGAGGATAACCTGGTAAGCTATCATCCTGGGTGGCAACGGAGGTTACTCGGACATTTTGCGTTTTACCATAACTGATGGCGAAGCCTGGTGATCTATCATCCTTCACAGAAATCGGTATGCAAAGACTTAGCTTATTTTGGTTAAGCAGAGATTTTGTGCGCTTAGTATTGTGAGCCGACAAGAGTTGTGGGGCGATTCTGTAGATTACCCATTGTGTGTATGTCTCTGTACTCGTTAGACATTAGCGGTCGCCCTCCGGGTATATAAAGGGTATACATATATATATATAGAGCTCTGCTCCTGTGAACGAAATCGATAATTTAAATTTAATCTCATACGATACCTTCTTCAGTTACTGCTTTCAAGGTTGCTTTATAATTGGTGGCGACTTTAACGTGAAGCACACAGTATGGACTGAAGGCTCAGTACGACCAAAGGACGATAATTGCATAAGGGTTTGCAGCGTGCAGGCTGTAATCCAATTTTAACTTTTAGACCGACTTATTGGCCATCGGGTACAAGGAAAATTTTTTCGTCTACGAAAACATTCAGACTGCCCATTTGTCGGTTACTGAAAGGTTTGACTTGCGCTCGAATCACAAACTAGTACACCTATTAATGCCGCAAGATGCAGCACACATCCAAAGGGCCACAAGGCATTGACTAGTTTCACCAACTGGAAATATTTTCAACTTCAGCTAGAACAATTAGACAAATATAACTTCGCCACTACTAGCGAGCAGCTCGATGACGCAGTACTTCAGGTTGAAAAATTAAAAAAAAAAATTAATTCCAGCAAATATTTACAAAAAGTGAACCATTCAGATTCACGAGGTTGTAACTTCGAATAATTAAAAAAAAAAATGTTTATGCAAATCGGTCAAATAGTTTTTGATAAATAATGATCACCGTGACGGTAATTTTCAAAAAACAAGACTTTGAGATAATCGCGTCTAAAGTTTTGCGTGCTGCCACGGTCAGTAACTTTCGTTCTAGTGCTCCGATGTTTATGATTTTTTGAATTTATATTTTTAAGATGATGTACTTTTAGAATATGCCATAAAAAAATTTTCGATTTTTTAGTCCAACACCAGGTATATAACCCCTTAATATTTAATAAGCTGTATTATTTAATTGGTAGGCAGTCAAGCTTATCAATCCACAACAAACTACTTATTTACAAATAAACACTAAAACTGGTTTGGACTTACGGTATACAATTTTGGGGCGCTAGCCAAAGTTCATCACCTATACCCATTGTCTGCAATACAAAATCCTGCCCAGAATAGTAAACGCGTCATATTATATACATACTATCGTGATCTTGGCATACCAACTGTGGAAGCAATTTACCATAGCTCATAAACAGCTACTAAAAAATGATGTCGAAATTCCTTATCAGTATCATTTTACATTTAACAGGTACAATTGTATAACGCTTCCAAAAAATGTTAAGATTAAAAATTAAAAAAGTTACTGACTCATCCGTACACAAGACTTTTATTTATATATTTATTTTGCACATATATATATCTGAGATATATTCACCCATTTCTTAAGTAACTTAATTGAATATTTTCATAAAGTTAAATTTTTATTGCCGAGTATCTTCCCTGTAATCTTCCCAAATACGCAAATACCATACTTCTACTATATTTTGTGCCTTTTGAATTTCGGATAGGCCAGCCTATAATGCCATTTCAAAATTCACGTCATAATTCTTAAGTTTCTTTAGGTTGTAACATTTGGAAAGTGCTCGTGAGTGCTTCAAACCTGGTGGATTGTCCCGTTATAATTCCCTATGAGTATTGTGCTTTTATTTTATTAGGCTGTATAATGCCGTACTTACCTTCCTACCTTTACTTATTTTAATTTGCCCATCTCTTATTTTAAATAGCTACTTATTTAAATATTTTTTTTGTTTGTTTTTTGTAATATTTAAAATTAAGCTCTATGATTTTCATGTGATGTATTGCTTAGTAGCAGATATTTTCAATTTCATTCATATTTCCTACTATATATTACTATATATTCTTGTATTCATATATAACTCACAAATTTGTATCATATGCCCTTACATGTATGTATGTACGCAATCTTATTTTATTTTTTACATAAGTGAAAATCGAGCAGACTCGTTACATGAAGCAAACTACTTTAAGCTTCAAGTTATTGATCTTGGTTAAAGAATCTCATTAAATAAATAAGTAAAAAGAAGTTCATATGCGCAAGTAGATACACAGCAGCAAAGTAATAAGCAAAATAATTGAATGGCCGCATGCTCAAATGAAGCAGCCTAAAGAAAAGTAATTGCAAGTAAAGCATATCAGGGAAGTGAAGTTCGTTCCGGTATAGAACCTTATAATCGGTTAGTAAGATGTGCGTGGACAGGAAAATGGTAAAATTAATAACCTGAATTGAGAGTAGGCAAAAGGAAAATTATGAAAATTATATGAATGCTACATCTCACGCACCTATGTGAATGTAGTATTTCAGCACATATTTATATATATATTTGGTTCTATGCCACTAAATTACTCGTCTAGCTCATCTTGATTATATTTATACATATTTTTTAAAAACCTTCAACAGAGTTAATCATACTATTCTTATGAATAAACTCTCTGTCTTCGGAATTAAAGGAGCGCTTTCCAAATGTCGTAGTAGTTTTTTAACTTAGAGGAAGCTTTTTGTAAAAATGGGTACGGTCAAGTCGTCCGTAATAGTAAACGCGGGATCTGATATATCTCAGGGCATACACTGCAGTTCACTATTGTTTCTCACTTTTATTAATGACTAGCAAACCCGGCCCCCTTCGCTGGGCACACTAAAATAGAATAGATATGGTTTAGAACAGAAAATATATGGTTTTCATATTATTTATTTCTTTATTCTTTATTCAAGCGCTTTGGCATAAAAATTTTTTTTTGATTTTCTATTTGTTTTTGAGTAAATATAAAATATAAATTGAAAATCAGGAAAAAAGAAGATTGTTTTTAAATTTCAAATCAACGCATATGAATAACTAAGAAACAATCGTCTTTTTTCCTGATCATCCATGAATTTTTCGTTTCAATTTATAAGTTTTATTAAGCATTGGAGCTTTTTTAACCATTCTCCATTTATATTTTTCAAAAAAAAAAACGAAAAAAATTGTTTTTTCCACGAACACATAATTTCATTCGGATTTCACATTAAATTCTCAAATTTCGTAAAAAATTATTCACTGTTCCAAAATCCACTCCAAAAAAATTCACAAACAATTTTTACATGTTGCACTTACGTTTTTTCCTTATGGCATCCAAATCAGAAAGAAATATTGACACATTGTAACTCACACTGTCAATTTGACAGTTCAGTTCCGCCCCAAGCGTTAAAAAAGTAAGCGACATTACGGCTGGCTCAAAAGAACGCTGTACCCGTTGCCACTGCTCCGAATTACAACCAAACTTTACGAAACCCATTTTCAATATTTACTTAACAATGTGCATAAGTTTGGTTTAATTCGGTGCAAAGACACGGCGGGTCCACGTTTTGGCATATATTTCGAGACCCTAGTCATCAATAGGTATGAAAATTACCCCGTATTAAAGCACTTATCAACAGCTTTCATTTGATACCCATATTGTACATACACAACCAAAGGTTACCCGGGTCCACGTTTTGACCTATATTTCGAGACCCTATCTACCAATAGGTATTCAAACTATACGGAAATCATCTTCAATACCTACTTAACAATGTGTGTAAGTTTGGTTTAATTCGGTTCAAAGACACGGCGGGTCCACGTTTTGGCATATATTTCCAGACCCTAGTCATCAATAGGTATGAAAATCACCCCGTATTAAAGCACTTATCAACAGCTTTCATTTGATATCCATATTGTACAAACACATTCTAGGGTCCACGTTTTGGTCTCTATCTCGAGACCCTAGTCACGGAGCGGATGGAAATACTCTGAACTAAAGCATTCACCAACAGCTTCCATTTGATACCCATATTGTACATACACATCCGAAGGTTACCCGGGTCCACGTTTTGACCTATATCTCGAGACCCTTTCTACGAATAGGTATCCAAACTATACGGAAACCATCTTCAATACCTCCTTAACAATGTGTGTAAGTTTGGTTTAATTCGGTGCAAAGACACGGCGTGTCCACGTTTTGGCATATATTTCGGGACCCTAGTCATCAATAGGTATGAAAATTACCCCGTATTAAAGCACTTATCAACAGCTTTCATTTGATACCCATATTGTACATATACAACCAAAGGTTACCCGGGTCCACGTTTTGACCTATATCTCCAGACCCCAGTCACGGAGCGGTATGAAAAATACTCTGTACTAAAGCATTCACCAACAGCTTCAATTTGATATCCATATTGTACAAACACATTCTAGGGTCCACGTTTTGGTCTCTATCTCGAGACCCTAGTCACGGAGCGGCATGAAAGATACTCTGTACTAAAGCATTCACCAACAGCTTCCATTTGATACCCATATTGTACATACACATCCGAAGGTTACCCGGGTCCACGTTTTGACCTATATCTCGAGCCCTATTTCCAAAATAAAATATGATCCATGTTACTCGTGGATGATGTAGCTTTCGAGTGGTGAAAGAATTTTTAAAATCGGTCCAGTAGTTTTTGAGCCTATTCGTTACAAACAAACAAACAAAGTTTTCCTCTTTATAATATTAGTATAGATTATCCAAATCTTAATTCTTAAGGCGTAACGTGACTGACTGCAGTAGTCTTCAAATTGGCTTTGAAATTTTCATATGTGGGTCACAGTGGAAAATTTACATCTAAATGTTCAAAAATGTTGCGTTGTGTCAATATTCTACGAGGACTAGTCCTTATATTTTCAATTACAATCTGGATGGTAAGATATTGAAAAAATAATAATAATAATATGATAAAATACTTGGGCCTGATTGTGGAATCGAAACTAACTTGTGTGGAGGTCCATATACCTTCTTGGGTCTAAAGCATTTTCAATGATTGGATTTATTTGTAGGAACTCCGAAGATTTCTCTGATCCAATGACTCTAAAAGAGCTGTATGCTTGGAGCCCTTACTACGAAATTCATTCAAATAAAATAGAAAGAGTGCAAAGAACTTTTTGCGAAGTTCGTATTATCCAAACTGCATTGTCCAACTGGTTAATCTAATTACTGGGCAAAAACTATTAAGCTTACAAAGCTTATCTGATAGAGGAAGTTAATTTTCAATAATGCTTTCAGAACCAACTTTGCCGAAGACAGTACAAGTCCAAAGAGTTTGAGTCTTTTTATGTAGGCATAAAGTTTTAAAATTTTTGGCGAAAGTGTGAATAGTTTATCGCAAATATTCTGTATAAAACGATCTCAAATATAATTTCTGTCCTCAAACTGCTGTAGGAGAAGATGAGTGCGTAAGAAAGCTTTGCCCAAGCTAATCTTTTCCCATTTGATATTTTTTTTTGTTGGTGGGTGAGGTAGGGTTCAAAATGCCCTCGCATTTACAGCGACCGTCGTCTACTGCCTTGTGTGGCCACTAAAACGATCCCTCTTCTCCTTCTGGGAAGACACCCTTCCCGGAACTGCTTTATATATTTCTTCGGGTAGGCCCAGAACGGCAGCCATCATCCAGCTTTCATGTTATAAGCTCGTTTGCTTGTGTCTCTATCTGTGCGGCTTCGTTTTGTTGCACTGTGTCAATATGTTTTTCTCGTAGTACGTTCCCGATGTATTTCTTTACCGCGATCCAGCTGCCCTCGCGTTCGAACATTTTGCTGATTATGTTGCTCGGTGCGATGTCGCCAATCTGCTCCCTCAGAGCATTTCTTTCCGCGAGCTATCTGTTACAACTAAAAAACGTGTGTTCAGCGTCATCGCTCAGCGCTTCGCAGTATATGCACTCGGAATTGGTTACCTTGCCCATGCGGTATAGGTATCTCCGGAAGTATCCGTGGCCCGAGAGGAACTGAGTTAAGAAGTAGCCCACTTCCCTCAAGTTCCTTTGGACCCATTTCTCAATTGATGGAATAAGTTTCGCCGTACATCTGCCGCTCGGTTCAGTGTCCCATTGGTTTTGCCACCGCAGCATGGTTTGGCATCTCCGTTCTGAGAAGCTAGTCATGACATGTTTCTTCTTGGAGTCCCACGCATCCATTCGATTCCGGACCATGAGGTTGACGGGTATCTGCCCGCTGATCACGAAAATTGCTGCACCTGAGACAGTGCGGGAGGCTGAGGCAATTTTGGGAGCCGCTGTTCGTTGCACAGCCTCCAGTGCTTTGCGCTTGGTTTTACAGTTTAGCACAATTCCCCATACTTCGCTGCCATACAGGAGAATTGAGTTTGTGGCCGCCATAATTAGATTTCTTTTGCTCTGTGTTAGCCCACCGATGTTTGTCATTAATCTACTTAGCATACCCATGACCTCTGCTGCTTTGGGAGCCGCAAGCCGTATATGTGCCTGGAGCTTTGTTGCTTTTGTGGCTTCTTGCCGCGGTTTTAAGCTCTTCCGAAGTGAAGGGAATCTCGGTCCCCACACAGTATAGGGTGCGTGGGGAACCGTATATCCACTATTTCGCTGATAGCATCACTGTCTAGCTGTACGGCTGTGGAGTTGGCGTTTAGCTTCCTCGTTACAATTTTATAGCCCAGACCCCAAGGGTTGCTATTTAGATCCCTTCGAAGTTCCTCCCATTTTGCCTTTTTACTGCCCATTTTGGTATAGAAACATTGTAAACACATACAACTATGAGCATTGGGAGTATCGATTGTATGTGAAGTCTATTATTTGTGAATAGATTATGAGCACAAAAAAAGTGTACTAAATTTAGTAATTTTACACAAACCGGTCTTCTTTTTCTTGATTTTTCACATAACTCCACAAGTACGGCATCCAGATAAGAGAGTGTCAAAACAAGCCTGTCACAATGTACAACATATTCATACACACATACATTTGTATGTACTTGCATAATTGCATCATGCTGTTAATGAGCATTAAGAAGCTGCGCATGCGCATGAAAACTTTTTCACAGTGATTACAAGCGTGTGAACAAGAGATATTTGCGTGCAGTCACATGAATAATGAAAACAAAGTTCGTAATGACTAGAAAAGTTTAATGAACAAAAAATAAATCAAAAAAAAATATTACAAAAATGAATTAACGTCGTTGGACAAAAATAGTACATTAAAGAGTGCTTTGATAACTCTGTGTATATGTCACGCAATAGCTCAATACTTGTACCTTATGTTTAGCCAAAATATTTTTGTGAATTAAATAAAAAAAAAAACAATAAATGCAAAGACAAACTGGAGTCCAAGGCGAATCTATTTAGTTAGTAATTATGCAGCCGTTGATAGATGTGAGTGTATAAAAACCACCTGCTCTGCAGGAAAATCTAATCTACATAGTACCGGACTGCCATTTGTGGAACAACATGAAGATGCAAACGATAAATTGGAGGAGGAGCTTGGTTAAACATCCAATTAAAGGTGTATGCGCCAATTATATATAATATATAAGTATATTTATGAATTATCCCTCGCTACAATATTTTTTCGATAGTTCCTACCCCATGTGAAATTTTTAATTTTTTTTTATTTTTTAATTTTTTTTTATTTCCATTATAAATTACAATCTGTTAATATCAACAATAAGTAATTGGTGTTAGGCTTGGAATTTAAATGTCCTTTGGAAGAGAACATTATTGTTTTGGTAGCATTTAGTTACAATTTTACTAGCATAACATAGTTTTCTATAATTTTATTTATATTACAGTGCGAGCAAGATCTGTGGGTGTTTGCGCTTCACTCTTCTTGGTTGAAGTTCGATTTCCGGTCCCAGTCCCATTTCATAGTTTTTGTGATCTAATAGTCGCAAGATATGCTTACTGCTGCTTCTTTTTACTGTTTCAGTGACAGTGTCTATGCCGAGGTCGCGGTGAATATCGTCATTTCTGATGTACCAATTTGCGTTTGTGATTGCCCTTAGCATCTTACTTATTGACTTATTTGTATGATTTGTAGATTTGATTTACTGGCAGTCCCCCGAATTTCTAGGCCGTAGGTCCATGTCGGTCTGATTATTGATTTGTATATCATTTGTTTATTAAATAAGCTTAGGGTTGATTGTTTTCCTAGTAGCCAGTAAAGTTGTCGAAATTTGTTTTTCATCTCGTTTCTCTTGTTCAGTATGTGTTTTTTCCATGTGAGTTATGAGTCAATCATTATGCCTAAATATTTTGCACTTCAGTGTATTTTTATGTCTTCTTCGTTAATTTGAATTGGATGTCTTGCAGATTTTCTCTTCGCGTATTACATGTTGTGTTTTGTGTTTATTGACCTCAATGCCCCATTTTTCAAACTATTCTGTAGCTGATAGCGTATCTTGTAGTGTTTTTGTTGCTACTTGTTCATTGTTGTTGGCTGATATTAAAAGTGTGTTGTCTGCAAATGTAGCTATCATTGAACCTCGAGTAGTTGGCTTTGGTATATCTGCTGTGTATATACACTAAGTATAGTATGGGGCCCAGTACGCTTCCTTGAGGTACTCCAGCTGTCGCCGTCAAGCTTTCAGAGCACTCATCGTCTGTGACTTCTGAATGGTAGTCACGCACCAACCCAATCGGCTACGGCGGCCGCTATAATCACTTGCATTACTACTAATGGTAGAACCAGCTGTTTGTGTCTACAAAAATCTGAGAAAATTATAAAATGCGATTACTTTCAAGCTTTCTAATCCTTTCGAGCTTTCGAATAGGATAGGGCATGAACGCAATATTCTGCAGATCCTATGCTTAGTTCTTGGAGAAAGAAAATAATTTGAAGAAATGTTATCATAAACGAAAAACTACATTCAGTGTACTTTATTTTAGAAACAATTTTAATACTCGCTTAATTTTGGTGTAGTAGAGAGATATTTAAAGAACTTGTGTTTTCGGAAAAGATTTACATTCCCAAAATAGTTAGTTAATAATGGAAGCTATATTTGGAATTAAATTTAGCACAATAATAAACACAAACGTCTTGATTCTGAATAATTAGAAGATAGAACTTCTACAGCTAAATCGACACTCTGCAGTGAAACTCACGTAGACAGGCTGAAATTTACAAGAGGTCACAAAAACTGGATTCAAAATTATTGGAACTGAGTGATCTTTACGAATGAGTCCAAAGTAAATTTAAATCGATAGCATTTCAAACTTGCGACGAGGAATCAAAAAAAAGTTTGCACCAAAACACGATTGTTGGTTGGTTGGTTGGTTAGAGTGGTGATTCATCCAGAATCCAACTAGCGCTTCCGCACCATTTTGTTGCCACATCCTCGTTACCAAATTGTTTAACAGTTATTTGCAGCAGGACTATATCCAGTCTGTGCGGTTTAGGAACCTTATTAGGTTGTTGACGTCTACGCCAGACAGTTGCTCGAGACTCTCGAACAGCGGTTTGCCCAGGGTTAACATTCTGTCCTTCCATAGGGCAGGGCATTCACAGAGGAAATGGAAGATTGTTTCCTTTTTCTGCGGTTGTTTACAACTATGACAGTATGTGTTGTGAGGGATGCCCATTTTGGCGGCTTGTTCCCCGATGGACACGATTGTTACTCTAAACAAATTTTTGCATCAAGTCATATGTTCTGAGGTGGTGTATGCTTTTTGGGAGAGTTCGCCTTCATGAATAGCCATTCGAACCCTCATGGATATATTAGCCAAATGTTCGAAAGCTTTTTATATGAAAGAAAATGCTCAGCATCGTTTGCAAAAAGTTATCAAAATTCAACGAGCTTTTTGAGCGACTTCAAACTTATCTTTTATTATACCAAAATTGCCCATTAAAAACTGCTTACTCAAAGGAAAATTCGCATTAAAAATATTATACCAAAATTGCCCATTAAAAACTGCTTACTCAAAGGAAAATTCGCATTAAAAATATGGACATTTTGATGAAAATTTGATGCATTTTTCTGAGTTTCGTTCAAAATTTGGAACTATTACTTATATAGATTATGTGAAATTAACTCCATTTTTATTGAAAATAAGTTAAAACTAATATAAAGAGATTAAATTTCAAAATCTTTAATCTCAAGTGGTGGATCGTTCTTCTTTAAAGGGTCTATAGGCCACATTCCTTAAAGTGTTAATATACGATATGAAGTGTTACCTATTAAAAACACCATCATTTTTTTTGTGTAAAATTAGTTTTTATTGATTTTAAAGACAAAATTGTTCTAAAATGATTACAATTTTAACATATGTATATTCACTTTAGCTCGATATGACCACCTTTTGCCTTGACTATAGCCTTCAAACGGTCAAAAAATGAGTTGCATGCTGCACGAATGTGATCTTGAGGTATTTTGGGCCATTCTCGTATAATCGCTTTTTTCAACGCATCCATACTGGCATATTTTTTAGTCCTCACTTTGCTCTCCAAAATGGACCAGATGGAATAGTCCATCGGATTTGCGTCTGGCGAATTCGCAAGCCATTGTGTGGACGAAATGAAGTGTGGAACATCATTTTTTAACCATTCTTGGTTCACACGAGCCTTATGAGACGGTGTCGAGTCCTGTTGGAACGTCCATGGTCTACGACCGAAAGGTTTGCGCGTCCACGGCTCTAAAGCAGGTTCTAAAACATTTTCTCGATAATAGGTCACATTCTTTTTGACACCAGGCTCGATAAAAACGATTGGAGAGCCTCCATCAGCGGCCACTGCGGCACAAACCATTACTTGCGATGGGAAATTGCTTCGAGTGGCCATACGTAGGCTTCGTTCAAGTAAACACGATCGTTTTGAGTGTTTATGAACTGCTCAATTGGAAAATTTTTTTCATCAGAAAACACAATGTTAGGAAATTCGCCACGTTCGTGCAAGCGCAACAACTCCTTTGCTCTTTCGCACCGAACTTTTGTTTGCTGGGGTGAAAGATCGTGTGCTTTTTGAAACTTGTAAGCCTTGACCTTGAGCTCATTTTTCAATATGCGTTGAATGCTGTCTTGCGATATTTTCAGTTCTTTGACCATTTTTCTTCCACTTCGACGTGGATTTCGTTCAAGTCGAGCCTTCACTTTCCGAACCATTTCTAGCGTTGTTGCGGTTTTTTTGGTCTACCTCCATAGCGTTTTGCAATACTACCAGTACCATTGTAACGTTTTATAGTGCGATACATAAACATTTTATTCACTTTGAGGTGACTGAGCTCACGAACAATGGCTGGTTGTGATTTTCCAGCCAAATAGAACGCAATCACACTATTACGTTTGAATTCCATCACAGGGGGAAAAAAATCAACAAAACTGAGACGCAAATGCTTTTGATGGTTTATAAACAATATATTGAACTGTCATTAGAACAATTTTGACGTTGATGTCATGAGCTGTTTTACAGATACAAGCAGTGTGAAGTTGGTAACACTTCTTATCGTTCACCCTGTATATGAAAAAGAAAGATTAATGTGTGAGAAGCTGTAGTTATTACACTCCAATGATTGTTGAACATACTATTCTGCTGCTTTGGCACTGTCACACTCTGTCTTTAATTGCCAAAAGTGAGTTAGTTAAGATAGTGAAGCGGTTTGCATTTAGCAAAATCAGACTAGTGCCGAATCAGTTCAAGTAGTTTCACTAGTTCTGCATTTCCCTGCAGGGATGCCGCACATGCGTATTCGTGTACGATTGTAGTTGTGCTGTGACATATATGTCATATATACATATAGGTATGTAAATAATAAATAAATACACAAATGGCCATTATGGATGCCTACCGCCTCTTTTTGCCAACTGCGGAAGATTCATACCTCCGCTGTGAGCACTGCTGCAAATCAACATTGCCGATTCTATTATTTCGGTTCGCTGATTATTGTGCCCTTTATTTTAATTTTTTTTGTTTTTCTGTTCAGCTATCTTTGGTGAAAACATTATTGTTGTTTTTTATGCACAATCATTCAATTCAAGTGCGTCAAAATAGTGCGTGCCTTTCCGGCTATTTTCAACGCCACTTATTATGCGTATGTGAGTGTGTGTGTGAACAATTTTTGGTTAATTTGACTTTGATTTGGACTATTTTAATTGAGATTATTTGCTATTTTTTTGGTTTTGTTTTGTGTGTATATATAGTGTTTTAACGTTGCTGTTGTTGGTGGTTACTACTGCTGCTAGCCCTCAATGCCCTTGCCGGCTATCAGTGCTATTTACCACAACAGTTGTTGCAGAGCGTCAGTAAATATTGCTGCTGTGTGCTTCACGGTCCGTTGCATGCATTTAAAATAAGTCGCTTCGCCAGTATGTCGCTGAACTTCTTCTTCGTGTTGTTGTTATCGCTGGTGGTGTGTCGTTGTTAACAGCTATTTAGCTGTGGTATACAACTTAACTTTAACTTTGAACTTAGATAGACTTCCGGAAGCCGCAAGACTATGTATTCTTAACACTTTGACCGCCAAAGTGGACTAAAGAAGCTTTTTTCTGTATTGTAATCATAATTGTACGGCTTGAACTTTGCTGATAATTGGCTAGAAAATGATGATCCGATCTCAGTTCAATTCGTTTAAGGCAGATGCTCCAGAAAGTGTTGGAGAGGATATCAAGAGTTGTATGAGCCTTACGACACCACGGACATAGCGCAGTGAATAAAGATCCAGTGGCTTCGTTGGCAGATCCATGTCGTTCGAATGGATACAAACGCTCCGGCTCTGAAAGTATTCTATGTGGTACCAGCTGGTAGTAGCAGAGGAATAGGAAGACCTTCAATGCGTTGGAAATATCAAGTGGAGAAGGACTTGGCTTCATTTGGTGTGTCAGGAGAAAGAAATGACTGGCGCGCTTTGCATACATTCAATACTGCATGAAAATTTGATCGTCAAGACGATCTCTTTGAATCCCGCCTGATTTGGCCATAAGCCCAAAAAATTACTCAAGTCGATTGGTGCAAAAAAATGTTGAAAAAATTCAGCCGTGTTGGTTCAAAGCACGTCCGTGACGAATCTTAGATCTATGCATACGAGCCGGAAACAGCTATCTACAGTATGAGTGCTTCAAGTCGAGCTTAATTCAACAAAATTTGTTCGCTGAAGAAGCACCTCAAAGCCGCATGTTTTTTTCGGAAAAGCTGGTCATATCGCAACTGTACTACCAGAGCAACTTTAAATAGTCAATTCTGAGTGGTGATTGCATACCAGAAATCTTCGGAGAAATAAGGTAAACTAACTGCCGGAGACGAATCATTTTTCACCAAGACAATGCGAGCTCTCACATATCGGCTCACACAATAGAGTTTTTCAATACTTAAAAGATTGAATTAATGAGAGATCCGCCTTACATCCCTAAACATAAAAAACGATGTCAACGTTTTTCACCGTCTTTATAGGCGGTTGAAGTCTTTAAGCAGCTCGCTGTGAAGTTATCCACTTCTGAGTGGCAAAAGTGTTTTGAAAATTGGTTCAAACAAATACAAAAATTTATTGACTTTCAAGGAGAATATTTTGGAAAACAATAAAGCTATTTTCTTTATTAATTTACTGTGTTTTATTATTGCCAGCGAAATATAAAGGGTAACCCTCGTATTTCAAAAATATTAAGATTATAATAGTAATTCGGTAGAGCAAACTACGGTACTCATCCAATGCATTTAATGCGTTTGTATCTTTCTCATCGTCAGATTTCACTGTTGGTGAGTGTTGTGGACTCGCCTTCAATAACTCTACATAGCTTAGCAGGTAACTCATATGCAGAACATACGCAGAAAAAAAATTTTTTAAATCAATAATATACTTCATCTAACGAGATATAGAATTGCTATCGCTATGAATGCGCAAAGAAGTACTTACGGTGATGGATGAGAGATTTACCAGGCTTGCTCTTTAACCAAGAATGATAGAGAAAGAGATTGCCGTGTCGTAAGGGTCCATCAATAAATAAACAATAGAAAGGGGAACTACTTGTTTGTGAAGAAGAAGAGTAGGCGAAAAAACAGTGGAAACAACCAAACACAAGAAATTATACGCACACATACATACTTTCTTGCCACGACGTCTTCCGCACAAGAACGCAAAGAACTGCATTTGTGCTTTTAAGATAGCACTTCGTTTGCATTACTTTGTTTAGATTTAATCTAACACACCTCAATATAACCAAGCCATTCACTGAATTTTCACAAACATGCAATTTCTCTTACGTTTGTTGTTTTGTATTGCGAAAGGAGTTGACGTCAGACTAGTAGAAGTAAGTACTCAATTCTCTTTGCTCTTTAACTATGGTGAAAAAGAAAATTGTGAGGGGAGCTTCGCCTGCCACGTTACTTGGAAGATTCAGCCGAACTCTGCACAATCATTTCACATGTATTCTCATACTCGTAAATACGGCAACGAGGTGCCATTGGCTGCTTTTTGTTTCACATCACAATCTCAGTTTTTTTATGAACATATCCCAATTGACGTCAGCCAAACAATTGATTCTGTCAAATTCGCTCAGAGCCGAATGTGCTAAAGAGTGGCTTGTGGCCATTTTTGCATATTTATCAAAGCATGAAAAAGGCTAAAAGAGCACATAAACCCGGAAGCTTCAGCACTTATGGAAAACACATTTTTTTTTGCTAAGAATTGTTTTTATTATGACGCTTTTACAGCAAATGAGCGATATGTCGTGACCTCAACCGGGATTGTGCTCATGAATGCTTCCTTATTGTGGAATCTTGGGGGAGCGCTACAGTTATACATGAATACAGAAAGTTGCGCACAACAGTATCAGCTATTGAGCATAAGTCAGTTTCTTCAGCAGGATTCTTTATAGTGATTTTCTATACAAACAACTTTTTTCTAACTATTCTCTTTTCTGTTCTCTTCTACGTTTACGTTATCCTAACCTGACTTCCCATTTTTGTTTACCAACCTTCGCTATTTTGACATTTCCTTTTTTAATCACTTTCGTACTCTCACTTTTCCTCTTTAATCTGTAATTTCTTGTAAAGGGTTTTCCAATAAGAGGTGTTATTGAAGGCATTTTCCCGTAAAAGACCAACTGTTTCGTTGCTTGTATGGCACGTAGCGCCGTCTGGTTGAAAATAAACGTTGTTCAGATCAATACCATCCAATTTCGGCCATAAAAAATCGTTAATCATCTCTCGATAGCGCAATCCATTCATCGTAACTGTTGCTCCAGCTTCATTTTCAAAAAACTAAGGTCCAATGACTTCGCCGGACCATAAACCGCACCAAACAGTCACAGGTTGAGAATAGAGAGGCTTTTCGACAATAACTCATGGATTTTCCGAGCCCCAGATCCGACAATTTTGCTTGTTGACGAAGCCACCGAGGTGAAAATGGGCCTCACCACTCAAGATGGTTTTTCGGTGAAATTTCGGAACATTTTCATGCATTTCAACGACCCAATCAGCAAAGACACGCCGTTGTTGATGATCGGCCGGCTTGAGTTCTTGTGCTAACTGGACTTTATAAGCCTTAAGACCCAAATCTTTATGCAAAATACGGTGTAATGACGTTTGTGGAATGCCTACATCCAAAGAACGACGAGGAATGGACAAACCTGGGTTTTCTTCAACACTTTCGGCTACAACAGCAATATTTTCGGCTATTCTTGAGCGACGTACAAGGGTTTTATTCTTCACATCACTAACTTGTCCAAACAGCTCGAAGTTTTTCACCAATTTCTGTATTGCGGTCCGACAAGGTGCTTCACGATGATCCAAAAATGTTCGAGTTTTACGATCCGTCTCTGCCAAATTTTCATAATTTTTTTAGTGAATTTTAATAATTTGAATGCGTTATTTAAGCGAATATCGTCCCATTTTTATTAATGGCGTAGTTTCTACTTGTCTAATATCAAAAAATTACAGCTTCAAAAGCGTTATTGGAAAACCCTTTATTTTGCCATTCTTGGAGTGTCGCACGTAACTGTAAGCCGTGGCAGTCAAAGTGTTAACACAGTTGTTGCATATATTTTGCCCATTGCTTTCGTTGCTTTGTGCAGCTATTAGAGGTTTTCAGTAATTTTCAAATTATGTGGCAAATTTTCTGCTATAACTAGTTGGAGCGCATATTTGCGTTAAATTGCAACTTATTTCATTTAATTTCTTCTTTTTTGTTTTGATGTGCGGTAAGTTTCAAAATATCTTCAAATGTTGCCGAAATTCTGTGCATCACCGCCAAAATTGCTGGTTGGTGGCTTGTCACTCTTCTAGTCAGCCATTAGTTGCTTATTCCGTCATTTACTTAGCATTTCAGGCAGCTGTTGTCAATTTCATTTGCCATAAAGACAAAAAAAAGAAAACAAAAGCAAAATAAATTAAAAGCAAACTTGTAAAATTTCAAAGCAATTTTTTGTACGTGGGTGTTAATGACGCCGAATGGAACCTCATCTATAGAGTGTTAGCGAAAGCTTGTATTTCAAATTTAAATAAAGGAAATATTAAAATAAAAACAAATTATATTTAAATTTAAAAAAAATTTGGAAGTAAAAAATATTAAATTCGAAACAAAGAATATATATTTAAGTAACAAAAAAAATGTGTATGTACTTCTATAAACATAAAATGTATGTAATCTTTGAAAATGAAGCCCAGAGAGGCAGATATTTTGAATCAGCAGACCAACAGAATAGCTTGGTGATCTGAAACTACGTCAAGAATCAACTTTCCCAATCTTGTAGTGGGCAATTAAATGGGAAATGCCATGCAATAGTTTTGTAAGAAGAAAGAAAGTAAATTTTAAAAATGTAATAATGTGTGGCATAGACAGTGTAGAGTTCTCAATAAGTTTTGCGGTTCGTTTTGAAAATCACAGTTTCATGGTTTGAAATACACTCTATTATTCAGAATAGTCTCCTTAAACATCAATACACTTGTTCCAAAGAGATTCCAATTTACGAATTCCATCTCTGAAGTGAGAATCTGGAAGAGCTGCAAAGTAAACTTCCACAGCTGTTATGACCTCATCATTTGATGAAAAACGCTTTCAATGCATGCATTTTTTTAGGTCTAGAAACAGATGGAAGTCGACAGGGGCTAAATCTGGTGAATACGGTGGATGATCCAACAATTCGAATTTTAATTCATTGATTTTAGCCATTGTCAAAAAGCTCTTGTGACACGGTGTATTGCCCTGATGAAAAAGAATTTGTTTCTTTTGCAAACTGAGTCTTTTTTCACCAATCTTCAATCTTTTAATATTCAGAATTTATTGTTTTACAAGTTTCCAAGTAATAAACAAACAGAATTTCTTTTTGCATCCTAAAAAAATGATATTAAAACCTTCTTGGCCGGTTTCTGAATAAGAACATGTTTCGGAGCCAAAGAACCGGTTCACACTACTCTTTAGCCTCTTGTGTTGATTAAGGGTCACAAAATTCACTTTATCCTTTCGAAAACACCCTAAATGTTGCTGAGAAAGTCGCATTCGAATGTATTTTTGTTCCATTGTTAGCAAATACTGCACCTTTTCGGGAATGTTCTTTAAGACCGCTAAGGTCAGCTGCTAATGTTTCGACTGAATAACTCAGTCAAAGTGCGATACACAGCTAAATGAGAAATTTCCGCTGCTGCTGCGACTTTTCCTTTTTTTATGAAATCATATTTTACTTTTAATAATTCACTGTGTGAATGACCTGAAACCCGATTCCAGCCTTCGTTATCGCTAAAGCTCTCAAAATCTGCAAAATTCCTAAATATATTCGGAACGTTAGATAATTTTTCTCAAATGATATTCTTTTGGCTTTTTTACCGCCAAAAATCTCTAATGATGATTCTAATACTAGTGCTGTTGAATATAAACGCCAAATTTTGGTAGCTCTTGCAATTCTTCTGGCTGATCTTCACTCTTAAATCGACAATTCTGCTTATTTAAGTACCCATTGATCCAAAAATGAGCTTCATCGCTGACCACAATCGCTAAAAAAGTGGATCTTAAACTTTCTTAACAGAACACGCATTTTTATAATAAAATTCAATGATTTGCAAGCGTTGTTCGTTTGTAAGACGATTCATGGTTAAGCTATAGACCAAACTGAAGATGTTTGACAGTGAAACGAAACACGAAACGTGCGTCAGCTGTTTGAACCAACTGTTTAAAAAGATAATAGCTAAAAAATCTCCCTTTATATGCATGTAAAAGAATGCGTTACGTGGGGTCTATGCCCTTCAATTATGGTTTTGCGCTACTCAGCTGTAGTAAAGTCAATATTACTCTATAGTGCTCTAGTGGGGTGGATTGCATTGAGAAAAACGACACACAAAATACCTATAGAAAGTATTCAACGTCTTGGTACACTTTGCACGACAGGGGCAATTAAAACTACCAGGGAATCCATAGAGAGACTAGCCGCAAACAGACTGTTACACACCTATTGGGTACCCGGACATAAGGGCATTGCAGGAAACGAAATTGTAGAAGAGATTGCCAAAAGCGCTGTTTACATGCAATTCGAACAAGAGAACGACATACTGAAACACGGATAGGTAGGACAAGGAATAATCTAGCCACTTGTAAAACTGCGAAAATCATGTGTACACAGAATGCAGATAAATACGCCAGATTCGTACTAGCCCTGTCTAGGAAGGAAAGCAGAACTATCGTAGCTAACAGGCTACAATTTGTTAGTGCCACACGCATACAAGATGGGATTTACAAACAACACGATAGCTGCAGATTTTGCTTTAAACTAAAAGAGAATTAAACGCTAGAACACCTTCTTTGTTCTTGCCCTGCGTCAGATAGAACCCGAATGAAATGTTTAGGAGCTCTTCAATATGAGAGGTTAGAATGTCTCTCGGGTTTAGAGGTTGAGAGCTTACTTAGATTCGCAAAAGACGCGGGCTTATAACAAGAAGCCGACTACAAGGAAACGTAAGGGTCAAGCTCCATCTGGTACCACTAAGGACCAATAGGTCTATGTGATGGCTTTCAGCCAGCCAGGTTAACCTAACCTAACCTAACCTATGGGACACGGAAATTAAGTTAAAGTTTTCGCTAAATTAAAAATTAATTGCTTTCCCGGGAATTTGATTATATTACTATATACTTTAGTTTTAAATAGGTGCGCTACGATAATTAGTGCATTGCGGTGATATTTTTTTCTTAGCAAGACTATTATTATTTAATTAGAATACAGGGTGTTGCATATAGTGGTAGTGATATCTTTTTTTAAATTCAAAAAAGTTGTTGTCTCAGCTGGCTGGCTGCTACTGCAAACTTGCACTTTATTATACCAAATTTCAATGGGTTATAAAACTGCATACTGCAAATTGTTAGTAAAAATTCTGATTAAAAAGTGTGAAGTCTTTTATTCAAATTTGTTGAAACTGCTTTTATTTTGTGAAATTTGCACAAAACATAAGAATAATAATAAAACTAGAAAAATAGAAATAAATAAGTTGTCAAAATTTGTCAATAACTTGTTTTGTAACTTTTCTTTTCATTTTAGATTGACGAACAATCACTCGCAGATCATTTGGCAGAGCATGAAAAGGAATTAATTTTCGGAAAAGTGAAAACAAGTAAGTCAAAAAAATTATTCAAAAATAATAAATTTATCAATAATAAAAATAAAATTAGACGAATTAAATAAAGGGCCTTTCAAAAGCACAAATGTAGATTCTTTCAGGTTTTCCTACTTTTATTCAAAATACGGCTCCTAACAATTATGTATATGTGAAAAATGAAATCATTTAAATATTCCCAAACAGTCGATTCGTGAATGCCTAATTGTTGAGAACTTCGAGAAGTCGATGTTGAAGTTCGTTCAGCTGCACTTTGCGCTACAGCAGCAATAGTCTCTACAGAACGTCCATTTTTTGGTCCACTATTCCTTTTTCTATCCGACAGATCAAATTTCTTGAAATTTTTCTCCAACCGTTGAAGTGCCGACTCATTCGGATGTTTATTTCCATTAAAAAATTACGGATTTTGCGCTATGTTGTTCTTAAAGATCAATCAATAATTTTAACGTGTTGTTCGAACATAAAACATTTTACGTCTGTCTACTTGCCAAATGTCAAATTATTCACCATTGACATCTAGGCGTCTAATCTTTATTGATATATATTTTATTTATTGTTGGTAGTCTGAGAGGGAAGCTGTATAAGAATTGATCAAATGTTTCTATTTTTTTAATTCATAAAACGGTTCGTTCCTGCAACATAAAATGTTTCCTATTCATCTTTTGGCTAACGCAAAGAATTTTGCACATCAGCTTTTCTTAATATCTTTCAAACTTTTAACAAAGTGTGGCTCAAGGGCCTACTTCACAAAGTAAAAAAATGCTCCCAATAAATTTTCCTACCTTTATAAACTCGTATCTAGCTGATAGAATCTTTTTTGTCAAACAAGGCGTTGAAGTAACCAATCTCCACAAAATAAATGCTGATGTACCTCAAGGCTCTGTCCTAGGTTCCATATTATACCTGTTATTCACGCATGATCTGCATACCTCATCTGTTGCTCTAATCGGGACATTTACTGATGATGCAGCTGTGCTAGCTGTAGATGAAGTCGCCAACTAAGAATATATAAAATTGCAAAAAATGTCTCGATGACATTGCCCAATGGCTACAAGACTGGCATATTAAAGCGAATGAGACCAAATCGGTGACATTTAGAACCAGACGTGGCACACTGCCCTCCATTAAAGCTCAAAGGCATCGAGTTCACACAATTCAATGAAACTTAATATAGGGTTTTCCAATAAGAGGTGTTATTTTGATATTCAAAGAAAAATGATATTTTAGAGGAAGGTATGCCGTAAAAAATGGAAAATAACATCAGGCAAATGACCACCACGACTACGCTTACAGAACAATATCTTTTTCATGAAATTTTCCATAACCGAATTGAAAAGTGGCTGCCCTATGCCCTCGATAATCTCACGAATTCTATCTTTGAGGTTTTGAATCGACCCTGGGCTGTTGGCGTAGACCTTCTCTTTCACGTGACCCCAAAGAAAAAAGTCACAAGGTTTTAAATCACAAGATCTCAGTGGCCCATTTTGATCACCTCTTCGAGAGATAACACGGTCCGGAAACTTTTCCCGTAAAAGATCAATGATTTCGTTGCTTGTGTGGCACGTAGCGCCGTCTTGTTGAAAATAAACATTTTCCAGATCAATAGCATCCAACTCCGGCCATAAAAAATCGTTAATCATCTCTCGATAGCGCAATCCATTCATCAATAACACCTGTTATTGGAAAACTCTTCATTTAGATATCCATATGGCCTCAAAATTCAGTTGGAAAGCTCACATCCCCACCAAAAGAACAGCATTTTGTTTAAAACTTTCTTCTCTCGACTGGTTACTGAAGAAAAAATCCCAATTGCCACTACATAATACAATTTTTTTGTATAAGGCCATTCTCAAACCCCTTTTGTACATATCAGCTACACCAACCAACTAAAATATCGAAATACTACAGAGATTTCAGTCTAAAGCACTCAGAATGATAATAAAATGCCAGTGGTAAGTCTCCAATGTTCAAATCTACTGGGATTTCCAACAACCGACAGTTAAAGGGGAGACTAAAACACAGCAGCCCGCTTTAAGAAAAGAGATTATTCTTGCACCCAAATACTTTGACATCCTGTCTAATGAGAGAACACAGTCGTCATAAGAGGTTTAAAAGAAAAACTCCTCCCGAATTACTCTATTGAGCTTATATTTTTGGTGGTGATCGCATGTCTTTTGTTTATTTATGTTACAATTGAACTAATATATTTTTTAAAGTAAGTTTTCAAATATTGTAAATGTTAATTAACAGAGCATAAATATTGTAGTCAATAAAAAAAAAAAACAAATTCTGGCTGTGTAAAAGAATGTGGAGCAGTACTACCAGTCCTTTCCAAATTGAGAAAGACCTCTTCGAGCCATACGGCACCCAACAAATTCGTAGACATGGTTCCTACTTATCGTGCGCGTTCTATAAACTGACGATGGGAATGATTGCACAAACTGTATCGTTAAAGGATTTTTTTATAACGGCGTTTGTCGACAATATTGACATAATAGGTCTCTCTAACCATGCCGTTACATTTGCCTTTCTTTAACTGAATAAAGAAGCAACGTATTGAGGAATGCAGATACTGCGAAGTATTCCCTGGTATCAAAATAAAAAATAAAAAAACAAATTGTTACAGCTCAGCATTTACATCACCTATTGATTGGTATAATTTTGTATTACTAATTTATTTGAGAACCAGCATTAACACCGTTAAAAATAGCAAACTGCAAATAGGGAGTCTCTCTTGCCAAAAAATGCTCCTTTAGACTAAGTATACAATTGACTATTAACATAAATGCTACTCTCGTCCTATCAAAATCACACCTCATTATGCACAGAGAGTTGGACGATTGATTGGGTAGCCCTTAGAGTGTTTGACAATAAGTTTCAGCGGATGATTTATGGAATAATGAACATAATAATATTATTGAGCCTGGAATTTATTTCACTAGGAAATGTTTTCCTGCAGAGTATTAGAGAAATTATCTACTTATATCTTATATTTCCTCCTACACCCACTTTTTACAGCTCCACAATTAGATTCACACATCAATCATGCTTGAGACTTGTGAACTAGACAGTAGCACTTACGTTTTTATTTGGTGAAAAAGTGATTCAAAACCAAATTATTAATTTTGCGCCACTTGGACATCATATTTGCTTATAGTAGAATTGCTTATTAGAAATATTTGCAATCTTGAACGGAATCATATATGTGAATGATGAAATTTTTGTTTTTATCAGCAAAAATATAAACACGTTTATAAACGTAGAAATATTTAAAATAATAAATAGAAATAATAAAAAGAATAATAATACAAAAAAACTAAAAAAATTAAAATTTCTAATATTGATTTATTGTAATCATAATTTAATAAACGCACATACATTTGTGAATAATTTTAATCGTGAGTTTTTAGTCTAAAAGTGAAAATGATGATTTTGCTAATTTAATGATTTGAATTACAAAATGTTTATTAAAAATTAAACGCCTGCCAATCACTTGATGTAAATGACGTTGGTAACGCAAGTTTCATTCAACTTTGCCATGAAGAGATAACTGATTAAATCTGTGTGTAAAAAGGGTATTTCCCTAGTATAATGCATTTGCCTTTAAAAGTAATTTCTGATTTTTCAGATTTTACTCATTTTCTCTCAATTTGATTTTACTGATCTAAATAGGCTAAATAAGCCTCTGCGTTTTTGCCATCAAATTCTAAACATATTTGTAAATTTTTTTGTATCCTTTTGCTTTGAGGGGTTACTCTGTAATTTCATACGCAAAGCAATGCAATTCGAAAACTAAATGCAATGTGGGAGACACTTCGCACTCTTTATTGCTTTCGAATCTCTATCAATATGGCCCACTTTACTTTTTCGCTTAATTCTTCCTCAAATTGGTATTACTGAGAGAAACGTCAAAGAAATAGAAAACAAAACCAATGTAATAAAAACATTTAATCAGATTGATTATATACATATGAAATCTCTCGCTTCATGGGATGATTTTCTGAGAGGGGAGAGGGTTGAGAAGAGAACTATGCGAGATAATTCGAATATAATGACCCCAAGTGATAAAAGGTGTGCCTCAATTTTGGCTTTTATTACCTTGCATAAAAATTTCAAAACATACCCTCAGTTTTGTGCAAAAAATGTTCGGCTGAGCAAAGAAGCATTTAAGTACCTGCTGGACTGCATGCAAAGTGAATTAAAATGCTCTCAAAGATCTACAGTCGAAGATCGCAGTCTCTGATATGGTGAAACTTTTGACCACCTTCAAATTTCTTACCCAAAGCGTATATCAACAATCTATGGGACATGATCGGCATGCATGGCCTGTGCAACAAGCCATACCAAGCTATGTTTCAGAAGTTTGTAACGTTATGGACTGCTTCTGGTTTAGTTTTAGTACTTGATGGAGACGAAAGTCTTCTTCATACCTAAGGCAGGCAGGTCCTCACACACTAATCCTAAAGAATTAAGACCTATTAGTCTCACGTCTTTCCTTCTCAAAACTCCAAAAAGGATTGTCGATGAATATTTACGGGTCCTTTTACGAATCAGCAGGTTCTCCATGCCTACATAAAAGGTATATCTACAGAAACCGCTTTGAACTAGCTTGTTGGGTTCGTGGAAAAAAGCCTTGCAGAAAAAGAGTTTGTATTGGAAGCTTTTTAAGGCACTCTAATCGAGACTATATTTGTCAGAAGAAAGGTTAATTGCCAGATTAGGTAACACAATGATAAGCATATAGGTCTTCAGAGGTATTCTTCAGGAAGGGGCCTCCCCTCTCCTTTAGTTTTTGACAGTGAACCCTCCTTAGAGAGAGGGGGTGGCCACGTCACAGCTTACCTTCCCGATTTGGCAATCGCAGTTAAAGGCAAGTATCCCAATACACTTATGGATATTATGCGTTCTAATTTGGCCACACTTAGTATAATATACCGCGATAAAACTGAACTAATTCTCTTTATAAGGAGACATAGACTGCTTACAGTCTTCCCGCTAATTTTCAATAATGCCTGACAACTTTAAATGATTTTAGCACCGTATCAAGGCCAGTCTTATATGGGTTCCGGGACATAGAAATATTGAAGAAAATTGCAAGTCCTTTGAGCTAATCAGAAAGAGTACTAATCTTCCATTGTTTGAAAACAGAGGCAATTTTGGAATTCCTATGGCAACTTGCAAATTAAGGAAAAAAAATAATATTCTCCAGAAGGCCAATAAGTCATGGTGAGAAGAAAATACTTGTGTTAAAAAGCAACCTAATTTGACCGCAAAGAGATAAAAAAGGTCAGCAGAATTGTTCAACCTCTCAAGAGAAAACATCTCGAAGGTCGAAGGTTACTTATATTTGTATATAATCACAAAGGATCGGCAACGGTCTAAGAGAGTTGATTTAAAGAACGTCTGCCACTGCCACATGTCCGTTTGCTTTTCAGCAGTAGACGAAAAATTGCGAATGTTGGAGTCATTTAACAAATACATTGGCATAACATAGCGCTACATTTGCGAAAGGGAATAGATATAAGGTGCGAAATTCGAGAATTTTTGTGCGATTGTCGTATTAAAGGGTGCCTTCCTTGCCTATGCGAACAATAATACATTCACATAGTATTACAGCATAAGGGCCCAGGGCTTTAGGTAATCCTCTGGATACCAGTAAACAGTGAAAAATTTGAATGCTTTAGTATATTATGTACTCTGCGTACTTTGGCTTGCACAGAACGACTTAATTCGGAATTAAGTCAGAAACAAAGTGCAACTAATGCGCATTGACAACCAGATTTAATTCTCATAATTGGCAACATTGCTGAAAAATAACAACTAATATCTATTGTGAATAAAAAATAATGAAACTCTTAAAGAGAAGAAGAATGAAGATTGGAAGTAGCACTAACAGGTTCGAAATTTCTTTTTTTGTTTTGATATTATGGCGCAGTTTGAGAAATTGCAATTTAAAATTTCTTTTAAATAAATAATTATTTCTTATTATCAGGGCTGTTAATATATGTATTTGTTGCCTGTGGTCCGTCTTTTACTAGCAAAACTATCCAATAAGCTAATCACATGTTTACTAATCCGCAACAGCGGTCTGCCACACTACAACTTTAAGGGGGGAGCCTGCTTTAGACGCTTCAAAAAATCGATTTTTTCGTGGATTTTTTTTGGGAAGGAAAGAAATATTCGATTGAAAAGAAACTTTCTGGTTTTATTGTTATATATTTCAACAGTCTTCTCAAATTTTTTCATTAAAATATATGTCATATTATGCCTGGTACAAGCATTTTGCCGAGGCGCCTCGAGTGTGCATGTGTCGTGCGGCGGGAAAGATGCAGCTCACAATTTTGAAATCAAAACCCCAAATAAATTTTTATTTTAGCATAGTAAAGCTTCTAGTTAAACCAAGAAAATTTAACAAAAAGTGAGAAATTCAAGAATTTTTCGCAAATTAAAAAAAAATTAATTTTTTTGGAAAAACAAATTCACTTTAGATTGTTTAAAAAGTGGGTTAATCATAACTTTTTTAAGGTTTTTTAGGTTCAACTAGAAGAGAACTTAATTCCGAATACCATCAATGTTATGTCGTTTTCATAGGACGTTTAACTTTTTCCCTATCTTTCACGCCAATTACGAAAAATCGCAAAAATAAAAAAAACCGAGAAATCGCACTTCGAGCGATCCGGCCGCTCGTATACCTGCTCGACGCTTGCTCACAATTTCTTCTGTAACTCCGAAACTATTTTGAATTTGCTTCTGAAATTTTGAGGACACATTCTTGGATAGTTTGGAAAGACATTTATGTAAAAAAAAATATCGATTTTTTGAAGCCTCTGAAGCAGACTCCCATCTTAATCTGAATTAACTGCGCCGGTGCACCCGATTAATACCGCTGTCTGTCTAAGCTATAAGATATGACAAGAGCCCAAATCAAAACGGATTTCTAACTCAAATATGGTATCAAAACGTGTTTTTTTTACTTATTTGACTGTGCAGAGAGTGCATTGCTGACATGACTCGTACACACGTAATTTACTTGCACAAGATTCTTCTGACAAGAAATAAAAATTTGTTTGTGAGTTAATTTTTGTTTGTTTTGGCAAATCGAAAACCCCAGAACGCCACACCTCACGTGAATGCACTAAAAGCACTCACCTCAATCTCAAATTACCCAACTCAACTGAACTTATCCATACATATAAATACATAGGTACACATCAAATGCACTGCATATCTATAGTTCATGGCCTTATTGAAACGTGTTGACCATTTATGTAAATCAGAATTTCAAACTTTGTGCAAATAGGAAAAAAAAATTAAGAACTTTCCATCAGAATTCCATTAGAATTTTCAGAAAAAATAATGAGTTCGCCGTTTTATAGCCCACTGAGTTTGGGTGTAATAAAGTGCAATTTTGAAGGTTCAAAATCGCATTGATTTTCATTTTTTTGTTGCCGACAAGGTGTTTTCTTCTCATAGCATTTGTTTTAAAAAATATATTTTTAGAAACCAATTTTTTATTGACAACTTATTTTTGAAGGTACTTTCAAATCGGTCCAGCTCACGAAAATCTTAATTTTTCACGACATATTTTGGCTTAAGATAATAAATTTTATAATTCCGGTGGATAACCGTAACTCGGTGGCACCCTAATGCACTCTATAATAATCGTACATAAACATTTATAATAAATCTTAAAATATCTGATCTTCGATATCGACAGCATCGCAATTTGCGCTACTGACTATGAATTCCAAGTGGAATCAATAACAGTGGCTGCGAGCAATCACTAACAACACTTCAAGCTGCTAAAGGCGGTACACTCGAATAGACAAACGGATAAAAAAAAACCGACAGAAAGGCACACAAGTACATAGACATATATGAGTACGTAGAATAGATAGAAGCTGAAATAGAGCAAATACTGACAGACAGTGGACACACCTCTGCTTCCATGGGGATTTACTATTAAATACATGTTTGTATTTTATTTATATTTTATTACATACAAATATACACATGTATGTATGTGCGAGGAAATAATTACTAACATTGATTTTTGCTTGCAGGGCGTCCACTCAAATTGGTGCATTTGCAACATCTAACAGATGCCAATGCAGTCGATGGAGCAATCAGTGCTGGTGCTGCTGTTTCAGCACAAAAACAACAATATGAGAAACAAGAAAAAGCGCACAAAACAACGCATCGTGTCAAACGTTCTGACACCAGCGCCACCGCAGAACGTCAAAGCGGCGCCCAAGCGCAGACGCCAAGCCAAAGTGAGGAGATTGTTTCTGTACAAATAAAAGGTAAGCCAACGGCAATCACATCGCATTATTTGCTCCAATTGGAATGTGCTTTTGCGTGAATGCATGCGTAGGTTCGTGAATAAAAATGAGAGTTTAAGGTTAGTTGGGGTGTGTGCTGGAGTGGCTTAGTGAGCACTTACATATGTACAAATGTATGTATCTATTGATAAGTGTTATTGGATTGAAACTGTATGTAGCAGCCACTGTAAAGGTGCGATCAGAAATTGCTAGCGAAATGACTTTTCAATTCACAGTTTTTGCCGTACAATTTTTTTACTCTGGCAAAAAAGTAGTTAGCGGAACTTCTGTTTAACTTTTTGACCAAACAAAAAAATTTTAAAGAAAACTTGGAATTGCAAATATCAGAAAGCAAATCAAATTGGAATGTTACATTCGATTTAGTCGAGTTGCACTAATAAGTTTTCCCTTTTTGTGGAAATTCGACTGCTGCCATTCGACTCTGTTGGTGAACAAATGTGGAATATGAATACAATATTTACTAAAATAATTTTTTTTTTACTAAAATAATTTTTTTTACTGCAATTAAATATTTAATTATTATGCTTCTATAGTAGATATTTTTTAACCAGCGTTCACAATTCTTAGTAGTAATTTACATTAGGGTGTTCCACAAAAAGCCCAAACATTGAATATGCGTACTAGGTTGTTCAATAAGTTTTGTGGTTCGATAAGAGAAATACAATTTTATGGTTTAAAATTCACTTTATTATTCAATATAGTCTACTTGAATATCAATACACTTGTTCCAATGTGATTCCAATTTATGAATTCCATTCCTGAAGTGAAAATCTAAAAGGGTTGCAAAATACATAGCTGTTATGACCTCATCATTTGATGGAAAATGCTTGCTTCGCTTACATTTTTTTGGTCTGATAACAGATGCAAGTCGCTACTGGCCAAATGTGGTGAATGCGGTGGATCCTCCAACAATTCGAACTTTAATTCATGGATTTTAGCCATTGTCAAAAAGCTCTTGTGACACAGTGTATTGTCCTGATGAAAAGGAATTTGTTTCTTTTACAAACTGAGACTTTCTTCACGAATTTTCTCCTTCAGCTGATCTAAAAAGTTACAATCATATTCAAAATTGATTGCAAGTATACCAGTTTGCAAGTAATCTACAACCAAAATTAATTTCGCATCCCACAAAAACGGATGCTAACACCGTTTTGACCGATTTCTGAACACGAACTCGTTTCGGAGCCGAAGGACCAAGCTCACACGTCTCTTTAGCCTAATCTTTTGATTTAGGATCATGGCGATAGACCTAAGTCTTATCCATAGTGATGAATCGATGCACAAAATTCATTTCGTCCTTTTGAACACGCTCTAAATGTTGCTAGGAAAATCGCATTTGAATGTGGTTCGGTTCCATTGTTAGCGAATGCGGATCCCATTATGCACACAGCTTTCTGAACCCCAATACTTCAGTCAAAATATATCTTACATTACCCAGTGAGATGCCCAGTGCTTCTACTCAATCTCTTTCAGTCACTTGACAATTTTCCAATACGATATCCTGTATTTTTTTCTATAATTTCTGGCGTTGTTGCTGTTTTTGGACGTCTTTGACATGGATCGTCTTCAAGGCTTGTATGGCCGTTTAAATTCAGAAACACCCTTTCACTTTCAACTTTAGACACTTTCAACATTCGTTCAGAAATTTGCTTTGTTGTTAAACTTTCTAAATTAAAATTATTGTGACACGTCGATACTAAATGTCTTGTAAATAAAGAATAAATGGGTAGATTGAATGAATAGGTAGAGTGTACCAATGTAACAAAAAAAAATTATGCTAATAGCACCACCATTTTTTTATTTAGTATTTATCCTTGCCGCCATCGCTTTGAAAATTATTATTGAATTCCCACGGGAAAATGGACTTTTTCGTAAATTTGGTATGAAATGTTTAAAGATTGTACACCAGGCTTTATTAACAAAACAAAAAAAAAAAAAATAACAATAATAACAATTAAACTGTCTACGGAGAGGCACGCGCGGTGCCAATATTAACATTCTCTCTGACAGTTAAGCAGCTCTAAAATCGCTGGATAGCTTCTCATTTCAAACAAGGTTGGCCTGGGAATGTTTTAAAATCCTCAACACCCTAGCATCAAGAAACTTTGTTACCTTGATGTGGGTTCCGGAACATGAGGGGCATGAAGGAAATGAAATTGCGGATACCTTAGCGAAAAAGGGGGCAAACTCTCCCTTCATAGGTCCTGAACCTTTCTGCGGGGCAAATTACAGCTTCAAAAGCGTCTTTCTACGTGAGCAAGAGCAACGAGGCCTAATCGATTACTGGAGAGCCTAATCGGACATGCGGCAATCGAAAAGACTTATAGATCCAGAACGGATGAAGGCAGAAGCAATCCTTAACAAAAACAGAAAGGACATAAAACTTTACACTGAACTACTACTAAGACATCGCTTTGTCCATTGCAATTTCTTTCTAAAAAAGCGTAAGACAGATGAAGGTTTGTCTCATCGTGTGCTATTTCGAAAACACTATGGCCCCAATACGAAAGAAACAGAACGCTTAAGGTGATGAGAGTCCCTCGCCATTCAATCTCCAAACTCATTGCGGTGTTCACTGGTCACTGGGTGATCGGTACTCATGCGGAGAAGCTTGGAATTCCGTACAACCCCTATTGGAGAAGCTGTGGGGATCCTGCAGTGAAAGAGACTGTTGAACACTGTCTCTGCAAATGTCCGGCTCTGGCGGCTAGGCGCTTGAGACTCCTTAGCGTGCCCTTTGGGGATGTCTTGAAGAAACTCTCCAACCTAGACCCCTTTTCTTTCCTCCACTACATTAACAGCACTGGATGGCTGTAGAAGGTTTCTCTTCCCAAAAAATTTTTCTTTGCACAGGTAGTGAGTGGTCCACATTATGGTATAAAAACGGCACGTACGTGCTACTTGAAGTGTGCCTGTGGTACTTTTGACATTTTACCTACCTACCCACCAACTAACAGGACACTGTAAACTCAATTATCACATGAAAAAGATAGGTATGCTGGAAAACGATTCTTGTATACTCTGCAAAGAGGCACAAGAAACAGCAGAACATGTTCTATGCGACTGCCCAGCAGTGGCACAACGCAGATTAAATTACCTGGGAAATAGGGCTATAAATCCAAACTTCCTGGTAGAAATTAAGCCTACAGCAGTTTTAGAATTTATTAATAGCCTAAAACTGTTCGAGTAGGCTACATGGCTGCGCAATAGATCTATTCAGGTCGCAGTGCACAAACAACCAATCAATAACAATAAAATTAAACTGTTTTTATTGGAACCCTGAGTTAAGAAAAAAGTTATCAAATGTCAACAATAAATTGCGTCAACAATTTCAGAACATTTATAATTTATTAGGCAAAAAGTAAAAAGAAAATAGACAAAAGTTTTTTTGGTATTTTATTTTATTGCTAATTGGAAATGTCTGTTTTTTTTTAATTTTTATTCTATTACTTTAATTTTTAGTTTTTCTTCAATTCTGGGCGATTTCAGAGTCCCGATAAATACAGTTTAAATTTTTTTTAATAAAAGGTAAAGTATAATTTTTTGCACATTTACGAAGTCAATTAAAGGAGGAGATCTGTAAAAATTTAAACCTAATTAACGGAAAGAAGTGTTTTCCCATGGGAATCAATAGTAATTTTTAAAGCGGGGGCGGCACGGGTAAGTATTAAATAAAAAAATTAAAAAAAATAGGTATCTCAGTGTTTTGACCATATATCATATTAAGGTGTGAGCATCAAGAAAACATTTTTGAGCCATTCTAATCTACATAAATATAAATACAAAATCTTGATAGAAAATCACTAAAAATAATATTTTTCAACTCGCAAAAGATATTTGTCTTAAAACCATATAGTCTTAATAATTATTTATTGAATATTTATTAAAATTTTTTTTATAGGTTCACATAGAAATGATCTTATTTAAAATCTAAATATGAACCATCCTAATGTACATATTTTTTTTCAAAAGCGTTGGCCATTGATTTACGTAGAGGAGTTTTCAGCAAACTCGCGAAATATATAAATATTTTTGTCTGAAGCTACTACAGTAATTCCTATTTTAACTCACAAATACATTTATCCACTACCTAAAGGCCATGATCCCCGTTTTTTGGTTCATATTGCTTTTCAAATCTTTTGAATTTTTTTATTTTGTTGCCAAAACTACGGCTGGCTGCATAGCTTTTCATTTCAAATACTCTTAACATGGCGCTACTTTTTATCTATATTTTTTGCACTTGGCTCATTACCGCAAATGATTTAATGCATTCTTTGATTTTATTGTTTGCGGCTTCTGAAGCAAAACTTATTATTCCGGTCAATGCAACTGAATTATGGTGCGTGAGAGATGAGGGAAAAAGCAATGCATTAGGAGATGTAGATGTAGTGCAGCATTGATTGAAGATTATACACTGTGGTATGCAACAAGGGCTATTACTCACAGTGCATCTTTTATATATACATATATACTAGGTTCCAATGTAAGGCAAATCATAGGGTGGGCTAGAAAAAATCGTATAATATAAATAAATAAAAAAATAAAAATCGCTCATTTCTATTTTTCATAAGTACTATGGAATGATTCATTTATTAGCATATTTTGAGTGCCTGTAAAAAGTCGTCAATACATTTTATCATTAAAAAATAATTATTCGGATTTCATATATTGATCATCTCTGAAGAGAAATACGGTTTACCAGTGAAAAATACAATTTTCAGATATTTTAAAAATAACTTTTTCATAACAAATATGTACATGAGAAACCTTAAAATAGCACATCTATTAAAATTCCACGATTTCACAATAAAAATAAATCCGTTTCTTTCCTTTTCAATAAACTTGCGCCTACTAATTAGCACACTTACATTTTCTTCTCATATACACCCCGTTTCAAAATTGTAAAAACACCATTTTTTTATATTAATATAGTTCATCCTACATCAAAAACCATGGAACAAAACGTTTCTAACTTTCTAAAAAAAATTTAAAAAATTTAGTTCTTACTACAAAAAAACCAATGAAACGCAATGTTTGAAGATTTGTAAAAAAATTTCATAAAAACTTTAAACTTTAAACTGTACCAGAATTTTCAGAATTTTTCTAAGTATGCAGTTTTATAGCCCAATAAATAGTCAAATAAAGTATCAATTTCGAGTGACTCCAAAATCCTGTTGATTTTTGAAACTATTTCTGCGCTGGGGGTTCACGCCTTTTCTTCCATACAAAGTACGTGTTCTATTTCTTCTTAATAAGCCGATAAACCTAGCATCATCGACAAACAAATTTGAAGAAAAGGCGTAACTTTGTCGTGGCATAATATTTAATGTGGCATTCGAGAGAAGTAATAAGAGAGTATCGAAATAGCGAAGACTTTTAAACACAAATGCAAAGCTAGACTAGGTTAGCCAGGTTGCTTGTCTAAGACAAGACACACCTTGTCTAACATAAGGCCCAATGTGATACCTGCATTTAATTTCCATCCTCTAACTAAGTTGGTAACGTAAGGCGCAGAAGCGTGGACGATGACGACATCCGACGCTTGGAGTGTATGAGAGAAAGTTTTTGCGAAAGATTTTTGGACCTTTTCACTTTGGCAACGGCGAATATCGCAGGCGACGAAACGATGAGCTATATGAGCTTTGCGACGACATAGACATACCGCAGCGAATAAAGATCCAGCGGCTATGTTGGCTGGGTCATGTCGTCCGAATGGATACAAACGCTCCGGCCCTGAAGGTATTCGATGCGGTACCAGCTGGTGGTAGCAGAGGAAGAGGAAGGCCTCCTCTGCGTTGGAAAGATCAGGTGGAGAAGGACTTGGGCCCACTTGGTGTGTCTAACTGGCGCCGATTAGCACGAGCAAGAAACGACTGGTGCGCTTTGTTAAACTCGCCCAAAATCGCGTAAGCGGTTATCGCGCCAATTAAGAAGAAGAACTAAATTGCTTAAGCCACTTAGATCCTTTTAAGAGGTAACTAGTCCCTCCAATGGCACATTTTGCAAATTTCCCAGGCCTTCCAAGAAATATTGTTGTGCTTTTACAGAGGAAGTGTTGCACCGACTCAATTTCTTCTCCATCTGCACAACTCCAGCGGACGTCATTGTTAGGTACACTCATTCTACTGGCTAGTGTGTCAATAGTGTAGGGACCCTTTATAACACCCCTGAGAACGTTGATAGTTGATCTGTTGCAAACAGACATTTTGTTCTTTTAAGATTCAGTTTTGGCCAGTGCGCTTTCGATGTCCTACTAAATTCACTAAGAGTTGATACGCGCAACTTTCCGCACTTTCTCATCCATCTCTTTTGATAAGATATCGCGCTATTAAATTAGTTACTTTAAGTCCTTGGTTAATTATTCTTGGTAAAACTGCGGTAGTACCATTCTCTCTAAATTCATTCTTTGATTATCTGGTGATTCTTCTAGATATATCCGGCCGTCGGCGATTACGCAAATTGTGCCACCCTATTACCTTTGACATTCGAGCTTACCACCTGAGTGCATTTGTATGTCCGTAGCTGTATTTGACTCTGTCCATGTGCCTCATTATTTCTTCTGAACCCCTTTTTCCATAATTTTTCGTTTTTTTGCCAACCTATATACTGCAGATTTCTATTTTTCACCTTGTGGATTTTCAATACAATTGTTTCATATTTTTCCATCTTGCTGTTGCAGACAACGAACAATCAGTGCACCTACAGCTACGCCAGACACCGAAACTAATCGACGATGCATTTGTATTCATTCGACGCTACGCCAACTCGACGCAGTTCATTGAGGATTCGCATAAATTAGCAGAGCGGTATGAGCGTTGCTTTTACAGTAATGAAAATTCAGCACTTGACCTTTGTGATGATGAAAATGTGGTAAGTAGCAAAAAATATGAAATACAGAAGCAAAAAAATGTAAAAGAAATAAAAGGATGAATATACAACAATCGAAGAGGTGGAATAATTGTGGTGTGACGCGTGAGTAGATGGTGAGGAGCGCGTAAACCGCAAGCGTATAAACTGCTGAGGTGGCCAAATATTAATTTGCATAGTACGTCAGTTGGGCGTGTATGTGGAAAGTAGAGTGAATGGGTCACTTGCCACAGCACAAGGAAAATATCAATGAAATATACTACATAGAAATGTAAAGGAATTCAATTTCAAACAATTTTCTAGGTAATCAATTGGCTGCCTAGGTTTCCTACCATACATGCACATCAGGGTGCCTCACTGACAGGGGGTTTTCAATGAAATTAAGACTTCCGTCAGAATATTAGTTTGGGGAAAAGAAATCCATTATTTTCTTGATAGATGGGTTTAGTGATCGATATTTCGTAAAGTATCGGCCAAACAATTTTAAGTTTATGCCCATTGTCAAGGTGACATTTCATACTAAAAAAAATCTTTTTTCAATGGAAGTCAACAAAGAGAAAAGTTTTACTTTGAGAAAGGCGAACATGCAAGCAAGACCGCTGAAATTGTGAATAGTGTTTATGGTACCGATACTGCAATTTTGGCTTCGTCGATTTCATTCAGGCATTTTTTATGAGAAAGAAAATGTCAATAATGTTGAAAATGCCGATAAAATCACAGAAACAATCAAAGTTCACCGGAATGTCGTAGCATCGCCCAGGAGCTAAAGGTAGACCATAAAACATTTTTAAGCCATTTGCGCAAAAACAAAAAATAAAAATAATGGATTTCATTTTCCCTAAACTTGTACTTATTCTAGAAACATATTTTGATTTATCTGAAAATACCTCCAAAAATCGAGTTTTTTATAAGAAATTTAAAAATAGTTGTCAAAAAATTTTCCTTTAGATGATAGAAGAGTTTATGCTTAAAAGGTCTGTACAAAAATGTTAAAAAAAAAATTGGGTTTTAAATGGGCTAGGAAATAAAATGAATAAGAAAATGCCTTTCCAATAATACTTGAGAAGTCTAAATAGGTTGAGATTTCGTTGAGATATATAAGTCTTCCTTAAACTTATCTTCAAAAAAAAAAAATTTTTTTTAACAATAATTACATTACTTTGACTCTGTTGATACGATTTTTAAACATCCGACTTAGCCCGATTTCTTTAGGTATTTTCAAATCAGCCCAGCTCAATTTTGCAGGTTTTGATAAAAGTCTAAAATATAATAAATTTTATAATTCCGATGAAAAAACAGTACCGATTTTTTTGCAAATAATGCAAATGCTATGTTAAATCTTATAGTTGCACTGAGAGTTGACAGTACAAGTCGGGTCTTCGTTATCTGAACTCCCGTTTTTGAGAGAACGTTCGATGCGAGTTTGGAAAGTTGTTTGTTTTCGGGATCCTGCTGATGGTAGGCTATTGAAACTTCAGAAGATAGTTTGCCATACAAATCCGTGAGTTTTTTATTGAACTTTTTTGCCTGCGTTCTATATATCCATGGTTCAAGGTGGAACACTTTATGTAAATTTACTTGCTTTATCCAAAAAGGATGGTGAATTTCCATGCGAAAACCTTCTGTTGTTACGATTATTTCTGAATTTTCTATCCCATACTTCGCAATCCTGAAGTTAACTGTTCGTCATGAGCAGAGGATTTATCGGTGACTTGACTTTTGTGCCTTTTAAAATAAGTAAAAAAAAAGAAAAAAACGGGATGGAAAAAAATGTTACTTTAGTTTAAGGAAGTCCTATCATTTTAAAAAGACTCCTATGTGAGTATTTATAAAAAAATATTTAAAATAAGTACCATGTTAATATATACATGTTTAATTTCAGAATTTATTTTTTTCTGGAGTCCCTCAACTTAAGCCTTTCATAACCGAATGCGCAATTATTTTGTTATTTTATATTTAGAATGAACGTTTTTGTTATAACTACCTAAAAAGCCTTTATATATACAGAACAAATACGTCACACCAATACAGAGTTAGTAAATAATTATACATACATAAGTTGCTTAATATGATCCATTTCTAAATATTGGTTTTCACATTTCAGCGCGGTGTCTTTCATCACAATTCCACAAACTATATTATACATCCATTGCCAGCACGTTTTGGTAACTCTAGCCACGTAATACTCGAGTCCAACTATCACTTGCCACCTAAGAACTTCAGGGAATCCATCTCTATGCCTCTGGCAGCAACTGCACTCAACACAAGTCTATATTTTGAGCCCGAAGAGGAGGACTTCAACGATATTAATGATTTCGATTTAGTGTCCACTGTGTTGGGAAACACTTCACGTCCCGCACGTAATACCGATTATGATTTCTATAAAGGAAACGAACAAGCAGCAACACATAACTACACATACCATCACATAGGCAAAGGCGATAAATCAAAAAAATATGTGGAATTAAATTTACGCTACAAGCCACACTATCATCACAACAGCGTAGAACAGCAGCAGTGGCAGCGGCGCCAACAACATAATCACCAACATCAACACCTGCAGCATCTGCATCAGCAAAAACAAACGAACAAACAGAAGTCAGATAAATTGCAACAACGCCAAAGAAAACAAAAAGAACATCACCATACACAATCGCATGCAACATTGGCACCACTTGAGCCCAACGATACAACTTACAATAAAAACAATAAGAACAACAATGAAAATGACCGTGAAACAAATAAAAACAGTCAAAAACGTCGACGTCGCCGCCGTCGCTATATTGCCTCTGGCAATTCGAAGATACCACAAGATCTGTACATTGAGACGGCGATCTTTGTCGATCGTGATCTCTTCAAGCATATGTCAAAGAATTTTCCCGATAATACGGAAAGCCAAATGATACGTTTCGTATTGGCAATGATAAATGCCGTACAGCTGTTGTATCATGATCGTTCATTGGGGCGTCGCATCAATTTCGTATTAAAACGTTTGGAGATACTTTACAACGATCCGCCTAGCTTGCGACGCTCCGATGATATTGATACGTATTTGAGTAATTTTTGTGAGTGGCAACAACGCTTAAATCCGCCGCTGGATACCGACACAATGCATTATGACCACGCGGTAATCTTGACAGGTGGGTGTGTGAAATTGATGTAGTGAGGAGTAGCGATGAAGTTGTTTGTTTTTGCTTTGAAGTGGCTCTTTGTTGCAGGAAAATTATTATATAAAGACCTCAAGTATATGCAACGAAAATTCGATAATTTCTGGGTAAATACAGGGTTTGATTAAAAAGTAATGAGCCTTTTTTTTAAGCAGTTTTATTAAACCTTTAGGCATATACAACTAATATTCTTCAAAATGGGACCCTTGAGCGTCAATACACCGCTGGTAGCGGTCCTTCTACTGCTGGAAACATTTTTTAAACTCATCCGCCGGAATCGCGTTCAATTCGGCTGTCACAGTTTTCTGGATCGCCTCGATGGAGTCGAAACGCCTCCGCTTCAGCTTTTTTTCAGGCGCAGGAACAAGGAGAAGTCCGGAGGGGACAGGTCTGGGCTGCAGTTAGGGTGGGGAAGCACCGGAACCCCCATCTTGGCCAATGCAGAGGTGCAGAGGAAGGCGGTGTGCGCCGGTTCACATCTTCGTCTGTTTGCGTCATCGAAGGCCTTCCTTGAACGACTTGTGCCACCGTTTTACCTGGGCACTGGATAGAGATTGGTCTCCGTAAGCCTCCTTGATTAGCCCAATGGTTTCGGTACTCGTTTTGTTTAGCTTTACGCAAAATTTGATCGAGTAACGTTGCTCCAACGATCGCTGCATTTTCGCCACTGCAAAATCCTAACTCACTTTTAAAACAGCTTTCACGAGCGCAGCGATGTTGACTGCACCGCTGTTGTCAGCGAACTGGGACCGATTTGTAGTGGATCGGCTGATCGCTTGGCAGACGCTCCGCGCGAGAAGGCTCATTACTTTTCAATCAAACCCTGTATTTGTACAAGTGAATAGCTACTACAGAAGTACAGAAAATGTTTTGCTTCGAGGGCAACACTAAGTAGGGCACCTCTTGCCCTCTCGTCTATGACTTGGTTGATTAAATTCTTAGTACAGCATTTTTTTATTGAACTATAAATACTGAGCAGAAATAGCAAGCCGCGGATAGATGAATCTATTTGGTTATTCGATTAGTAGAAAAGCACGAAATCTTTAGTTAGATAGGGCTGAAATCGGGTTGATCACTGGTCTCTAATCAATTTACAAACGATGGGGCTTAACATGCACTGGTTAAGTGTCTTTATATTCTAAAGATCTATATAAAGTTAAAGTTTTTTTCTTTCTTGCTCTTCATTTCTCTCTTTGTTTCTGCCTTTTGTGGAATTGAGTGCAGTTTTAAGGATTTTAGTGGAGTTTAGTGCAGTTTTTTTCGAGTCGGGTGAAGATAATCTGATCGAGTTAACGTTTTATGATAATAAAGTTTAGTTTGAAATCAATTCATGCTAATTTTGCGTATTTCGAGGGTCAAGGGGTACCATTGATTTTCCGATCTAGCTCGAATACTGGACCTACACTGGAAAATTCGTTCGATCAGGTCCACATTAATAACTGATTCTACTCAACTGTGCCTAAGTTTGCTTAGATATCTCAGCACAATCCACCTCAGTAGGTTCGTTGTTTTTTAAATTAGTAATTTAATTATAACCTGGTTGACTTCTACCATGATTCTGATTAGGCTTAAAGAACGCAGAAAAGTAATAAAGAGACCAGTGATTGTAGGAATTTTTTTTTACTATTACAACTAAATGTAAATCATTAGGGCGGATTCAGATTCAGCTGATTTAGACATTTTTGTCTTAGTTTTTTTCTCCTCATTTTCATTTAATAAGTCTATGGTCGCAAAGTCGTTCAGATTAGTGGTAAAAGTTAACTTAAAGATAAGATCTAAATTTAATTTTATTCCAGCTTATACGGGTACTGCTTTTTTTGCTGAATAGTGTAATGTTTCATGCTTGCATAGTAATAACATACTAATAAAACGTTTGCCCATCTTTGAGTACCTGATGGGCGATCTGAGCAGTTCTTGAAGGGGGTACTTAATATTATAATTCTATTCATCTTTTAATACTGATCATGAAAATTGAATAAATGCTTTTTACATATTTGCATAATGCGGTAATAATTTCCTTCCCACTTTTTAATTCCTTTTTTGCTTTTTAATTTGCTTAACTTCTTCTTTTTAACTTCTTCAGGTCTCGACTTGTATGTGGTAGATAAAGGCGGCAAGAAGATTAGTCAGGTGGTTGGTCTTGCGCCAGTGTCCGGCATGTGCACGAACACTTCTTCATGCACTATTAACGAGGGCAAACATTTCGAAAGTGTTTTCGTTGTGGCGCACGAGATCGGACATAAGTGAGTAATTTCATGTAATGCAAAATGCATTTAAGAGTTTGAGATTCCTTTTGGCGCTGTAAAATTATTTTTATGGCGAAATTTTGATTTGCTTGTTTTTAAATTTTCTTTTTGCTTTAGCCTTGGCATGCGTCATGATACAATAAGCGAACGGAATTGCGATCCCACGCGGTATATAATGTCGCCCACATTGGGCAGTGGAAAGACCACATGGTCGGATTGTTCACGTGATTATTTGGAGATATTCTTGAGGTGGGAAAGTGAAAAGTCATATTAAAAATCACAAAAATAAAAAGAAAATAAACAAAAATATTATTGTAATAAACTAAATTTTTATAAAAAAGTTAGGTAATGATTTCAATTTTAATACAATTATTTTGATTTATTCTTCAGAAAAGGTTTAGGCAGCTGTCTATTCGATCACGGTCAGTTCGCGAACAATTTAGATCACTCTGCTGAGGGCATACTACCAGGCGAGCGTTTCGATGCTGACCAACAATGTATGCTAAAGTATGGTCACAACTCAATGCGTGCCAAAAATCAAAAGCAATCAGACATATGCACGGATTTGCATTGTCAGCGCGAACGTCATACTTGGACATCACATCCAGCTTTGGAGGGCACTGAGTGTGGACAAAATATGGTAGATGAAGATTGTTTGGAAATTTTTATTTTAGTAATAAATTATTATTGTTATTAGTGGTGTCGTAGCGGTACTTGTGTTGTACGTCCCGCTTTTATAGAGCCATATCATCTGCCGAAACAGGTCACAAACGCTGGCAAAGGGGGCTACGACAAAGCAAATTTCTTGGAGTCCAGTAAAATGGGTCATTTGTTACATGAGTACAATTACAATAAGGTTAGTTAAATGTTTTGTTTTTTATCGGTTAATTTTTATTTTATTTTATTAAGTTTAACGAGTAAATATTCAAAACTTTTTCTGAAAGTATTTTAAATCACCATATAAATATGAAGCTGAAGCCTTAAGAAACGTATCACATGATACAATTTTGAAAAACGACAATTGTAAAAAAAATTACAAAATTAAAAAAATTACAAAAGTGGTTAATGGGTTATTTGATCTGGAATTGATGAAAATCCTCGTTTGATATTAGAGAGGTATTCAGTGTGAAAAAGCATTCAAGAAAAAGCTCCGATATTATCGTTACTGAAAACATTTAAAATCTCGCAGAACTGTATTGCAATCTAAACTGGGCACGCTTAGCATACAAGTGAAGTAGAAAATAACCCAGACTGGCGTCATCAAAATGTTTTTGATGGCGCCATCTTTTTAGTGAGTTAATGCGTTGGAAGTTACATCCTTAGCTGATTTCCAGTGAAAGCTTGGTGACAATCGGTTGAGTTGAAGCGAAGTTATTTCATCTAAAGTATCAGTATGTTTGTGTCATCGGTACAAAAATGAGTTTCGAACAAAGAGCCAATATCGAATTTTGTTTAAAAATCGGTAAAACGTTTACCGAAATATTTGAATTGATGAACAAATTTATGGCGATGATTGTCTAGCTCGTGTCAGAGTTGGTTGTGAGTACATAAATGACAATGAACTCATGGGCCGCTCAAAATCAGTAACCACCGAAAACTCCATCGAAATCGTTCGTAAATTTATCAAAAATGAAAATTTATCAGAAATTCATGGAATCGGAGTTGAATATCCCCAAAATATCGATTTATTGCATTTTAACTAATAGTTGGGGCTTACGAAAGGTCTGTGCACGTTTCATTCCGCACAAGTTAACTGAGGACCAAAAATTGCTCAGAATTCAACATTCGAAAGCCCTAATTAAAGAGGCGAGAAAAGACAAGAACTTCCTTTACAACATTGTAACTGGTGATGAAACGTGGTGTTTCCAATATAAACCTGAAACTAAGCGTCAAAGTGCCGAATGGAAGGTCCCAGACAAGCCACCACCCAAAAAATCGCGTTTTGAGGAGTCAAAAATCAAGTCGATGCTGATTTGTTTTTACGATTCCAAGGGAATTGTCCACGAAGAGTTCGTGCCAATAGGCCAAACCATCAATGCAATTTTCTATCTTGGCGTTTTGAAGCGTTTAGTGCATCGCATTCGACGAATTCGGTCTGAATAACGCGATGAAGGAAGCTGGCGCTTATTGCATGATAATGCACCATCTCATCGATCTACTCTTTTGACTGATTTTTTGACTAGAAATTGCATTTTAACCAGAAATCACTCACCGTATTCGCTTATAAGGCTCTCTGTGACTTCTACGTTTTGTGTCCATCGAGACCATTCAAAAGGCTTGTAGCGACATACTGTAGGGCATTCTGGTCAATGACCTGAAACACTCTTTCGAAAAGCTTTTAGATCGTGCAAAACAGTGTATCGGGCCAAAGGGGACTATTTTGAATAAATAACTCGAAGTTATCAGAACAAAGCTCCTGTCGTTTCTATTTTGGCTCAGTTTTGTTTATTTTGGATTTCACCTTGTATTTCCGAAAAAAAAACATTATTAGTGAAAATTTATCCCAAATTGGAGTTTGAGGGTCGTGCGATGGTAATCTTTCTAAGTATGCTGGATTGGATCGATGTCTTCACTGACGACTCCAAGATAGAATCTGGAGTCGAAGCATAGGTTTTCTCTAAATCAGCCAATTTATCTTTTTATTTTCTTAATCTGCCGAATACTGCTAGTGTTATTCAGGCAGAAGCCTTTGCGATCCTGCAATCATGCAAAATACTTAGGGAACGTTGGGCAAGGGAGATATTAACATTAACAAAGCTCTGACGACGCCATGTTGCAGATCTAAACTGGTAAATTCCTGTGAGGAGATCAAATTTCTTAGGAAGGGTTTAGCGCTAAAAAAAAAACACTTTTTTTTTTAATTTTTTACAGAAATATGGCTTAAGATACTTTAATAAAATCAGTTGCATGTTATTGTACATCTTTTCAATAAGTTTTTAAAAAATATTAATAATAAAATATTGACAAATAAGCCCATGACAGAGTTTTTTTGGAGATATGTTTTTCGAGAGGTGCTCTGCGGTGGCAATCGGCATTCGTCGTAGAATCATCTGAAACTAAAAAAGTCGAATTTTTCAGTTAAAGTATGACGTAATGCTCCCCCCTACATTAATACAATTTTTTTTTTTCATTATTGTAGTTTTGGTGGCAAAAAAACGTAAAACGAGCATTTTTGGCGAAAAATTTCGCCATATTTGTAAGTGAAAAACAACCTTAAAAAAAAAAAAAATAAAAAAAAACAGTGTAGGGGGGAGGTATTTTTGATTTAGAAAACGTGTGCCAAATTTGAAAAGAATCGGTTGAATAGTTTCGGAGTTGTAATTGGCACCGACTTTTAAGAAGTCGTTTCGGGAAAAACGCGTTTGAAAAAATGACTCTGAGAAATTATCGATGCTTCGCATTCGAGGTAGAGTGCCTACAAAGGCTATAACTTTGAGAGTTCTGCTCCGATCCACTTAAAATTTTGACACAACATTCTTGAAATGATTTACTATAAGATGAGTGAAGAAAAAAATTTCGATTTTGTGACCCTACCCCCCCCCTTAAGGTCACTGGCTGCTTATTTCTTCGACAGCCTGGTGTAGTGCTCCAACCTAAATCACTTAACATTAACAGTGTGCTTGACAGTAGATATCTGCCCGTTAGAGAACTGTAAATGGTATCATATCGGTGCTTTAGTGCTACTTGGGGAGTGCTAGACTGGTCCGTTAGCCACTACACCCACCTACCTACCTATCTACGAATTTACCCATAACCCCACATGGTGAAGATCTGAAGCTTTCGCACCTGAGTAATTCCATCCTAAGTGATCCAATTATTTTGGAGATGGTCTTAAGTTTTTCTGAAAACTGGCTTATTTGTAGACTGGTCATAAAAATTAAGACATCATTTTGGATACATTTTTTCACTCTTTTCATCTCTTGAAAATTAAGCGATTCACGTCTCAATTGTGTTTTTTTGTAGAAAATAACAACGCACCACCGCTCCTTTGATTACCCTGACAAAAATTTTATACATTTTTATGCAGACCTAAACTCAAACTTTTCCATTATTTGAGGTGATTTTTTGAGAAAAATGTGCTTAGAAAGAAATTTTATTTATAAAAAAGGTATTTTAAAAGAAGTCTCAAAATGAAATAAATTTTAAATATCAGATAAAATAACTGTATATTTTTCTTTTGTGTGCACCCTAATGTAAAATTTTTAAAATAAATTAATTCCGCATTAGAACAAAAAATTTAAATTCCAATTTAAAAAACAAAATCGTGATCAGGTGAAGTTAAAAATTTTTGTAGTTAACTACCAAACATTGACACTAATGCTTGACATTCGTTTTATTGAGGCCCTAAACAAGCACCCTATATTATTATCTGTATAATAGTTTTTACTCATAACAACATCATTGAAGTTAAATTTAAATACAAATTTCATTTTATTCTCCATATTTCACTTTAAACGCAGCCCTTAAGTTGGAGTGATTGGAGCGAGGCAAGTGAATGTGCGTCCGGCTGCCTTTATGGTCCCTCTCGTCGCTTACTCGAAGGCAGCACTGGTCTGCGAACGTACTCGCGTAGATGCGTTGATCATCGTAGGCGTTGTCTTGGAAGCAACGCTAAGTATGAGACGTGCAAAGACAAGAATTGCTACAGTTTGAAAATCGTTATGACAATCGACGAATTCGCCTATGACAAATGCAGTCGAGCGCAAAAATCGGATGCGGAATTGACGGGCGAAGGAATGCAAATAATTGGCGATATTGGTAGATAACAAAAGTTTTTGAATATTTATGCGAGTAATTTATATGAGCTCATAAATTTTGATTGCAGAGGAATCGTGCAAAGTATATTGTCGCACGAAATCAAATGGCACCAAAACGCGTCGATGGACTTTCCCAGAAGGCACTAGCTGTCGTTCAATACTTTACAAAGCCGAAGATATTTCTTATTGTGTGGCCGGGCGTTGCGAGAAATTTTCTTGTGATAATTCCACACAAAATTACTACAAATTGGATCCGAACTTTTGCCAGCAACGCAAGCCGCCAAAACGTGCAGAGGAATCGGAGAGTCGCCGCTACAATACAGTGCATGCTACTGCTGCTAGCAGTCCGACGGTAAATTATAAAAATTTAAGTGGCAACAACAACATACCAAATTACAACATCTATGCGCCAACAACATATCGCAGTAAATACGAGAACGGTGAGTCATTGCATTTCTTTATTTTATAGTGGGTTCGTTAGATTGTAGAACTTTAATTCATATCTGTCTCCCTCGCACCATTTGTATTTTGATATTTATTTTAGAGGTGGCGGTGCGCAGTTTCCATGGCCAGGAGCGGGAACCGCCTAACAAACGTAAATCGGACACATATCAACCGTGGAATAAATACAATTATCCGCTACGCGACTCAGCCCAACCTGTGGCACAGCCACAACCACCGAAGCCGCCACCCCCCGTCTCTGCTTCTTTAGTACTCGTGAACCCGGCAGCATCAGCAGCAACGGCGTCGCCGGAGTCGGAATGGATTGTCAAATCGGGCTGTCACTCGAGTTGTATGGCCAAATCGAAGGGCGTTCAAGTGGTGACCTCGCGTCGTACTGGTGCCAACAACATTCAACTGTGCACGCACACCGCCAAGGTACGCAAATTCTGTGCAAATTAAATGTTCACTTCTATTATATACTTTTTTCAAATTTATTTTCTTTTATATTGTTGAATTAATTTTGGTTGAATTATTGCAGCCTTGTGAGCGTTTGCTGACGGCCACCGAACACGCGGAAAACACTTGTGGCCGCTACAAACTAAAGGTGCGTGGCCTCTCCGGCTATGGCACGCAAATTGCGGCGAGTGTTGACGAGCCAGATAGGAGTTGTCGTGTTGGTTGCCAAGATGAATTTATAAAATATCGTTTCTATTTGGTTAACGGCCGTTATGGCCATTTTCCGCTTGGCACCAAATGTTCGAATATAGAGGAGCGTTATTGCGTTAATGGCAAGTGTTTGGAATTTGGCTCAGACAATATACCGTTGCAGCAGTCGCATATCAGTTTGGCCTTGTTTCGAAGTCGACGTTCTTTGCCAGCACAGCAAACCGTGCTGGATGAGCAGACGGCGGAATCCAGTGCTCGGCAGCGGCGCAGCTATCTCTACTTTGATCCGGTTAATATTACGGAGACGATTACACAAGATTTTATAAATAATATTGTCAGGAGTATAATAGACTTTGAGCAGGAGCATGTGGAAGGTAAGAGAATGTGAAGGTGATGATTTATTTATTATTATATTATTATAAATGATACTATTAGGTGATATTTGAGTTGCATATTCTATATTATTATTTCATGTTTGAAAGTATGGACGATAGGCGAGATATCTCAGCGAAGAAAATTTGTCAAAAATCAACGGTATTTTATAGCCACTTGAAAGTGCCAAAACTCATTAGGCTATAAAGCTGCATACCCAAAAAAATTCTGAGAATTCTGGTTAAGAAGTTGAAAGTTTTGATAAAATATAAAGAAAAATTTGAGAAATTTTTGAGAATTTTAATTTAAATTTTTTAATTTTATAATTTTGCAACTAGGTGTATACGAGCAGAAATTAAAATCACAAGTGTGCAAAAAAGAGTGGAGAGGGATCAGCAAAAGTGGGGATGCCCAAATCGTGACTGAAGATGTTGTAGAACATATTTCTCAATATTAGCTGGGTATATACACTACGCTGAATGACTTATTTACAAGTTTTGACATTTTATTGAATTCTTATTTATTTTTAATCTTTTTGAAGTGAAACTTCTACTAAATATTAGGACGAGCGAGAATGGAGAGTAAAATTTCAAGGCCATGCAACGTTTTGGGCATTTTCGTTCCGCGAGAGAGAAAAAAGATATAACGTAGAGGAAAAGGAGAGAGAGAGCTATGTCTTATATATATTTGATGATGAGTTTTTGTTGTACAATACAATAGTTGAAACTGTTCGACGCCGCCGCGACTATTTCAGACTGTTCAGCATTATGGCAACTAGAATGATGGTCGCTACGGCTGCGTCTATTAATGCATTTTGTTCTTGTAGTCGCTAGGGCGGTTAGTGCAAGTATAATACAGGTCGACACGATTTCCGAGTCTGGCTGCTGACTATCAAATTTTTGCTTCTTTTTTCTTTACTATTAAAAAAAAATAATTTTTTTTATCAAAGTTTGTTTTTGTAGAAACCTGAGCAACTTGAAAAATGTATAAGAAAAATTACTGAATTACCCAGAACTTTATTATAATTTACAATCAGTTTTTTTTGAATATCGGAGTATGTACTATTCAAGAATAATGATTAATAGTACCATAGAAATGTCAAATAATAACAAAAAAAGTTCAATTCAAAGGTGAAAATTTTGAATGATGTGCTTATACCTGTAGGGAATTTATTGGATTAAGTCTCTTATCGCTCAAAACCGACAAAAGCGAGATTTAAAAGCTATGGGCTTTTGCTGATCCTGACCCACCATATAAACTCCGTCTACTTCTAATTCATCTCAAATAACTAAATAGTAGACGATCGATTTGGTTGCTGTCTTTTTTGCTTAATATTATCAGGGGCGAAAATAACTGTTCCTCTCTTCTAGAAATAAATAACTTCTCGGCTCCTACCTGATCTTTACAGAACAAATATGCGTTCCATTTGAATAGGTTAAGAACGAATTATGCCTGCAATAATTCATTAACTTAGTGAGATATCGAATTCTAAACTATGTTTTTCTGCCCAATTAAACTGTCTATTGTAATGTAACTTTTAGATAAGGATTGTATTGTAATTTAACTTTATTTTTTTTAAGTTACTTTTGCAATGATTTATTGACTTCGGAAATTAAATAACAAATATAAAATAATAGAAATAAAAGGTTCGATTTTGCCAGAACTTATCAACTTAAAGAGTTTGACTTCTGGGACAAAGTAATTTTCTCCGACGAGTCTAAATATAATATAATAGGATATGATGGGCGACTCAAAGTGTAGAGGAAGCTAAGTGAAGAATTAAATCCAGAAAATATAATTTAAAGGGTCAAGCATGGTGGTGAAGGCATCATATTTTGGGGCTACATGTCCATATCAGGTATTGGCAACCTTGTTTTTATTGATGAAATAATGACAAAAATATTTTAAAATCCTTCTTACAAAGCGCTGAAAAAATGGGATTATTTCTAGCAGGAAATAGCTATAGGAAAGTTTTTCAAACAAACACACGTAAAATTCAGAAAAGTGCATGCAATTTTTTTTTAAATCGAGTCATATAATATAGTCCATAAAATTCATGTTTGAAGATTATTTCATGCAAATGTTGACCGTGACTGCGCTTTAAATGGCCCATCCGCTTAGTCCAATTTTGGCATACTCTTTCCAATGTTTCGGCCGGTATCTTACATATAAATGCTTTAATGTTGTTTTCCAATGCGTTAGTTCAAGCAGGTTTGTCTGAATAGACATGAGCTTTAACATAGCCCCACAAAAAATAATCTAAAGGCGTTATATCGGACGATCTGGGTGGCCAATTGACAGGTCCCGAACGTGAAATAAAATGTTCACCGAACTCGCCTCTCAACAAGTCCATTGTTACGCGTGCTGTGTGGCATGTGAGACCGTCTTGCTGAAACCACTTGTCATGCAAGACAATTCTGCTTATTTACGTACCCATTGATCCAAAAATGAGCTTCATCGCTGTACACAATTTTTCTCTAAAAAAGTGGATCTTAAACTTTCTTAACAGAAAACGCATTTTTATAATAAAATTCAATAATTTGCAAGCGTTGTTAGTTTGTAAGACGATTCATGGTTAAATTATAGACCAAACTGAAGATATTTCACGGTAAAACAAAACCAACTGTTTCAAAAGATAATAGCTAAAACATCACCCGTTACATAAGGTACCTCTATTGTTACCAACGCATCCACAGAGTCCAGATATGAGCCCTATAGAGCATTTATGAGATCTTTTGCAAAAACGATTAAGGAGACACCATATAACTTCCAAAAATCAACTTAAAAAATTGCTCCAAGTCGAATGGCAAAATATGAATTTGGATTATACAAAAAACTTGATTCAGTCAATGCTGCAATATTCTACTAAATATTAAATGTAATTTTTCTCAAATTGTTACTAAACTTTTTATACATAAATACTTTATGGCAAGAGTCCCAATATTTTTGCTGTTTGAATTTTCAGATTTTCTATGGTTTTTCCTTCTGATTTGAGAATGAGCTAGTTTATATTTTATATTTTCTTATATTTTACACGGGAACAATTGGTTTTATTTAATTTTTAATGGAACATTAAAATAGTCGAAAACCTTCGTGATATCTATATATATAAAAAGAAGTTACATTTCCTTGGTAATCTTATAACTCAAGAACGGGCTCACCTATCCAAACCAAATTTTCAGGCTTTGTTTGGACTATTCAGTAGATGGTTTGTGTTTTGAAATTTTAAGAATCGGATACCAGGGTCTCGAGAAATAGGCCAAAACGTGAACCCGGGTAACCCTAGGATGTGTTTGTACAATATGGGTAGCAAATGGAAGCTGCTGATGATTCTATAGTACAGAGTATTTTTGATGCCGCTCCGTGACTAGGGTCTCGAGATATCGGCCAAAATGTGAACCCGATAACTTAAGGATGTGTTCGTACAATATGGGTAGCAATTGGGAGCTGTTGATGATTGCTATAGTTAGAGTATTTTTAATGCCCCTCCGTAATTAGGGTCTCGAGATATAGATCAAAACGTGGACCTGGATAACCCTAGGATGTGTTTGTACAATATGGGTAGCAAATGGAAGCTGCTGATGATTCTATAGTACAGAGTATTTTTGATGCCGCTCCGTGACTAGGGTCTCGAGATATCGCCCAAAATGTGAACCCCGATGACTTAAGGATGTGTTCGTACAATATGGGTAGCAATTGGGAGCTGTTGATGATTGCTATAGTTAGAGTATTTTTAATGCCCCTCCGTAACTAGGGTCTCGAGATATAGACCAAAACGTGGACCTGGATAACCCTAGGATGTGTTTGTACAATATGGGTAGCAAATGAAAGCTGCTGATGATTCTATAGTATAGAGTATTTTTGATGCCGCTCCGTGACTAGGGTCTCGAGATATCGGCCAAAATGTGGACCCCGATAACTTAAGGATGTGTTCGTACAATATGGGTAGCAAATGGAAGCTGTTGGTGATTGCTATAGTTAGAGTATTTTTAATGCCCCTCCGTAATTAGGGTCTCGAGATATAGACCAAAACGTGGACCTGGATAACCCTAGGATGTGTTTGTACAATATGGGTAGCAAATGGAAGCTGCTGATGATTCTATAGTGTAGAGTATTTTTGATGCCGCTCCGTGACTAGGGTCTCGAGATATCGGCCAAAATGTGGACCCCGATAACTTAAGGATGTGTTCGTACAATATGGGTAGCAATTGGGAGCTGTTGATGATTGCTATAGTTAGAGTATTTTTAATGCCCCTACGTAATTAGGGTCTCGAGATATAGACCAAAACGTGGACCTGGATAACCCTAGGATGTGTTTGAACCACATGAGTATCCATTGTAAGTTGTTGATAAATGCTAATGAAAAGAGGACTTTTCTTTTCGCTGGGTAACTAAGGACTCCAGTTATAGACCAATTGGGAACTCGCCTTCAGGTTAAGAGATGGCATTCCAGTTAAAATGTTTTTAAAAATTCAGATCCGTTATCTACATATATTTCTCGAACTTTACAGATTCAAGGTCAAATATACAATAGAGCCATACCAGCCTTATTTAGCGTAAAAAATTGAAATGGAAATTGAAGAATAAAAGTTTAATTACAAGTTTTTATCGGCTCTTTCACCTTACCTGTATATATGTAGGTGACCACCACAATCAAATTTTAAAAAAGTACAGAAAAGGCTAATGTGACATCTTTAGAAAGTATGTTGAATGAAAAAATCAACTAATTCAACTGTTTAAACATTTTACGAGTTCTATAAAGAAAACTTAATATGAAAAATTTCTTGCGATATAAAAAAAACATTTTATGTATGGTGGTGCGAAGCCCACTGGGTGATGCTAGTTTTATATAAAACATCTTTGAAGCGGTGTGGTATCAAGACTTCTGCTGTAGGTATACTGTATGTATTTTATGTTACAATGATGCAAGCGATGCGTTGTATATATAATTTTTTTTTTTCAATAAATTCTCTGATGGAAGATAGTATAAAAAAGTTATTTTCTTACTTTTTTCCTTTTTATTTCAGAAGAGTTACTCATGCGCGATCACATCGAATTTAGCAATCCCATACACTTAGCAACGGATGAAGGAAGCAAATGAAGCTGGCGCGTACCCATCATCAATATCTATTTTGTATGGATTACAGTGACCAAAATCGAAAAGAAAATTATTTATAGATATTTAATTTATATACATACTTATATAATACACGTATTTACATACATATCATATGAATATTTATTGTACGAGTATGTGATGCAGTTGGCGTACTGTACGAGTATGTTTTGTATGTATTTAGTTCGTACTGCTTGTGCGCTATTGTAGTGATATTTTCATTAGGATTTTAAACAAATCATAGCTTTCGAATTGATCTTAAGTTTTTATCAACAAATTATACAGATGCAAAGCAAATACATATACAACATAGTGCATAAACACTGTGCTTGCAAATGTTTCTATTGTCTGAATATATAGAAGATAAATAAATTGAATTAACAAAACCACTATTACTATTTAATTTATGGATGGGCAAAAAAGTACGCATAAGAACTCTTTCAAAATCTTACTCGGTTCTAGGCTTCATTCGTCGTAATTCATCTGAAATTCTTGATCCTTATACACCCAACTCTCTTTTTGCATGGTTTCTTACACGAAATTTTCGTTCATGTACAAGTCTCAAAAAGAAAGGCTTTTCTAATCAAAACATAATTCCTAAAAGAATGCTTTATTAAACCTTATGAAAGTAAAGTAAAAGTTTTTTGTGTAAGATTAAGTAAACATACAAGTACATACATGCATTGTTCCTTCAAAGCCGATGCAATAAGTAACTGTGCTTTAAAATTTCATCGTCATCTTTACGTCGCGTGTAGCTGGGTAACAAATATTGTCGCAAAATTAACCATCCAATTTTGTTTTTGAATACCTTTTTTTACTTTTTTAACAATCGTCGAATCGTTAAAAGTTGGTGACGACCAAATTTTGATAAATAAATAGAATTGAGCGCGTTCAAAAAGTATTTCTTAAGCAAGCATTAGGCGCGTTTCGACGATTTGTTTTACGCGCTACGATTTCAGGCCCAAGTTCCATCGTATAATTCTCGGTTTCATCCTAGAATCTCTAGAAAAAAGAAGGCCAGTCATTTCAATTTCGTTTATTTTCAGTTCTACGTGAGCAGTTAAGCAGTAATGTTCCACAAAAAAGCCTTCGCAATTTTTCCCCTTTATATGGGAAAAACTTATAGACTAAATTTTTGGAGTAACGCACCTATTGCATTTATATATATATATAATTGGCGCGTACATACTTTTTTGGGTGTTTGGCCGAGTTCCTCTTCCTATTTGTGGCGTGCGTCCTGATCCACTGGTTCCACAAATAGAGAGACCTTCAGTTTTAAGGTGACTTCGAACGGCAAATATTTTTTATGAGGAGCTTTTTCATGTCAAAAATGTGGTACACTCGGAGGCTTGCCTTTGGCTGCTGAGAGGCGAACGTATGCTCTCTTTGAGTTCCGCATGGTAGTCACGCACCAACCCATTCGGCTACGACGGCGCGCAATTAGAGAATATAATTAATTTATTATCCAACTTCAGCCTGCTTGATTTTGCTTTATTTAGATATCATGTTGTAAACATTTTAAACTTAGTTAGCTTAATATCGTAGATATCTTGGTACTGCTATATTTTAGTTGGCAAATTTGGCTGGATTTTCTTTACTTTTTTGTCTAGTCGGTAAGATTAATTGTACTGTACATTATTAAAATAAAATAAAATCCTTTGGATCCTTTGCTAAGACCAAGGATACCCCGATTAGGCGAATCGGAAAAGTTAAACGAAGTAGTAAAAACATTTAACTAGAAAATTCTGCCAGCATATGTCGCCAATAGCACGAACTTGGAATATGTTAACACTCTCTTTTATGTTTCCGCTCTCACTACTGTACGATCACTGGGGAAGCACCCAAAAGTACAAACATTTAAAAATACAACAACGAAAAAACACCAGTAGTTCCCATGGGGCAAAGAAGATTCGAAACACGAATTGCCGGTCTAGGAGAATCTATAGGGAGGCTTACTTCGTTTAAAAATGGGGCTAGATCTAAAAGGTTGTTCAGGCATATATCTAGGATCATCGCGCAGCTTAAACCTCATACTGTAGATCTTGACCAACTATCGGAGATAATTGATAGGAAAGTACAGCAACTTGTCGCGTACTCAAAATGACTAAGAAGATACCTCAAAAGCAATCAGAGACGGAAGGAAAACCAGCTTTTTCACAAAAATCAAAGAAGCTTTTATAGAAATATGGAACAAAAAAGCAATGCAGAACCTCAGACATCACACCCACATCAACAAGATATAGAGCAGTTTTGAGAGAATATATGGGTACAAGCAAAACACTTCAATGCAGATGCGAATTGGTTAGCCAATAAAAAAAAAAAAGCGGACAACGTAGCACCAATGCACTTCTGCGACATAACAGCAGAAGAAATAAAGAATAATATTATATATGTACTTCAGCTAACTGGAAATCCCCTGACCCAGACCAGCTACACAACATCTGGCTCAACAAGCTTTCAGTAATGCATGAAGCACTCGTAAGATGCTACAACGACCTACTGAAAAATACAGCTTTCATTCCACAATTTCTCACTGCCAGAATAATCTATCTTCTACCAAAGGACGCACCATCTGCTGATCCAGCAAAATACCGCCCAATTACTTGCTTGAGCACGACATACAAGCTTTAGACGAAAATTATCGCTAATCGAATATATGAACACTGTGAAATTAACAGTATTTTATGCGAAGAACAAAAAGGTTGTAGGAAGCGCACAATGGGCTGTAAAGATCAGCTTATTATAGACACTGTAATCACAGGAGTAGCTCTGAGATGAAGGCGAAATTTAAGCGTCACGTTTATTGACTACAAAAAAGCTTTTGATTCAATGCCGCATGATTACCTATTAGAAATATTAAGAATAAACAAAATCGATGCTGCACTGTTGCCCTCTTGGGCCACATAATAAGCAAGTTCAATACAAAACTGGTTCTAAATGGAAAAGATCTCAATCAAAAAGATCTCAATCAAACGTGGTATATTCCAAGGCGACGCCTTCAGCCCCCTATGGCTCTGCATTGGTCTCAATCCACTTAGCAGGCTTCTCACATATAAACAAAACGGCTTTATACTCAAGAGTGTATAGAAGTAAGAGAGCATACGTTCAATCATCTCCTGTTTGTCGACGACTTGAAACTGTTCCTCAAACAAAAAGCATAAGCTTCATGAGCTGATAGATGTCACCAAAGCTCTCAGTGATGACGTAGGAATGGAATTTGGGACAGATAAGTGCAAAATAATACATCTAATTAGAGGTCAGCTTGATGAAACCGAAGAAAATTACGCAGTAGATCAAAATATTATTATAGACAACTTGCATAGGTAAAGGAATCAACCACACGCTAGTAAAGGAAAGCCTCATTAACAAATTTGAGGCACGTTTGAAAGCTGTATTAAAAACGAGTTTAAACAGTGGAAATAAATGCAAAGCAATTAATACCTGGGCCATACCTCTTTTGACTTACTCGTTTGGAGTAATAAAATGGTCTCAGACAGATATCCTTCGGATTGAAACGCTGATAAGCACCACTTTTACAAAGTTCCAAATCCATTACCCTCAAAGCGCTGTGGAAAGAATATCGCTTCCTCTGGGACCGGTTTCTGGTGGAAGGGGAAGGTCCAACGATCATTTTCCCCCACCAGCCGATTCGGTTGATCGCTTGGCAGACGCTCCGCGCGGGAAGGCTCATTAATTTTCAATCAAACCCTGTATATCTGATGATTCCTTTTCCAAAAAAAGCTGTATTGTTTTTTCTTGCTTAGTAAGTAACTTAATAATGGCTCGTAAATCCATTTTCTCCAGTACTGATCTTCTCTTCTCTGTTGAATTAGCTATAAGACCTAATGTGAAGAGTCAATAAACTGACTCCGAAACTTATTGATACAAAGTACATAGTGCCGAATAATTACTATTTTCCTCAACTTTCCATCCCGTGCACTCTTTAACAGCCCTTCGTGTACTGCCGTTTTTTCGTTGAGTTGAGGTAAGCTAAGATCTTTCGCAGTCTCTTAGAAACTTTAAAATCTAAAGTGAGCGATGCTGCGTTCTGCAGGATCAATGCTTCTTATTTTTTATCAAGGAATTTTGGCAATTTAGGCCGTAGACCATTTTGTTGCCACATCCTCGTTACCAACTTGTTTACCCGTTATTTACAGCATGACTATATCCAGTCTGTGCAGTTCAGGAACCTTATCAGGTTGTTGACATCTAAGCCAGACATCTGTTCCAGACTCTCGAACAGCGGTTTACCCAGGGTTAACATTCTGTCCTTACATAGGGCAGGGCATTCGCAGAGGAAATGGAAGATTGTCTCCTTTTTCTCCGGTTGTTTACAACTGTGACAGTATGTGTTGTGAGGGCTGCCCATTTTAGCTGCTTGTTTTCCCACAGACCAAAAGCCAGTTATGATTGCCGTTAGTCTCCAGACGTCCCATCGTTTCATGTTTATCAATGTTGACAATGTGTATATATATGTGCATTCAAATAGAAATTGCTTAGCCTCCTTCGAACTTCGTGCCTGACAGCGTGTGAACATCCAAATGCTGACCTAATGCATTTATTGAGTGATCTGTTCAAAGAAAATAATGTATACAATTTTCTTTGGGCTACCCTATACTAGTGTTTCTTTGGACTTTTCCGTTATTCACCCTACATTTGGTTTTATTTTTGTATTTTTCTTTCATAAGCACCAGGCTAATTTTTGTTTAAGACTACTTTTTGGAATCACTAAATGTGTGATCAAATGCGCCTGAAAGCATACTACGCACTATTAGTCAAAATTCACTTATGAATAAAAGCAATAACAAAACAAATGACTAAGCAAAAGTATAATTTGCAGTTATTAGTCTGAACAATAAGAAATCGATTAGGGTTCAATATGCTGACATTTAACGGTTTAACGAATATACGTGGACAAATATGGTATATAAATAGCTACAGTTGACTAACTAACAAATATGTATGTATAGGCACTGAAGAAAATTCTAACAAACTATGAAAATAGTAGAAATTTATTTCATTTCTCGTTTTTGTTTCTAAATAACACCTTTGGAAATTTTCAAAAAGTAAAACCAAATATATCGAAGCTTTACCTATGAGACTTAGTGATTTTGCTAAGAAGAAAAAAGGAATGAAAAACTAAATCTATAAACATATTCTTGAGTATGGTTAGATTTATTCAGAATATTTTTTTCAAGAAGTTTTGGTGTTCCAGATTTTCCATCCAAACCACAAATCTTAACTTATTGCGACCATTAATTTTGGGGGGAAAAAAAAATGTTAAATAACTTCTTAAGAAAAATTAATAAACTGATAAAAAAATACATTTCGCCTTAACATTGAGAGTCAATATCAAACAATTTTCCATTTCTCAAAGTTTTTTCCTTTCATTAGTTACCCCATATCACTTGGTTCTCTACTTTCTTGCGAACCTTAATATGCACACAAAAAAACGAAGAAAATTATTGTAATGGAGAAAAGCTGTATTTTCGATAAGTTCCATGTAAGTAAACTTTCAAATTTTTTCAGAGTTTTCAATAAGCGAAATCCCGTATGCAAATAAATTATGTCTAAACGGCGATAATTTTCAGCGCTGTGCAGTAGCTGAAAAAAACTTATACGAGCAGAAATTGTTCCGGGAAAAAGGATCCTCAGCAATGTCCTAATTTCTAACGGAAAGTGCGGAAACTAAAAAAAAATGTTTTTGAGCAATGAAGTGAAAACAATCAGAAGGAAATTGCGTAAAAACGACTGTCGGAAATTATTTCTTGGAAAAAGTCTCTGAAAATCACAAAAAACACTTAGAGTCTAAAATAAATTACAGTCTCTGGACTCTAACAGAAAGTAAAATTAAATTTTTTTTCTTTTGATGAAAAAAAAAAACGTTCGTTGAAAAGAAAATCTTGAGTTCGTTCATCGAAATTCATTCAATTTAGCGCAAGGCAAGTTACTGGAGCAGATGTGGTACACAAATTGTGATGACGATATACTATATTAGCTACCAAAATTTATAAGCAGGACAACGAACTGAAATGTAGCGCACGGTAAAAAAACAGAGTATAGAAACCGATATACCGAACCACATTGAAAATCTCAGAGGGCTTTTAAGGAAAACAAATCGAGTTCGAAATCGCAAAGTTGAAGATTGTTCGGTCCTGATGACAATGAATAAAAAGGAAGTGAAAAGCAAACTCCCCAAAAAGGGTATACGAACTTTAATGTGTTATTTTCTGGAGTTTATTTTTTTCTTTTCAACGTAATTTTATACGTATGTTTTAAGCAAAATTCTTTTTAAAGTGTTCCCATAAGTGCAGAGACGGTTTAGAAAGGTGTTACAGAGAGATCCACCTACCAAACTAACCAACGCTCGAGTTGCAGCTATAGGACACCAGCACCTACTCATGTCACAGAAAGCATCCTTATAATATGTGTGCTTGCTATTTGATATTTTTATTCTCAAAATTATAAACAAACAAAAAAAAAATTCCAAATATATTTAACAAAAAAATTATATTTACAAAAAAAATCTTATAAAATTTTTTTTTTTTAATTATAAAAATAAAGAAAGATAATTCACTTTAAACAACTCTATACCAAAATTTTCAGCATTGAAATTTTCAACTTGAAAATAAACAGTTTATTACAAAAGAAGCCTAGAAATAAAAAAAATGCTTGCATCACTTAATAGGAAATCGCTCGCAAGTGTTTACTTGGTTCACTGGTTTGCTAGGAAGGTATGCCTACAAAAACTCCATGCGCCTAAAAAAAAACACCTGTTATATGTAAATATTTATACGTTTGCCTATATTTAGTGGAATATACACGATTCACATGCACGAAGCACATATTTTTCCCGGATGGATATGTGAAATATTGAAAAATAAATTTACTGCATTATCCGGCCTGTCATAAAACTAACTTTCATAGGCATCACTCCAGCAATTTGTATGCCAATGGAAGAAATCAAGGTGGCAAGTGTTGAATATTCACAGCTACTAAGGTGTAACGTGTCACACCTTCGCTCTGGGCCTATTATACTTGTTTGTATGTATGTATACATGTGTATGTAGGTGTATAGTGAATCCACTTCAACTAATAAAGAGTAATGGCGAAAGAAAGAAGTAGTAGAAGTTGTGCAAAATATTGTTGTATATGAAGAATAATTTCGGTAGATACTACAATGCAATAGTTTCGTAGAAGAAATACGACACCACATTATGAATGGAGTTCGTTTAGCACGCGAACAGTGAAATTCCATTAGCATACAACAACAACAATGCAGAAAAACAGAATTATGCTAACAGCAACAAAGATTGAAAACAACAACACCCGCCTGAAAGCGAACTACAACAGTAGCTTAACAGAAAAGTAGCAACATTCTAGAAATCCTTCTTCAACGAAAGTGAAAGAGGAAGTGGAAAATGAAAAGTGAAAATTGTGGACGCCAACGAAAGCGAAAAGCGAAAATGAATATTGAACTGTAAAATTACTAGTTGTTGGAATATCTATGCATATCTGTGGTGTGTATGTGTGTTTTGTAGAGCAAATACGATTCGTTGAGGGCGAGCAGACAAGGAAATGGAAAAACAGTGAAAGTGTTGTCTGTAGAGGAAGGAAACATGCGAAAGCTAAACGATATGCAAATCGTCAAAATGTTAAACTGCATTGAAGGAAAGGAAAAGCAAATAAGAATATGAAAATATATGAATATACGAGAACTTATGTGTGAAGTTACATCCCTGCTGGGAAAATTAGTAGTTCTGAATTGAAATACTACCAGTTCATTTTTCAGCCCAACCAGTTTGTGTTCTATCTTTTTGCTTATGTTAACCATTACTCATAACAATGATACTGGTAGCATCGTGCAACGTCATGGAGGTGGTCATCAAAAGACTGCAACATCACGTCAAGTGGTTCAAAAAGTGAAAAAGCGATTTGAGCGAAGTCCCCAATGACGTGCCAATCAAATGGCAAAAGAACTGAAAATAGCTGACCGTAGCATCCGCCTCATACTGAAAAATGATTTCAAAGTCAAGCCTTACAAGATCCAAAAGGCGCATGATCTCACACCGAAGCAGCAACAAGTCAGACTTGAGAGAGCGAAGGAGTTGCTTCGCTTGGCCGAAAGCGATCAATTTCTGAACATTCTGTTTTCTGACGAGAAAACTTTTGAAATTGAGCAATTCGTAAACTCTCAAAACGATAGGGCTTATTTGACCGACCGTTCATACGAGAGTTTGAGTCATCGATTGGCCACCAGGAGGAAGCACCCGCTACAGGTAATAATTTGAGCTGCTTTAACCGCAGGTAAATGCGAAATATTATCGGGAAAATATTCTGAAGCCGTAGGCAGCCAAGCATTTCGGTGACAGACCATGGACGTTTCGACTGGACTCGGCACCGTCTCACAAAGCTCGAGTGAACCAAGAATGGCTAAAAACCAACGTTCCGAACTTTATAACGGCTACACAATGGCTTTCAAATTCACCAGACGCGAATCCGTTGGATTATTCTCTTTGGACCATTTTAGGAGCAAGACCCGAACTAAAAGATTCACTAGTCGCCAGCCGCAGAAAAAAGTCATTGTCCGCAAGTGGGCCGAAATACCTGCAAGTCACATTTGGACAGATTGCGATTCATTTCTGAACCGCTTCAAGACCATATTCAAGGCAAAAGGTGGTCATATCGAGCAAAAGTAAATTGATTCATAATTTTGTGTTATTTTCACACATTGTTTACTTTGAATTGAATAAAAGTAATTTTCCAAATTAAATTTATGACCTTTTCAATTGGTTACACTTCGAGTGCCGGACCCTGTAATGTGGGACTTGAAAGGGATCATTTATTATGAGTTGCTCCCGTAAAGCGACACACTAAATTCAGATCTCTATTGCCATCAATTGGACCGTTTGAAGAAATGTTCACAATTGGCCAACAGAAGAGGTGCTGTGTTCCATCAGGACAACGCAAGGCCACACACGTCTGTAGTAACTCGTCAAAAACTCCGGGGGCTTGTTTGGAAAATTTTAATGCACCCACCAAATAATAAAGTGGTATCAAAGGAAGATTGTGAAAATCGATTACTAGAGTTTTTCACCTATAAGGGCTAATACTTCTAAGAAAGAAACATTATGAAGCTACCTTTAAAATGGCAACAGATAATACAACAAAATGGTGCCTATTTGACCCAAAAAGCACAATCGGAAATATCTTAAATAAAGTTTTGAATTTTAATATCGGATTTCTTCATCCCTAAGCCAATATTTTATACTTTTGTTAAAAGTAAAATAGTAGAATGAAGTTCTTGTCATACCCATGTATTTATATAAAAACTAGCAAACCCGGCCCCCTTCGCTGGGCACACTAAAATAGAATGGATATGGTTTAGAACAGAAAAGATATGGTTTTCATATTATTTATTTCTTTATTCTTTATTCAAGAGCTTTGGCATAAACAATATTTTTTGTTTTTCTATTTGTTTTTGAGTAAATATAAAATATAAATTGAAAATCAGGAAAAAAGAAGATTGTTTTTAAATTTCAAATCAACGCATATGAATAAACAATCGTCTTTTTTCCTGATCATCCATGAATTTTTCGTTTCAATTTATATGTTTTATTAAGCATTGGAGCTTTTTTAACCATTATCCATTTATATTTTTCAAGAAAAAAAACGAAAAAAAATTGTTTTTTCCACGAACACATAATTTCATTCGGATTTCACATTAAATTCTCAAATTTCGTAAGCAATTATTCACTGTTCCAAAATCCACTCCAAAAAAATTCACAAACAATTTTTACATGTTGCACTTACGTTTTTTCCTTATGGCATCCAAATCAGAAAGAAATATTGACACATTGTAACTCACACTGTCAATTTGACAGTTCAGTTCCGCCCCAAGCGTTAAAAAAGTAAGCGACATTATGGCTGGCTCAAAAGAACGCTGTACCCGTTGCCACTGCTCCGAATTACAACCAAACTTTACAAAACCCATTTTCAATACTTACTTAACAATGTGCATAAGTTTGGTTTAATTCGGTGCAAAGACACGGCGGGTCCACGTTTTGGCATATATTTCGAGACCCTAGTCATCAATAGGTATGAAAATTACCCCGTATTAAAGCACTTATCAACAGCTTTCATTTGATACCCATATTGTACATACACATCTGAGGGTTACCCGGGTCCACGTTTTGACCTACATATATCTCGAGCCCTATCCACCAATAGGTATCCAAACTATACGGAAACCATCTTCAATACCTTCTTAACAATGTGTGTAAGTTTGGTTTAATTCGGTGTAGACACGGCCGGTTAGCGAACACACACAAAAAGTTGACTTTATTTTATATATAAGATTTTTTTCAGTTTGTGTCCGAAAAATCCAAATATCTTACGGAACCCTATTTTTTTCCAAAATAAAATGTAATCCATGTTACTCTTGGATAATGTAGTTTTCGAATGGTGAAAGAATTTTTAAAATCGGTCCAGTAGTTTTTGAGCCTATTCGTTACAAACAAACAAACAAACAAACAAACAAAGTTTTCCTCTTTATAATATTAGTATAGATGAATGATGCGATAAAATGAATTTATTATTCTGTATTAAGAATTTTAAAATAAAGAAGAAGAATATTAATAAAGATTTGCCTTAATTTGCTAGGATTTAGTATATTTTTAGAAATAGTGTTTTTGAAATAGATACATGGGCAACCATTCACTTTCTTATCTATAAAAGTCAACTAATAATTTTACTTCCCTGTGATTTCTTCTATTAAATACCTCTCTCTTGGCACCAATATTTCCACACTACATTGTTTTTTTCCCAGCAGGGATGCGGCTGATTGCAGGTGTGTGCGTGTGTAAGTAGAGTAGGGCAAATTGATTGGGCCAATAATGTGAATCCAACACAGAGTGCCTATGACTGCAATATCGTCGAACATTTATTTATGCCTGCGTCGACATGCATACATGCATACATACATACAAACATACAGATACTTATTTGTAGAATTGCACCAATTGTATGAACCAGCGCTAGAATAGTCGCTGCTGCGTGCTGAGAAAGAAATTAGATAAAACAGCCGTTTCAAAAACGGTAAGTCACAGTCAGCGGCAGGATATGAGGCGCGTAAGTTCGAAACGGTTGACCTTTAAGAGCCAAGTGATAAGTGCTGTTCAACAAACAAACAAAAAATTAAGAAATAATAGATAACTATTTTGGGTGTTATTTAGAAAGTGCTGACAGTTGAATTGACCGAATGTGATTTGGGTTAAGTGATTTAACAGCTTTGGCAACATAGTGCATTGTTGTTAATTGTGTTTTCGTTAAATTTGTTTAACTGCTACCGCCATATGATAGTGCACATCATTCTATGTAAAAAAAGGGACTGGCTGCTTTAACTAATGGCCTACTTTTACTAGACCATGGATCGAAAATGTGATACCAGAAAATAGCTGCCTGTCTCACAAGCAATAATCAACTGGAAGTGATTTTTCTCGAAAACACTATTTTCTACTCAGATGATTATCACCGGTGATCAAATAATTATAGAATGCGCTGTTATGTGGAGAAGTAATGAGTTCCATATACGGCGGAGCTGTGCATTAAGCAATATTTTATACTTTAATATTTTATTTTCTAGTCTTCATATTAATTATTTAAAATGTACTTTTGAGATGGTTCGGGCGTCAAAAGAACACATATATTGAGCTTCTATTATGGCGAAGCTTCGGTGTAACTATAATTTACTCTGTTGTTCTAGTCTTTAGTGTCCACTATGGATATAAAACACCAATTATATACTAAACTAATTTCTTCTAGTAGCGGTCGCTACAAGGCGGTCTGTGTTGTTGAAAAATCTTCTCCTAAAAACCATCTACCATTCGCAAGCGGCCTATAATGGTAGGCCCGTGCATTATTACAACGACAACAATGTACCATTATGGTACAGCACATTGGAGGAATACCTCAGTCAATCACCTGTGAATCCAATTACATAATTACACCTGTGTACACAATTGTAGCAGCGGGACATATTGCGAAGTTTTTTTTTAATTAAAAAAAAACATAGGTATACTACAGCAACAACTTATAGCTTGAAACTTTGCACAATTTCTTTTTTTAATTCAACAATTTTTCATTAAATTTTCAGACTTTTTATTCTGAATCTGTAGAAAAATTCTGAGCACGCAGCTTTATAAGCCATTTAGTTTCGGTATAACAAAAAGCTAATTTGAAGTGGCTAGAAAACTACGTTGATTTTTATTTAAAATAATTTTTTTGGATGGTGGTCTTTTTGGATTTTCTCCTAATAAAAATAAGTTCGAGCATTCTTCATATTTATATTCCTCAGAACGCGCACAAGGACGTAAGCAAAAAAATTTGTCAAAAATCAATTTTGCACACAAGGTTTATAAAAAGCAAATTCCAACCGCGTTGCGAAAGCCGTATTTGCTTGTCTCATCAAAAAAGGGGTTTCGTGTCCCATTTCATATTATGGGGATACTTTGTTGAAAATCTTTACTAGTTTTCTTTTAACACCCATTATTGACTGGGCGGATGTGAACAAATAATTACTGAGTTTTAAACAGGTTTTCGGAGAGGATACTCAACAATAGATAATCTTTTTGACATGTCTTCAATTGTGCATCTTGACTTTGTTGACGTCTCATGTTCATTCGATTCTATCTCGCTGATTGGCTGCAAGATTTGGCTGCAAGAGCAACTCTCCTCCTCACTTTTTGTAAATCAAGGCATTAGACAAGGTTGCCTGTCAAGTCCGAACTTGTTTTCCTTGAACTTAAATGAGGTCAATCTTAAAGTTATTTGTCTAAGTCTAAATGTGTGGTGTTTAGGGAGTGCACCAGAGTTCCTGCTTCATACAGTTGGAAGCTTGGCAATGAAAATATAGAGACTGTCATTGAATATAAATATCTCGGCGTATTGATTAACTACAAACTGTCTTACAACAAACACTTGGATTTAAAGCTTACTCGCTCTCAAAGAGCAATAAATGCTACATAGCTAAAATATTTATATGAATAACCCTCAGATTTCTACTTCTAAAACACCAAATTTTTTTGATGCGTGCTCAAGATCGATTATGTTTTCTGGTGTACAGGCTTGGGGTATAGAAAAATGTAAGCCAGTGGAGAGACTTTTGCGTTTATTAATAAAAAGCTGATATTTTTCCCTCCAAACACGCCAAATTACATGATCCCCATTGAAACCAATCTCTGACAGACTTAGGTATATCTTTGCCAAAGAGACTGTGCGTCTTATGTATGTACATGGGCTAAGATATGAAAAGATTTATCGCAAACTTTGAATATGGATCCTCTAAATGTCTTTTCTTCTACTTCCGGTAAAACATATATTCTGGAAGAGATTTCTCATTATTTCTAAACTCAGCGAAAAAATCTACATCTCCCGATTCGTATCCTGGTCTATCGCTTACAAACATCAACTATTTCAGTGACAACTTGCCTGTACATGATATAAGTTTGATCTTTCGCGTTTGAGTGCCCTTTTCTTTGTGACTTGAATGTCCCAGAAAATATTCAGCACATCATTGGTACCTTTCTGTCTATACAAATTTTCGTTATGACCATTTTGGTGAAAGTATATTGGATCTCTTAAATACAAACATGATTTTGAACAGAAGTGATTGAAAAGCTTTGTACAAATTCTTATCCGGCTCCCTCAAATACAGGGAGCTTTTTGTTAATGAATTCTCGTAACCTGATTGTTATTTGCTGTGTACTGATTAATTTATGTATTCATTTCAGGAATCATTTTTAATAAGTAATAAGTAAACAATAGCTATGTGCAAAAATCGACTGATTACCGTATGCCGTATGTTCTGTTATTTATGCTATGTTATTATGCCATTGAAACTATTTGAAATTAATTATGGCGGCTGCCGTAGCCGAATGTGTTGGTAAGTGACTACCATTCGGAATAGATAGAGAGAATGTCGGTTCGAATCTCGGTGAAAAATCGTAATTAATAGCGGTCGCCCCTCGGCAGGCAATGGCAAACCTCCGAGTGTATTTCTGCCATGAAAAAGCTCCTCATAAAAATATATCAAACAAAAATTTATTAAGGGGTTGGGGGTAGTCAGAGGCCCGAAAAAATGATGATTTTCAATAATTTTTTTTTCCTAGCCAATTGCTTTATTTTACAAAAATGAAAACATAGCGGCTTGACTTTAGCAAAATTAAAAAAAAATAAAAATTAGTAATTGTAAAACTTATCGCTATTTGTGTGGAGCCCGCGTCCGAGTCCCTTGCGGTGATCATCACAAGTCCTTTGAGATTCATCTAAAATCAATCGGACAAGAGAAATTAGATTTATTAATAGATAATCTTGAGCATGATCGAAGCTTAATTTTTAACAAAATTAACAATATGGCGGCCTCAGGAAATATTTATCAGGTTTTCGAAAAAAAACCGATAATTAATGGTTCAACAAAAATCGAAATTAAGAAAAGTCCTTCAATCAGGCATGAGTTTTTTGGATTTTTCGAAAGCAGTATAAATTTTATTGAAATCTACTAAGCGGTTTGGATTGTATAGTTTTTGTAGGAGAATTAACTATACATCCATAAAGAAATTATTATAAAATATTATAAACTATCAAAAAAAAAACTAAAAAAAATAAAACGTTAAAACTTGTCAATAAGTCCTATAGAGTTAATATATTTAACGCAGTATGTACGAAAAAGTAGTGAACAAAGTAATAACAAATCAGCCGACATATCATAGAAATGCGAGACCGTAGATTTTCATTTCCGCTTTGTCTGCTTATTCTTGCTTATAGCAATTTTTCAAAAAAAAAATTATACTGTTTTCAAAATTTTAACAGGTATAAAAGATAGTTAATAAACATGACTAATTTAGAGTAAAGCTAAACATTTCAATGCCTTACAAGGAAAAACGGTATCCCCAATCTGAAGTAATATTTGATTGGATGCAGTTTGAAAATTAATTTTATTATGTTTTAACACATTTTCACATATGGACACGTCTCTTTTGTAAGTAGGTGTAACTGAAAAATAGCCTCCAATGGAGACCAGCTTCAACATACAAAAAAATCTGTGAAAATAGCGCAGTTATTAGCGTACATACATATTTATATATGTACAATGTGAGACGCTAGAGTAGCCCATTTAACGAGTACGTATGCTAGTGCATCGCTAGAGCAGTATTTTGAAAATTATTTCAAAAAAGAACAAAATAAAATATCTCTACCAAAATTTTTCAAATAAATATTTTTTTTTTTAAATTATAATATATTTTTTTTCAATATCCTATTTTACTCTAAAAAAATGTAAGTAAAAAATATTTATAAAAAGGCTAAATGCTATAAATAAACGACTATATTCCGTTTTAAAAAACAGTATATGAAAATTTTCAACATTTAATGAATCTCAAAGTTCTAACATATTTTTCAAAATTTTTCAGTTTACTTCTTTTAATAGTCAATGAACAAATAAAATGTATGTATGTAAGAAATCAACCAATTTTTAGAATCATTGACGACAATGTCCAAAATACTTGGATTGCTTGGCATGGAATGCTTCTACTGCTGTGTATTGCATAATATTAAAAATTTCAAGAACCACTATACAAGAAACTGAGTGCCAACTGAGGTTGTCTTTTTCTCACAATTTTCTACATCTTCACACGTAAACACTTTTAACTTTAAATTATCCATTATACGAGTGCTTATATACAAAACATAGAAACACATAGCGAAAGGACTTCTTGTCCAGAACAAATTACTCAAGTTCAACTTATTAAACTTCTTTAATCCAAATGAAAAATTAATACTTACAAATTGATATTCAAATCGAATTTTACACCAAACTCTAGTTCGCCTCGAACTCAACTGTTCGGCAACCTTGGTATCCCCTTGGTGTGGCAGGCGCGTTTTTAGTATAAGTTGTTTACCAGCAACTGTTTGCGACCAGCAATGGCCTTGATTGCTTACAGGTGCATTATTGCATACCATTGGGAAATGTTTCCCTTTTATTGAATGACGAAATCCAAATAATGCTGACATCACAGCACGTGTAACTGGCAGTCGTGGGAACGTTGCAGCAGAGACAACTGTGGTGTGCCAACTTTTATGTACGTACAACTTTTTAGAAAAATCAATTAGAATAACGCAATGTGTAAAGTACTATTCAGTTTCTCGAAGAAGTAAATAATTCCACAGAAATCAGCTCTTAAGAATGTTACGCCAATAAGTCGTCTGTTCGTCTATGAGGGGCTCTAAAAATTGGCCAGATAGATAAAAGTGAAGATTTGTATGAAATAAATGTAATTATACTATAACACTAGTACTTATTGTAAATATTTGACAATTCATTTGTTTCTTATTTAATTTTAATACATTTTTATGAAAATATAGTCCATTCCTATAAACACCACACAAATTCAAATCTCAAACTTTGGTAGAATTTAAAGCAATTCAACAAATTTTCATCGAAATTTTATACTTTTTAATCAGAATTGCCAGAAAAATTTTAAGTCTGCCGTTTTATAGCTAATTGAATTTTGGCATTAAATTTTTTTGCGAATTTTTCATGCTAACGGTATTGCATGTTTTCTTTCGCATAAAAAAATGTCGAGTACTCGTTACTCACAATGAATTGCTATGCGATAGGATGCAAATGAAAAAACTGTTATATGAACAATTGCAAGGTATAGTTGTCTACAGTGGAGGTGACTTAAATTAGTTACCAAGACCTTATGATTTGATTTTTCTTGTGGTATTTTCGGAGTCCGCAAACTTATGTCAACATACCGCTATTTTCTGTTTCTATTTACTGCGCATGAACGCTATAATAACGTAGAACCTCGATTTTTGGCTTAAATGACGTTCTTTTGCCTTAAAAGGATATACTCTTAGCATTAAAGTAAAAAAAATTTACTTCAGTTATTCAAGCCAGATTCATAACACGAAAAAGTTTTTACGATTGACTTGAAATGTTTATCTATATATTGAGAAAAGACCTTCCTTGAGAGTACGGGCGAATTTTTCCATATTTACTACATTGTTCGGACACGTTTTTGTTTTAAGAAAGAGTTTTTAAATTTCGTCCTTCTAATATAAAATTTGCTGCTAACTGTAGAAGTTTAAAAAAATTGTGTTTTTATTTTCAAAAATTACTTATTTTCTAAGCTGTCTTTAGAAGGCTGTAAATTTTTATGAAGCGATTAATAAAAAAATTCTTGAGGAGTTACGGATAGTCAGAGGCCCGAAAAATGATGATTTTCGATAATTTTTTGTTTTGCTAGTCAAGTGCTTTATTTGACAAAAATAAAATCATAGCATTAATACATCATGTTTCAACTTGAATTTAGCAAAATGTCAAAAAAAGTTAATAATTGTAAAAGTTATCGTTGTTTGCGTGGAGCCCGTTTCTCCAGAAGTCCCTTACGGGGATCATCACAAGTCCTTGGAGTTTCATCTAAAATCAATCGGACAAGAGAAATTAGTTTTATTAATGGATAATCTTTTGCCTGATCGAAGTTTAATTTTTTACAAAGTTAAAAATATGGCGGCCTCAGGAAATATTTTTCAGATTTTCGAGAAAAAAACCGATAATTAATTGCTTAACACATACTCGAAAAGTATTTGTCGGATTGACTTCAAATTTTGACACCATATTTTTAAGGGGGGAGCCTGGTTTATAAGGTCAATAAAATCAGTTTTTTTTCTTCTTCGTTTTAAGCGATTCCTAATATATTTCAGAATATTCATACAAAGTTACAGAGCCTTATTCTCAATATTTCCGTAGATACAAAGTCAAAGGTAGGCGAGCGTTAGGTAGTTACGCTGTGACCGGAGAGCTATAGTACAAACTTTATCTTCTTTTCTCGACTTTTCATTTTTACGATTTCTTTGAATTGGCGGAATGAGAAAAAACTAATGAACCATTTGAAATGAATCATAGCTTGTTCCCTTCAGAATTAAATTCTCTTCTAGTTGAACTAGCAAAATAGATAAAAAAAAATTTTCAAGATTTTTATACCAAGTTGAAGAGAATTTTTTTTTTATAGAAAGGCATTTTTTTCTTTAAAACCTCCAAAAAGTTGAAATTTTGGAATTTCTCTCAGTTTTCTTAGTTCTTAGAATAAAAAATCATGATAATTAGAAATCCATTTGAATTTTTTGCTTTAGATAATAATTACGAGCTGTATCTTGTACGCCAGTTGGAAACTCCAGCGTTGCAGCGCTCTACTTATTTCTATGTTAAACATTTTTTTCAACTTATTTGAACCAGTACAAAATTTTTGTATACTTTTTAAATGTTCATTAAAAGATAGAAAAAACTTTGCAGTGCTAAACTAATTTTTTCCTTAAAAAAAAATCGCAAAGAGATGCAATTTTTAGACCTCATAAACCAGGCTCCCCTCTTAAGATGTTATACTGTAAGAAAAAAAAATGTAATTTTTTGAAAATTCTGACTACCCCTAACCACTAAGATTTTTTTGTAATCAACTCTGCATATACTTAGATTCCATTCACCTAGAATTTTTTGTGATAAAATTGCCGGTGAATCAATTTATAATATATTTCAAATTTATGCTTATATAGGAGACACAAATATGCCACACAAATTTGAGCAAAATCGCATAACTTTTCACATTTCAGCCCACAAGGGTGAGAGGCGTAGTAGTAGACCATATTTCATATTTCTCTTTTTCTAGGTGAAAGTAGACCATATACAAAATTTCATTAAAATTGGACAATTTTTACTAATTTTGGTCGCCACTTATATGAGGACGTTACACTGTGCGCCATTGTTTACTAAAATCGATATTAACTGTAAATTAATAATTGCAGGTGCAGTTGACTCGATTGCACGCCCTTCGTAAAATGGTTTCTGTGATGATAAGTCGTGCAGTCACCATTTTATTTTATATGTATTGTTTAGGAAAACAATTCCCATTTATTTCATTATTTCGCAGAGCAAAATTCATAAAATAAACTTAATTTTTCCACTCCCACATAGGTCTAACCGATTTTAAACTCAAATGCAACTTGTTTTATGCCCATATTGGTAAACCCTATACGATATGAATATCTACATATACTCGAGAAAGGGCTCAGGTTGGTGCTCAATCTCTAGTTACTCATACGCACCACCCACTATTAGGTTGTACGTTCTTACATATAATAGAAATGTTTCCTTGATAACATTCTCTTGATCGTTAAATAGTCCAAATAATCTTATAAGAAACATGCCCATACTGAATTGGCCATCGCGGCAATTGAAATAAACCTTCAAGTTCAGTAGTTGAGTGGTAAACGAAATATATTTTTATAGAAATCATGACTCCAATGCAAACACGAAAATTTTCCTATTTTTAACCTATAAAACCTAATTCAAATATACCTATATAATACATACGCATGAAAATATATCCAGACAATTAGCTATTTAATACTTTTGTTGAAATGTTGATATTGTAGATTACGAATTGATGGATCATTAGCACATGTCGTTCATAATAAAATTTTATTTAATTAAACAGCAAAGAGATAGAAGGTCAATTAGAATCGATGAAACACAAAAGGTGAAAGTACCGATGCGTGTGAGGAGAATGAAAAATTGATGATTAAGTTGTCAGCGCGAGGTGTATGCGGGAAGAACCTTTCCCATATATGCTTTATTGATTATATAAACCTGGGTGTGCTTCTGCTTGACCACTTTTGATAGCTGATAGCCTATAATATTTTTCACGATTTTGTCATAGAAGTTTTCCCAAAATTATCTTTGAGCGTAGGTAGTATACTTGTTGCCTTGACAGAACTTTGGGCTTTGGTTTGATGAAAAAGAATTGCCGAAAAATTTCCACAGTGGAAAACTGTAAAGATTTCACCAATGAGTTATTTTTTAAACTTCGAAAGGATTCTTTGATAGTAGACGACTGGGGAAGCGGCATTATAGGTTTCAGTGGTAAAATTCATTGCTTACTTACTCCAAAAATCCATTTATGATAAAATCTTAAGATCCAATGCGGTTTGCCTTATTACTCACTACTGAATATTAATTCATTTTCTTAATATTCTTGTCATATTGATTGTATAATAAGAGGAGTCTACAGATATGTGGGTCTCATCTTCGGGTCTATCCAGCTTGTTCCATATTTTTACAAAACCCGCGCTTATTATTCCATTACATTTCACGAGTATATAGGTCGAAAGTATGTATCACGTAATACAACCGATGATAAAAATATAATTTCTTCCTTATTACTATCGATACTATCGATGGACAAGAGACCTATGAGACACTTTCCCCGCGAGAGGACAGGATTTGGATCCCCTTGATCTCCTGTGGTCTACTTTTAGAAAGATTGAGATCGTGTGAACTGTGCGAGCACTAGGCAAATACTCAAACTTGTAAGGTCGGGAAATCCTTCTGGTCACGTGCGGACCGAAAGCTTCCGAAGGATCTTCTAAGTTGGACAAAATCTTAGCTCTTAAATTTCGTGGGTGTCCTCACAGGATTCAATCCGCGGGGTATGAACTATGAAATTACACTTTTGGAATTGCTTTGATTCATTTTTGTGTCAGCTTTTTGGAAGATGAGGTGGAATCATGTAAATACCTTCTCCTTTGCTACTCAGCTCTTGCGAGCGTTAAGATGTAGACATCTTGGTTCTCACTTTTTTGCTACGCCTGCTGATATAGCAAAATTTCATTAAAAAAACTGATGAACTTCATCAGCAGCATAAAGCTTTTACCACAACCGCAACACAGTTTTGTTTTTTTTTTTGTTGGGTGAAGTATGGTTCAAAATGCCTTCGCACTTACTGCGACCGTCGTCTCCTGCGTCGTGTGTTGTGGACACTAAAACGATCCCTCCTCTCCTTTTGGGGAGACACCCTTCCCGGAACTGCTTTCTATATTACTTCGGGAGGGCCCAGAGGGGCATCCATACAATATCAATTCTATTCACCCACGTCTGGGTCCACCATATTTGTACTCAGCTTTCATGCTATAGGCTCGTTTTCTTGTGTCTGTATCTGTGCGGCTTTACTTTGTTGCACTGTGTCGAGGTCAATCTTTTTTCTTCGTAATACGTTCTCGATGTATTTCCTTACCACGTTCCAGCGCGCAACACAGTAATCGTCCATAATCCACAAATACCTTTCGTTCATCTACTCCCTCATCGCTCTCCTCCCATCCTATAGGTTTTCTTTACCTTACTTCCTCTGCAATGGTATCACAAAAATTAATTTGATTTGTTTGAGTGGGTACCTCTCTGGACAACCATTCTAACCTAACCTAACCAAACTATTGATACTTTACCAAACACATTCAGACATGGCGAAATGGTGTTAGTTCTGGACGTTGTTTTTTTTTGTTGGTGGTCTTGCGTATTTTTTTTTTTTGTCAAATAACAAAAATATGGAATTCGAAATTTTTTTTGGAATTGTGAATTTTTTAAAATTTTATATAAAGCCTGAAACTTTGAATTATATGATTTTTGTATATTTAAAAAAATAAGTAAAAAAATTAAAAAGTTAAAATATTTTAATAAAAATTATTAAATCTTTTTGTTCGCCAAGGCCAAATAATATGGAAAAATAAGTAAATTCAATATTACATTTCTCTTAATACGAAAGTCTGCATCATGGTTGTTGCATTAAAACTTCCCAACGTAGTTTTTGCGGTTTACTACAGACGTGTGTTGCCTTGCGTTGTCCTGGTGGAATACAACACCTCTTCTGTTGGTCAATTATGGTCATTTCTGGTCCAATTAATGACAATAGGAATTTGAATTTAGTGTTTGTCCATACGGAAGCAACTCATAATAAATGATCTCTTTCAAGTCCCACCAAATACGCAGTAGAATCTTCTTGGCCGTTAGTTCTGGTTTGGCCATCGTTTGAGCTGCTTCATCACGCATTGACTACGATCGTTTTCCCACAATATTGTCGTATGTCACCCATTTCTCATCCTCAGTCACCATCCGTTCAATAAAGGGGTCGTTTTCATTCCGTTTAGCTAAGGTTTCGCAGATGGAAATTCGATTCATCAAGTTTTTTGGTGTTAATTGGTGTGGCACCTAAACATCGATCTTCTCTTTTAATCCAGCTTCGCGACAATGCCTTAAAACTGGTTTATGGTCGATCTTTAGCTCCTGGGCGATGCTATGACTTTTAAGATGCCGATTAACTTCGACTATTTCTATAATTTTATGGACATTTTCGATATTTTCAACATTCTTTAACATCCAAAATACCTGAAATACCTGTCCCCCAATTTGGGTCGAACTTTTTAGTTTCTTTTTTCATGTAAAGGCAAAAAATGGTGATATTTTGAAATGATTGTATGGGGAACCCCCCAGGGGAGTTCCAGGGGGTATGCCACTGTCATGGGTGGATCGGCCGTCCACAGTTAGTGGGGGTCGGTCATACATTTGGACTCGATTGGAGCACTCTAAATGGGTCAAAGTGGGATTTTTCGTTCGACCCAAATTGGGGGACATCAGAATTCGTTTCAGAGGTACGGTTCCTTCGGCAAAGTTTCTTATTGTGATCCCTAGAATACGATTTTCACAGAGCAATGAGCGATTTTTAAATCTATATAAATATACATACAATACATATATAATTGGCGCGTACACCCGTTTTGGGTGTTTGGCCGAGCTCCTCCTCCTATTTGTGGCGTCCATCTCGATGTTGTTCTACAAATGAAGAGACGACTTACAGTTCCAAGTCGACTCCAAATGGCAGATATTTTTTATGACCAGGTTTTTCATGACAGAAATACACTTAGAGGCTTGCCATTGCCTGCCGAGGGGTGACCACTATTAGAAAAAACGTTTCCTTCATTTTGGTGTTTCACCGAGATTCGAGCCTACGTTCTCTCTGAATTCCGAATGGTAGTCACGCACCAAACCATTCGGCGGCCGCCATACTGACTTAAATTTAATACTGCTTGTCTCTGGTGTGTAAAAACTTGAGCTGAATTCTGCTGGTATAAGCTGGCATTAAATAAAACAGCAACCATACAAAGTTATTCCTTCTAAAAATACAAAATCAGGCTATTCAGCAAACGGACGTTCACGCTTAGAAAAAGTTAGTAAGTTACCGAATAACGAATACAACATTAATGAATTCGGTGTAAAATCTTGTATTAAAATACTCAAGGGCGCTCTTAATACACCATTCACATATACGTTTAACTACTCAGGAGTTCGCACACGTACTTAAATGTCTGTATGTATTCTGTAGCAGTCATAGGGGTGACGTGTGTTAAGCTATTTAAATTAGGGGCTTTCGACATTAAAAGGTAACCTAATTAAATAAATAAACCAATAAGCATTAAGAAATTTCAATAGAAAAGTCTATATAATTAAGTTTTGATAACTGAAAAAGTACGTAAGTGCATAAGTTATTTATGAAGTGCGACTAGTGACTAGTTGTCTCAGAAATTACAGAAAGTGGGTCAAGTAAAGTAGGACATTTGAAGTCAAATTAGGCCACAAAGACTTTGCTCACACTAGAGAGACACACCAAATAGTTTTATAGTATAACAACCTTGAAAGCTCAATGTGCAGCCAATTCAAATATCAGATATCAAATAACATCCGAGGTGGATATTTTATGTTGCAGTTGAGTGGCACGTGTTGAAGAAACGAAAGTTTGATAGTTTATTGGTCAAGTGCGCACGCGATTTTCATACTCTCATTCATCAAGGAATGCTCAAATATGTATGGAATCAGTTCTAAGAGGTACTGAAAGTCATAACCTTGAAGGAAATTTAATAAAATATCAGCGTGAGTGTGAGGAGTTGGTCAAGCAGTCGGCACTTACAATTACTAAATTGATATTTTAATTTAATTGTCATATGTATAGATGACGTAGCGATATAGTAAATGAAATTGTTTCTTGTTTTCGCTTGTCAACGATTTGATGACTAAATGAAATGAATGACGGAAATATTTTCGGTAGGATAAAATTTATATACTTATAGTAGCTTAAACCTGCGTCTGCATTTACTCAAATAATGCCTTGAATACCTCTCAGCCAGCATTCGTATAACAAAGGATGGGCCCAACTGCTAATCTCCCCTTTTGAAATTGCTATGAAAAACGCAACCCAATATTTTTCAATGTTTTTCTTTTATTAAGTGGAAATAACGCGAATTTATGATTAATTGCGGAATACAACTACATTCAGTTGATCACCTCGGCTGCCTCTGTAGGAGCTCATCCTGTTAAACCATTTCGCTGCACCTGAGGTGGTTCTCAATTTCGCCCCTTCAGTTCCCCATGTGGTGTTGGTAAAACCACGATACACTGGAAATTCCGAATATCGAATTCGGAAGCCATTCAAATGAATGGTAAGGTGGAAATGTTGGGCTCTTATCAGAGCGGGTCAGGGGAAGTGATAGTGTTCAACGCGCTCCGACAGAAGTTATTTGTGTGAAGGCCATTCGCTTGCGTTCCTATAAAGCAGTGTGCATTCATGGTACCCACATCTGCATGAATGAGGGAATATTCACGGGAGATAAAGAACTTACAGGGTTTGATTGAAAAGTAATGAACCTTATTTTTTTAAGCAGTTTTATTAAACCCTTTGGCTTATACAACTAATATTATTCAAAATAGGACCCTTGAACGTCAATACACCGCTGGTAGCAGTCCTTCCACTGCAGGAAACCTTTTTTAAACTCATCCGCCGGAATCGCGTTCAATTCGGCTGTCACAGTTTTTTGGATCGCCTCGATGGAGTCGGAACGCCTCCCCTTCAGCTTTCTTTTCAGGCGCGGGTACAAGAAGAAGTCCGGAGGGGACAGGTCTGGGCTGTAGGGAGGGTGGGAAGTACTGGAACCCCCATCTTGCCCAATGCAGAGGTGCAGAGGAAGGCGGTGTTCGCCTGCGCATTGTCGTGATGAAGGGTCCAATTGTTGACGAGGTCGGGCCGAACCCGGGCGACACGGGTTTTCAGCCAAAGGAGCACTTCTTCCTGGAGGTACAAACTGTTTAGCTTTACGCAAAATTTGATCGAGTAACATTGCTCCAACGATCGCTGCATTTTCGCCACTCCAAAATCCTAACACACTTCTAAAATAGCTTTCACGCACGGAGCGATGTTGACTGCATCGCTGTTGCCAGCGAACTGGGACCAGTTTCTAGTGGAAAGGGAAGGTCCAACGATCATTTTCCTCCACCAGCCGATTCGGTTGATCACTGGGCAGACGCTCCGCGCGGGAAGGCTCATTACTTTTCAATCAAACCCTGTATAGCATATATTCGCAGATCAACGCACCTTGGCCAGATCTCTCTTGTTACCTAACACAACGATTCTGTGGATCATCTACTATTTGCCTGTTCAACTTCATTTCATTGATTTACTTAATACTTTATTAGTATAATAATATAATGAACTGAACTTTTATATTACAACAAAAATTATAAGTAGAGTAAAAAGAACAGGATGTTGTTGCGAATTGAAGCTGGGACTGAGCATTAAAAAAACAAAAACAGTCCTAAAAAATAAATAATTGGCGCGAACATTTCTGTTAGGGATTTGGCTGGGATCCTCCGCCTAACTGTGGTGTGCGTCTTGATGTTGTTCCACAAATTGACCTTCAGTTTTAAGCCGAATCCGATTAGTAAATGGTTTTCTTCAGGAGCTTTTTGATGGCAGAAATACACTCGCAAGCTCGCCATTGTCTGCAGAGGGGCGACCGCTATTAAAAAAGAAACGTTGTCTATCATGGCAGTCATGCATCAACCCATTTAGTTACGGGTAAAGACTTACTGAGGTTATATAATTGTAATTAAGTACAATCAGATCATTATGGCGAGCTGATTTTATGAAAGGTAATTTCTCATAAGGATAGTTATCTATCTTATCCGACATAAGTTCGAACGTACAGTACAGTACGAAAAGTACAGTTCCTCGCTTTGATGTATTAAGATATCTCACATCTCAGTAAGCACGATCTCTAACCGATTTTCTGATTGAAACTCTTCAACGTGTTGGCAAAAAAATTTAACTAAGTGGCTGTTGTAGCACCATTCTTTGACCAAACAGTTATACGCATAGAGGAGATGGGCTTTTTTACGACTACATATGGGATTTTGTGCCTAAAGTATGGGGATTCTGCTTGCCAAGGTTGCTAGCTTCATGCAAAAATAAGACTCAAAATGATTTTCGAGATACTCCGAAGCACATTCATATAAACAATTATAGCAAATAGTCTTTAGCGTAGGTATTTAACGGCTGATTCAGTAAGACCCCGAATAAAACGCAACGAAATTTATCGAAATGACCTTTTATTAATTTCAACATGCACAATATCTTAAATACACAGAGAATGCGCATATCAAAATTTTTTTTACTTGTGGAAATATTTCGAGCTGCATATAATTTGTAACGCGGAATCTTCTCAGGCTTATTGGCATAGACTATAATTTTCATGTAGCCCCAGATAAAAAAGTCCAATGGTGTCAAATCGCACGATCTCAACGGCCATTTGATCTCGTTGTTTCGTGAGAGAATGCATGCTTGGGCTTTCGATCTCAATAGCACTTTTGTTTCATGCGCTGTGAAGCAAGTGGCACTGTTCCGTTGAAACCACATCTTAAGTTTTAAAAGTTTGTTATTGTATCACAATACCGTGCACCGTCCACTGTAACAACATTACCGGCCTCAGACGATCCGAAAATCCCAGTAAGCAGTGACTCGTTGTGGGTGCGTAGTTTTTTTTTTGAATGACTTGCTTATTAACGTAACCGTTAGGTGAAAATGTTTTGACTGGAAAAATCATGCAATGCACCAAATGCACTTCTCGCAGAACGACCATTTTCATAAATCGTTTGAATTACTTTTACGCATTGTTCAACTGAGTATCGATCGCTCTATACCTAAGTTTGCCTCTTAGATGAGCGAAGCGGATGGACACGAGAATAGCTATAATTTACTCCATGGTTAGCTAATTCACTTCATTCGCATATAGGTACTTCTGTCAATTTACGTAAGCAATTTCTTATTCATCAGCTAAAATTTCTCCGAAAAGTCTGAAGTTCTAAATATATTCCTGCCATCTTCGGTCGCTGCTTTTGTATCTTAGCAGTTGTCATTGCAGCAGCTAAATACTGAAATGATTTGAGGAACAATTTTAACAATGGATTTCTAGATTGCTAGGGCATAATTGCATTATCCTTTTACAGTAATAATAATAATACAATTTTTGGTAACTAAAGTTAAGTTCTGCTTAGTTTCAAGCACTCCCAAGTGGTTTAAATGAAAAAAATTTGTTTGCCGAACTTGGCGGAGTTGATATCCAGTTTATTGTAGGGTGGGTGCGGCAGCATTCGAATGTATTTTTTCGGCGAGAACTCTTGCGTAATGAACGGCTCAGCCCTTTAGTTCGCGGCAAGTTCGGAAAATGCGTGCCCACAGCCACTCAAAGGTGCCAATACAGAAGTCTCGTTGCTGTTTATTCGGCCAGAACATGTCCATGGTGAATGATGCCGCGGATCAGAACCGCTTTCAGTTGCGACTTGGACATTTTCTGTTTTTTGGAGTTTTCTGATACTTGTATTGCATCGTCCTGGGCATCTTAAGGTTATTCAACAACTGGAGAGACTTCAATTTCTAGTTGGCTTTTTATGAGGAGCTTTTCATGGCAGAAATATACTCGGAGGCTTGCCGGTTCTTCCAAAAAGCTATCGGGCTTTTGGTTTCGTGCTCACAGCGGCTACTTTCAGGGAATTTACTTTAAAGAAGATTCAGATGTAACCACTTATTTTTTCTTCTTTCATATTGCTGTCATCCACTGCAGCTCTTTGCTGATATGTAATTCCGTATTTGAAAGTGCTGCCCGTAATAAATTCATATCATATCTCAAGACGCAACAGAGTACGTGAATACTGGATGCAATCTTTACTCTCGATATGTACCGAATTGGGCCAAAATTGTTTTTTCGAAGTCTCTTTACCACAATGGCACCTAATTGGTGTATTTACAGACTTTATTAAAACCATATTCATCAGACACATAATAAAGGGTGGTTAAGTTTCAAGGGCCGACGTTGATTTTGAATAAAGTACAATTTTTTTAAAAAATTACTGTCGTTTCTCTTTATTATGATAATACTGATATAGCTCAATTATGTATGAAATAAAATATCGGCCAAATGGCTGCCGCGGCGTCGGCAGCACACCTCCATCCGATGGCCCAAATTTTCGATGACGCTGAGGCATATTATCTCATCCTTTAGCTCTTGAATTGTTGCTAGCTTATCGACGTACACCTTTCTTTTAAATAGCCCCAAAGAAAGAAGTCCAACGGTGTCAAATCACATGATCTTGGCGGCCAATTGACTTCGCCGCGACGTGAGATTATTCGGCCATCAAATTTTTCGCGCAGAAGAGCCATTGTTTCGTCAGCTGTGCGACAAGTGGCACCGTCCTGTTGAAACCACATATCGTCCACATCCATATCTTCCCATTCGGGCCATAAAAAGTTCGTTATCATCTCACGATAGCGAACACTATTCACAGTAACTGTCAGACAGGCCTCATTTCGTCACCGCACCAAACAGTCACTCTTTGTGGGTGCATTGGTTTTTTGGCAATCACTCTTGGATTATCATTCGCCCAAATGCGGCAATTCTGCTTATTGACGAATCCACTGAGGTGAAAATGTGTCTCATCACTGAAGATTTTTTTCGAAAATTGGTCATTCACTGTTGCCATTTCCTGCCACCATTCTGACCATTGACTACGCTTGAAATGGTGAAGAGGCTTTAGTTCTTGAGTCAATTGCAGCTTGTAAGCGTGTAAATGCAAGTCTTTATGCATAATGTTCATCAACGACGAGTGTGAGAGGTGCAATTGTTGGGCACGACGACGAGTTGAGGTGGACGGCCCTTCAACTACACTATCGCGAACAGCAGCAATATTTTCTGCAGTACGAGCATGCATTGGTGGTTTCAGATTTCCTACAGAAACGGGTTGCTCAAACTTTTGCACAATTTTTCAGATTGTACGCACATTTGGACGATTAAATTGACCGAAAAAATCACGAAGTGCGCGATATGCATTTTGATTTGAACACCCGTTTTCATAATAAGCCTGAATAACTTTAACGCGTTGCTCGATTAGGTATCTTTCCAAGATTGAAATTGAGTTAGTCTGAAATTGAAAAAAAGTCAAATGAAATGCAGAAAAACACTTGACGTTTAGGTGTGGTTTACATTCAACATCGGCCTTTAAAATTTAACCACCCTTTACTTGGGAAATTTTTAGCTCCGTCGGTTATGTTACTCAAAAATGCAATGCACTTTTTATTTATTTATTAAGTCATGTTTTTTTTTGCGTAAAGTTTGTTATCATCAACCTTTTTTTTTCATTTATATATAATTTTAGAGCCTAAGACTATTTTTTTTTTTGTTTATATTTTAGCAGTTCGGACACGCAAGGTTTCTCACACCAATTCTCCTTCGCCGATGTTCCATTCATGCACAGGATTATGCAAAATTTTGTTGATACAGCCGGCTGTCGAGCGAACCCATGCCACCCCTACAGTAATTGTTGTTGTTCCTTTTGTCTTTTCAGTTTGAAAAAACCATTATTTTTCGAATTAAAAATCGATTTTGTTTTTATTCTCTCTTTGCCCCTCTTTTTGCACTTCGTTTTTTGTGTAGCAACTGCCCAGCTTTTATTTATTTGGTTTTCCCAAGGTGTTTTTTTGTTTCTTGTTGTTATTGTTTTTTTTAGCGCAAACACCCATTAGCCAGTGGTCAGCAGTTCGTTTACCGCTAAAACTATATTCATTTTATTTATGTCAAATTCTATTGTGTTTGTTTGTTTTTGGTTGCCCGGTCGATTGGACTGTTGGTTAAACGTTAAATGGCTGTGCTTCTATGCGTGTGTGTGTTTATTAGAGATCGGGGGACAAGAGGTGCACATGCGATGCAATCATTATTAAATATTTAAGTACTTTGTTATTGCTATTCTTCCCCAACACCAGTCGGCTGGTGGGAAATTGAGAGATTGCAAAGAGCAAGTGCGAGCTAAGGGAATGACGCACTGTGGGGCATTTCACGAAGACTCTCATTAATAGAATTTAATGAGAGGATATCAGTAAAAGTGAATGTTTAGATATTCAGAAAGAATGCGAAGAATGCGACATTCTAAATGAAAACAACCAGCCGATTTTCTGTTTTTATGTTCGATTGATTTAAAATATTGCAATAGTTTACGGAGGCGAAATTTAATTTAGAAAGGTTATTTAAGCTCGTAATTTGTCTTACATGATTTAAAAAAAAGTAGCCGAAAGCGCTTTGATATTCGAAAGTGGAGAGTGTTTGAAAGAAGTAATAATTGTTTTTGTCTTTTGTTCATTTTCACATGGTAAACAGATATTTTGCTTTAAATTTGTACTGAACGACTTTCAAATGAAATGGAGTCAAATCATGCATTGCCAGCAGGAAATGATGAGCCAAACTATGCTACAAATTCGAACAACGAACTAATACTTTGTAAGTTTTATTAAGTAGTATTATGGAAAACTACAATCAAAAAAACCTTAGAACCAAACCATCCAGTTTCTCTATAAAATCGGTAGTCGAGTCCGAAAATTTGTCATGTAGTGTTTCCTGTCATGTAGTTCTCGAGCTAAGGCCAAATAGCGGTTTTGGATTAAAGAGAAAGAGCTTGATCATGAAAATCTGTAATATTTACAACATCTATCAAAACGGCGCTTTAGTGCTACTTGGGGAGTGCCAGACTGGTACTTTAGACATTTCATCTACATACTTACCTGCCTACAAAATTTTAGAAAATAATGGTATTTATTTTTTCAAAAAGAATGAATATCTTCGATTTATATTGCAAGAAATATATAGAAAATATATATATAAATGTTTTTATATTTACTTATTTCTTAAAGCGAACATATCATACTTGAAAAAATGTAATATTATGTATGAAAAAATATTCCGTTAATATGAATTTTTTTCATATAAGAATAGAAATACCCAATTGGGTCGCCAACACAGAATCGATGTTTGTGATATTACTAGCTGGTTTGATACCTGCATTCTGGTGGCCTTTAAACAAAGTTTGTCGGAACACCAACTAATTTTTTTTTCTTTTACAAAATGTTTTAAGAGGAACAAGAATGCAGGTATCAAACTTGAAAGACGAGCTAGCAACATTCTTTGAAAACTCTTAATGCAAGTAAATTGTGCAAGTTTATCGAGAGCAATAAATTTAGCCTTCGAACTATTTTCTTTCGGAATCAGCGACCGATTTCACATTTGAATTGGATGGTTTGGTTCTTGGCTGAAAATAATCATTATTTATTTGGAAACTTGTGTTATTAACACATTAACTCATATTTAAAATTTACAGCAACAAAACTAAATAAGAGCGATAATTACACCACAGTGTTGAGAGTAAACTCACCTATTGGAACCACGGTGCGTATACGTGTCCGACATACCCTTGCATCGCATGCGCTCTCTGAAAATGAAAATAATAGATAAACGCATGAGGTGAAATGAAATAAATATAAAATATATAGAGAACAACATACAGTAAAAAGAGAAATAGTAATAGCAATAAAAGTAAATAGAAATAATAGAAAAAAATTAAATACTATGGAAAAAAACAGATGTCTATGTGAGGAAACAAAATGAGACGTATTAAGTGACACATTTTGGGCGAAAATATCAAACTTCGATATGTCCGTGCGGCAAATAACTGTGTAAAACAAAAAAAAAAAAAAAAATACAAAAAAAAAACAAGTGTTCAGTACAGCTGATGTTTATGAACTAAGAACTGAAAGCTCGTAGTTGCAATCAAAATGTACACACATACATACAATTGACCACCCGCAACGCAACAACAGATGCGATAGTGAACTGTATGCAACACGCCACTAGATAATTTCGCTAGCCACTCCGCTGTTGCTGCCCAACCACACTGCCCTCTGGATTGTTAATGGGTGGTCACAATCTATTCGTGCTTTCATGCTTCTGTCCATTGTCGAGTGCGTCGTCGCTGTAGACAGTAACTGCGCTAACGTTGTCACAATTTACCGCCCCATAAATTCGACTCGATAAAATTTCCGATGAACAGTCATATGTGCAGCAAACGCCTTCGGACCGTCAATGCTCGTGGACACGTTTCCGCTGCTATTTCCGCCGTCGGTAGTGAATCATGTGCGAACAGCGAGTGTCATTGGACACAGGCAAAGGCAGCGCTAACGATAATAGAAAATTTGCTTAATAGCCATGGTCAACAGTGAATTGTAGAGTTATAGTGTCTATTGCATAGCAAGTGGGTACGAGTTAAACACGAAGTGGCAAGAGGTGACGCGGTGCAATGCGCGAATGAGCAATCAAGCAAATTATAATGCAAATGCACGACCAACTGAACTTAAACGAAAATAAAAACAACAATATAAAGCAAAAGGCGAATATTGCGGGTGTGTGCGTGTGTGTGTGCGTGTATACTGAATGGTGCTGAATGGGCGTGTAGGGCAATTTGAAAAAAAAAAATACTTTGTTACATACATAGAAACTCGTTAAGAGCTGCATAAATGTGCTATTTTCCGAAATCCGATTAAGTTCTTTCGAAATACCAAAACAACAAGAAAGAAAAGTATAACTACAAATAAAAAATAGAGCGGCCAAGCCCATAAGTAATATTGTGAAAAAAGTCAAACAGCAGACCCACACATAATTACATGCTGGAAAGCCCGCAAATATGAGCAGGCAGCAAAAGCGCACAGCCTGTCAGCTCGTCAAACCATGTGACTGTGTTTGTAAAAGAACAAAAAAAAAATATGTTTAACTCTGTATCTGTGTGCCACTTTGTCTGGCATCATTTGAGTGCCCACTGCTGATAGCAAATAATTGACACAAAAAAAAAAAAACACGAAAGAAAACAACATTCGACTAGCTGCTGGTAAATTTGCAAAAGTCCTTCTTTGACGTTTGTCCGTTTTTATTCAGGTGCGCGCATGTGTGTGTGCTGCTCCATATTGAATTTGTTTTTTTATTGCTACTCGTGTACTTTTGAGTGGGTGTCATTGTATTTTACATATTTTCGTGGATGACTTATTGCCGGAAAGTTTCCGTTGTGCAATCGTTTCGCTTGAATGCGCTTTGAAGCGCACTCAGAGTGTCTTTTTCACAACTGCAGTCGCATTCGTTTGTACCACGTCCAGCGACAGCATCGAAAACAATCAGCGGGTCAAATAGCAGAGCATAAGTCGTCATACATATACACATAGACTTACCGAAATGCCACCAAAACGGAGACGTCGATTTCAAGGACTATACTATCATTCGTCACCGCCCAAAGGTGAGTAAACAAGTTTTATTACTTTTCAATTATTACTATTTAATTATTTTTTTGTGAATAAGGTTATTTCCTAATTAATTGAGCCAAAAAGTGCCTTGTACGTGTTAGGCAATTTGAAAATTAACATAGGGTCAAGAACTGAAGTCCGCAAACAACGAGTACAGTGAGTTTAATAACAATAGCACAGCGACTCATATACAAGTTTTGACAATTACTATTACAATTGCTTCATATTTAATTTGAATAATTTTTTTTATTTTAATAAATACTTTCATACAAATACCATATACATATGTAATACAAGTTAAAAAAAAAAAAAATAAATAATTGGCGCGTACACTTCTGTTAGGTGTTTGGCTGAGCTCCTCCTCCTGTTTGTGGTGTGTGTCTTGATGTTGTTCCACAAATGGAGGGACCTACAGTTTCAAGCCGACTCCGAACGGCAGATATTTTTATGAGGAGCTTGTTTTCACCGAGATTCGAACCAACGCTCTCTCTGTGAGTTCCGAATGGTAATCATGCACCAACCCATTCGGCTACGGCGGCCGAATGTTTTACAAGTTTTAAGCTTATAAAAAAATCCATTAAAAGCATTAAAATTTTACACTTTTTAACCGGAATTTAAAAAAATTTGGAGTACTCAGTTTGATAGTCATTCAAATTTCGGTCTAACAAAGTAATTTGAAAGTACAAAAGTTTTGTAGATTTTTGACAATTTTCTTGGCTGGCGGTCTTATGCCTTTTCTCCATATAAGGAATAGAACTTTTTTTATATGGAAGGGAACGCCTAATAAAGCCGTCAAAAGAATTTTCAAAAATTAGAGAAACTTTTGAAACACTTTGAACATGCATTTTACTATATTCAAATTCAGTCGGCTATAAAACTGCACGCTCAAAATTTTTTCTTAATATTATATTATATTAAACAAATTTGAAATTTTGATGCAAATTTCTTAAAATTGTTTTTTGTTGAGACTGCTGTTAAAGTGACAATCTTTGATTCGATATAAATTCGGGTCATTCCGGTAACGTAGTGGGCACACCATTTCTTAATTATGGCAAAATAAAATCTAAATGTAAGAAAACCATTCTGAAATGGTATTCAAACAAAGGAATAGAATAATTAGTCCGGGGGAAAAGAAATCCATTTCGTTTGTGTAAAATTTTTGTGCAAATGGATTAAATCAGTGTTAAGATTAATTTTTAGCTCCTGGGTGATGCTCCGACTACTAATATGTCAATCAACTTTGATTACGATTACATTATCGAGATTTTCCGAACCGACTTAAAAAAATTGCACGTATCAATCGCCACCATAAACACCATTCACTTGCATTTTCGCAAATAACACACTGTAACTCACAACTGAATGGAACAAACAAAAAGCAGGAAAATATTTTTTTAGTGTGAAATGCCAACTTAACAACGAGCATAAACTTTGAACTGTTAGGCCGATGCTTTGCGAAATATCGATCACTAAAGCCATCTACCAAGAAAGTAATGCATTTTTTTTCTCCAAACAAATACGAGGGGTGCCTTTTATATTTCGGCAACTGACAGCTGTATCGCAAAGTTTGACATTTTTTGGCTTTTACGTACTCAGAACGTTTTGAAATACCAGCGCTATTTGTGTACAGTAACTTAAAAGATTCATCTCGATCCAGTAACTTAAAAGATTCATCTCGATCCAAAAATGGAATTAAATCGTGAACATTTTCGTGCGATTATTTTTTACAACTTTCGACGTGGATTAACTCAGCAACATTGCATGGATGAACTTAATTCATTTTTTGGCGATGAAGCTCCATCAAGGACCAGTGTTTATCGATGGTATGTGAATTCAATCGTGGTCGTAGTTCATTCCAAGACGAATTTCGTGAAGGTCGTCCAAAATCAGTTGTTGTTCCGAAAACCATTGATGCTGTGCGCGAACTGATATTGCAAGATCGTCATGTGACCTATCGTGAGATTGAGACAATCTTAGGCATTAGTGGGACCAGCATACATTCAATATTGCATAAACATTTGACTGTCAAAATATTAGTTCGCGTTGAATCCCACACAATTTGTCAATCGCTCAAAAAAAAAAGGCTCGTGTCGATTGGTCGAAGGAAATGCTCAAAAAATACGATCGCGGGGTTTCGAAACACGTCTATGACATCGTGACAGGTGATGAATCATGGATTTACGCGTATGAGCCCGAAAGTAAACAGCAGTCGACTGTATGGGTGTTTCAAGATGAGCCAAATCCAACAAAAGTTGATCGCGCACGAAGCACTTCCAAGCAAATGGTCGCCTGTTTTTTCGGAAAAACTGGACATGTCGCAACCGTGCCACTAGAACAACGCAGAACAGTAAATTCTGAGTGATACACAACCATTTGTTTGCCAGTTGTCTTCCAAGAAATTAGGAAAACCAATCGCCAAAAACGGATCACTCTTCACCAGGACAATGCGAGCTCTCACACATCGGCTCAAACAACTGCATTTTTGAGCACCCAAAACATCGAATTAATGGGTCAATCCGCCGTATAGTCCTGACTTGGCACCGAATGACTTATTTTATTCCCCTACGTAAAAAACAAACTGAGAGGTCAACGTTTTTCGACACCTGAAGAAGCGGTTGCGGCATTCAGAATGTATGTTTTGGAGGTACCTCGTTCAGAGTGGCAAAAGTGTTTCGAAAATTGGTTCAAACGCATGCAAAAGTGTATAGATCTTCATGGAGAATATTTTGAAAAACAATTAATGATTTTCAATGATTAAAATTTGTTTTTGTTCTCTAATCCCGACATATAAAAGGCACCCCTCGTATAATGCAAACTAAATAAGTACATACTTTCTACGAGACGCTTCATAAGTACTTCTATATAATTTTTATTTTTGCCCTAAAGTAATCAGGTAACCAAAGTAGAAAGAAAAGTGCGAAAAATATCATCAACAAGTTTAGTAATAAAAAATAATAATAGCAACACAATAAGCCAGTTTAGTTTTTTCTAATGAGAACAAAGAAGTGACTACATAATCCTGAAAGTAAATTATAAGCGAACCATTTTTGTAGCAATTGGCAATTTTTTGTTAAAGTGGGGCAAAGTTTTCAGTTTCGTTTTCCATTAAAATTTTTATACTACTATCATATAATATTTTATATTATATATTAATATAGTTTTATAAGCAGACTTCTATTAGAAATTTTATAGTCAATATTGAAAAATTTAGAAATTTTAATTATAAGTAATTTTTGTGGCACATTTTAATCCAGTGGATGTCTTTTTTACGGCCCAATTTGACCTCTTTTTATGAAGCGTCCAAAAAGTTTTGTTATTAAATAAGACGTTTTTTGCTAAATAATGATGTGAAAATATTCGTCGCAAAGTTTCAGTGGTAGTTGCCAATAACTTATACTCGTATAACAGCTGCGATCTTTATCATGTATGATTCCTTTTGTTTTGGCTACAGGTGAAAGAAAGGCAAGAGCTTGTGCAGTCTCCAAATATAAACTTTTAAACTATTGAGATAAAGGAACAAATCATAAGCATAATAAAAATTTACATGAATACCATCACCAACTATTTATTTCTTAACTTTGAAAAGTGAGAGTGATATATCAGTGCTCCTTGTTAGGGTAGGACGAGACGATTAAGGGATAAGAAGGTAAGGGTAGAAAAATCTTCCAAAACCGGAGAGAGGGGTTTTGGGAAATATTATACCAAACAAAGATTACTTACGGTTGGGCTAACCCCTTCTAACTAGTGATAAAACTCATTTGGTGGGTATCCGCTTATGTAGTAAGCAAACTAAAGCCTTAATGCCTAATTCTTTGCCCCTTGCAAACCGGATAGCTGAAAGGAATATGCCGAGATGATTACTCCTCACATTTCAAAGAGCTGCTGAAGAAAGGACTCAAAGACCCCAGACCAAGACTAGACCAGCTCTATTGCGCTTGAGGTGGAGTAGTAGTTCAGCGGACGCCGATTTAGAGTGCTGTAGGTGTATCTGGAGAGAAATCATCTTTTTCTTTGGTGCTTTCGCTTTCCGAATATTGATGATGGACACCTATGGAATGGGTGCATCACCAGCGTTATCAACCTCAGATATGCCGTATTAATTCACAGGGTTGCTTCTTCTGCCTTGGTTCTATCGTTTCTTAGTTTCTTTGGTTTTGAAGAGGCATAGCTCCTCGCTTTCGTGACATACCAGAGACACTCGGCATTAAGTAGAATAAACACTGTAGGAAAGGTCCCAATGACTTCTTCACCATAACCATCTTTCAGTTGTGCGTGAGTAGTTCGGGCTTACCCTTTGAGAGGACATGATCCATTTCCTCTAGAGAAAAGAATTCGGTGTGAAGACACGGGCTTGAGGATGTCACGTAAGATTCCTCCTATATAGCAGTTCCAGCTTGGCTCTCTTCCAAACCTTTCTGGCCAGAGCTATTAACATGCATTCTACCGCTCCTTTCTCCCTAAAGAATTCGACTCTCTAAGCTCATCCCTGGGTCGCTGGATGTGATTTTGGGGCTCAAGTTCCAGTTTTCATCACCGCCTGAAGGTTTTGGGTGTTGTTTGTTTTTGTGGTTTGACCTGATCTCATCAGCAATTTCTGTTTGAGTTTCAGCTCAACGTACTAAAGTAGCAGCATGCTGCAAACAACAGGTCGGACATCAGAAATCCTCATATACGTGAAATTAGGAAGATGGGGTAGTCTCATAATGAAGGCAAGCAAACAAAAAGTTTTTTAAATTATACAGGGTTATCTCTAACATGTCTAACAAAATGCATATAAAACGAATTTTCAAATTTCATACAAAATTTAAAAAAATCACACAAACTGTACATCCTAACCCTACGATATTTTTTAATGGAGATAATGCGTGAAACCATGAAGTAAATTTTTTTAAAAAGTAAATTGGATTTTTTAACAACCTTAAATATGCACCCTATTACACCAAATTTCAATGAGAGCTATAAACCTGCATACCTGAAAATTGTCGAAAAATTATAGTTAAAAACCGTGAAAGTTTGTGGACATTTTCTAAATTTTTATATAAGATTTGAAACTTGATCTTATATGGAAAATGAGCCATATTTTTAGACAAAAATAATGAATAATCAAGAAAAAAAGTCAAAACTGGTCAAACTATTGAGGTGCTATCACTCGTCGCGGGCTGTATTTGGTGTCTAAGCTCCTGCTAATTTTGAACACCGTCAACAAATTTTTGATCCTGATTGCTGTTGGGCTAATCGTGAAATATCAGACACTTTTTGCAAATGGATATTGCCAATTCCTTGTTAAATGTCTGCGCATCTCTCTGGGAGTTTATGTTAGCCATTTCGTAAAATATTATTTTCCTAGTTTTAGTATTAAACGATAGCTCGATTTTTTTCTTTTAATTTCGGCTTGATGGAACTCACATACACACAATTTCCAACAAATCGATTTCTCCTAAGTACTTCAGTCCATACGACCAACTCCTCCCGACACATATCTGTAGATAAGATAACTGGCAATTAAACGGGTTCCGTTGAAATAATTGAAATGCAAACAAAATTGTGAAAATGACTTACACAAAAATTCCACTTGTGAAACTTAAATGGCTCAACATAAAATCACACAACTTTCAACATTACACACTTATGTTGTTAATATGTTAATATATCTGCCGTTAAAATGGCAGTAATGGCAGGCGATATGTGGCCTAAAACGCTTTCGTTCGGAATGTTTATGGCAAGAGTCACGCGAAATTTGCACTAAGGTGCTGGAATTTTTACAATGCTATGCTAACACAGCACATGTAAATTAATAAAAGGTAAACTTCCTTGATGGGGGATGAAGCAAATAAAAAAACAAAAAGAATATTGCGCATTTGTACTTGGCTTACAGTACACAAACAAGTATTCTATACACTTAAGCACGAAAAAGCATAAATAAACACGCAAAACTTAATTAAAGGCATAAAAACTTAGGCGAGAACGAGAATGTGGAACAGTAGCTGTTGATTTTTTGGGAAGTTATCGGCGTAAATACTCGTAGATATGCATATTTGAATAAAATAACCCGATAGGGAAAAGCTGGAGTGGACTCGTCAATTGTGAAAACCATGCTTAGCGCATTGCTGTTGCGGGGTAAAGTTTATAAGTAATACAGGGTGACAAAAAATAACTGTTTACAAACTTCTCTGTGCAATTAGAAGAATGTAATTTTTTTTTAACGAATGCTCTTATTCTGTGATTGTTGTGAGTGTTCTGAAGTACAAAATAAAGTATTCGTTTCTGTTCCAGCTCTTTTTAAATACTTTGTGTAACGATGTCTAGTATTCGCTCAGGGCTATGCATCAGCTAGGAGCACGCAACTGCGAGATAGCACGGAAGCTTGAAATTGCACGAGACACCAATGAACGATTTAAGAAGCTTGGTAATGAAGGTGACCGTCCTGGAGGAGGAAGAAAACGAACTGTTAACACTTCTAAGAACCGAAAAATCATCAAAAACGAGTTTCAACGAAATTCTATGGTATCGATGAGGAAAATTGCTCGTGAGACAGGCATCAATCGTGAATCAGTTCGCCTTATAGCAACAAAAAAAAAAAAACAGCCTTATAAACTACAAAAATGCCAGCTGCTCACGGATGAAAACAAAGACTCGAAAGATGTCGCTCGCTCCAACGTCGTGCCGCAGGTGCGGGCTGGGAAAAAATCGTCTTTACGGATAAGAAGTTGTTTACCGTTGAACAAGCTCACAATCATCAAAACGACAGAAATTGGTCTACAGAAGCCCCTGGACCTTCGTTCATTGTTGAGCATCGTCAAAATCCGCGATCTGTCATGGTATTGGGTGAAATTTGCACCAGTGGCAAGACTCCTCTGATTTTCATATACCAAGGAGTCGAAATGAATAAAGAAGTTTACCGTTAAGACATATTAGAAGCAGTTGCTCTTCCTTGGTCCCAGCAGCACTTGGTGATGATGAGTGGACGTTTCAACAGGACTCGGCACCAGCGCACAGAGCAAAAACAACCCAAGAGTGGTGCAAAGCCAATTCCCCCTTTTTCATTACTTCCCAAGAATGGGCACCCTACTTACCGGATCTGAACCCGCTAGAGTACAGCGTATGGTCGATTTTGGAAGCAAAGGCCTGTGCAAAACGCCACAAAACTTTGGAGTCGCTGAAGCAAGCGTTGCGTCGAGAGTGGGATCGCATAACGGTAGACGACCTACGGCCTATAGCCCAAAATTTTTTGAAGCGTTTGAGCTTGTGTATTCGTGCTAAAGGTGGCCACTTCGAAACTGGCTGAATATAATGCCACTCAAATATTGTCTATTAGAATTTCACAATTTTTTTTGAGCTACTATCAATGATACATTTTTTCATTAAAAAAGTTGTATACACTTACTTTTTGTCACTCTGGTGGGTTGGTTGGTTGGTTTAAGGGCGACCCCGGAGTCCGGAGTGCCACATAGACCGCAAGTTGGGTTCGTTGTGTTGCCCTAGGGCTCATTATCTTCAATGATTTCCCCACTTAACCGAGATTTTTATTATAGATTTTGGTCAAGGATATTAATTCGTTTCGAGAATTTGAGGAGAGATTCGATTTTCAGGTCCGAGAGTACTGAAAGATTGTCAATTGTTGGAGAGCCTAGAAGAGCGAGTCGACTTCTGGCTAGACAGGGACAACTGCACAGCAAATGCCTGCTCGATACTTCCTCATCTTCGTCCTCGCAGTATCTGCACAGGTCGTTTTGAGCAACCCCGAGCCGACGTGCGTGAGTGCCCAAAAGGCAGTGGCCGGTGATAAGAGATATTTATGCCTTAGTTCGTGTTTCGAAAGACGTATAAGGGTTTTCGTCTGTTTCAGATTGTAGGATGGCCAGATTTGCTTGGTCGTAACGTAAGTAGTTTCCACTCGCCACCTCCGATCAGCAATGCTGTGAAATTCTCGATCAATGATCATTTTGTCACCCTGTAATTGCGGTTTTTTTATCACTTGATTTATCTGCTTCTGATGCAGTAGAGAGCATAATAAGGAAGTCTTTATTTAGCATAGTTAGAGCGCTCCTATTTAGGTCGATTAGGCACCGTTTTCCTTAACCACTTGCCCCTCTTTTAAAAGCAGTTCGATCATTCCTCTTTATAGAACCTTCACCCTTATCGGCAAGAAACGGGAAGATGATGGGCCGGTCGACTTTCACAAGCTTCTATTGAGGCAAATTTTTCAACATCAATGCCATTCCGTAGATCTGTTACAACAGTCGCCGCAGCCGAATGAGTTGGGCCTCCAATCAGTCTTCATACCCGAAGCTTCTAGTGAGCCTCTATCGATTTGTGTATGGCCTCTTCTTACCCTGATGGAATACAATCCCCTCCGATCGCCAAAATCTGGACGCTTCTGGGCAATTAATTTTCATAAGGTCCATGCTTTGACTTTGTTCTCACTTGATGTTGCCACCAACCGTTGATTTCTATTCGAAGATGGGATTCTGGTTCAATTTTTTTGTGTTAACTAGTGTAATACTCCTTCTTCGTGCTGTTTTTTGAATCGAACCATAAAACTTGCTTAGACTGAAGAGTTTCTAAGTCCACCTTTTACTAAAGCCATCTATTTTAATGCAAAAAAAAAGTAATGCATGCTGCAAGCTTTTCTATTCAGTCGTTTATACTCACCCAAAATGTGTTTAGTGGAAAATACTCACCCAAAATGTAAAACTTCATGAACGTTGTGGATTTGCTTTCAGTCACCTTTGACTGGTATACGTAAAATTTTGCATTAGAAATTGAAAATGAAAAATAAGTGCTTAAGGACAATGACTTCAAAAGTTTTTTATTCTTTCCTGTAAAACTAGGCTTATCAACTTTTCTTTCTGAGTTGGTTATATTCAGGTGATTCTACACGGTTTCCTGTATAACTTGTAGCCGCAGTGTTATTAAAAAGTGCTTACATGGTGGCTAAACTCAGCGATTCCATTATTTTGTCACCAATTTCAGCAATTGGTTTTCCCTAGCGTAGTGCATCTCAAATAAAGGCTAGTTTGATGATTTCGACGACTATCAGGACTCATTACAAAAGTGACCACATCAATATTTGTATACTTTCAATCTTCATTGCACGCAGACTTGGATTTTTATGCATTTGCCCATATTCAATAGAATAATATTTGTTTCACATGCTCCTCTAACTGCCCATTTTGCAACTGGTATACTTCTAGTCACACTCGTACTAGTATGACTTCTTCTGCTGAGTAGTTTGGCCAGACCTTTCACTGCAGGCTAACGACATGCGTGCGTAAATATATGTTTGCCACGCAAAGTAAACAAACATGTAAGCTTACATACTTTAGAACAGTACCTAAGCGTACTATAGTAATTAAAGGCAACAAGTGGCACTGTTTCACAACCCGTCTCACACATTTCGTTCTTGCCTGCTTTTTGTAGTCTTCAGTAAATGGAACAGCGGAAATATTTAGTGTGCGATTTCCGCTTGGTTTCCGGTTTATTTTGATTATTTTCGTGATAATACTTAGTAAAGCCTTTCAGGTGGAAAGATGTTAGAAGTAAGCTGTACACGAAGTGCTGTGAATATTAATAAGAATTTCAAATAGACAGAGATAGGTGAATGCGTGTAAGTATTTGCATAAAATTAACACTGACAACTTAATTGCGCGTTTACGGATATGGCAAATTGAAAGTTACTTGAAAAAAATAGACATAAATCAGTGCTAATTACGGGAAAGTGTTTGAGTTGGTTTCACATGGTAGTACATGGCGTATGAGTGATTTTAATCATAAACTCAGTGTTTCCTGGATTGCGTAGCATTCAGCGGCCCATAAGAAACAATTTCAAATTTAGCCTTGGAGGCTATTAAAGGGTTATTCAGTCAGTACGTTCTAATAATCTATTTTTGCAATCCACCTACACATGTGCATATGGCTACGTATAAGTATATACACATGAAATCCATGTAAATCGGACGAAGTAAATGTAAATCGAAGTATTCCCGCATATTTATAGCGCGTAAAGTGCATTTGTTAGTCAAAACAGAGGATGCGGATACAGTTGTGAGAGTCAAATACGAGAAATCGCGATATTACTTCTAGTCTGCCCGTGAATTTGACAGAATCAGCTGCCTTTGCTGACCGACTACTAATAGAGGTTTGTTGATATTTTGTTTTCTTTTTACACACAACTTGTTTTTAACACTCCTATTCCACGTTTGTATTATTCTAACCTAACTTTTAATTTTTGTTTACAAAAGTTCGCTCTTGGACTTAATAACTGTGCCCACTATTACAGAACCAAGAACCCTTCGCTCACAAATTCAAAAAGAAAAAACGCTCGGAACCGTGCGGCAAATAGAAAAAGTCGCCACTTCCCTCTCAGGCGGAAATATGGTCTTAAGTTTTACTCAAAGAAGCTTAATAGAAAAATATTGAGTTATTGAAGGAATGTAAATATGTCCTTGCCCATACGTCTATTTGCGTACGCCTCGCTCTCCTTTGCCTCAGGGTGAAATAGAGCTGAGAAATAGTGCATAGTGCTATCGATATTAAAAGCAAAGTTTGAAGGATATCTATTGAATGTGATCTAGTTCAGTGATGGTTGCGCAAATCGGCCGTTTCAGCCTATTAACACGTTCCCTGTCCGCTGAGCCACATATGGTTCAGGAAACGTGCGCCTGATAAGCACTGATACGTTCCTGAGCCATATGTGTGTCAGGAGGTATATCAAACTTCTAAAGCAAATTATTCGACTGGACGTAACGGAACTGTACAGTTTCTGCACTGGACGTGCTGATATGATAATAAAGTAAAGAAAAATGCCGGGACATACGAAAAAATATTTTTATTTTACGCAGAAATCACAAATTATTTTTAATTATTTCTTATTACGACACTCCCAGGCTTATCCAAATCAGCAATCTCGGGGTCACACCCTATGTAAATATCATAATTCCAGACAAACCTCTCTTCTGTGCACAGTTTATAGATTTTCAAGCCGTATTTATGAGCTTTTGATGGGTTGTATTGACGGAAAGATATCCTGCCTCTAAACGGCATCATCGACACGTCAATGACGATACATTCACCAGGTGTTAGTAAGCTCTCCCAGTTATTGATAACAAGGTCCAAAAGTGGTTTTATTTTGTATAGACGTTCGTTTTGATCCCTCGGAGCTTCATTATCAACAAAGTGCCAGCAACGTAATATTGACGAGAACCGATTATATGACATGTTTACGTTGTGAAATATTGGACTTGTCGGTCAATTTTGCATTTTTGTATTGGGACAGGGAACGTGTTAATACTATATTTGTGGATACATATTTAGTCTCAATGTCTTGCCACCAAACCATTGAACTGTGGGAGATATTCAGACTACCGTGCGCATCTGGGAGCTTGGTTCCGAATGCAAATACTGAATATTCTCGAACATTATCTTCCAGTCTAACTTAAGGGTCTAGTATGAACTTCTAGTACCAGCTACCAAATTGTGATAAAGGATTTTGTTTGAATGTTTCGTTCATCTTACTTGGAATTAGGTTTTTTCTTTGCCTCCAAACAATGCGATTTCGTTAATGTATTTGATATTTGATTTCGCTACCACTCCTAAGTGGTGGAAGTGCCAACCTGTCGTTGCTTAGGAACAATGCCTTCTTTACTGCTTGGGGCGCTATCTGTGTTTCACATTTTTCTGCAGAAGGATCGCACAGATGGTGGAGGACTTCGCTAAATTTCGTATGTCTGCGTTATTACCGCGGTCGCCCGCTACCTCTTGCTGGCGCCACTGATGCAATGTGTAACTGTTTGTTTTTGCTTGTTTTAGCAGTCAATAATGCGCTGACTATTGTGCGGGAGTAAGGATGTAAAGGATGGAAAGAATAAGGTTTTGGGTTTTTGAGGAATGAGTTTTTTTTTTATTTAGAAAGAGGGCAAGTAGGCAAATTTGGGAAAGTGCGAGGACCGTGCTTTACGTGGGATTCGAACCCACAACCTCTGGGATGGCCAGTTCCACGTGAAGTGATCCAAGTATTTTTGATATTGTCAATAATTTGACTGTAAATTGGTTTATTTGTAGGCTCGGATATATTAAGAAGTACGTAAACAAATTCAAAAAAAAAAAAAATTTAATTAAATAAAAAAAAATTAAATTAAATTAAAAAAAAATTAATTAAAACTTAAAAATTTTTAGACATTTTGTTGAAAATTTTCATGTAAAAGTTTTTAAAGTGAAATATTTTCGGCCCTTTTTAAAATTTTTGTTATTTTGTTTTATTTATTTTTTAGGAATTAATATATCGGGAGTTTTTTCAAGAGTTTGAGAACTTAAAACGATAATACAATATATATGTAATTGGGGCTTATTCCCTTTTTTATATTCGCCGAGTTTCTCCTCCCATTTGAGGCGTGCGTTTTGATGTTGTTCCGTAATGGAGGAATCTACAGTTTTAAGCCGACTCCAGCTGACTGACAGATATATTTTTTGAGGAGTTTTTTCATGACAGAAATACACTCGGAGGTTTGCCATTGCCTGCCGCGAGGCAACCGCTATTAGAAAAAATACGGAGATTCAAACCTGTGCACTTTCGAATGGTAAACATGCATTAACCCATTCAGCTACGGCGGCCACCTAGCAAACAGATTATACAAAAGAGAAATATTATTGACTACTTTCTCCAATAAATTTGGCCGCATGGCGTATTGTCTTCCAGTACTTCAGGAATTTGCTAGTTTATCGGCATAAACCAATGACTTAACATAGCCCTATTAAAAGTAATCCAAAGGCGCTAAATTCTACGAAAGAGGGGGCTAAAGAACAGAGAATCACTTCTGAAAAGAAAGTTGTGACCAAATTGATTTTGCAATGAATCGATTGGCAAGCGCGTTGTATGGCAAGTTGTTGAAAGCAAATGTTGTTGGTGTTTAGCTGATTAATTTTTGGAAATAAAAATTCAGTCATTGTGGGTCGATAGCTTTCTTACTAACACAGCCATTTAAACAGAAATGAGCTTCATCATTAAACACAATTCTTCATTAAAAATGTTCATTTCTGGCTCCATGAACTTCGCGAAATTTTTTTTCAAAGTAAATTTCCACAATTTGAAAGCTTTGTTCCAGCATTTAACAATGTATATGGACCTGTTAAGCCATACGGAACAGAAATGCCAACACATTTTACCATTGTCAGCTATCAAACCATATTTATCGATAGTTTTCATGCAGCTAAAAAACTATAGATACTTTTTTTTTGGATAAAGTTGTAATTTTTGTTAAAAACATTTTGGAGGTTTTTTTTGTAATTTTTAATTTTTTCTGTCTTTTTCTATGTATAGCTGAGAATACGGAAATGCGGTTCGTTGGCACAGTATTTTGCGATACATTTTTGTGGAGCCTTTGTGCGCATGCCGGGGTTAGATCTCGTCATACTATCTCGTCATATGTTCTCATGACATGTCGTATATACATATTATATTTTCACTGAGTATAATTCTCATATCTAAGAAAGCTTTGGAGCGATTTATATCGATGTTAAGGCAATAAATGCTTTTGGTATGAAATATAACAGATATATGATGACTTCATATGATGGCATATCATGTTTCATCTCATTATCTTTCTTGTTTGGCCCAATCTATGTTCGATTTACCTTAGGTGAAGTTGTTAGCTGTCTGCTACTTAGGTGGAACTTTTGACCTTAAAAAAACATCAATTCTAGATTTATATTCTGTGCGCCAGCGTGGCAATAAGAGTATTAATAGTTGGGCTATTTAGATAGAAATTACATGCAAGTTATTAGTTATATTAATTACGTAGGGGAACTGAAGTCTTGTTTTGGAATTTTTTCGTAACTTCAAAATCGGCTGAAAGTGGTAAAACTTAAATATGACTATCTTGTAACCTTGTAAATGTATTTCGTTATAGTCTCTAAATCCCTGAATCATTCTAACAGGTGGCGCTAAAGTAATCCTCCTATCAGAAAATGCTATAAATTTTGCGATTGGCCCCTAACGTCACTTCTGTTTTGACATTTGTGTAGTAAACACATGCGAAATACACGTTAATAAAAAATGTTACGCTCCAGAACGCGGAATATTGCTGACTATTTATTTGACCAATAATCGGTCGGTGACTTTGGCACAACGTGAATTTCGTCGCAGATTTCCTCGCCGTCCAACGCCTACTGGTGAAACACTGCGACGTTTAGCCGCTCGCCTCGAAGAGACTGGCACAACACGAGATGTTGCCAGGCGTGGCAGACCCCGGAGTAGCCGTTCTGCAGAGAATATTGCTGCTGTAGCTGAGGATGTCATGGAAGCGCCGTCGACATCGACCAGACGACGTGCCACGCAAATAGGTATCAGTCGACGGTCTTTACAGCGAATTTTGCTAAAAGATTTGAAGATGTTTCCGTACAAAGTCCAGACGGTGCATCAGCTGTTATCTGCTGACCGCCAATCGCGTCAAACATACGCTCAAGCCATCCTTAATCACCACCAAGAGGAAGATGATTTTTCATCAAAAATAATCATGAGTGATGAGTGAAGTTGCACTTTATAACTTCTTCTTAAACCCAGCAGTATTATTATATTTTCCTTTATTCTTAAATTTCTTTTGCACCCTAAAGTTTCTTAGTTCCATGTTAATGTTGAAAGCGTCATATCCTATGGCTGATGTACGATCTAAATAACATAAATGCCTATGAAATTAGGTTAAAAATAGTAGTTCATGCTAAGAGGAATGCCAAAGTGGTGGTAGTACACATACGATATGTATGTACACCTGTACTAAAGCCATGTATTCCAACATGTGGCCTGTGTTTCGTGTTTCCTTTGAAAGCTAATAGGAAGAAGTGATTAAATATGCATAGCCTTGGCTTTGATTTTGCCCACTAAGTTGAACGATATAAAAACGTACGCCTACTTTCTTTTCTTAGTATATGCAAACGAAATAATTTTAATTGTATATATACCTATTTTCGGTAGGTTACATATCACTTATACATACATACATACATGCTTATATGCTAAGAAAAATATTAAGAAATTTGACCTTGGCATACATGAATGTGACTAATGCCTATCCTTACATTTTGGAGGAGGAGCTCGGCCAAACAGCAAATAAAGGGTGTAAGCGCCTATTATATAAGATATACACATACATATATGTAATGCCTATCCATATGCCTGATGTGAGTAATTTACAGAAGTACCTAAGCATATGTGACGCCCAAAATATGGTAAATACTATAAGTAAATATTTATAGGTACGCACACTGAGTATTCATTATTTTTGCCAGCGGAATGGCTGAAGGTTCAGTTTTTAAAGTTAGTTGGGTTTAAATTAAATTTAGGTTACTAATATAAATTAATTGAAAAATGTCTATAATACGCGCAGAAAATATTCTTTTTGGAAATTTTGCAGTTTAAAGAGCAAATATTTAAAATTTGCTCAATTTTGTTTCATATATTTTAAGAAATATTTTGCAAGGATGAAACGTAATATTACATAGCCTGGCACAGATTTTGAATCAAAAACCAATCTACGCTTTTCTGAAGATTGATTTTGTCATGCTGAGTCGGAGTTTGATCTCAGAATAGCTCCAGCACATCCGGTTGCGAAGATACAATGCTGGTAAAAAAGATCTCGGAATGTATTCAGAGAACACCAAATAAAATTTTTTTCCTCAAAAGTGATATTAGCGCATTCACAGTACTCTCCATCAATTGAATGCCAGCGTTTGATCCCGCTCTCGAAACATTTCAGGCACCCTAGTTTCGGTATAGACAACAGAGCCGTCTTCCATAGTGGTTTTTCGACTCGATTACACAAAAAAAAAAAAAAAAATCGAAGGGAGTTATAGGAGGTAAATTCACTGGCTTTTGGATAGTATTCGTTTCGTTCTTGAACAAAAGTTCACGGATGATAGTGGCACTGTGCAACAGTTCGTTGCCATGATGCAAAATTTACGAGTTATTTTCCCGCAAATTCTTTCTTTTTTGGCGAATATTTGCTTCACATAAACGTCTCAAAACGCCCAAATAATAGACCTTATTAACTGTGTGACTTTCTGGCAAAAATTCGTAGCATAAATTACCTTTGTTAACTATGGAAACGGGAAAAGCGCTTTCTTTTTTTACTGACAAAGACGTAGTTCTTTTGCAGCTCTCTATTCACTCGCCTGATGTTCGGATTGCGTGTCGTTTTCATAAACCCACGTATCGTCCCAAGCAATGATGCATTTGATGAATGTTGGGTCGGACTCAGCCTTGGAAATCATGTCTTTGGCAATATCAACGCATTACCTTTTGGCATAAAATTCAGCTCCTTTGAGCCAACTTTGCAATAACACAGAGCAAATACAAATCATTAACTACAATGTCTTGAAAGGATCCATAAGCAATGTTGAGGGCTTCCGGCAGTTCTATGATTATTAATTTGGGGTTATTGATCAACTTTTCCATCATTTTATTGTTTTTTTTACCAGTTTTGAATTCGACGGCTACTACGTTCGTTGTCCTCAATAGACTGACGATCTATTCTGAAGGGTTCATGCCACTCGTAAATAAATGTTTTCTGTAGAATATCATTGCCGAAATATTTTCCCAACACTTCAAAGGCTCTCGCCCCACTGACTCCACTTTTAATGCAAAATTTAATAAAAATTTGTTTTTGCAAATTCAAGTCCATTTTGAAAACTTTAAAATATTGAAAATACGTGCAGAGGTACAGTTTGTGCCGGAAGAGATATATTTCGTTTCGCTTTCAACTGCGTAATAGTTCCACTCAAAGGCTACGACGCCAACTTTCCCGTAAACGCAACCACACTAATATGAGTGCGAAATACGCGAAGCGTTTCGAGGCGGTGTTTTTATGGAAACTAGAAAATGGTGCAGTAATGGACTAGCCTTCTCAGTCCCCAGACACCAACCTCATTGCAAATGTGTGGGGAATCATGAAAACGCGTCTTAACGGAAAGATAGTCCACGATTTAAAGCAACTTGTGCGTCAAGTTCGCAAAATCGGGTCCTCTTTGTCGACGAGCTACGCACAAAAGCTGGTTCAAAGCATAAAGAATATGCCAGGCTATACTCGACAACGATGAAGACTACACAGCTTATTGAGTAATTGCAACTCGTAGTTTTGTAGTTCATGTATAAAAAAAAATTAAATATATATCTTTTATATTTCATGAATAATCGCGGTTCCTTTTTTCTGACACAGAATGTAATTTACCCAACGGCGTAACTCTTACAAATGTCAAGCAATTACTATACAATTTTGGTAGGAGTGTTAGTCACAGATGTGGCAACCTAACGAAAAAGAACTCAAAACAGTTATTTTAGAGCAGCACCTGGTGGTTGTTCCAGAAATGTATTGAACAAGGTTGTATTTCGGCTTAAAAGTTATAAAAAGAACTGTGACAGATAAAAAAATATTTCGTGTGAACAGCACCATATGTATGTTAGATGTAAGTAAAGCACACACTGTACTAAATATAAAATTTCATGGTTCCAGTTAAATGCACGTGTTTGAGAAATTAAGTATCCAGAGAAATTCCCGGAATTTTTTAGATTTTGTGCGATCAGACACAGGCTATGTTTTTCTTTGAATTTAATGCGATTACCGTTCATGGCAAAAGGTATACGATAGGAAGTAAGATATACCGTATGCTTTTGATCGCATGAACTATCAAATTCAGGGTTCAACAACTAATTCGGCAAATTTAAGTCGATGAAGCGGGAAACAGTGAAATTCGCGAAACAGCAACATTTGGCTATTCCATATTTTCTACAACATTTTTTTTTATTTTGTTTGCTATATTTGTAATATCGAGTTTAAATTTGTTTACCATTGTCGAATTTATTTTTCTCTGCAACTCACGCACTTGGTTAATTTTGTAACCATTATGGCAGCGAAGTGCTTGCTTGACGACATATTTGGAATGAATGATATGCCATGAAATGCTCACGAAAAGCTTATCTCTTAAGTTGACTGCTTCGTGTGCGAGAAAACTGACAGTTCAAATGCGATCGGCAATCGCAGGTGTAGGTGTTCAGTAAGTGAGGATTTTTTGTTGTTTTTCATCTTTTGTTATTTCGCAATGAAGGCGGGGATTTGGGTACCCAGTATGTTCAGAGCGTGACCGGTAGTGAAAATTTTTGTATTGCTCTTCGGGGTTAAGGAAAGAAATCAAAAAGAAAGATAGTTTGCTGATCTTGAACTAGATGTATTTTTGATTAGAGTAGCCACTTATCTAAATATACTACAAAAATGTAAACGAATTTAGCAAAAAAATGTTAACAAGCAACCCAAAATGTTCAAAAATACTTAACTAAAAACATGTTTTTGATTAGAGTTGCCATCTTTGAAAAATTAATAACATTATTAAATTCATTTAGCTAAATTTTAGAGAAAAATTTAAAATGCATTTAATAATTTCAGTAAAGTAGCACAAATATAGCTTCAAAGAAAAATTTTCTGCACCAATTCTGAAATATTTTTGCGTAAGCTTGCCATCTTTTTGAAAAAGTAAGCAGTACAAAAAAATAAAAAATACTCCAACTTAAAATCAAAAAAGACGTAAGCGCATTAATCAGAAAAAAATACTATAGGGTTTTCTAAACAGAGGTTTTATTTTAATACTCAAAGAAAAATGGTATTTTTTAATATAAATGATTGGATGTCTATTCCATTATAAAGGGGAAGGTATGGTGTTAATAGTGGAAAATAACATCAGGCAAATGACCACCACGACCACGCTTACAGGGCAATATCCTTTTCATGAGATTTTCCATAACCGAATTGCAAAGTGGCTGCCCTATGCCTGCGATAGACTCACTAGTTCCATCTTTGAGGTCTTGAATCGTCCCTGGGCTGTTGGCGTATACCTTCTCTTTCACGTGGCCCCAAAGAAAAATGTCACAAGGTGGCCAATTCTGATCCCCTCTTCGAGAGATAACACAGTCCGGAAACAAAATACATAGGTAAAGCTTTTTCATTATTTCTCTTTTAATAAGTCTTATTGATAACTGATAAATAAAGCTTTTTCCACAGTGAAACAAATCTTTTAAAACGATTTATTAATTCTTGCAGTAGAGGGTTAAAAAATTAATTAATAAGATAAACTAAGAAAATTTTGCAATACTGGCAAACAGTAAGTGCATTTCGCATTGTTTTTAAAGGATGGTTAAGTTTTAAGGGCCGGTGTTGATTTTGAATAAAATACAATATTTTGAAGAAATTATTGTCATTTCTCTTTATTATGATAAAATTGGTATGGCTCAATTACGTATAAAACAAAATATCGGCATTATCGTGATGCAAAAACCAAGAGTTTTTGGCCCATAATTCTGGTCTTTTTAGACGAATTGCTTCACGTAAACGACGCATAACGCTCAAATAATATTCCTTATTAACAGTTTGGCCAGGTGGAAGGAATACATAGTGCACCACACCACGAAAATCGAAAAAAAACTGTCATCATGACCTTTATTTTTGAACGACTTTGACGTGCTCTTTTCGGTCTGGCCTCGCCTTTAGCACGATATTCGCTTGACTGGTCGGTTGTTTCAGGGTCGTAAGCATAAATCCAAGTGTCATCTCCCGTAATGATACATTTGAGCTTGTCCTGATAGTCTGAAAGCATTGTTTCACACACATCAACGCGACGACTTTTTTCCAAGAAGTTGAGAGTTTTCGGTACCAAACGAGATTTGACTTTTCGTAGGCCCAAATGGTCTTTCAAAATGGTTTTTACAGATCCTTCTGGTATGCCGATCATATCAGTAAGGTCTTTAACAGTCAACCGACGATTTTTGAGCTCTAACTCCTTCACTTTATTGACGTATTGGTCATCTGTTGACGTTGATTGTCGTCCGGAGCGCTCCAAGTCATCAAGACGTGCTCGATCCTCTTTGAAGTATTTGTATCACTTATAAACATTTTGAATGCGACATGGTTGAATCACCAAATGCCTTCTGCAACATGCTAAACGTTTCCGCAGCCGAAATTTCATTCCGCAAACAAAATTTGATGGCACTTCTCTGCTCAATCAAATCAGACATTGTAAAAATCGAAAAATGCACTCTTGCTCGTTTGGTAAACACAAGCGTAAATATATTACTGATAATGACATTCACATGAAAGTTGGCCCAGATGTTATTAACAGTGCTGCCAACTCATGAAAAAAATAACTAGAGCGAAATTTTAATCCCGCGAAGTTTGAGAAATAAATTCATCTTACTTTTTGCCCACAGTAGTACATATAAATATAAGGAGCGAGAAGGCATTTTTAGCCTTATAAAAACACTGGCAGTCACTAATAATAAACTACGATTTATTGATAAGTTTGGCAATTTATTTGTTTTGTATTAAATCTTAATAATTTGTTTATGAAAATATTGTTCATTTCCTAACCAAAACCATCCTAATTCAAGTTCGAAACTTTGAGGAAATTAAGAAAAAACAAAAAATTTAAAAAAACTTTCATCAAAATTTCACACTTTTTAAACAGAACTTTTAGACAAATTTCGAATTTATAGTTTTATAGTCGATGGAGTTTTTGTATAAGGAAGAACAGTTTGAAATTGCTAAATAATTGCTTTGATTTTTTATTTATACATTTTTTTTTTGCTGGCAATCTGTTGCATTTTCCCCACAAAACGAATGCTGTACCTAGGTTTTTTAGTCCGAAAAAACACTGAACATCGTCAGCAAAGACAAAAAAAAAGCAAAAATTGTCAAAGACTCTTAACTCGGCTACTCGGGATTTTGATGAAAATTCGTAATTTGGTTTTTAATTTGCACAATGTTTGAAACTTGGATTTGTATGATTTTTGAGGAGAATCAACTAAATGAGAAATAAATAAACTTGCCAATAAATCCGTGCACTCTAGTTATTGCATGCGGTGTACATGCCTACCTACAAGACATTCGAAGCAGCGCAGGGGCACCACACTGTATGTTTATATGCTCTCAATTGCATGAGCCCTTATTATCTTTAATTATAATATTTTGTTTTAACATATTGAGGCATAGCAACCACCTATGATAATTACCCACTCTGCGAGTAGTCAATTCAAATGTTAGGTCATTAAGAGATACTTTTCACTTTTCGACACGTATACGCAGCGTTGTCCATGCCATGCTTTTTCACGCCGGATAGCTTCGTTATGTTCCTCAAGTTAATTAATTATTATTTTTCCCTTAAAATATATACAAAACAACAGTGTGAATGCAAATAACCATGTTGAAATAACAAATTATTGACTTTTCTACGAAGCCGGCAAATGCTTTCAAAGTAAATGCACAATAAAAGTGGAGAGGTAGTCAAATTTCCTTTTAATGCACTAAGAATTTATTGTAAGCAAGTATTATACAATTAACTTTGATTTTCGTTATGTACTTCTCCTTGGTTTTGTTGTATTGCCGCTCTCTTCACTTCACATACTGTTGAACAACAAAATGCTAGAAGTAGCAATTTTTGTAGCAAGTCAAATTCCGTTAGTTAGTTTTTATTAGCTAAGAAATTCAAATACAGCAAGAAAGAATGTCCCATTTAACTTTGACCAACAAAAGTAAAAGTCTACGCGTCGCAAACGTCTCTCTACCGCTTGACTAGAAGTACAAATAGCTTTTCAACGCTTGGCTTCCGGTGCCTTGGCAGCCCTGTTGGCTAGACGGCCGCGCTGGTAGGCCAATGATTTGTTGGTCACTCAGGTTGCCAGCGGCGATGTTGTTGGTGTGGTAATGGTAATGACGTTGAATATTGGAATTTTCGACACCTTTTGGCTGGCGAGTTATAGTCTAAGTACATTTGGAAATCAGTTGTTGACCGGTAAGCGCAGTCAAAAGACGTCAGTCTGGTTGAAGTTAGCAAGAAAAGTCGTTATATTTACTGACAAGATAGAATAGCGTGTGTGTGCATTTGTACGTGTGGTAAATTAGAACACTATTAGGAAAAAAACCAATTTATTGAGGTGAAGTATTGACGGTGGGTTCTGTATCGAATGCTCGTCGTCGCCAGCAGAATCATTCAAGTTTATTGATTTTGTGAATAAATGCCATGTGAAATTTATACTATTAATTATGGCTAATGTATTGTCTATTTCGATCCATTTTTCTTCTGAGCTGTAGATTGCTATTGAAAAATGTCTCAAAAATCTTTTTTTCAAAAAATTTTGTAACTATTTGAAATCAAGTAAACCGCTATGATAAGCTTATATGCATTACTCTACAGTAGTTTTAACTTTCTCTAATAAAGCCACATTTTTCTTATTTATATTTTCAGTTCTACCAATGAATGGACAAACATCGAATCAAGGACGAAAACGTCGTGACGTAGATGGTATGACAACAAATTTTTGTTTAATTTTCTTAAGTAAAATTTAATATTCTTGCAAAATGAAGACTAGATGATAGAAACTTGAAGTGCTATGAATTGGATGTTGGCATTTTGCGAGATTTTATTTAAAACATATCGGTCAAGCTAAATGTGGTTAGAGTTGTTTTTTTCGATTTATTTCGCCGATGAATACATCTAAATGGTTCACTAATACACGAGTAAGCAAATAGCGACAGAAAATTTGACAAACAAATTGCAGTTACGCTAAAATTTTAATTCAATAAATTATTAGCGCGTGAAGCGCCTTGTTGATGTGCTTTCCTCAGGAGCCTCTGTTCGTTATCGCGATTCACTGCTATTTTTAAAGGTTTTGAATATCGGTGAAGGTACTATATATAAGTATATTTATATTTAAATAAATACTTCTTAGCCCGTTGAGTACAGGACACCTTCCAGACACCTTCCTGTTGCTACAGATTGCAGATTGCATGCCACATCGTGCTTTGGAAATCATTGAGACATTTTCAATCCGCATTCCCTATTTCATGTAGGTTGAAGCCTTTGTTTGATCTAAGTATTTGTATATGCGTGATGCACTTACAAGTGGCTTTGCGCTATGTTCTCTGCTGTATTTGTCATTTAATTCTGTCAGTAACTAAGTAAAATATGTAAGAACCTAATTTTAAAAATAAATTATAAAAGTTATTATATAATTATAATTAAAATTAATATATAATAATATATTAAAATTATAATTATATACAATTGGCGCGTACACCCTTTTTGGGTGTTTGGCTGAGCTCCTCCTCCTATTTGTGGCGCGCATCTTGATGTTGGTCCACAAATGGAACCTTTATAAGCGCACTAAATGGAGAATTTTATGAAAATTGGAGAAACACGTTTTTGTATTCAAATTGTCATGTCTTATGAATATATATAGATATTTATATTATAGACAAAATAAATTAAAAAAAGAGTTGAATTTCTGAAAAAGGAATATACGTTGCTACTGCTACTATTTTATATTATTTAAGCTTTATATTTATTTTTTTATATTTTATTATTTTTTCTTTTATTCATTAATGTTTAACAAAATTCAGAAGACACATTTAAGATATTAATTCAAAACTAAAATACAAATTTGACAATATTTAATATTAAAAAGTGTAGTTAAATTAAATCATCAACACAATAAGCCATTAAATTGCTAAAAATACATACAAATTACAATTGAAGCTTAACGAAATTAATAAGAAAACAAAGGTCGAAATCCAAAAAGATTGGGCAATAATTAAAGTCAGATAACGTTCTATCGAGTGGCGCATTGGCACTATATAATCTCCTACTAAAGACAACGCGAAAAATCTAGCAACGATGAAAATTTCTCCAAGGAACTTTGAACTGTATTTTTTCTAGAAGGACCGGTCAGTCAATTTGGGCATTAAAGAGATTACAGATATATGATACTGCCTGAAAGGTGCCCCTGTCACTTAATGGGAAGTTCTAATAACGGTTGAAATGGTGTTTTTTTGTTATAGTTTGGTTGTTTAATATCCGATATTCACAAAATCAATATGCGAGTATTCCAGTCCTGAGATGTGCTATATTTCGTGCTTATGCTAAAAAGTCATTTTCACGTTCTTGTGCAGATTACCAAGATTAGCATCCTGCAAGGCAAGCTTGAGGCTCTATGTTCCACCTAGCATTCACCTAGATTCCACCAAGAAAATAAATATATACATACATATAGAAGTACCCATTTTATTTTATCGAGCTAAGTACTTGAAATAAAATTCATTAAAAGTGTGCTGTTGAACTGTTTTGCAAAACTGATAAACAAAATACTTATACAGTTCCAAATTAAAGTTTTTTCTTATGGCGTCTGACCTGATATACTGGACACTGCCAATAAAAGTAAAAGCATTTTATTTACTGCACTGGAGTTTGTAGCCAAATTATCCCACCTTGGTTTTCTTAGAATGTCAACGGTTTTCTACTACTCGGAAATTTGTTGTTACCTATTTTGCTTCATCGTAAATCACTCATTCGTAGGAGTTGCAAGTGTTCTTTTTTCTAATTTTTCGCCAGCGCTCTTACTGTTGTGAATACGAATGATCTTATAGCCTAGAGCTTAGTCAAAAAAGGATGTCTCTCTATTGTGCTGAAACTTTAAGCAAATGTGATTTATTTATTAAAAAAATATAACATACTACCATTACCCAGTGGGCTTCGCACCACCATACATAAAATGTTTTTTTTTATATTGAATCATCTGTCGTGCTCCCCAATTGGTGTTTTATCGGCTTTTATTATGATTTTGAGTCCATCGGTGGGCATCAGATCGAGTGCCACTTTGAACAATTTCACCAATTCATTGTGTTGATGGAACATTGTTTGCAATTCATTCACGATTGATCTTCTCGTATTCGTCGAAATTGCACAGCGCTGATCTAATTCACGATTCTCATCACCAATAAAATATATTTGCAAAAATTGATGGTAACCATCTGGGAATGGTAGCAAAGACCCAGCTTTATGGTATATTTGACCTTGATTCTGTAAAGTTCGAGAAATATATGTAGATAACGGATCTGAATTTTTAAAAACATCGAACACAGGGACGGAACATAAATTAAATATGATATTGTTTATTCCAAACGAAGTAATAACCTTAAACGTCGGCATAAATCCATCTCTTATAATGTTTGCAGCTCCAAAAGATGTCATTTGAAAGCATGAATTGTATTTTTTAATGTTTAAGAGGAAATGCTTCGACGTTGGTGAATTGCCAAAAACCAATGAATGCAAAGGTTCTGGCGGAAGTTCTAGCACCGGCAATTTGACTTTCCCACCAGCACAGCACATACCAGGCGTTTCGTTTCTGAATTTAATTGCTTTGCAATGTATACATTCTATATTCATTTGGCCAATGTAGGCATGCATGCTGTAATCAATGGTTTCATCGTTATTGGAAGCCGCGCGTTCCATTTGACGTATATCATAAACGGACGTACGCCCACGACGGTTTCTTGGTGCTTCACTATTAACCGACTGATTTCTCCGTCTGTGTCGTTGTGTTTCCACTTCACTTCGTCGAACACGATCTTCTTCACTTTGTGATCTTCGATTTAACGCTGTAGCATTTGATTGACGTGAATGTCTGCCAATGTTTGCTCGTCTTGCACGTGGCATTCTTTCAGTACAGTATATTACTAATTGAATGTAAAAGCAAAACATTGAAAATTATTTCAAGTCATTTTGGACGAAAATATATAAAAATAAATTTAATTCGAAGTTCAATATGTGTACGTGGTTCAAACAAACACATGGTCAACACTCACCAAAAGTAAAGTCTGTTCGCAATATAAAAGAACTCAAAGCACATAAGAGAACTGTCAACTGAACTCCAACGACAGCAATTTAATATTAACATAATACACTTACAACCACAACAGTACAACAGAAACGCTCATAAGCGGCTGTGTATTTGCTGTTGTTTTTCCCATACAGACATTTCGTATGAGAGGAAACCATTACTCACATAAAATGTCATAACTCAGGAACGGCTGCACCGATTTCAAACACAAACCACCTCCTCAAAGATAGAAAAGAACTCTAAAATTTTTGTGTCCATCGGTTCGGCAGTTCTTGAGTTATAAGATTACCAAGGAAATGTAACTTCTTTTTATATATATAGATGAGTATAATACTTCCCAAATATTCTGTCAAAATTTCAAGATAATCAGAGAAAAACTTATGGAGATATAGATTTTTAAACGAAGGAGCTACAGCTCAGCTACAGAGACTCTAAACATCGGCTTGTGATCTTTGATTATTCAGGATTTTTCGTTGATATCTGGGTGTTGCTTCGCTATCTGAGAAGATGCATGCTTTTTATTTTTCTTTGCAGTTGATACTTAATACTCTACATGCCAACTCAATCTCTTGTATTTTTTGTGGAAGATGCCAGTATCGTTTAGCAGCCATGAAATGTGGGGCGTGAGCTGAGAAAAGTAGTTTAAAGTGCATGATTTTTGTGAATTGACTCAGAGGCCAAAGTACACTTGACAAGAGCTATTTGAAGGAATGTATAAGAGAGATAACTTTGCAGGGGGGATAAAGTTTTAAAATAAAACTATTGAATGTACATATAAAACGACTTCAAATATTGTACAATTTCTGTCTTCAGACTGATATAGTAGAATTTCACATAAAACTATTTTTCTACCTAAATTTTTTTTTTAGCCTATTTCAAAACATGTGGAATGAAAGTTCATTACAAAAGGTTAGAGTGTTCCACAGACAATTTTACTAGGGGCCAGCAAAAATGAAAAACACAAACATTATATTTGGGTGGTATAGATACGTGGTAAACACATTGGAAAGCTCAATTGGTATGGAAATCAACTTTAAACCTATTGAACTTAATAAACAAAATAAGGAGGATTGCTTGAAAATATGTATTTTTAGTAAGGCTGATGTGAGAATAACAACCCCATGTGCCAAAAAATTAGATGTTTTCGGAAAATGCTAACATTTTCAAAAGAAAAACTTTTAATTCAGTTATATTAGTTAACTATTTAAAGAAATATAAAATACGGTTTTGATATTACAAGCAAATGCACAGAAAAGTAGAAGAAATGCTTTCCTGTAAAATTTGGTTCTTGGCACATATCAAAATACCCCGCAAAGGGGTCGGTACGCAGTTTGAAGTTTGATTGAATTTTTGATTTTTCACTAAAACTAATACACTAGAACTTTCACCAAAGTGCTGCTATTGGTGAAACAAAATTCAAATAATTAAAACCTGGTACTAGGTAAGGCGTGCTAATAAAACGAGCATAATATTTTTGAATGCATTATTTAAAAATGCTATTGAACGCCACAGTTCAGTTCATTCTAAATTTCACTAAAGATTGAGCAGTCATCTGCATAGGTTGGGGATACGGAGCACTGATACCAAATATTTTTAAGACCAATCTCCGGAAACTCCAACACATCTTCTGCCCGAATGTGATTTTATAGTGGGAATAATGATTAGATATATCGGGACGATGCGCTCGGAAGAAAGTCACTTACGCTCAGCCCAATCCAGCTCCATCTTAAGTTTATTCAGAGAGCTAAGTGTGGATGAAGAAATTTGATGTGTAGAGAGCACAAAAGACAATGAGGTCGTGCATATCACATTTGTATTCATTTATTCATTCCAAATTCGTATATTAATAAAGTATTAAGTCGCAATTAAAAATTGTTCTTGAAATGTTCTTGATTGCCATTACGTGCTTGTTTGAATATAGTCTTTTGACTATGCCTGGTTGACCAGCCAGGTAAACCGACCTTGAGCTCATAAAATAAGCGTACGAAAATCTTCTTTACTTTGCTAATATTGACTGAAATGCCTGTTGATAATTTTATTTTCAGTTGATTATTTAAATTCCAGCTATCGTAAAAACGGGTGTTTTTTTGGGAGTGGGCAGTGGCATCTAAATAATGAATATATTGAGGAAATTTTTTTATTTTCAGTTTTTTTTTTAGATATATACTAAATCGATGGTAAAAAGTGTGGAGTTGAAGATTATTTCAGTTCACCAAGAATATATTTCTCAAAAATCAATATAGGTTGACCCCCTTTATCTGACATTGTCATCCCGAGTGCCAGTCAAGCTGCATTTAGTGGTTTAATCTCAAATGATATAAAATCAATACTGCTCCTATTTAAACTAAAAACTTAAAATATGGTTGATTTTAGCGCCACTGCTACAGTCTGACTTATGCTTCTTACATGCGATGATATTTCGAGACGACGGGAAAATAATGTGCCATCCATTTAGCCTGATCACGTAAATTACCTATAGCTAAAAATTATTTTTGAACTTCTTAAAAGTAGAATTAGTATTAGACAGAAGATTGTCATCAAGTGGCTGGAAGGGCAGAAAAGAGTTTTAAGTGCTGCATACCAATATCTCTCACATCTATTAGTTGCGATAGTACTTAGCAACAGTTAAAACATTGTTTTTGTTAAATTATATTTACGGCAATTCCGTAATGTTATTCATTTATTCATTTTTATTTTCAAAAACAACAGCTGCACTGATGAATTTATAATTTTAATATGGCTTAAAGCTTAAATATTCACATGACTAACGTAAAGCACAATGGAAAATAAGTCATTATGGCAGTGCAAGCTGGAATAAATACATTTTATATGAATTATATTGTTGACATAAATAATAGACACGACTTAGCAACTTTTTTCCAATAATGGTTGAAAACATTGTTTTAAATTGAGCACATAACCGGAATAACGGTTAACGGTTGTTTACATACACAACATTTAAATGGTGGTTAAGTTTTCAGCGCCGGTGTGGATTTTGAATAAAATACATTTTTTTTAAAAAATGATTGTCGTTTCTCTTTATTATGATAATATTGGTATGGCTCAATTCCGTATGGAACAAAATATTGGCCAAATGGTTGCCGGGCCTTCGGCGGCACACCTCCATCCGATGGTCCAAATGTTCGATGACGCTGAGGCATTCTATGCCGTTATTGTGCCGAATTATCTCATCCTTTAGCTTTTGAATTATTGCTGGCTTATCGACGTATACCCTTTCTTTCAAATAATCCCAAAGAAAGAAGTCCAACGGTGTCAAATCACATGATCTTGGCGGCCAATTGACATCGCCGCGACGTGAGATTATTCGGACATCAAATTTTTCGCGCAAAAGAGCCATTGTTTCGTTAGCTGTGTGACAATCCAATTCTTCCAATTCGGGCCATAAAAAGTTCGTTATCATCTCACGATAGCGAACACTATTCACAGTAACCGCCTGACCTTCCTGATTTTGGAAAAAATACGGCCCAATGATGCCGCCGGCCCATAAACCGCACCAAGCAGTCACTCTTTGTGAGTGCATTGGTTTTTCGGCAGTCACTCTTGGATTATCATTCCCCAAATGCGGAAATTCTGCTTTTTGGACGAATCCACTGAGGTGAAAATGTGTCTCATCACTGAAGATGATTTTCTTCGAAAATTGGGTCATTCACTGTTGTCATTTTCTGCCACCATTCTGACCATTGACGATGCTTGAAATGGTCAAGAGGCTTTAGTTCTTGAGTCAATTGCACCTTGTAAGCGTGTAAATGCAAGTCTTTATGCATAATGTTCATCAACGACGAGTGTGAGAGGTGCAATTGTTGGGCACGTCGACGAGTTGAGGTGGACGGCTTTCCAACCACACCATCGCGAACAGCAGCAATATTTTCTGCAGTACGAGCTATACGAGCATGCACTGGTATTTTCACATCTCCTACAGACCCGGTTTGCTCAAACTTTTGCACAATTTTTCCGATTGCACGCACATTTGGACGATTAAATTGACCGAAAAAATCTCGAAGTGCGCGATATGCATTTTGATTTGAACACCCGTTTTCATAATAAGCTTGAATAACTTTAACGCGTTGCTCGATTGTGTATCTTTCCATGGTTCAAATTGAATTAGTCTGAAATTGAAAAATGTTAAATGAAATGCAGAAAAACTCTTGACCTTTAGGTGTGGTTTACATTCAACATCGGCCCTTGATATTTAACCACTCTTTATAAGCCAAGTAGGCTTGATGTTTAATTTAAGTGCATAGAAATGAATATTTGAGCAGTTGCGCTTGAAAAAAACTTTATAGTTTTTTACCTTATGAGGTAAATATTTGATTTTCAAAGCCTCGTAACTAAAGTAAGCTAGGATGTAAGAAATTTAAAGTTCAAATTTTCATTTTATTTTTCAGTTTTTTTCGAAAACCAAAAACAAAATGTTATTCTTCCAAAATTTCATTCACCCAATAAGTGAGTAAAAAAACTTGGGAATTGGGGAATAAGCTTTCGTATAATTTGGACGGCATCTGAAAAATTACATTTGAAAGTAGTAAAAAAAAGGAAACTGCTTAGCGACGTCGTTTTTCATATTCTACGTAAGCTCACGGTAATCCGGGGATAGCTTTGTTTAACGCTTGTCGATATGAAATGAGTACGAATGCTGCTATACGTTAGTTTTATCATACTCTTGATGATTTATAGTAACTATTGCGAAAAACAATACTATATTAAAAAAAAAGTTTTGCTGTGGACCATCTCATGTTGTTGCACCTTTTGTGAGGGTTTTTGTATACTCCCTTTGACAAAAAATTTCATAAACTCTTCATTTTTGCAACATTTCTTCATACCGGAATCCAAATTATATTAAAAAGTTGAACAGAAAGTACGTTTTTGTAAATTTTTTTCCAGGTAGAGTTCGTAGAGGGATAAAATAAATATTTGCAATTATTCACTTGAAGTTCCTTAATATTTAATAATACGAGTATTAAGGACAAAAATGCCCATATGAAGCAACTTATTGATTAACTACAACAAATGCGTACAAATAACCCGTTTCAATAGTCTTCTGCTAATTGAAATCAAAGTTTATATTATTGATAAATTTCCTCTTGCGAGCAACCATCTATTCATTTTCAACCGTGTATTCATTTTCATATAAATACATAATTTAACCCTCCACATTACGCAAGCATATAAGTGACTATTAGAATTTACCAACTAACACTTCTTCCTTCATTCCGCATATCTTATATTTTATGGCATATTTGACCTTTCTTCTATTCTTTCAAATACTGCGGGAAACATGCCAACTGCGTTTCCTTTTAGTCAAGAAATTCATTTTTAAAAAGCTAATGGTATATTTCAATTAGTTAAACTGTCAGTTGTGTTCTAAGTGGTGCGGTATTGCATGCGAACATTTTAATTTTAAATGACACGGTGCGAGTGGCAATTAGAATTAGATCGAATCGAAAAATATAAATGTAACGAAAGAGTATGAAACTTGTTTGGTAATAAACGAACTGCTAAGTACAGATGGGAAAAGAGAGTGGCCTTGCACGGCGTATACGTAACTATTTCTCTTAAGTTTATTAAAAAAATAATATATATCATGGTATTTGCGCAACCATGGACTGTTTGACGATTGTTTGAACGACAGTTAATCCCGTTAGAAAAATGTAAAAACACCAATATAATTTTATAAAAATATAATTTATGCAACAAAAAGTACCACATAACGCAATGTTTTAAACTTTGTACAAAATCATTCAACATTTTTTGAAAATTTCAACTTTAAAAACATAAACTGTTTTACCAGAATTGTCGGAGTACTGTTCGGCTTACCATATTCATGACCTAATAAATTTTAGTATTAAAAGGGCAGGTTTCAAGTGACTATAAAATATCGTGGACAGTTGGTAGCGTTTCTTATTGACGGTAAAAACAGAGTAAGCAGTTATTACTAGGGGTCATATCAGCTGTGGAAGGTGTTCTTCACGAAGATTTTCAATCGGTATGCAGGACAATCCCCATATACCAGCAAAACATAGCCCAAAATTCTTTTTCCGTGCGTAATATCTCTTCTTCAACGAGCAAATATTGAAAATTATTCAAAAATGCACTGGAGTGGACCCAATAGGAGTGTGCACTGGATGAACTAGATGTGTTCCCAGCAATTATATATGTAGGTGCTGCTTCATGAACTAAAAGAGGGCATGCTGTAAAATGCTGTACTCTAAAGCGTGGAGTATTGCATTTTATAAAGATAAAATCAGCCGAGATATATTCCTGGAGATTTTCAGACTCCTGTGAATCAATAAAGGTGAATCGCAATTTAAGATATTAGAGAATGATGAAGTTGTTTTAATTTATGAATTTTGGTATGCGTTTATAAAAAACTATTAACTAACTCTTACCACCCACAACCGAACGATCAATTCTAATGTCTACATTGAACAACTAACGAAATTAAACAATGCAGTTGAAGAAAAGCGACCCGAATTGACAAATCAAAAACGTATTGTATTCCATCATGACAATGAAAGGCCACACAAATCTTTGGCCACTCGGCAAAAATTATTGAAGCTTGGTTGGGATGTTTTGCCACATCCACTATATAGTCCTGACCTTGCACCATCTGATTACTTTTTGTTTTGAGCTTTACAAAACTCCTTGAATGGTTAAAATTTCAATAATGAGGATGATGTCAAATCGTACCTGATTCAGTTTTTTTGCTAATAAAAACCAGAAGTGTTTTGAACTGCCTGGGATTATGATGCTGCCTGAAAGATGGCAAAAGGTCATTGACCAAAATGGGCAATACATTATAGAACAAAGCTATTTAGTTCCATGAAAAATTGTCTTTGATTTTCTGAAAAAAAACCGCAATTACTTAGTTGCCAACCCAATACAGCGGATGATTTACAATCCTCGGCGTCGTAGCTGCAGTTGAAGGCGTAAAGGTCAGGATAGAGATTTGCATCAATCAAAACACTTTTTAATAGATTATTTTAATTTTAATTTTAATTTTTATTTAATATTAAAAAATATGGCCCTCTCTTACTATAAGCGACTGTGTTTGAGGATAAGTTAAAAGTAAAAAAAAAAATGTCTAAAATTATTTTGTTGTATTAAAATTGAATGAGCTATAAAACAGTATACTCATATGTTGATGAAAGTATTATGAATTTTTCTAATTTACATACTAAGTTTATTTTTTATTGAAATTTTTTTAAAATTAAATTAAAAGCAATTAAATATCGAAATTTATACCCACAAAGAGTGTGTGGATTTTTTTGTACCGGCTCGGTAAAGGTTCTTTGCGTTGAAATCTTCATTGGTGGCTTGTTGAAGGTGCTAATTGCGGCACATCCAGTAGAACATTGAAAAATAAAATATTCGCATGAAGTACTACAAAAAGATACAAGCCAAAGTAATAAGAATTAAATATACCAGACTTTCAGAAAACATATTTTTTTCAAATGAAATTTAAAAACACATTTTTAATGGGAGTTCGTTAGCTATTGGTTGATTTAATGATATTTTCCAAATATTGCTCGAGTATCTTTTTTATTCGAACCGCTAGAAATTAAAGTTTTGCCATTTTCTTGTTCTTCTTCAATTCTCTTCTCCAAAGTCAATTTAATGCCGATCTTTCACTTAACCCCTACCAAAAGAGGCGCCATGTTTCACGTTTCTTCTACCATTTTTTGAAAACTGGAAAATTTTGTAGTGTATGGTGTTGCATAATAATATATTGCATTTGTGTTGAGGTGCCCCCATCAGCACTGCTGATTTAGCGAAAGATTTCCAAAGGAAACATTCAAAATTAATTTGCCAGCACTTAACCACTTAAAGAAACTACTGCAGGAAATTCTCTTTATTTTGGCAAATTTATACAGGAAATCGCATGCCAACATGCCACAAGTATAGAGTTACGAACAAAAGGGAAAACTTGAAAATTGATTATGATGATGAAAGTGTTTTCGAAAAAAAAAATTAAGCAAACTACATTAAACAGTTTGTGAAAGTTGCCATTTTCCAAATAAGAGGTTAATTGAATTTTTTGACACACCTCGCATTCTCTCTTTTTCACTCCACAGAATTCGCCGTGAAATTATCTACTATAAGAATATGGATGCACGAAAAGGATATTGGCAAGCTGACGCGCATCTTGTGGGCGGGCCAAGGCAGTCGATTGTCTCAACAGGCGAGCACAAATCCGCGTGTCAAGCGATTTTTGGCAGCCGTGCCGTATGTTATGGTGAGTTCGATTGCGGTATAGCGGGTTAATAACAAAAAAAAAAAAAACTAGAATAAAAAAATAAAATATGAAATAAAATAGAAAATTTCCTGCTTCTTTTTAAATATATTTTATTTCCTTTTTGCGAGATACTAGTGACATTTTCTACAAAAATACATTTCAACTCATACTGTATGCACTCAACTCAATTGCCTTCTTAATATTTTTAGAATTCGATCAAGGATGTGCATCAGGCCGTCGTCGATAATAATTTGGAAACGTTACAAGCGAAAATGGAGCCACCGGTGCCGCCCGCCTTAATCACCTGCCGCGATGCGAATGGCCTCAATCTTGTACATAAAGCAGCAGGTCTTGGTCACACTAAGATACTTGAGTATCTGATTGGCATCTGGCCGGATGGCATTACAGAGACGGATATAACTGGCAAAACGCCACTGCACTGGGCGGCCAGTCACAAAAATAATATGCGCTGCTATACGCTGCTGACGCAAGCCGGCTGCGATGAGGAGGCCATGGATTATGTAAGTGGATAATATCTGCTGTTATTACACATACCGCATACTGTCTGCACCGTTACTTACGTCTCCGTAATTGCGTGCCATGCACGTCAAAGTGTCGTGTTGTAATTGAAAATAAAATTGCATTCGAATTTGAATTGTGTTCTTCAAATTTCTCAATTTCTGCTTCTTCACTTTCATTTGTATATTTTTAGAAAATGAAATCGCCTACTTATTATCGCCACAAGCCACATGAAATCGAGCGTGCGTTCTTGGTTTATGTGCCAGAGGCGCCACGCGTTTCACCAGATGTCGCCACCGATTGGGAGGCATTGAGTGAGGATACCGGTGATGGTGGCAAGGTGAGTTGTTTGTTAGCTTGTGAATCTATTACGGAATTTCGTTTAAAAGTTTTAGATTTGTCAATAACTATGATATGTAACTACTCGTATGTGTATCTATGTATTTATGCATGTACGCATTTGCGTTTTTTTATGGTTGTTTTCCCCCTCCTTCTTCCTATTGTGTACGTTTTAAACAGAAACTAGATATTAAAATACCAGATACGAATGGTATTCATGGTCGCACCACTGACGACAGTATTGAAAATACATCCGAAGTAGATTTGAATGATGGGTGAGTATTTACGTTGGTTGTGTAGTAAGTTGGTAGTTGTAGTGAATACCAAGTAGAGAGTAAAAATATTTTAAACAAATATGTTGATTTTTGGAACTTTAAATTAAAGTGTTTAAAACTGAAGCACATCATTAAGGAAATTGTGTATATATTTCACGACTTGGGTACTTGCAAAAACCTTGGAACTTTGATCGTAATTACAATAACAACACATGCATAACTATCCATGGTACTAGGCAGGCAGCAATCAAGGCTCTCAACTCTTTCTAGGTAGCTTCAAAACTGGTGCTTGGATGTCTTGATAAGATGAACATCTTAGGGCAGAACAATTCTATGCATTCCAGAGTACATAGAAATTACTGCCAACGAAATAAGGGCCTCCCCATTTTTAGATTGAAAGCCATTTTCGCAATCAAAATCAATCATAAAAAAATCGATTTAAAAATTGTAACATCTGGTACTAACTAACACCTGGTTAAACATCTTTTACTAGAGAACGAAATAAAGCTCAATAAATTAGGATACGTATTAAATTCTATTGAGAAAATGGGGCTCACACTTATTCTGAATCCATGAAGTGGGCAAAATAGATTTTTCCAGACGCAGTGCTTTTCTTTGTAAGAAGCTGGAATTTTTCCTAAAACAACATACATTAATTGTGGAGGAAAAAATTGGAATTCATTACCTTTTTAAGTTTTAAACTGTTAAAGTTTGGATTTTTTAATTAAATTAATCTGCAAACTAGCAAGTTATGTGTGATTATGTGAAAGGAATTCTATTTGGTGGAATAACGGTAAATTTTAAATATCCAGAAAACATGTCGATTCTACTTAGGAGTTGGACAGTAACACCCGGTGCGAAAAAAAATTGAACTTTGTGAGCCAGTGCCTTTATATTGTATTGTTATATGACTGTTGATGATGCAACCTAATTTTTACTAAATAAATATTGCTTTCAAGTTAAAAGGCAATATTTATAGTTGTATTAGTACAACTAAAATTGTGTAACCTTCCACAAAAAACAAAAAAAAAACAATAAATAAATAAAAATGTAAATAAAAATTTTCTAGAAATCTTTGCTTTTTAAGGGGACAGATACCTATAAACGGCCATATTTTTCGTGATTTTCATTAAAATTATTTAAAATGAAGAATTAAATATATTTTTTTCAAAATTGGCATACAGTTTATTTATACATTAAAGTAATATACCTTTTTTTTTAAATTTATTCATTTAAAATGGCGGATGCACACTCAATTCTTCCAGGAAGGTCGCAGCGGGGCTTCTCAATCAGCGGGCATTGTAGCATCGGCGTCAGTGACCTGTATACAAAAAACCAAATTTTTTTACTTTATTAATGTCATAATTCCTATATGAATTAAAAACAAATAAAAAAAATTCGCGGAATAAAAGGCTTCAAAAAAAAAAAAGGAATTTTGGGGCGAATTTTCCTACAATTTTTGCTTCGAAAAAAATTTTTTTTAATCCATGTCGATCAATAATCGATTAATAAATTTTCGAGTTATCGTGTACGCCAATTCTAAAAATTTATTGTTTTGGGAAAAGTGCGTCTAAGGCTTGAATACATAACTATACCTCTCCCAGAGCTCGAACGCAAAGAATAGAGTCGTCATAGTTGACGATCTATAATATAAGAAATACATAAATTTTCGTTCTAAAATTTTTTTGACATTTTCTTAAAGGGTTATATAATATTAACATTTTACGAGAAAACAAGTTTTGTTTTTCGAAATTTTACAGGTATCTGTCCCCTAAATTTTGTGAGCTCAGGTCTGCTTAACAATAAAACACTAATTAAAAACAAAAAAATTAAATAAAAATGTGGTATAGCTGTCACGTTCGTATGAAATAAAATGCATTAAATGAAAGATTTATGAAAAATATGTAATAACTAATTTCAAAATTTACTGAAGTGATCAAAATTTAAAACGAGCGCATATCATGATACCATTTTCATATTAAAAGTTGAGTTGCAGCGCCCTTCAAATATATTTTTTTATTACTAAATTTGTTCTAAAGCGTTTTTCAATAGGTGCGCTTAAACTTTTTTCCGATAGGGAGGGCAAACGACGCAATATTTTTTATTTTTCGCTTGTCATTTGTAAACTTCATTAGTATATGGAACGCTACACACTTGAGCAACGATTGCAAATCGTGCAAATTTTTTATGAAAATAATCGTTCTGTTGCTGCTACTTTAAGAGCATTACGGCCATTTTACGGTCCATGGTGATGAATCTCACTTTTGGCTCAATGGCTTTGTCAACAAGCAAAATATGCGTTACTGGGCAGAAAGCAATCCACACATGATTCATGAGGCACCGTTGCATCCCGAAAAAATCACTGTTTGGTGCGGTTTACATGCCGGCGGCGTAATTGGCCCATATTTTTTCGTTGACGAGAACGATCGCCACGTTACTGTGAATGGAAATCGATACCGCGACATGATAAACGATTATTTTTGGCCGCAATTGAATGGTATGGACTTAGACGACATGTGGTTTCAACAGGACGGGGCCACAAGCCCCACAGCACACGCTACAATTGATTTGTTGAAGAGTAAGTTCGATGAGCGCATTATTTCCAGAAATGGACCGGTCGAATGGCCGCCGCGCTCGTGTGATTTGACGCCTCTAGACTATTTTCTTTGCGGTTATATGAAGTCATTGGTCTACAGTAACAAGCCGGCGACGGTTTGTGCGCTCAGAGCCAATATTGAACGCGAAATTGCTGGAATTTCGGCCGATTTATGCAAAAGAGTGGTCGAAAATTGGATTCAACGATTAGACTTCGTAAAACGTGCACGCGGTGGTCATGCAAAAGAAATCGAATTTCATACTTAAATGTATATGTTCAAACTCGATAATAAAAAAAAATTAGTTAAAAAAGTCAAACCGTTTGTGTTGCATTCAAAAAAAAGTTGAAGCGCTCTTACTGAAAAACGCTTTACTTTTTCTTCAAAATGTTTTATTTTATACTTATATATATACCTAATATCAAATGGTACATTTTTTTAATATAATAACTAAAACAAAAAGAAGAATTAGGTAGGCTTTGTTTTCCATAAGGCCATTCGTTTCATACCCATATACTAACATTTAAAATAAGTTTTCATTCACAACTATGTGGCTGCTGAAAAATATTAAAAAAAAAGTCTAAATTATGAAAAAGTCTCCAAAAATTAACATATTTTGCACTTACCCTATCATTTATAAAGAAATTTTATTTCACTCAACTGAATTTTATCGATTTTAAATACTCGTAGTAGAGAATAGAGCTTTTTGATTTTTAAGACAGAGTGAAGAAAGCTCTTTAGCTAACGCAGTAAATGAGTAAAGCAACAATTTTTAATAAACTTTATTTTTCATGTAGAGCATTTGGATGAATTTTTGTATAACAAGTAATTATTTTCCTAAAAACACTAAAATCACAATAACACATACACCCACATAAAATCGATCACTAAACATTTCACGCCACAAAACATAATCATAAAGCATAAGCGCCACGGACGAGGAGCAACCTGCCACGCCTCTAACCAATGGCAATGGTAGTGACACAGTGCCACAGACACCAGTGAAAGATGACAATGCACCGACAGACGAAGGTGACGAAGACACGCAGGAAAATGGAGAAGCGGAAGCTGTTAATGGTAATGGCAGTGCCAGTGACGAAGTTGATGCTGATACTCAAATTGATATTGAGGCCGAAGCTGCTGATGACGCTGAGGCTGCGGCAGAGGCCGCTGATCCTGAGGTAGAAATAACTGAAGAGGAGGTAAGTTGAACATTTCTACCTAAACATTCATATGTACGAACATACAATTGTTTAAACATTTACACTGAGAATCAACTGCTTTCGAACTTAAGCTAAAAATGCACTATGCCCACTGGATGTTTATTGTTTTAGAGAGTTGCAAGCGTTTGTTGTAAATACCAAACACAAAGAAAAGCTGAATTAGTTTGCTATTGTTGTTAATTTGATAAATGTTGCAGCTATGCGCACTTATGTATGTACTATGCACATGAAATTCTTGCATATTTTCTTATGCACAATTGAAGTTTTAAAAATTGGCAGCAGTGTTTGGCTTGCTTCTGAGCTAAAAATTTTCTTTAAAAATGCTTCATTAAAAAACAGTAAGAAACCAGATGAATAGAAATTGATTTGAAGAATTGAATTAGTGAATTATTTTTTAGTTTGGAACTGTCAAAAGTAAGCCATTGTCGGTCTTGATGCGTCTTTCTATTTTTTGGTACTTTTAATATATTTTGGAATATTTGTATGTTTTTGAAACTATACACATACATACATATAACCTTTTCTGTTCAACATATTTTTCCATTAAGTATTTTTGTGTTTTGCCAGCGGCTTCAATCACTTTTTTACATAAATATATCTGTTGGCTTGAAATGAGTTATTCTTAATTTTTATGTTAATTTAATAAACATTTAGGAAAAGTTTGAATTTTGAAAAAAAAAAAGAACGAAAACATTTGTTTTTTTGGCTTGTGTAAACTCAAACAAACAGAAAGATATCAGTCGACAATTGTTTACTTTTGCAGACTAATATGAAAACTTTAAATGAAACGACTGCAACAACAACCACAACAACAAATGGGAGTGATGAGCATGCGGCAGATGGTGAGAGTGAGGCGAATGAAACGACAGAAATGAGCAAGGGCACGGCTGAAAGCGGGAGCACTAGTGTTGTGGACCACGAAGTGAAAGAGAAAGATATAGAAGAGGCGGAGGAAGCAAAGGAGGGGAAAATTGAAATTGAAGAAGAAGCAACAAGTGAAAGTATGAATACGAATGGCGAAAAGAATGATAAGAAGCTTAACCCTGAAGAAAAGGAACTTGAGGAAGAGTACAATGTTGCTGAAAGCCAATCGGAAAGCAGTAAAGAGGAAATGGAAAAAGAAGCTAGTAAAAATAGTAATGATGAAGTAGCAAAGACAGACGCGCAGGATATTGAACCACGCATTGGCGGTGAGAGCGAAGAGGTGGAAGAAATCAAAGAAGTGACACTGAATGGAGAAAACCAGGTGGATGACGCAAGTCAAGAAGAAGTAACTGCAGAAGTGGACAGCACTGAAAAAGATGAGACAAAATTGAGTGAAAATATAGGCGATGAAGGAGAGCTAGAAAGCGGTGTAGTTAAAGGAAGTAAAGAAGTTGTAGAAATAACGAAAGAAAGTAGTGAAAAAGAAGTGCTAGCTGAGGAGGCAAAGGTATTAGAAGAAATAAGCAAAAAAGTGGGCGAAGTAGAAGAGGAAGTGAATGCAGAAACAAAATTAGGTATAGCAGAAAATTATAAGGAGGGGGCTGAAAAAGAAGAAGAGCGAGAAATTGAAATAACTAATGAGCCCAATGAAAACGAAAAGGAAAGTGGAAATGGAGAGGAAAATGGAAATAAGTACGTAGAAGAAAGGGGAAATGAAAATGAAAAGGAAAGTGACAACAAAAATGAAAAGGAAGATGAAAATGAAAATAAAAAGGGGGATAAAAATGAAGAATTGAAAGCTTATGAAAAAGGAAGTGAAATAATTGAAAAAGAGTATGTAGAAAATACAGATAACTTAAAAGAAAATAAAGGTGGAGCTGAAACTTCGTATAATAAAGCACAATCCGGCGAAAAAGAGAAAGAAGAAGGCTATAAAAATGAAAAAGAAAATGAAGATGAAAATGACAAATTAAATGAAAAATTAAAGGAAAAATTGGATGAAAAAGAGAAGACATCCGAAACGCCGCCAAAGAGTGCAGAAACTGCTGAGGATAAAACTGATGCTATGAACGTAAACTTAGATGAGTATAAAAGTGAAGATAAGAGTGATGGAATATTTGCGAAAATGAAAGAAAGTATAATTGAAAACAACAATACAGAAAAAGAAGCTGCAACAAAATCTACCCAACAACACAGCGCACAACTAGACACATTAAATGCTAAAGACGATGATAGCAGTAATCAAAATGAGGATTTAGAAACAACAAAGCAACAAGAAGCACTCAACAAAGTAAACGATAAGACTGAAGAGGATGTGAAGAACGAGATAAACCAACAAGTTGGAAGTATGGAGGAAGATACAATTAAAAAAAATGATATTGGAGCAAAAAAAGAATCGCTCAAGACAAATGAAGAAAAACCGTCAAGCCTTGATAAAGTAGAAACAATAAGTGATGCAAATGATGCATTTACTGCGAAAATGCCACGACTAGCCACAGCCAAAGTGACGCGGGGTAGGCGAAATGGTAGCGCAAAACGGAATGGCAGTGGAAAACGAAATGGTAGCGGCAAGAAGAAAAGCGATGCGTTGATCGAGGATGAAAACGAAAATGAAGACGACGATGATGAAGATGAAGATGAAGATGAGGTACAATATGGTATGCTTTAAGGGCACAAAAACCAACAGTTGATACAATTCCATAAACAAAACGCCTTAAAATTTTAAACTACCAAAATGTTTGAGAAACAGCACACAACTACTAAGCAAGCATAGAGCTACGGAAACCAACTAGACAACATGCATACATACTTAAATACATAGATATTTAAATTTTTCAAATTTTGAATGGAAAGAAAAATACTGTTTGCAGTCACATTGTACTTCTTATCACAACTATTCATTTACTGAGACATTAAGTAGTTTAGCGTTTAAAGGTGTTGCTTGTCCTTTTTGAGATATTAAAAAAAAAAAAACTAAATCTAAATCATATATTAGTAGTTGTATTGTATGCGCAAGCAAAAGTTTCAAATTGTAAACAAAGTATTAATTATAAAAAACAACCCTGTATTCGTTTATACCCACTTACTGAGATTGTGAAACCAACTGTAATAGTTCTTGTGATGTATGCTGCTTTAACGAGTGTAGCTAATTTCATATACGTACTGTAGTAGCCAAAGCACTACTCTAGCTAACTATCTTATACCCATTACAATATTAATAAAATAAGATTCTATAAAAATTCTTTTTTTCCAAAATTTAACACACACCAATCGGATTTATGTATATGCAAAAGTTGTAGCCAACATTTGAGAGAAATCTTTAATAATATTTGAATTTACGCAATTACATCTATGAAATATTTCATTTTAGCCGTTAAGTGCAAAATATTGTATGTGCAAAATGAATTAATTTAGTTACACGAATACACTTAGAAAACTGTGTAAGATAAAAACACTTGAATTATTAATATATGTAAACGTTTGAACTGAATTAAAAGTGTTTTGTAATCGCATCACGACATCTTTTTCCTGTAGAGTACACTTTTTGTTAGAATATACCTTTCTTTTGTTTATTTACACTTCACCTGCACATCTGGTAGACATTCTTCTTCTTTAAATGGATGATTTTTCTATGCGTGTCGTGGGGATAACGAGACAATAAACATATACATATACGAATGTAGGTAGGAAATTTGGTGAGTATCAGTTGTGCGAGTATGAGTTTATTTAAGAAGAGCTTAGCCGCACTCAAACTCCATTTGGACTATTATTCAACCATTCAGAGCCAAACACAGCGAGAGCAGTCGGATAAAAAAAAGGTTTCCATTAATAGAGCTCATGAGATCCGCTGGTGCAGTACTGACATTTACAAAATCGCTAAGTGTTTTATTTCATTTAATTTATTTATTTAAGTCTATGATGACAAGAACCTTAGAATAGTGGCGCATTTCTCGAATGGAAAAGAGAGCTTGGCATAGCAGAATTTAGGTCGAGTAGTCTGTAGATACTATTTAACGCAGTAAGAGTTCTCGTAATAGGGGATAAATTATAGTAGTTTGATTTGACTGTTTTGATGTTACTTGGATAGTAATATCGTAAAGTTTTGTGAAGAGCACTAAAACCAATCTCTTCAAGGACGTCGTTACAATTAACAGAGCCACAAATAACAACAAAAACAAACGACAAAGTCTGAAGGGTACGTCCACTGGCAAGAACTCCAGATGTATTAGCATGCACGCAGCATTGTAGGGTGGTGGTGGATCAGATAAATTAAAAGGTTGCAGAGCGTATCGAATAAAATTTCGTTGACTACTTTCAACTCTATTTGAGTAAGAGACATAAATAGTATTCCAAATCAAAGTTGCACATTCGAGCTTAGAAAGAACTAAGGAGTTATATAAAATGTTTCTGGTATAGGGGTCATTAAGGACCGAACTTCGATCATTTTTTGACGGTGAATAAAAAAAAGCTATTGATATTTTTACTATCCATTTTTTTATCATTTATTTATTTATATATTAAGAGCACACAAAACGAATTAAAAAAATTCAAGGAATTATGCGTCCTTGAAGTGGAAGGGGAAAACAAAAGGCAGTGTTCTCGTCGTCACGATTTCTAGCCTTGTGGTCATCTGGAAAAAAACAGATTACAAATTCTTAATTAATATGAATGTCATTATCGTATGACGCAGAAAAAAAGGGAAACAATTTTTTTCATTAAATGGCGGCTACTCAAAAATTGAGCTCGATTTTTCCCAAATTTTTAAGCTTTCTCGAATTGTTTATACTTATTAAAAAATTGAAATTTCCAGTTTTTCGTGCTTCATCCGATAGAGATATGTTTAAAGAATATTCATGATAAACTTCAAGCAAATTAGTTGATTTGAACTTGAGATATCGGGCCGACCATATCGAAAGAAATAGTTTCGAGAAAAAACAGGTTTGAAGTTCGCCGTCCGCTCAAACCCGTCTAGCTGTCGCGTCACTAAAATAGTTGTAACTTCGAAAATTATTCGAATTTTGAAAAATCCTTTTAGGGAGATATTTTTGAATACTTAAACTATCGAATTTTGAAAAACAAATTTTCGACTTTTTCAAATTTCTAGACTAGAATACCCCCTTAAGGGGTAACACCACTGTAGAAATTTCAAAAAATTGATTTTTTTTTATAAGCTTAAAAAATTCTTTGAACCTTTTAAAATACAGAAAAAAAAGTTTTATACGTTACCGAAGTTTATTTCATAAATATTTCAAGCTTTTAACCAAGCGTTAGTGACTGCTACCTAACGACTTCTCCAAATTTCCAAACTTTAAACGCGTTTTTCTCAAAACACGTTTTCTGAAATTGGCACGCAGCATAACTCAAACAATTTTAAATATTTTTAATCAGGTTTTTCACTACGTCTGTATAATAACCTTCTTAAGAGAAGAGCGTAGGGGATTTTCGATAGATTAATTTAAACGATTGTTATAATTATTTAAGTGCCGTTTTTTTAGTCCAAAATAGAGTTTTTTCCTTCAAATGCTTGCCAATTCCACAAAAATAAATATTTTTTAAATCCCCTACGTGTTTCTCTAGCTATTCTTATCTAGATTAAGAAAAAAAATGTTTCTTTGTTCCAGATTAAAATTTGCACCCTCTGTGCTGCGTGCCGCGGAGCTCCTTCAAGAGAAACCACATTACAAAAATGTCTCCAATGCCGCCATTTTGTAAAATTTTTCGATCAAACTTTTTAGTTTTGCATTTTAGTATATAAGTAATAACTTCCCAAATCAGAGTGATTGTTTTCCCTTTCCTTCTATACAAAAAAAATCTTTAAAAATCGTGCTTATTTTACGCGTGTACAGTGGTGTTACCCCTTAAAGTTCCTCGCATTGCCCTCAGAAATGCTAAATTGGCATAAGCCTTTGGCGATATCTAACTAATATAACTTTCGAATGTAAAACAAAGGTCACATGATACGACCAGAGCAGAAAATTCTTTAACTTTGGCCAGAACAACATTTGATAGGTAGAAGAGGAAGGAATAAAATTCAGAGTTTTGGAAAGGTGACATGAACACGTTTTTTTATATTAAGTGAAAGCTTATTTTGGACATTCGAAACGACAAGGTAAAGAAGTATCGTAAAGAAGTATACGATTGGCAAGTTATTTTACTTAACATACCAGTTTCCTGAAGACCCCTAATAGCAAAATTCTTTCTTAGACAAAGGAGCGGCGAGCAAACCTCAAGAAACTACTGAGGAAAAAATTGACATTATTCCATGTGAATATCAAAAATCATTTTCGTTTTAATTATCATTAACGCTAAACCAGATCGCTGCTATTTTTTCTTCAAAATATAATGAACACATCCATTCGTAACCCTGTCAATTTGACACAATACATTTTTTTAAGCTTTTTCGCGTATCCCTAGCGCTGCATACATTGCCTAAAAGAATACTGAAATAATTATTTGAACTATAGCACGACGCCGTTCAACAGATTGTGATGAGTATATGAATTTGCCTAGGGAAAGTTTAAGAGTTTGCTTGGAGCTAGCACATGATCGGAGGTAGACCTAAAAAGTCACATTTAAAGTCTGATTTGTTATTCACAATATATAATACGTATGCATGTTAGTGGCTTCAGTAGCCGAATGCGTTGATTGCGCAAGGTTGAAACCCCGGACGCGAGACACCAATTAATAGCGTTGCTTCTCGGTAGACAGCAGCAAACCTTCAAGAGTATTGCTGCCACAAAAAAGCTCCTCAAAAAAACATCTGCCATTCAGAAGCGTCTTAAAGTTGTAGGTCCCTCCATGTGAATAAAATAGCAAGCCTTATACCACAGACAGGAGAAGGAGCTCGACCAAGCTCTCAAAAAGTGTGTAAACGCCAATTATATTTTTCTTAAATAGCTTTTTATTTTCAATTGGGAATGTCACCTATATGTATATTTTATCAAGAAAATGATATAAAGAAAATTATTGAACCACTACTAAGGAGCTGGGTTAAACAGAGATCGTAAAAGGTGTTTTCTCAAGAGCTTGAAAAATTGAACTAATAATACAAAACAGAAATATGGGTGGAATGAATTTCTTTTTATTATAATCTGGTATTTATTTTATGAATATGTTATCCAGCAAACCCTAAGATCAGAAAGTACCGGGAATGTGTAATTTAAACGAACCACGCTCGCGCGAACCGGTCCATATTTTTTTCTTATGTTGGTAGGACTGTAAGACACACATCTGCCATTTTTTAGCACCATCGGATCATTAGTGTCTGCCTGGCCGGCCGGAAAAGTGGGAAAACAAATTTGTGGATTTTGCATGATGATAACGCGCCATCGCACCGAGCCCACATTGTGCTGGATTATTTGACCAAGCACCAAGTAAATACAATCGTGCAAGCACCGTATTCACCTGATATGGCCCCGTGCCACTTCTGTTTGTTTCCTTTCACTTCGTGGAAGGAGATTTCAGTCGATAGAGGAGATTAAAGAGAATGCGACGAAGAAGCAGAAGGCCATCCCTTCGTCGGCCTACCAGGGGTTCATGGAGGACTGGGTTAAACGTTAGCACATGTATGCTGCTTCAGACGGGTCATATTTTGAAGAAGATAAAATAAATTTGCGTGAAATTTAACTCTATTTTGTTTTATGTAAACATTCCCGGTACATTCAGATCATAGGGTATGTTTGTCGCGACTATGCGTTTCGTGGTCCATTCGATCAGTCCAATTTTTGACTACTTTTTCCAACTATTCAGAATAATGAATGCAAATGAATGTAAGTTGAGTTCAATTCTTGTACGATCTGTATTTTATAGGCACGTAAGCCAAGATCGTTATATAAATTTTCCACGTAGTCGATGCACAAAGGCACAAGCTAACAAGAACGACGAAAAATCGACATTTCAGCGTCTGCTTCAACACTTCGCTCTATGAGTTCGCGAACAAGTTTATTTTTATTTTTTCAATATTGATATCGATTGTTCTCATGCAGCTAAAAACAAACAATATTTTCTGTCTTGATATCTCATTTTTTTGTGTATATTCTCCGCTGTAGACTTCTATGAAACTTAAAAAAAAGCCTCATATTTAAACAATGTATTTGTTTTGGAAGAGTTAAGGGTATACATATGGGTTAGCTCTATTACGTGCAAAGCTTAGGCATACTCATTTTATAGAAAAAAGGTTTATAGTTCCGCCTGTTGCTTAAAGAAACGATATAAAATAATTTACTCTTGACCTCCAAATTAAAGGAAACATAATGCATACATACATACATACACCTAAAAGGCTTTATATTTCGATCTTAAGGAGAGTGTGCGCAGTTGAAAGCAAAAAAACGTGACGGGCTCACTTGAAAGTGCGTAGTAAAAGAGGGATTATGCCATCGTTGCTATTGGAATTGTTCATATTTCGCTCGTAACAAACGAATTTTTGTCTACGCATTAGCACTTTCTGGAGAATTCTTACAATGCATTTTCTAAAATTAGGAAAATCAAAATTAATATTAGCAACACTTTGGTCAGATAGAGAAAATTTGAATTCTTTATTAAATTTGTGAGTTTTACTTCCAGTAAAAAAGAATTATGCACTTACGTTAAGATAAAATTTTATTTGAAGTGCTTTACTTAAGAGACGCAGCATGCGGTTAAGCAAGTTTAACAGCCCGATTCTCTACACACTGACGCTGTAGTGCTGCCTTGTTACGAATTTTGTCAGTTGAAACCTCCCCTACTATTTTTGGTATGACGACTGACAAGCGGACAGCTCTTTTAAACAGTCGTGAGTTATATTAAACATGAGAGTATATGTCATATATGGTGAAAAGATTTCAAAGGTCAGCTCTTTCATATACCGTTATTCGGCTCTGAGAGAAACAGCTGATGGAGTAACGTCGCATGAGGTGTGCTCACAAAAAACTGAGATTGTGTTAGTGATATACGAGAAAATCCACCAATGATACTTCGTTGCCGTCTGAACAACGACGAGGAGTTTCTGAATATGTACAAAATTATCGTGCAGATTTCGGCTGGCACTACCATTGTGTTAGTGATATACGGAAACAAATCTATCAAACCTTCACTCATGTTGCTTCGTTGCTATCTGAGCAACGACTGTTTGGACAAGAGTGTGAATATATGTGAAATGATCGTGCGGAATTCAACTGCCGTAACCCCAAATGACGTTCCAGCCAAAGTTCCCCTCACAAATTTCTGTTTCCCCATAGCTAAATAGCAAACCTGTTAAAACATAGTTATATCATCTTTGCGTCGCCATAGAGATTTGCGGCAGAGAATGCCTACGAAATCAAGGATGATGGATTTACCAGGCTTGGCCATTAGCTATGGTGAATTGTGCAAGCTACTTCGCCTGCCACCTCACAAGGCCCTCGTCAACCGATTTCTGTCCGCTCGTTTCACACGTATTCACACACACTCGGCCAAACAGTCGTTGTTCAGATAGCAACGAAGCAACATGAGTGAAGGTTTGATGGATTTGTTTATATTATATTGCTCCTTTTTTGCGTATATCAGCAACACAATCTCAGTTTTATGGAGAACCCAACCTTTGTTTCGTCAACTTTTCAGCCGATTCTATCGAATTCGCTGAGAGCCGGTTAAAGGTCTGATATTCGCCATACACCTGTGAACATCTTTTCACCATGTGGCGAAGTGGTACTACTTCGAAGCGCATCCATATCTTGTCAGACAGCCAGATTGTCTTATGTGCCCTGCAGTCTCACACAGTAGTATCTAAACTGCTTGTGGAATGCTTTACTGTCTTAAATGCCCTAGGAGCAAGGAACATTACTTTACTGGGCTGAATACCAGAACATGAAGGCCTTGACGAAAAGGAATAGGCCGACTGCCCAGCGAAATAAATAATTGGTACGTACACTTTTGTTAGATGTTTAGACGAGCTCCTCCCCCTATTTGTGCTGTGCATTTTGATATTGGTCCACAAATCAAGGGTCCTACAGTTGTAAGCCGATTCTGAATGGCAAATGGCTTTTATGAGGATCTTTTTCATGGCAGAAATACATTCGGTGGTTTGCCATTGCCTGCCGAGGGACGACCGCTATTAGAAAAAACTTTTTCTATCGTTTTGCTGTTTCATGCCCGGAGATTCGAACCCACGCACTCCCACTCACCAACCCATTCGACCACGGTGGCGGGATTACCAAAGCCCAAATAAAGGAATTTGTCAACAACTGGAAGAACTCGGAATTCATACGACACTGGATGGTAAGTCCCGGACAGAGGCAGTAAAACAATTGATCCTCCCTTCTAAAGGAGTATCACGTAGGGTTCTAAATCTGGACAGAGAGGCCTTACGAACTGTCATTATTAGAGATCGGATTCTTATTCAAGTGCATATTTTGTTTAACATCGCATGAAGTTCGCACCTAGGTAGAAACTCATCATAATAAAATATTCAATTTGCATAAAAATCCGTTCTCTAGTCATTATATACTATTCGGAACATTGTAGTTTTGTTATCATTCCAGGAGAACAGGATGAGTAGAAATTAGTGTCTGTCGTTTTTGAGAGCTGGGTCGTGAAACACACTCACTTAGGTGGTGAGCCTCTGAATCTTTTGGTAATATGAAAAAAGAAACGGCCGAATAAGGGCTTAAACTCGTTAGATGTCTTCAATTATAGGCTCGCTGTCAGGCACAACAAACCAAATAAGAGGTCGCAGTGCACTAGGACCCATTAAAAGAATTTTTGTGCTAAAATTAAATTAAAATTAAAATTAAAAATTTGTTAATAAAATCTAAAACAAGTGGCATATATATGGCCTTAGCAGGTCATGTGATTATACTCCGTGTTTGAGCTGTCAGTATAAAAGGGGTTTTCAGTTCGAAATTATTTTTGAATACTTCCTTGGGAAGAGTCTATAAATGAGCTTCCATAGCCAAGACAAGTCTTATAATTTCTTCCTTTACCATTTCCTTTCCAATGCATACAACAAAAAGCTGGCTATACCTTTTTAAGTACAGTCTACTCAGGCTGTCAGCTAAACGAGCTTTTACCGCAGCGCTAGAATAGCGAACAATGACACACATGCTAAATAGGTTTACGATCAGAAAGGACTAAAAAGGACATGTTGTTGTATAAGGAAAATCGCGGTCTTATGCTAGACGAAGGAATATTTTGGTCACATAGCTACGGGTATTGTAGTGCGATATTAACCCTTTGATAAATATGTGTATAACTAACACGGAAAAACGATATTTCTAGACTTATGGTAGGAAATTAATCAAACAGGTGGAAAAAGAAAGAAGGGGCTTTGGATTAAAGAATGACGACCCCTAGAGGCTAATTACGTTTGTATTGAACGCTTCAAGCTACTGATGAAATTCACCAGGTGTGTGATATTTAAGTCCGCAATATCCGCAAATGCTCCAAAGAAGTGAGAGCCCACATGTGTACATCTTTACTCGACTAGAGCAAGGCAGTTGAGAAGTAGATGCTGAGATTATTCCATCTCATCCTCCAGACAGCTTCTGCAGAAAGGACTTGAAGCCATCCCTAGTTTCCCCGCATGGACACCTAACGAACAATGTCCGGTAAGGATACCTACCAAATTCGAGAGCTGCGGCTTTGTTAGCTTTAGAAGTTCTGTCGAGCGGGCCTGATCTTCTTAAAAGGATCTCGCGAATTTGGTACTAGCCCATCGCGCGCTGAGTTGACGCGAGGCCCATCCAAGAATAGGCCACAAGTTCCCAAGGCAACATATCATCCATATATGTACACTATTAGTGCAGCGATGTGCCAGTTAAATGAACTACATACATAGAAGTTCGTTTTTCCTACTACATAAATGAAGATGTTAGAACAAACCAAGTGGTGTGTTGTAAATATGCGTGGATCTGAATTGACCCGCGCCGTAGCGGAAAAGCTCCCCAAAAACTTTTATGCGATTTTAAAATAAAACATTTAAATATTTCATTTGCCAAAAAAATATTAAAGTTTCGAAATGTAAAAAAATATAAATTTTTTTTTTTTTAATTCTAGGACAAAACTAATTTTTTGATTTTTTACGGAAAGTTCGGAAAAAGTTATATGGAAAACATTTAGCTGAAAAAAATTAAAAAAAAAATCACGATTATGAGAGGCCTCCTATACTACGACATAAAAACTTGTAATTTTCTAATTTTTATTCCTTCTCCCTCAAGGCGCTCCAACTTACCACTGTGCGCCAGTTGCCTCTCAGGAAATACTTGTCAGTGTAGTCCACCTTATTTCTCATTTCACTGCACCTCATATATATATACATACATATGTGTTTATGTATATACGAACAAGCTTTCGTTCCCTTAAGCCCCTTTAGCTTCCTTCCGTGGCGTGTGAAATGGCATGTGAACATGCAAGCGTCAACATGTTTGCTGTCCTGCGATATGCCACGCTATAGCAATTCGCCATTTTCGCATTGTAATTTCACATGCCACTTATTGTTGGTGTGTTGCAACTTGCAATAGCTGTCGTTGTCATTGCCACATCCGCTGCAGCTGTGCTTCGTATCATGTGTTGCGTTGCGCCAATTTATCAAAAACATTCGATCTGCTACCAGGTTAGGAAATTCTTAGTAACAAAATAGATATTATATAGCTTTTTTATTTTTTTTGTGTGTTTAAATGCACAAAGTTTTACTTCCTTTCAAAAGTTTGATTTATTTTATTGCTATTAGAATCAATGTTTTCAACTTACTTGCCGTGTGTTTGATATACATTTAAAGCAGTATTTGTTGCGTTCCGCTATATCGGTTGCAAGTGCAATGCAGTTGCAGCTAAATATGTAATGTGATCTTGATTAGGAGTTTTTTGTTATTGAATGTCGAACATAATGACATTATATAACTGGTTATCTGAGTGTTACAATCTTAATGGTTTGCTGTTTCTAGGAAATTAGCAAATTTATTATGCATTTAAAAGCTTTAAAGTACAGTGTTGGGCAGAAACTAAGCAACTACTGTTCCTTAGCTGAAATTAACACTGATATCGGTATTCCATGTATTTGAATTATTTTCCCATGTATTCGAATTATTTTTTATTAAATTTCTTCATAGTTTTTTGTTCAGAATTCAATAATTAAAGTAAAGTAATTAAGAAAATACCAGAAAATGTCCGAATCCTAAGCAACTTTTTATAATTTTGAAAGTTGAGTTAAGTTACTTGGCAGTCCCATAGGAAAAATATTGTCATTCTACATATTAGGAGGAAGCCAAAGATAGGCAAGGAAAGAAAGAACAATATAAAGTCGAACAGTGACTAGTTAGCAATTGGGGGAAAAACGCTGCTTGTAATGAAATATAGAAAATTTATTTAATGTAAGCCTTTCAAAAACCGGACAGCATAAAAATAAGTGCTGCATTCCGCTCAATCCATTTCTATTGCACAAGTGGATCGAAATTATGTTGAATCTAGATTAGGTTTCATACCAGTCCATGAAAGGACTCTCTTGGACGATAAGTCTTTTTTGATACCGTTGCAAAGGTTAAGGGACGTGGAAATAGGAAAAGCGAGAATAGAGATGAAATACATCAGGTGGTAAGGCACCTGAGGCACCCTATATTTTAAGGCCTTTTAAAAATAAGCACATTATGATGTATAATGTTTCATAATTTATATGGCTGCACGGCACTACCACCAAGGTGGGGTAGCATTTCTGCCTAGTGCAGAATATTTACAGTAAATGTATTCTGAATTTTCAGTTTCCATTTCACAGAATCGGCAGATGTTGTTCTGTTTAAATGGTATCTCAGGCTACAGTGACCTGTAAAGTAATAAGTTCAAAGTGTTAAGTCTACTCTGCTGAGTGAAAGTAGCTTATCAGTAATTCGTCTGTCCGGTGTTAGGAATTGTTTTGCTTGTTGCTAATTAGTAGAATTTTGACAGTGTTCAACGAATTTCTTTTCCTCCCACCACCTGAGAAGTCCGTCAATGTGGCCCTTTGCAAGTTCACAGAAAGGCTTATGATCATTTAGGGGCATGTTTAACCTTTTTTTAACACTATGGGCTGCTATTTAACTTCGCTCCTATTCAGAAACTTAACCTAATAATACTGTGCTGAAGTTCCATAACATGTTGAGAAGGTTCATTCAATCAAATTTCATTTTTAGGGTGATTCTAGTTGATAAAAGAGCTTTCAAAGCCTGCTATATTCGCAGGCATAACAAAACAGTGAGAGCCAAGATGCCTAAATTTTAGCCAAACGAGGGCAGGGCATATTAAAAGATGGTACTGAGATGCTTTCACCTCATCCTCCCTACAGCAGCTGCAGAAAGAACTCGAATTAATGTCAAGTCTCACTGAAAGGATGCTAAACGCACAGTTTACGGAAAGGATACCCGTGAGACACAATAGCTGAGGTTTTGTTAACCGCAGTATTTCCCTTGAGTGCTTCTGATCTGCTCATTGCCAGAAGGATCTTGTGACTTTGCAAGTTGATTTTCTTGCCCGGCGCTCGCTGAGTGCATCATATCATGACTGGAGTAGACCACAATTAGGTAAGAGTATCGCAATCTTCGATTTCGTAGGGAACCTTACGGGCTCTTACTCATGTGCCTAGCAGTCACCTGCATTTTTTTTCTGGCCAGGTAGCAAAATGAGCCTAATTTCGAAATATAGGGTGTTTTTTTTAGAGGTTAGGTTTTCACGTTGGCACTACTTTTTTCGTAGATGGTCTTTTTGACAGCTGTCACTTGATTTATGCTCAGTTTGGTTTGCCATTTCATAATGAATAGACTTACACCTGAACAACGTTTGCAAATCGTGCAAATTTATTACGAAAATAATGGTTCGGTTCGCGTGACGCATCGAAGAAAATTTTGTTCAGCGATGAAGCTCACTTTTGGTTGAATGGGATCATTTTTAAAACATAATGGCAAACCCTTATCTTTATAATAAAGCTACATTCTTGGCCATAACATTAAATTATATACGTTTTATTTCATCTTGAAAACCTAACCTCTAAAAAAAACACCCTATATTTCTATCCTAGTATTCCTCACTGTGTCTCTCCTGGTAGATTTTTACTTCCGTGACAGTTATTACTCAAATGGACAGTTTAAAACATACTGCAGTGATTCGGTAGTCAGAACTTGAATGTAACCAAGGCTTGAACCAAGACTTCAAAATTGTGCAAAAATAGCCGAAAAAAATTATGAAATAATTAAAAAATGAAAAAATAAAAATTAAAATTGAAGAAATAATTAAAATGCACCTAACAGCTAGTCCACGATCTTATACGTTCATATTCACGAACCGTTCAATAACTTTGGGAATTTTGGTTTTTTATAAGTGTATTCCAGTTAACGAGAATGTTTGGTTAACATTTACCTCGCGTTAAGGTTGACTCGTTTATGTGATATTTCTTGAATAAATTTTGTATAGCACCGTAGATAGATATTTCACTGCTTATTAGTTGTTAAATACGAAAGTTGTGCTGTGTTTTTGGGCATTTTTTTCGAAAAAGCAGCATCACATCAAAAGTTTTAGTACAATTCAAAAATGCATTTGTTACCATCGAACATTTTTCGTTAGCCAAACAACGATAATGAAACGAAGGTAGAAGCTGAAAATGAAAACGGAGCGGAGTACAATTCTGAACCTGAACCAGAATCAGAAACGGAACTAGAAGTTGAAGATGAACCTGAATCCGCAACGAAATCCGACAACGAAGCCGAGTCTGAACCAGAACCAGAAGATGATGTCCATGTCATCACAGATCCGCATACAGCCGAACAGCTCGACGAAAATCACAATGAAGATAAATATGGCAATGGTGATGCCAGTTCGCCCACCTCATCGTTGGCCATTGAAGGCTTCGTGGCTGGCGCATCGGAGGATAATAGAGTTCAGTCACAATCCGCTGCTTATGTACATGAAGTATTAACGCTAAGCATACAAGTTAATTTCTCAATTGTGTGAATTTATATAAGTATATAATTATGATTTTTTTTTTATATTAATTTTTTTGAGTGCAGTTGTATTTCGGTTTATGTGCGCTTTTTTAATAGAAAAATTAACAGTCAGTTATTGGCTTTTTGGCTTCTTTTTTGCTTTTAGTTTTTTTTTGATTACTCTGGTAGTATTGATTATTTTGTTGTTGTATTGGTGTAAGTTTTTATCTGCATTTTGTTGTTAAACATTTTTAATGCAATCTCTGTACTTATTTAATAAAATATATTACAACTGAAGGAGTCCGATATACGCAATGCCATTGATTCCGGTGATATGGAGCAGTTAGCGCAGATTGTGCTTAATGGTGATGGCAACAAGTTGGTGGATATGAAATCGAATAACCCAGATATACAGGCGTTTCTCAATAATGTGCCCAATTATATGGTGAGTAGTAAAAGAAAACTAAAAACAAAAAAAATTAAAAACAAATATTAAGTTGGGTAACCTCAAAAATTCTGGAATACACGAAGGTAGTCCGAGAAATATCTTCACAAAAAATAGAATGTTTTTTATGAACATTTTTTTAATATTTTTTTCCACCACCAAATCCTCTAATGTGTTATATTTGTTCCAAGAATGTTTCTACATAATTATTTTCTGCCTTCAGAAAAATTTCTATCTTGAACGCTACAAAATATGCCTCAGTTTTCATTTAATGCCTTCTTTCAATGAAAATCTCTTAGTGGCTAGATAAATTTGGAGAATGCCGAGGCTGAGCTAGTAAATAATCTGTAGCAGAATCAGTTCAGCTTGGCTTGGCTACTGTATTATTTTTATTAAAAAGCCGCTCCTTTCTTCTAACACTTTCCATCGCACGGGCAAGGTGCTTGTGGGGATATTTAACACTTTTTGCTCAGTAACTGATTTTTATGAACTTAAAAAATAAGCCCGTAAAAAGTCATTTCAAAGAAAAACAAAAATCAAGTATTTGTAGATTATTTCACATAACTCGTCTATACATAAAAGATGCATGAATATTTTTGAAAATTTTTTAAATTATTTTATTAGAAAGAGCAAACCATTAAAGCCACTGAACATGAAAACTATTTTTTTCAAATGACTTCCGCGGCTGGTTTTACAGTAATTCTTGACGTTTATATTGGTGACATGACGGTTTTGATTTAGGGAACACCTAGTAAGAATAAATTTCTAGGTCTTCTGAATGCTTGCCTTTTCGAATTCAATATTTTGCTGGCTTTCTTCAAAAAAGTGTCAAAATGTGTCTTTTAAGTAGGAGTTGATGGGTTAAAATATTCTACGAACATATTTCCAGTTCATTTTATTGCATATGTCTTAACCTTTCGCTTCACTAAGATATACAATTTAACCATTTTTTTTTTCAGAAAATATTAACAAAGTCTGAGTTGGTTTCAATTATTGCACAGTGTAATGCAATGGAGCCAATTCGCAGATTTTAGGCGGCCGTTTCGGTTGATTTTTCGATTCTCAATTTCCAAATTCGATTTTAATATTTTCCAACTTGGCTAACCGAAAACTACATTTCTGATCGGTCGCTGACGTTATTTTAGCTGTCAAATCGATATTTAAAATGTGTAAACGGACTACCTTATATTTTGGTATCAGCCCGATAGCCTTTGCTGCTAGTTGTCTTAATTGTGTAATATAATGTCAAGAAATAAATACAATTTTTTGACAAAATTACCTTTGATTCACTTACATTACAGCGCCTAATATGATTCATAAAAAGTAGAAAAGACAAAATTATCATGAGGATGACACAATGACAAATTTTGAAATAGCAACACTTAGAGGATCGAAATAACGAGTACAACAATTTCTCACCATCACCACCAAATTCAGACATCGCCGCATGTAAGGAACTCCTTTTCGTACTGTCGAATGCCACCATCATCTCTTAACTAAGCAGGCTGTTGTGTTTAATTAGACAATGTGTTGATTATTTACAACAGTCGATGAAAAACTGTAACATTTCAATGCTCTAGCCAATCATATATTTGATAGGTTTGTTCTAATGCGTTAAATCCCATGGTAACAGGAAGCCATGGTTTACGTGGTGCGCGTTGTCTTTAATTAGAGAGCATAATAAACTCTATCAAAACATCGTGTTGCAAGAAATAAATTAACCGCAAGCACTAGATATGCCAAAAGAAAAGGGCAGAAAAGTGCACACCTGGCAGCTCCATGATAGTTTGCCTTCGAAAGTCTTATGGAAAAACTTTAAATTTTTAGTTGGCTCAGAAGAGGATAAATGCGTGTACAGTCTTTGCCCAGAAATATTAAATACCAACTTTCTAGCACCTGTAAAAGCTGCTCTACAAGATCATGCTGATCATGATGAGTTTGAATTTGTATCCGCCACTTGGACAAGAATAATATATTGAGTCTATTGATCCGACTGGATATGGATTTCAGTATAGTTACTCCTCGGCTATGCTTCAAATTTTTCAGGATCTTCACGCTGCTTATGATAAAAATTACCTAACAGAGCTTTTCTCAAAAGCTTTTGATACTATTGATCACAATATATTGCTGCAAAAATTGTGTTATCACTATATGCTTGGACATTTTTCTACAATTAATAAAAAGTTACTTATGAAATATTGTGGTGACAACTACTTAAGCCCAAACCCGTCGCATCAGTTGTGTCATAAGGCTCTATTTAAGGTCCCATTGTATTTTGCAGTTTTATTAATAATATTGTTAATGTCAAAATTCGCCGATTTATCTCTATGCTGATGATACACTGATCTACTTGTCAAGACATTGTTGAATATTTGATAGCCATAAATCTAACAATCTTTTTTAGTGTCATACAACAATGAAACTCTATACCAACTACAATAACACAATAAAACTGCAGTTTCTAACTACTTCCAATCTATAAACGCAAAATATTTCAGTCCTCAAATATCCTATTTGTGCTTTTCCTAAAAAGGGGTCAAATTGTCTATAAAGAGAAAAGATAGGAGGACAAAATATTTCACAAAATTCATTCTCATAAAATATTATTTTAGAATATTGGCAATAATATTTGTAACAGAAATTGACTAATAACATATTTACACGTAATATGGGGACTTCTATGATCAAAATTTGGATTATATTGAACTACTGAAACTACTGTAGAAATCAGCTGACTTATGTTTAGCCCACAAAAATGGTCCACTTATGTGTTCTTTCAGTCTTATATAGTACTTTTGGTTGTAGTTGAGTTCGCACACGAAATTCTTCTCTTTCTATTTTCACAAAAATCAAGATTTATTTTCTTAAAATTATTGCCTGACGTAAGTGATGCCATAACTACGAGTTAAGCGCTGATAGCTGATACTTTGAATATGATTCAAAATAAAAATAAGATTTATATATTTTTTGAGCCAAAAAGTGGTCAGCTAAGACACTTATCAGCCTCCCGTCATATAAAGACAAAAAAACTGTGAAACCGAATCCTCCTCTGACAAGCTGTCCCCCATCCAAGTACTGACCGCGCCCGACGCTGCTTAATTTCGATGATCTGACGCGAACCGATGTTTTCAGCGTGGTAAAGTCGTAGACTCGTCTGATAAATTTCACCACAAAGAAACAAAAATAAAGAACAATTAGATCCAATTATTTTTTCCTTTAATAATACTTATTTTTTATTTCAATATGAATTTTGAATTAACATTTCGTTTTCCTTCGCAGAGTAAAATACGCCGAGTACACGAAGCAGCTCGAGAAGGCAGTTTGCTTGCTTTGCAGCAGGCTTTGGATAGGCGAAAGTTTGCCGTTGCCAAGGATGAGATCTCACCTAATGGGGCAACGCCCTTACACGTGGCAGTGCTTTTTGGAAATGCTGGTGAGAGAACATATACACTTAATGTTATTAAAGTTTATGCAATGAGTGTTCGATGAATAATGCATATTTTGAGCTTAGGGACGCCTTTTCAATTTAATGCCACCGAAATTGTGAAAATCCACAATCGATATGGTGAGAGATTTAGTTGAAAAATTTTGTAATTCTGTTACCAAAATGATGCAATTTAACGCATCTCACTAAAAACTGTGTAGGCTCAATTACAACTGCAAAGAAAAAAGCTTTTGTTGTGTCTTCATCGTGTTCCATCGGAAATGGCGGATACATATGCAATATTTAAAATCTCGGCAGATTTGTAACGACTGAACACTGAGTATGACCTCGACAGTGACTGTGATAAGGTTAGAATTCTAGCTAGATTTATAGCTAGAAAGGTAGCTTAATGGCTAATTTAAAAATAGTACAGGTGTTAAAAGAACTGCGAGAGATTTTCGAAACAGTGATGAAACCAAGAGGCAGATTCACAGGCAGTTTCACCCAGTTGTAGCCCGCAGGAAAACGTCTGATGTTACGAGTATAAGAGCACGCTTGAAGAGCTCCAGTCTGTGGGGGCTTACTTGAGTAAAAGACCGTGTTGAAATATTACGCTTTCGGCATTCAAATAAAGGAGAACATAGCGGGATATAATGCCGTAAAGTTTCCATTTTAGATGAAACATTACACGGAGAAACCTAAGAAAAAGTAGAATTCAGGTGTTTAAAAATGGGACCACAATGCTTTGTTTAATTACACTAAACTCCAAATGTGGTAGACACATGCTATCAAGTTTTCATAGACAACTTATATGCAGCTTAAGATAATATAAGAAGATATGACCGCGCCTGGGAAAAGGTGGCTAACGCCCAGATAATTGATTTTGACTTTTTAATATCATTGAATATCTTAAAAATGCAATGCAACAAGTCTCAAGTGAACATTTTTTTTGCAATTATTTAAGGTAGGTAGGTTTGACAGTCGGATCACACAAAGGAACAATGATGCACTTAGACCACAAAATATGTCCGTTGTGAGCCGCAGGGGTTGGGCTAGACTTCCCCTTCCTGATTGAATCATCATGAGCTTTGAACAAAGCGTAAAAGATTTTTGTGTCTAGATTATCTATATTCATTAAGAAGTAGGATTTTAAATATCGGTTCCTGCTTCTAGATAGAGCTCAACATGTGCAGAAAAGGTGTTGAATTATTTCCAACACCTCATCATTCCTCCAGCTACGACAGAAATCATGCATGAAAACGGCTAATATCCTAGCGCGATTTCCTATGAGACAATGTACTGTGAGCAACTTCACAGGTATTGGTACTAATCCATCTTTGATTTACAGAACCGATTTGTGCGTCTATAACAAGAAGCTTACAATTTGCGAGAGGTACCCCCATAAAATGATTTAAGCTTGGCATACAGGTACCTTCTCTTTGAAGTTGGTCAGTCCTACAGTTACCTGGTATATCTCTGTGGTCTGGAACCCAGCATAAGATAATACGATACTGTGTAGCCACCTCATTAAGGGATTTGGCGATAATGTAAGACACTCCTTGATGTTCTTTGGAATGCATCCAGAACCCGTAAGGCAGCTTGGCTGTCTGATAGAATACAGATATCTTTTGATTATTTTATCCCTAACCATGAATAACCTTTATTTTATTTATTAAAAAACACTAACAAAAGATAAACAAAGTTAAAAAAAAAATACTTAAAATGAATGGAAATATGAACTATGTTATTACAAACATTTTTCTCTGCATTTTCGCGTAAATTTAAATATTAAAAAATTATAAAGCTCAAAACACGTTTTTCTTGGAAAGTTAATTTTGATCGTTAACTAACTTTTTGCGTACGCGCTCGCAAGCTTTAATTCGATAAAGTCGGTTCACAGAGTAAAAATAAATACTTTAGTTTTACTTAATATTCACCTGAAAGTCAGCTATAATTTGAATTAAATATTTTAAATTTCTAATTCCGGCTGCTTTCAGCTGAATTGGGCTCAGTAATAAATATTATTATTGGGCAGAACACATTTATTGCAGTGAAAAATAGTTGCGCCCTTTCTATTTTTTTTCTTGTTAGAAGAAGAGTTAACTTTAAATGACGAAATCAATTTCGATCTATTGAACCACAACAACTTTGAACCGTAGCAACGCACAGTGGGTGTGACTAGGTTATATAACAAAGTTCTTTAAAAACCTGTGTTTGCTCATCCATAAATAATAAGGATGCCATACTAATTACAAGTTGACCTAAATCCATTGAAATAGTTGTGTCGCATTGCGTGCCTAATTTTAAAATCAGAAGGTCAACTGAAAATAGCTTCGTCATTTATTTACTGGAAAATACTTACTAAATGCTTTTTCATTCCATATAGCCCATATAATTAAGTTATCTATGTACATATACCATATATGCACATATGAGTGAAACAATTTTGAAAACCGGCTGCTAATAAACACGTAAAAATATTTAAATCTTATAAAATAAAGACCGAAAATATGCTTGTACGCTAATAGCTATGCACAGAGTGCTCGGATTTGCGCAGGTTTTTCTGCGTTTTAAAGCGAATCTCTCCTGTAAGGACATAAATTGCATACACCTTTGAAACTAGTGTCTTTAAAAGCCAAATGTGTTAAGAAAATCATAAAACTGACTTCAAACTGCAAAAACTCAAAGTTGAATTAACCCCTTGGACTATTGTTTTTTCTCTATAAAACTCTGAAATATTTACTATTACTCTATTTACTAGTTACTCTGATTTTGCTATAAATTTATCAATTATTTTCTATTTGTAAAAAATGTCGAGAGCTAAAAGATAATTATTAAAAAATCCTGTTTACGTGTGGCTTAAATAAATACAGCAAAATCTTTCTTTATTAATTTTTTTGATTTATTTTATATTTTATGGAAATATAGTTCATTGGCGGCCGCCGTAGCCGAATGGATTAGTGCGTGACTACCATTCGATATCCAGAGAGAACGTGGGTTCGAATTTTGGTGAAAGACCAAATATGAAGAAAAAGTGTTTTCAATAGCGGTCGCCCCTCGGCAGGCAATGGCAAACCTCCGAGTGTATTTCTGCCATGAAAAAGGTCCTCATAATAAATATCTGCCGTTCGGAGTCGGCTGGAAACTGTAAATCCCTCCACTTGTGGCACAACGTCGAGATACACACCACTAATAGGAGGTCCGCCAAACACCCAAAAAGAGTGTACGCGCCAATTATATATGCATATGTATTTATAGTTCATTCTACTACAAAAGTCATATATGTAAATCTAAGTTTTCAACTTTGAAAAAATTGAAAAAAAAAAAATATTCAACTAATTCTCATAAAAATTTTAAACTATTTTTCAAAAATTTCGAGTACGCCCTGAATTTTGGTATAATAAAGTGCTAATTTGACGTAGCTCAAACGTCGCACATAACTAACGAATGAACTTTTTTTTCGTGGAAGAAAACACCCAAGCGCGCCAGCAGAAAAAATTATCTGAAATCAACGCCATTTTACATCCCCTTTTAACTTGTATATTATTAGACCAAAATTTAAAGGGCTAAAAAGCTGCTTTCGGAAAATTATTCTAAAAACTCTGAAAAAGAGTTAGATCTTTTTATGAAAATTTGCTGAATTTATTAGTTTTTTTTTCAATTTGTACAAGGGTTGAAACTCGATTTTTTATGGTTTTTGTAGTAGAATAAACTTTGTTTTCATTGCGCATTTTCGTTTATTGGTTATACTCCTTCTTCAGCTTTACGCCGACTCCGAACAGCAGATATTTTTTATCTTTTTCATCGCAGAAATACATTCGGAGTTTTACCATTGCCTGCCGAGGAGCGAGCGCTATTAGAAAAGACTTTTTCTTTATTTTGGTGCTTCACTGAGATTCGAACATACGCTCTCTACGGATTCCGAATGGTAGTCACGCACCAACCCATTCACCTCGGCGGCCACGGTACTAAAATTACTTCTTGAAAATAAAGTTAAATCAGGAAAGCGTCCGGCAGAGGATATTGGAGAATCGAAACCAAAAGTAGCAGTCCCTCTGGAGACTTGCAGAGACAAAACTAATGGAGGCTCTTAATGGATATTGTGCCATAAGGCTACCAGCTTTTAAGGAGTGCCTTTAGAAGCAGTAGAAGACACAACTCATTTAACACTTCCTGTGTGATTGGTTTGCCCCTCGTAGAATGTGTTTCAGGTTTCGGGAGGAACCCGTTTTGGGGACATAGAAGTTAGGCATGGAAATTCAAAATTGTGTTAGCTAAAATCGGGGGATTTCTTAACCACATGCAGGAATATACTTAAATATATATTTATCAGTGGTTCTTAGGGCTAACTGGTTAAATAACGGACTGACCGAATGTGTTTGTAAGTTTTCGACGGTTTTTAAAATAATTTAAAAAAAATTAGATATAACTTACAATAATTTTTTATTATTTATAATTGCATGAGCTACATGCCGATATTAAAATTTAAAAATTTGTTCTTCTTTGTTCTATATTTCTCTCTCCCAGATATTGTTCGCTACCTGGCGGCACGTTTTCCAGAAACTACCACAATCACCGATAACGATGGTCGAACAGCGCTTCATTATGCCGCCACCATAAACGATAATGGACACTTCTACAACGTACTCGCACAGCTAGGTGCCAACAGTAAAGCAGTGGATAAAGTAAGTTTTTGAATTGTAATGGTAAAATAGTCGAAGAGGGTTAAGCTAGGGTCCAGTCTTGACGGGGTACTTGAGGTCGACAAACTTTGAAACAAAAATTAGAAAATTCTTTTTCAAGGCAAAATCCTCGGTATACCATACTTTGAAATTCGACTATAAATGCTGAAAAGTTGACGAAAAATGTAGAATGCCAACCCCTAAATTCGGCAAGAAAAAAATAAAGAAATCGAAATCGCCTTTTTTCGGACCAATGAACATACGAGGTATGTTCAAAAATAAGGTGAATTTTCAAATTTCGCGGGCTACGTACATTCTTTTTTCGATTATTATTATTTTTTTATGCTGGTGCACTCGTCTCGAAGATATGTTCACGGTTTTGGAAATATAGCATGGTTAGTTTGTTTGTGTGAGGCACAAATGCTATCGAAAGAAATGGATCAAAGAAGTTTCATGTAAAAAATAGAATTAAGTGCTCAAAAATACTTGAAATATTGACAGTGCTATACCGTGAGAATACTCTGAGTAAAAAAATGTTTGCAAGTGGTACAAGCTTTTCAAAGAAGGACGCCCCAGCAGATAGACAACCGATAACAATGTTGAGAAAGTGAAGAAAATTGTTATGGAGAAGCGTCGACTCGCAATTAGAGCAGTTGGTGAAGTTTATCGCTGAGCTCAAGGACAAAAAGGAGTAAAAAGTGCTTACCAGAACTTCATTCGTGGATTAAAAAAAAAACGCTGCCACCCCAAATTTACTCGTATTATATCTGAGGGGGACTATTTTAAAGAAGTTGATATAGAAATTGATAATTAAATAAATAGTTTTTGAGAAAAATGAAAATTCACCTTATTTTTTGAATGGACCTCGTATGATGGCTCGGCATATCAGCGAAAAAAATTGTCAAAAATCAACACCACTTCAACGAGCATTAACACCGATAACATTGTCAGCCTTGAAATCCAACGTAGAATCTCTCTTGCCAACAAGTGATACTTTGGACTTAGTAGGCAATTGAGTAGTAAAGTCCTCTCTCGACGAACAAAACTAACACTCTACAAGACTCTCATCATGCCCGTCCTAACATTTGGTGCAGAAGCTTGGACGATGACAACATCCGATGAAGCGACGCTTGGAGTGTTTGAGAGAAAGATTCTGCCCAAAATTTTTGGACCTTTGCACGTTGGCAACGGCGAATATCGCAGACGATGGAACGATGAGCTGTATAGCTCTACGTCTATGTGATAGCTATGTCTATAGCGCAGCGAATAAAGATCCAGCGGCTACGTTGGTTGGGTCATGTCGTCCGAATGGATACAAACGCTCCGGCTTTGAAAGTATTCGATGCGGTACCAGCTGGTGGTAGCAGAGGAAGAGGAAGGCCTCCTCTGCGTTGGAAAGATCAGGTGGAGAAGGACTTGGCTTCACTTGGTGTGTCCGATTGGCGCCGTTTAGCACGAGAAAGAAACGACTGGCGCGCTATGTTAAACTCGGCCAAAATCGCGTAAGCGGTTATCGCGCCAATTAAGAAGAAGAAGTATACTTAAATGCTTAATTTTTTTTTTGCATCTACGCGTAGGCGGCAAAGGTGTTTATTCAAAATAGTAAAGTAGCAAAGTGAATTAACAAAAATGTAATAAAAATAAAATAAATAAAATTGCGGGGTTTTTAATGAAGACTTTGTATCGGAAAACCCCGGAAAAATTTGACTAAAAAAATATCCATGAATCCTCTCTCGTTCATGTGCAAGCGATATTAGTTTGAATTAAATTCTGTTATGTTCCATTGGTATTGGTATATATATATATATATATTGGTACAGTATAAATATTCTTATTAATTTTCTATACAGACCATTGTCGAGGTACTTTTTCTTTATTGATGGCATAGTGATGCAAATAATAGTAATCAGCAATTTCAATAGAGAATATTCATTATATGTTCAAGTGTTTCGTATTCCAAAATAATCCTATTGGAAGAGTCATATCCATGGTTCACATCAATACCTCCTTAAATAACGCACTAACGCACTGCATATTTATACTGCATGCGGAATTATTAAAAAAAGAAACACACATTTCTACAGTCATTTTTAATTACGTTTTCGTAAACTTTTTTCAAGCGTGTGAGCGACACCTGCTGGTATGATAAATTTGTTTATATTTTCTACAATCTCAGTAGTTGTGGTTGTGGCCACTGGGTATACTCGTATTACGTCTGCCCAGTGCCCAGTGGCATTTCCGTTGCCTGCTGCATGAAATCGCAAACAAATGCTCAGGGAGTGGTTTAATAACAGCCACAAGGCTCCCATATCCTGTTGAGGCAATTAACGGGCCTGTGCCACGACAATGTATACCCACGTATGCGTTGCTGAAGTCACGTAAGCTAATCGATGTAAAGCATCCGTCCTAGCGCTCAAGTGCGTTTCGGGCAGAATCTGGCCAGCTGCGATGGCATATACACTGCGTTAAATAACTAAAGCGCAAGGAATTACTGATGACGGTCAACAATTCATTTATTTTTTATTTAATTAAAAAAAAAATTTATGAAAATATAATTCATTTACCTACAAAAACCATATAAATTAAAGTTTCAAACTTAAAACAAGTTAAACAATACAGAAAAAATGTCATCAAAAATTCAAAGTAGGAGAATTTTCAGACAAATTTAAATTTGGGGTATGCAGTATAGCCCATTCAATTTTGGAAAATGAATTGTAAGCTTAAAATAGCTCAAAAATAGTCTTTTGGCTGGCGGTTTTTCGCATTTTCTCCATATTCCATATAACGAATGTTCAAAATCCATTTTATATAGAGAAGAGAAATTAAAGAGATTTTTTAGAAACTTGAAACTTGAACTTTATTACTATACTTGAAATTTTTCTAAAACTTTGATTAGAAAATTTTAATTTTTAATTCAAAGGTTTTGAGTTTTTTTTTTAATTTGGAGAAGGCTCGAACCTTAAATTTGCATATATGGTTTTTGCATGAAAATTAAATATATTTTTATAAAAAGTTATTCAAATTAAATAAGAAACAATTTAATTGTCAAATCTTGTCAGTAAGTCCCTGTGCTGTAGTTATTTGACGCCGTGCATCTTTTTGAAATTTAAAAAGAATGAAAAAAGCGACAAGTAAAATGCAATCAAAACAAAAGAAAAATGCGGTCAAGGTCAAGAAAATCGAGAATACTTTTGAGGAGTTTGTCAAGCTTTACTGTTTCAGTATTAGGCCTCCAATACTCAAGCACCTGTAGTTAATATGGTTTTGTTTATTCTTTGTAATTTTTTTTTCCTTTTTGAACTTTTTTCTTTTATCTTTTTATCTTCCATTTATATCTTAGTAAATATCGCTTTCCACCAAAGTTTGCCCATTGTTTAGCAGCCCGCTCGTAGAGTCCAGTTATTCAATGCGTTAAACGTACCACAAATGTACAACAGGATTGTACTAGTTGGGCCTCTTTTTGCTGATAGGACCTCACTTTGGTTGTGCCCTTAAAAGAACCTGTTTTTGTAGTGCCAGTTTTATGTAAAATTGCTCCTCTGCAAATTTTACATTTTCTTTGTTTTTTATTGCTGTTTCATTGTATTTCTTATTTATGTTGTTACTATTCCGATCTTTTATGAGCCTCTTAAAGTTAATTTTGTTTTCTTTTGTTTTTCTTACCTGAAGGTTGCCACCCTGTCATCAACTTGTCAGCGGACAGCTTTTTTTTATCACCTTTCGTTTTCGTTCCCATTTTGTAAACAAATTCGTTTGTGTGTGTGCATATTTTATTTCTTAGCCACTTCGACTTATTTCTGTTTGTGCTATTTGCACATTCAGTACTGAGGTAGTTCAATGAAGAATTGCATTTACTTACAGGCGGTGCAATTATAAAAACCTAATCTTAAAGCAGAAAAATAACAAACAAAAAAGAAAGATTCCAAAAATTAAGGAATAAACTTCTAGGCATGCATTCAAAACTGCAAATGTATCAGAGGGAAACTGAATCCAGAAAAGTTACTTATACGCACCGCCAGCTATGAGTTTAAGAAAAAATTTAAAGTAATCTTTTCGCATTATTTCCATGTTGAAATAATTATGTGAACTTGCTTAGAATTAGTCGATTTAGACCCAATATGTACCGGATTTCGATAACTTTGGTACCTTTTGAAGCCAATTTCGTAATTTCGCGAATGGAGATGTCCTCGTCTCTATTGGTAAAAAACTCACTTTCATAAACCTCTTTTGAGGAGAATTTCGTATTAACAAGAAAACTTTTTAAACCCTTGTGACAAAAGTAGTTTATTTATTTATATATTTGCAATATTGTCTTGAATGACCGCCGTAGCCGAATGGGTTGGTGCGGAACTACCATTCGGAATTCACAGACAGAACGTAGGTTTGAATCTCGGTGAAACACCAAAATTAAGAAAAACTTTTTTCTAATAGCGGTCACCCCTCGGCAGGCAATGGCAAGCCACTGAGTGTATTTCTGCCATGAAGAAGCTCATCATAAAAATATCTGCCGTTCGGAGTCGGCTTGAAACTGTAGGTCCCTCCATATTGTGGAATAACATCAAGACACACAACACAAATAGGAGGAGGAGCTCAGCCAAATACCCAAAACAGATGTACATTCCAATTATATGTATATATAATATTGCCTTAAAATTTAAATTCTACTTTAATTGTTTTGGGCTTTGGCTGTGCAGGTCTTAAGCAAGGATAGTTACTGATACCAGTCCGGCCTATTTACCGAATGTAATAGGGCCTCCGAAACAGCTCTTATCGCATCTAGCGTTTTGCTAAAGATACATATTGCGGCCTGTCTTTCTCATTCGCAAATTTTGATTGTTTCGATTCAATTACCTGATACTGTAATCTGGTACGTTGCTGACAGTGATGTCAGGAGTGGAGTGCGTGTTTCTTTTGCTGGAAACAGCTATAGTGAATCATTGCAATAACTCCCACCAACCGCACAACAAAGCATTCTAGGTCGTTAATCCACTCTTAGTGATCCTTGGCACGACATTCAGCAGTTTCCAGTTTACTTTAAAAAGCGATAAACTTTTTTAGCTTTTAGCAAAAAAATTGCAAACACTAGTTTGGTTTAAAAGGGGTTTTCTTCACCAATTCCCGATTCACCCATGCATCAAGCTTCTTTTCAAAGCCAGTACTGTGTATATAATTCAAAGCGGCCCTTGGGTTAATGTTCACTTCCTAGTCAGTAGTTAATAGTTGAGTGCTCACATACTGATCCTTCTCTGCGATTTCCATGGGTTTATCGACATTTTCGAGTGTTAGCCAACCAAATAGAATTATCGCGTTTGATACTGCATTGGCTCCATGGGCACCACAATTTTTTTTTTCCGTATGCTATAACTTATCAACTTGATCGGAGAGTATTTAAGAGTCTCTCAAATTTAGTTATAAACATAGTTTAACCGAATGTGAAGTGTACCTCTTCATTTATGCCTTATTTCGTCTAATATCTTGAGGATTATTGAATTCCATAAATGGAAATGAGTGCTTTTCACTCAACCAACTATAAAGCAACATATTGAAGTATGATGCATGGAGTGTGAGCACCATGCAGTAGTGAGCAGTAGAGGCTGGTAAATTCTTTTGTTTGCTTATTAGAATCAACTGAGTAGTATATAGCATACTAAAACTTAACTCACGAAGTGAAGAGTCGTGCAATTATCGTCGATATATGTGCAAATCACACCAAAAGAGAAATATCAAATTTGCTTATGTGTGTCCGTACATTCGTTCATAAGGTTCGCCGTGAATTAGCGGTGATGCTGAATCTGTTGCAAAACGCAAACAATACGAGCAACTTTATAACAACGTCCGATATGTAGAATTCATTCAACAAGTGCAAGCGATCATTGACGAGGAACCTTTAAAATCAATGAGAGCCCTTGCGAGGTAGCCTAATGTTTCTGAGGTCTTATCCATTGAATTGTCCATGTTGATCTCCGGTATAAATCCTACCTTGGGCGCAGAAGACAGTTTATGCCATAGCAAACACCAGAACAGCGAGTTATCCGATCAAATCGTTGCCAGACCCGGGTCGAGGAGTTAATTTCAGCTAAAGGAAATTTTATGGAATAATTTTTTAGAAATATTATTAATTAATGTTGTATAAAAAATTCGTGGTGTTTCTTCAAATTTTGTTCAAAATAAGAGAGGGTCGTACACACCCAGTTTATGTTATGTGGATAATGACTAGTACTAAAGAATTCCCACGGACAAGTTTTTCCCATTTTTTTTCGCGCATTATAAGCGACACTAAATTCCCTTGTAGCAGAGCTGCAGGCAAAATCTGGCCTGTGTAGGATTGTAACCGGTATTAGAGAGTTTCCCGGACTGGTAGACTATACACAATTGCCTACAACTACCATAATAACGTTCATAACCCTAGTACATCAAGAGAAATGTGGGAGCGGAACGTTGTAAGAGAGGGCAAGTCCATCTCTGTATACGTAGATGGCTCAAAGCTCAAGAGTAGGGTGGGAAGAGGTGTATTTTAGAATCATGTGAAGATCTCCTTTAACTTCCGGCTACTCGAATACAACCGAACTAATGGGTATAATAAAAGCCATGACACTGGTATAGTGTAATGCGATACCAGGAAATTATATCTATATTTTCACTGATAGCCAAGCAATGATTAAATCTCCCACAAACCAGTTGAAAATCTCGAAGGTAGCCATAGAATGCCACACATTCCTTAACGAAATGGCAGAATCATTTTACACAAATATAAGATGGGCTCATAGCGACATCGAGAAAAACTGCATGTATGGTTAACTAGCGAGAGTCGGCACCAAACTCACTGATAAGTACACAGACAATGACATACGCATACTCCTCCAGAATTGTAAGCTACTTATTAAAAAAAAATATCCTTACAGTGAACGACAGATAGCAAAATGAGCCCACATGTATTATAGAATCGTCCGACAATTGTGGCCAACTCTTAATGCTAAACGCACAGAATCTCTGTTAAGCTAAAATAAGCACAGTCTTAGTACAGTGATTTCCATTATAACGAGGATAAACGATATGTAATAGACAGACACGCCCAGAGAATGGGCATACTCGTACAGGCACATTGTAGCAGCCAGAAACTGTTTTTGATAGAAAAATTTTCTATGAGTTGGTAGATCTCAGCTTCATGGAAATCGAGTATCATCTAAAGTTTCTGAACGATTCACATTGGTTTTTGGGAGAGATAAGCACAAGTTCTCCTCGTGGCATTACAACGGTCTATGAACCTGAGTATGTCGCATAGTAGACAATCGCTACAACCTAACTTAAGCTAGTTTGTTTTTTACTCTTTAACTTTTCCTCCATCTCATTTTCTTCTCTACTCCGCAGCTCGGTCATACACCAGAACTCTATCAGCATAATGAGGAGGCCAAAGATATACTCAACTATAGACAACTACTAAGTAACTTCGGCGCTGAAGATCTCGAAGATGAACTGTTAAATGATCAAGGTAAGGCAACAATATTTTTATTATAATAACAATTTTTTATGTATGCCGATAAACAAAGGCAATTGTAAATAAAAAAATGTATATGCAGGTGTGCTTTGCGTAGCGATTTCGCAGTATTTTTTTATGCTTTTGTTTCTTGTTTTTTTATTATTTGTTTATCCGTTGATTGATTTTCCTTAGTTTATGTCTTAATTCAAGGTTTGCGCAAGTAACTTTTTCCACTCTAATTTTCCACCCAAGGCACGGCAAGGCTGTAGCTGTACTCGTAGTTTACTTGTAAGGCGGCACGTTATCTTGATTTGCTTTAGAATCCTTTCAGCACTATTGACTTGTGGTTTTGTTTTCCAGTAAAAACAGTACACCCGCTCATCATTAATTCAAAATGCAATACATACATATATGTATTAATTTTTTACTTTGAAAATGTGTGTGTGTAGGTACCATTGCTAGTGGCTAATCTAACAGACGACTCGAGGGTGTTTAAGTGAACTTTTGTTAGTTCTACTTAAATTAATAATTATATTGGTTTTTACTTGTAAGCTTAACTGGCGCACGGTCCCATTTTATAAACCACCCAACAGTTGGTGGGTACAGTGATAGTGCTAGTATATATGAATGTAGCAGCAGGTGGCATCTACGGAAAATTCTACCGTATGGGTGTGTAAGTTTTTTAATATGTATGTGTGTATATTATCGTATATGAGTGAATACCCTACCAGCGAAATTGCCTGGCTCCTAATCGGCAATTCTTTTGAGAATTGTGAAACAGTTCGCGTTCTTTCCATAAAATTTATGACTATTACTATTCTAAAATAAATACGTAATTAATAGTCCAGCTTAATAACTGGCATAACTAAAAAAATCGAAAAATATTAAAAAAAAATACAGTAGGTTCTGTTTTTATGCGGTAGATACGTTCCGCAAGAAACAGCATAAAAAAAACAGCATAAGAAAAGCTACTAGTTCTATAGTAAAACTATAGATACGTTTCAAAAGTGCTAAAACCGCATAAATCTGAAATAATGTAATAAAATCGCATAAAAAAGGGCACTATTCCCATATTATAACTATAGATACGTTCCATAGACCGCATGAATCTGAAATAATTAAATAAAATCCCATAAACAAAATATTGTATTTTTGAAAATTATATCTTTATTTAAGAAACGTCAGAATCGAAAAATAAATTTAAGTCAGAAATAGAATCAGACAATACCCACATGTTGCGCGTTCGTTTAGGATTTGGCGTAAAATCACTTTCGTCACTTGAGGAAAGTTACACGTCTGATCTAGATAGTTATGCAGGCGGTTCCATACTTGTAGGGTTAGCATTTCTGATGTAATCTGTGATGAGTTTTAGCTTAGCTGGTTTAGAATCTTGTTTATATGTACAATTCCCGATAGGTCGACATGCATTTTGTAATTTAAAAAAAAAACCGCACTATTTCAAAACCGCATAAAAAAAAGCCGCATAAAAACAGAACCTACTGTAATTAGAATTAGTGCTAGGAATAGGATCAGCTATATCCAGAATGAATTATAATGAATAAAAAAGTTTAAATTGATAAGTTTTTTGTTTTAGTCACACATTTTTACATTTTTTTCTTTCTAATGAAGTTTTATCCTCTACTAGTTGAGCCGGCATTGGACAATGGGTCATTTCTTTAATTTAAATACTACACCTTTTTTGATAGCTAAAAAGATGTACTAGTTTTTAAAATTATTTGCCGAATAGCTTACATCCTAAATTTTTTGTTGAATGATGAGAAGTAGAAAACACTCGGTGAAAAATCGTAAATTCATGAATTTGTCAAGCAGCTATTTGTACTGTCAGGTCTTTTGTTAGAAATTTAGTTGACGATTTTTATTATTTGCAAAACAAAAAAAAAAAACCTTTAACTAAAAATCGAAAGCATCGGACCCTTGCACAAAAATTTAAAAACGTAGTTTGCGGGCAATGAAACAAAAAAAAGTGTTAATTATCTTTAAAATCAAATATGAATATGTATCTTGAAAACGATAGGTTTTGGAATTACCTAAGCAATAACGTCTTTAAGTATCGAACACGAATTATTAACATATATAAGTACAGAGTATACCAACTAAAGCTTAAGGGGGGACCCTCATTTATCGGGTCAAAAAAATCGATTTTTTGGAAATAATTTTAATCTATTCTACAACTATTTAAGAATATACTTTCAAAATTTCAAATCGATATCTGTATTTTTGAAGGAGTGACAAAATTTTTAACAGGACGCGACGGGTGGCCTGATCGCCTGTATCCAAAACTTTAAACGCGTTTTTCTCGAAACATCATTTTTCGATTTTGTGTACACAATTGAGAAGGCTGTATTGAACCAATCAGGCTTTACAATAGCTCATTTTAAAGATAATTAAATTGTTTTCAATGTGACATTAAGTGTTTTTTAAAAAAAACAGATTTTCATATTTTTTTGTAATTTTAAAGTCAATTTTTATGCATGAAAAATCACTTTTAACATAAAACTGGGTAAAAAATATCAATTTCGACATTTTTTTTTAAATCAAAATGTCACATCGAAGGTATTATCCTAAAGTTTTAAAAAAAATTTGGTTTTTTTATTTCAGAAAAAAATTCAGAGCGCTAGAATGTACACAGATAGAATGAGGTGCCATGGACGAGGTGTATATTTCCATACTTAAAATGTTTTTTTTCTTCTCCGAAAATTTTTGTAGACAGTCAAGACATTTATTAAAGTACTTTATGAATTACAAAACGTTTGAAGTTATTTTACCTGAGAAAAAAATTCCCAAAAATGATGAATTTTTCGACCGTCTAAATGAGGGTCCCCCCCTTAAGGGGTGGATATTTTCATTTTTAGGATATTTTCAGGATTTTTTTTAAACAATAACAAAATGACAAACGATATTTAAATTTTTGGGCTTTTGCATACAAAAAAGAAAACAAAGCCATTTTTTTAATTTTAATAATTTAAAAAATGGCGCTGAAATTGACTCTCCCGAAAAATTTGACCTGGATAGGGTTGTCTATTTTGGCTCTCCTTTTTATCTGAAACACAAAAACCAAAAAAAATTATAACTCAGTGTGACTGTAGCTATGTGCCGTACTAGAATAGAATAAAAAAATTGACAAAATGGCGCGGTTATGAATTTGATACTCTATAAATCGATTTTTTTTAAGTTTTTTTAATAAAAAAAAAACGAAATAATTGAAATAATAATAGGATTCTAGTACAGGCCATAGCTCTTGATGTTGTGAACAACATATTAAAATTTCAGACGATTCGGTTGAATATTTTTTTTTTTTTGAAAACACCAGGCCGAAGAAAGTAGTTTTGAGATAATTGAGTTTAAAGTTTTGACCATTCAAATGCGACCATTAATGCCGTCACGTGACGAATCTGACTCTACGTGCTAAAACGGCTGTAGAAGCGCAAATACTTGGAATATGCTTCCAAAAAGTTGACAGTATATTCTTAAAAGCCTATAATTTCGAAATATCGAAAAATTGATTTTTTGAAAATTCTACGCCACCCCTGGGCCCCTTAAGTGCTTCTTTCTGAAGTTATGAGGATTCCTCTCCATAAAACTCGTTTTTACACTTTAATTTGGTAATTTCTTTTATTTAAGACTATAGGGTGTTTTTTTAGAGGTTAGGTTTTCAAGATGAAATAAAACGTATATAATTTAATGTTATGACCAAGAATTTAGCTTTATTATAAAGATAAGGGTTTGCCATTATGTTTTAAAAATGATACCCATTCAACCAAAAGTGAGCTTCATCGCTGAACAAAACTTTCTTCGATACGTCGCGCGAACCGAACCATTATTTTCGTAATAAATTTGCACGATTTGCAAACGTTGTTCAGGTGTAAGTCTATTTATTATAAAATGGCAAACCAAACTGAGCATAAATCAAGTGACAGCTGTCAAAAAGACCATCTACGAAAAATGTAGTGCCAACTTGAAAACCTAACCTCTAAAAAAAACAAAAAACACCCTATAGTAGAATTTTTATCCACTTTTTTAAACTATAACAGGCTGCACACAAGTATTATAGTATTCCGGCAGTTTGTTGCAGGATTTTTTAAAATATTGAACAATAGCTTTCAAATTCATCCGATTTGAGGAAATCCATAAAATTTTTGGATGGTGTTAAGTGAGGCCCAAGACTATTGCAAATAAAATAAAGAAAAATGTTTTTGCACCAGACTTGAACCTCTCTTCCCATAGGTGCTCTTCCTGATACTTGTTCACTTCCGAAAAGGTTATGATATAACAGGATCCAATTTGAGGGATTTGATATTGATCTCTACCGCCTGTGAAAATATTCACATTGATAATACCCTGCACGCATTAGAAAATTTGCACAGCTGGAATGCTTACAATATTAGCCAGACTATCAATATCTGTGAGATTTCTATAACTACTCAATAACTTCTCATCCGATAAGAAAAAAAAACGCATGTTGGCGTAAAATTGCTCAACTTTTAAGTATTGTATCGCTTCTCTTTGTCAGTATTCGTAAGTCGAAGGATTCGGAGTCGTGTTTTTTTGTGGCTGATGTAGTGTTACAAATGCCTTCGCAATTACAGCGAACGTCGTCTACTGCGTTGTTCGTCTACTGGGGTGTGACCACTAAAACAATCCCTCCTTCTATTCTCGGGATACTCCCTTCCCGGAACTACTTCCTGCATTACTTCGAGAGGGTCCGAAATGACGTCCATGAAATGGACCATGTCTGACCCATTCACCATATTTGTAGCCAGCTTCTATAGACTTGTCTTCTTTTGTTTCCGTCCATGAGGCTTCGCTTTTGTGTACTGTGTTGAGGTCTACCTAGTTTTCCGTAATACTTCTTCAGTGCATCTTTTAACCGAATTCCAGCTGCCCTGCCGGTGTTTGTAAACTTGTATTTTCAGGTCTATAATTTGCTATTTCATATCCACGAATAGTAATTGAATTAGGGCTCAACGGATAGACCACTTGATGGCCGCCCATAATATATTATAGCATAACTTAAGAGTCTATAATGTAAATTGCGGATTTATATTTTTTGACTACATAATAAAATGCACTCAATTAAGATTTTAACTCATGCACTCGAGGCGTTATTTGCTTGCGCGAACCAGCAGCTCGAGACGATTTCGGCCAAATTAGGTAAACATTTTGCAAGTACCATATTTTGAAAATATTTATAAACAGTAGATAACAAAATTTCACCAGTTTATTTATTTGTATGTCGAAAACAACAATCTTTGATAAATATTACACTCTGAAATTAGGTTTGCTGTGATATTTAGTGCAATAATAGCCATGATGCATCCTATCACAGTAATACGAATTTTCCCGCCCACCTCCGGGCATTTCATGGTCAGAGCAAATCTTGCAGTCCTTTTTTGGCCCTTTGGCTAAGCCCACCACGGGTGCTGTAGCAGCGTCGCTCAGTAATTTCAAAGCACTCGGGCGCTGCTGGAGTTGACACTTCAAATCGGCCTGGCACCGTATCGGCGTCGCTCGAGGGCAAAGGGTTAATTATTTCATTTAAGTGCTAAATTTTTTATTTGTCTTCTTCCTTCCGGATGTATACTCAATTCTAAACTCTTTTCACTCAAAAACAAAATTCAAAATTAAATTTTGACGACGAAAAATAATATTCCCTCACAACTAATCTTCAATTTTAATTTTCTTAATCGAGCATGATGATTACATATGTGTGACATTTGTATACAAAATCAAATGTTGCGTTTTAAGGCATTCGATTTTCTTATTTCTGGGTGATAACGCCCCAAACCAACCAAACAGTCACACGTTGAGGATAGAGAGGCTTTTCAACAATAACTCTTGGATTGTCTGAGCCCCAGATCCAACAATTTTGCTTGTTGATGAAGCCACCGAGGTGGAAATGGGCCCCATCACTCAAGATGATTTTTCGATGGAATTCCTGATCATTTTCATGCATTTCAACGACCCAATCAGCTAAGACGCGACGATGTTGATGATCGGCCGGCTTGAGTTCTTGTGTTAACTGGGCTTTATAAGCCTTTAGACCCAAATCTTTATGCAAAATACGGTGTAATGATGTTTGTGGAATGCCTAGTTCCAAAAAACGACGAGGAATGGACAAACCTGGGTTTTCTTCAACACTTTCGGCTACAACAGTAATATTTTCGCCTGTTCTTGAGCGACATGCACGGGTTTTATTCTTCACATCACTAACTTGACCCAACAGCTCGAATTTTTCCATATTTTTCCGATTTTTTCTGTACTGCGGTCTGACAAGGTGCTTCACCATGACCCAAAAATGTTCGAGTTTTATGAACCATCTCTGCCAAATTTTCACCACTTTTATAGTGAATTTTAATAATTTCAGTGCATTGTTTAAGTGTGTATCGTTCCATTTTTATTAGTTGCGCAGTTTCTACTTGTCAAATATCAAAAATTAACAGCTTCAGAACTGACATCTACCGAAATAACGGGCTATTGAAAATAACACCTGTTATTGGAAAACCTTTTATAACTGCATGGAAGATATGCAATCCCTTACATATTTTATTCGCTTCCTCAATTATATTATATAAAGCAAACTAATTTTGGTTTGTATGCCAGCGTTGAGTAACTAGTCACCAGCAGGCTAGTTTCCACTCATTAAGTTGTATGCCAGAAATTTGCCTCACAAGTGTGTAAACAAACATAGGTGCATACATATAAAATACACTCAGTCTATGTATATGTAAGTATATTACATACCTACATGTGTATTGGTAATGGAGAGTCGTGTGCTTTTACGGCAGTTAGTCATTGATTTACTGTTCTGGTCAACACACGTGTGCCTGCGGTTTTTCTAGGTCACTTTTGATTATTTTGGCCGCATTCTTCCAAGTTGTTTCGTCCACTTTCATTACTTTTGTACATCCAAAGTTGTTAGTGGCTCAAAGCGAAGTGCTTACTGTTCAAATAAATTTCTATTAAAGCTTTGAATAAAATAATACGACTTCATAAATTTATATAGTACGAAAATGGCGCAAACATTCGGGGATCGCGAGTTCTTCAATAGTCTCATCAATAATATTGATGATATTTTTGGTATGTTTATATAGTTGAATCTTAAATATGGTATACTCGTATGGTGAGAATAATGAGATACTTTTTGGTGGTTTCTTTCTGAAACATTTATTGGAACGCAATTAAAATTTATAATTTTTTTTAAGTGTAAATTAGTCTCATCAAGCGTGCAGCACATAATTCATCATTGCTGTGATTAAGTGCCACTTTGTGGTTAAAAACATTTGGTTGAAGTGCAATCATGCTAGTGCCGACTTTTGTGTGCCAACAAGGGCTCATGTGGGAGTTTTAGTTTATTATTTCACTTTAAAGAAAAATGTGCGGGAAAGTCATCTAATGTTTATGCAGGCTAAGTGTGTATGTAGTGTGACTTAACTGACAGAATAAGCAGCTAAGTAGCCACGTAGTATAAGAGATTTGAAAAATAAAATTGAAAACCGCAATACTAAATGTATAAAATGGCAAAGCATTTCGAAATGATTACGAAATTACTAGGAATAATCTGTGGTGGAGATGTGGTCTGAGTAACACAGCCCAGACTTAATTAGCACAAAAGATGCGCTTGTAGAACCGCTGCTTTTTATTACGCGAACCATCTTGATTTGACTATGAATCTACCTATGTCGTCTATTTTCATTTCTGAAATTTCTTTCAAGTTAACCATCAAGAATTCCCACAGAATTCTATGTCATGGAGAACCAGGCTTGGGCACTCACACAGATAGTGAAATACTGTTTCCTTAGATTCTTCTTGATTACAGCTTCTGCATCTATCGTTGGCATGGTCTCCCAAAGGCTAGTGGCTTTCTTAACTACTCATGAGTTATGAATTTGTTGAAATTGGGCCTCATTTGTTTAGTTATTTCGCAGGTATTCGTGATAGTCCATCTGTCAACGGCCTGCTCTGGAATAGCGAGAATACCTCCCTTTTGTGCACGCCTTGAGGACAACCTATTTCTACTACTTCGGATTCGTTATAGGATGCCCCCAGTCTTACCAGTTCATCAGCTTTCTCATTTGCTTCTATGTTCCTACAGCCAGGTACGCAGATGCAAGTGTTGTCTTTCGTGCGCATTAAAGCATTAAGTTCTACTTTGCATTGTCTGTCAAGTTTTGAATTGGATATAGGTGACTCCAAAGCTAAGATGGCTGCTTGACTATCTGAAAATATACAGAAGCACAAAAGTACTTCCGATAGTTGTGATCCAGACACTAAAAAGATAAATTGGGTCCCGTACGAATTAAGTTCGAGAGACGCTGAAATGCGTTTGACAACAATAAGAATTTCTGCTTACCTAGAAAGAAAGAGAATCAGGTTATGTGATATGTGACAGTGCATAAGGGAAGAAATACTACTACTGCAAAAATACACCTCATCCGCTATTAGAAAAAACTTGTTCTATTATTTAGTATTTCATGCCCGAACTCGGGCAATGGCGAATAATAGTTGGTTCGGTATTTGGCCGAGCTCCTCGTCCAATTTGTGGTGTGCGTGTTGATGTTACTCCACAAATTTAGTGACTTACAGTCTTATGCCGCCTTTTAATAGTAGATGATTTTTTTTGTTAGAAGCTTTTCCGATACAGAAATACACTCATAGAAAAAACTTATTTTTGTCGTTTGGTCTTTCATGCGCGGGATTTCTAATCCGAGCATTACCAACTGGTAGTCACGCACCAACCTCTAGGCTACGGCGCACAGTGCGGCCGATTCCCGAAAAGCTGGCCAAAACTCAAAAAATTAAGTAATTGATTACGAATTTGATCTTAAAATTTTGAAAATCCACCCCCTTCCACCCCTATTGGCCACCCCCTCACGTGAAATAGCGTATATTCTAGAACATAATCAAGATGCTTGTTAATTTATATGTTTTCAGGGTCGCTGATTACGAATTTGATCTTAAAATTTTGAAAATCCACCCCCTTCCACCCCTATTGCCCACCCCCTCACAAGTTGACCGACGGAAGGCTCATGTAAAGACCATCTCTAGTTGGTCTTCACATGGATCAGGTCTATACATTAATTTCCCTGGATATGAGTGACTGGCTTTTCTCAAATGGCTTTTCTGGTTGCTAAGATCCAATATTTTGGCTCATTTAATTTTTATTTTTGCGGCAGGCTAATGTCCTACCCTGCCAAAAATCAAAATAGATTAACGAAACCAACGCAAGACTGAGTCTTGTCGGGGCCCTATGCTCCCGAGAGGTGTGAACAAGGAAAAAAAAAATCATATTTCAAATAGCTTCTGTTCATATACATATGTACAAATTTCGTTAAGGCCTTGAATTGGGGTGAGAATTGGGTTATCAAGTTATGTTTTCGTTTGGAGCTAAGGTTTTTTTGTTTTGTTTTTGCCGTTTATGATGTTTCCTGGAATAAGCTTAGGCGCCCAGTTTAAAACCTCGTCTCTAAAATTCACTTTTAAGCGCAAATTTAAAACGCAAAATACAACTACAGGGTGGCTGACGAATTTTGCTACATTAAGAAACTCAAATAACTTTTTTTTTAGTGTACGGAATTCATTTATTTTTTTTCAAGTTGAAGGTCATTAAATTTTATTAAATGTAGCTTAACTAGTTTTAAAAATAATTGAATTTAAATGCCTCCCATGCTCGTTGACACAAGTGCGGCATCTTAGTAAAAAGTTGTTCATTGCTGCTTTGAGAGTTGCGACAGGAATAGCCGCAATTGTTGCCCGAATGGATTGTTTTAGTTCATCCAAATTTGTTGGCTTTGTTTTATAAACTTCTTGTTTACATAAACCCCACAAGAAAAAGTCAGGTGCAGTAAAGTCAGGCGACCTGGGGGGCCAACGAAATTCGGAGTTTCTTGAAATCAGTTTATTGGGAAATTTTCGTCGCAACTCTGTCATAACAGTCTGGGCTATGTGAGACGTTGCCCCATCTTGTTGAAACCACACAGAGTTGAAAGGAATTCTCTTTCGGCGTAGTTCTGGATAGAAAAATTCTTTCAGCATTTTCAAATAACGGTCTCCAGTAACCGTAACGGTGTGACCATTTTCTTCAAACAAATAAGGCCCGACAATACAGCGTGAAGAAACCGCACACCACACTGTCACGCGAAGAGGATGCAATTCCGTCTCGTGGAGTATCTGTGGGTTAGAAGTACTCCATATTCGACAATTTTGTTTGTTCACATTGCCGTTTAAATCGAAATGGGCCTCATCAGACATGAAAAGGCAGTTTAACATGTTTTGGTCTTCTTCCACCATTTGCAGGATCTTCTGGCAAAATTCCAAGCGAATCGGCAAGTCTGCTGCATTCAGTTTGTTAACCATTTGAATTTTGTAGGGAAATAAGTCTAAATCTTTGTGCATTATTGTTTGCAAAGACTGTCGGCTGACACCAAGTTGAGCAGATAAGCTTCTTGTTGAAACCCTTGGATTGCTTTGTATAGCTGCAGCTACAGCAGCGATCGTTTCCTCCGTCCGAACTGGTGGGTTTCAATGATAAGGCCTTCTTGCGACTGTTCCTTGCTCAGCAAAATTATTCACCAGTCTCATTATGGTCCATCTGCTCGGGGGATCGCCGCCAAACATCCGCCTGTACTCTCTCTGTACCAAAACTATTTTTGAAATCTTAAGATATCAATAAAAGCACGTTGTTTTGAAACAACCAGACTAGCTAAATCCCCTACTTTGAGCAATTCAGCGATGAAGAGGTTTATTGGAAAGAATTTCGAAATCCTGAGCTGAGATGAGCAATAAATTTACTTATATAATTGTCACCACATAAACAGCTTGCTTATAGTAAAGTATGCCCTGGAAATAGGATGAAATAGGATAGGCTGATTCCGGGTCACTTTTATATCGAATCGATTTATTTTCTTAAGGAAGCACAACTAGTAAAAGTGAATTCGAGAAAGTCTGTTGAAAACATCGCAGTGGCAGCCACAGTAGGATTTCTATTTCAAAATAATTTATAATAAAAAAACAGAAAGGTTTTTCCATTCGTATTTTAACCGTAAGCAAGCATATTTTTAAGATACTCTTTTATAAGGTGCGCATGAACCAAAATGAAGTATTGATTAATTCAAATGTACCCCAGACTTATGAATATTTGATTCAAATTTGTTTAGTTGCAGGAGGTAATGGATCAATTATAGAAATTGGCACATTGCACGTGGATTTTAGTTTAAAACACACAGTGGGGCTGAATTGGAATGAATCAGGAATTAAAGTATTGGCCTGAAGCAGTTTCTGTTGAATTTTTAAGCACTCAGCAAAAAAAGGCACTTGGGTTGGAACTATTACGCTTGCATCCGATTTTTTGTTTGAGTTTTTTTGAGTTCGTATAAAGCATCAAAAAATCAATATAATTTATTCACTTGATTTGGTTCACTAAAAAATTAAAAAAAAAATGTATTAAAAATTATTTTCGAAAAAAAATTTCCACGCACACGTTGACAAACAATAAATATACAACAAATTCGTAATAAATGTAAGTTCTTTTGCATCGATTTATAACACAAATACAGTCTGTCTAATGAATAATATGGCCGGCGAAGTTCCAACTTAGAGGTACCTTAAGCAAATTTTATTGCTAAATAGGCGTATCCTCTTCGCAAACACGTTGTGAAATTTCTTTACTTAGTGAGAAATTTAGGAAGCGTAGGTTGTTTTTACAAAATGAGTTCCGCGTATGAAAAACGACACGATTCGAGGGCGCTCATGTGCAGAAAGCCTCGAATTCGGGTGAAAATAGAAAAAACCTTTGCTCTCATTATCTCACATTGAAGAATGACTTGCATAGGCTCAGTTAAATTCAGAAAGGAATTTGATAAACAGAATATTCGCGGATGAGTCTTCCTTTTGGGCGAATAGTTGCATACATCGTTCTTGCTGTTCTGCGGGTAATCGACAACTGTAACGAACTATTAAGTATCCAGTTAAGATCCATGTTTGCGGCTGCTTATCCGAAAAGTGATTTGGCCTTTTATTTGTCTTTACTGCCGATTTCAATGCATTTTTGATGAATAACATATAAGAAAAAGCTTGATTATCGTCAACTGCAAAGAGGTTTGGGAGAATTAGCTAACTTTGGATTTCACAAGAACACAATGATTTTAAGTTTCGAATCAGAAGGTGTGTGGGATAAGAAATTTTGGTTTTACCTTCACAGTCTCCTGTGGCAACCCTATTGAAAATGTTTGGGCAATAATTAAACAAAAACTCAAAACAAAACAATATTATCAAGGCAAATTCGTTTGATTTGGAGCCGATTACTTCCATAACTTGAGCAGAAATTAACACAAAGTATGTCTTGAAGATGTGAGGTCATTATAGGTAATAGTGACTATGCATTTTATTGAATATATTGCGTATGATAAATATTAAATGGCTTTGCAATACAGTTTGTTAGGGCAGTGATGTTTCTATTAGACTTTAATTTTGCTGGATATCTATTGGCGGCCGCCGTGGCCGAATGGGTTGGTGCGTGACTACCATTCGGAATTCAGAGAGAGAACGTCGGTTCGAATCTCGGTGAAAGATAAATAGCGGTCGCCTCTAGGCAGGCAATGGCAAACCTCCGAGTGTATTTCTGTCATGAAAAAGCTCCTCATATAAAAATATCTGCCGGTCGGAGTCGGCTTGAAAAACTGTAGGTCCCTCCATTTGAGGAACAACATCAAACGTACACCACAAATAGGAGGAGGAGCTCGGCCAAACACCCAAAAAGGGTGTACGCGCCAATTATATATATATATATTAGGCCGGGTCGATTTGTGGGGAGGCAAAAAAATCGCCCATTGCTCTGTGAAAATCATATTCTAGGGATCAAAATAAGAAACTTTGCCGAAGGAACCATACCTCTAAAACGAATTCTGATGTCCCCCAAGTTGAACTTTTTAGTTTCTTTTCTCATGTAAAAGCCAAAAATGGTGATATTTTGAAATGATTGTATGGGGAATCCCCCAGGGGAGTTCCAGGGGGTGTGCCACTGGCATGGGTGGATCGGCCGTCCAAAGTTAGTGGGGGTCGGTCATACATTTGGACTCGATTGGAGCACTCTAAATGGGTCAAAGTGGGATTTTTCGTTCGACTCAAGTTGGGGGACATCAGAATTCGTTTTAGAGGTATGGTTCCTTCGGCAAAATTTCTTATTTTGATCCCTAGAATACGATTTTCACAGAGCAATGAGCGATTTTTAAATCGATCCGCCCTAATATACACATATATTAGCAGAAGGAATTCTATGTTGATATTTCGCAGGTTTCTTAAACTAAGTATAAGTATAATAATGAAAAATTCTAATACATTTAATATTTATTGTTAATATTTACAAAATATATACTTTTTAGTTAATTAGTAATTTCTTATTCTTCTTGCATTTTTGTTTGAATTTTCATATTTCTTTCACGCAAGCGTATCAGTGTGACGTCACACTTGTTTGACAAGCGCATTCTTATGTTCTCTCATTCTTGCATCGACATTGAGTTTTAATCACTCGCATTTACTACCCTGTGAGCACTGGATACTGTTACTTCTACAACTTTGTTCTCACCTTAATGTGGACCAATTTCAATATTTTAAGGATATATGGCAACCAATTCCAGTCTGGTTTTTAACATATTTTTTATTAATCTGGACTAATACTATTTCTGCCATTTTGGAACGATTTGTGCAGAAATTTTTAGTGCAGCGATTAAATCGAAATCTTATCTTGTGTCTTTCAAGGAATTAGGGGAACTTTTGTATTTTTCGCACATTGCTTCTTATCAACACTTAACCATGCTTTCATTACTTTTTTGTGTTTTTATTATTTTTTTTACTATTTTCATTTTCATATTTCGCATTTCAATGTCTTTTAATGTCATTTTGTCTAAACGTCGCTTAAAAATCATTGCTTCTGTGTTTGCATATTTAATAATCCTAACAAAATCCGGTATTAATTCATAAATTTTATTTTTCTCCCACACATGCCTCACCGTCACACACACATATACCTTTACACGCTCTTTCTATCTTTTCTTTCTTTCCCTCGCTCTCTTTTTCATATGCGAACACTCATCGCACCTCAACCACCAATCTATACAATCTGAAAACTCCCCAAAAGTACCAGATGATCTACACAGCTCACGACGTCAACTGCAAGATGTTGATATCAACCGTACGCTCGATCGCTGCTTCAGTGTGATTGAGGAGTCCAGCAAAGTGCTCAGCGCCACCGCTGCCACCGCATTAGCGCATCGTAAGCCCTTAAGTGCCTGCACAATGCAACTTTCCGTTGTCAGTTATTTGAGTCGCTTTCTCAAACGGAGCGTCTTCGAGAAAATACGTTTGCGGCAAACACGACTCGATCACAATCTCTTCGATGTGATTTGGCCGGCGATGCGGAAAACTTCGATGTTGCGTCATCTCGAAGAGGATATCAATTGTGGCATCATAGCGCCTGATTTCGATGTGTTCGTCGTCTTCCAGGAGTTCCTTGTGCCACTCATCAAGGATATGCACTGCATGAATATTAACGAAGATTTTAAACCACATCCGCGTATCGCATTCTTTCCAATGGAGAATGGCATGCGGCTGAATACAGCCGGTTTCAGCTTCGACGATGAACAGAATTTAATACAACGTTGTAGTGTGGAGTGTTCACGAAATTTGGAAGAGTTTGAGTTGCCATTGAGTTTGACAATAGGACAAGTGGAGCAGGCCGAACGCATGATGATGGGTAAAATTTTCACCAATCACTTTGTCGAAGCGATCGGTGAGACGGAGTCGGGCAGTTATTATACGCTAACGGAATTGCTCGAAGAGAACTCAGAAATACGTGCAACACTGAGTAAATTGGGTCTCATGATACCGCTACACGATACGAAAGATTCGGTGCAGGCAGCGGAATCACTGGCATTCAATGGCCATCTCTGGCCATATGGACGTGGCGTTTATATCAATTCGGCATACAATTTGGCACTCTGGCTGAACTGTCAGGAGCATTTGCGTGTCATTTCAACTTCGAATGATGCCAATGCCGCCAATATGGGCGCGGCCTATACGCGTGTCGGACGAGTTATAAGCTTTCTCGAGCGTGAATTACACTTTAAGGAGAGCTACTTTTTGGGTTACCTACAAGCACGTCCCGCCTACTTGGGTACAGGCTTAAAATGTACAACAACTATAAAATTGCCAAATCTCATGAAAGAAGTAGACAATTTGCGTCATCTCTGTTCGGTGCGTGGTCTCAATCTCATTACGCAGAATCCCATGTCGAAACTGATTGTGCAATTGGTGAATATGCAAAGCTTGGGCGTGATGGAATATGTGCTCTTTCAGGACTATTGCACGGCAGTAACGAATATTGTGTCGCTGGAAAAAGATATGTCCTTGACGAACTCAAAGCACATTGCCTCAATGTTGGTGAAAATATTCCGTCGCAAAAAGAACAGTCTAGTGGAGCGCAATTAGTGTCACCGAAAAAGGCATCAACAAAAAATGCATCAAGTGGCGCAAAGAGAAAAAGTACAAATTATATTTATGTAAACGAACTTCGCCAAATCATGAGGCCATCATTCTTCTCTTTAAATAAACAAATATTGAGGCAACACTTTGCATTATGTTAGACTATATGTATGTGTGTATTATACATACAAAGCACAATTAACACCTATAGGAAATATTTAAATATTCAATTATTTACTAAATGTGAATGCTTTTTAATGCTGCGCATCATTATTACATACAAACCTAAATACCTAAATGAAAACAAAATGCTTCTGAGACTTTGTGGGCTGTGAACCTTTGAACTGCTACAAATTCGGGTTCGTACATTTTTTTACTGATACCACTTTTCGTGTGCTCACTTCAGTGTCCTGTGTGTTTTTTGTTTTTTTTTTTTTCCATCACAAAAAAAATTCGTATTGTAAAAATTACCGAATACGAATGCTTTGTTTTTAGTTGCAAGTTAATTTTATGCATTTTCAGAGTATTTAAAGTAAGGCTAATATATCGCAATTTTCTATTTTTTCGGTGCACTTTTTTTATTTTATTTTTATTTTTTACTTTTTTATTTATTTTAATTTTATTGTTTATATAAAAACAGCACTTGTAAAATGTCTTTTGTAAGTAGTTTAACATGAACATTTTTTATATGGCTCATTAGTGATAAATCAAACACTTTGTTCACTGTAGAAATTTAAAAAAAAAATACTTTTTCCTTGTTTTTGCTTAAAAATTTGAAAAAAGTGTCTTCGAATATTTTTGTTAATATTTTACTCTAATCTGAAAGGAAAAATATCTTTAGATACTTTTTTTTTAATATAGTTGTTTTTTAAGCGAGCCATTTCCTCTCTTGACCGAATCACTGGAAATTTTAACTGTTTATTGATACTCTTTGTTGTGCTTTTTGTTTTGTTTTTGATGGATCGAGAATTCTTTTTATACCTATTTGAAAAAAAATATATCTTTGGATATTTTTTTTTAATAGTTTACTTATTTCATAAAAATTTGAAAAAAAGTGTCTTCCGATATTTTTGTTAAAATGTTACTCTAATCTGAAAGGAAAAATACAGGGTTGGCCATATAGCAAATCACATGTCAAATGTGTTCATAATTTACTTAAAGGTTTGACATTTACGAAATGGGACGCTATACGCTTGAACAAAATTGGGAAATATTGAAAACCTATGTATGTCCAAACAGGTGAGTGTTCTTCTTCTTTTCTGATCACATCAGTGGCCACGTCAATAAGCAAAATTGTCAGATATGGGGCTCAGAAAATCCACACGTTACTGTAGCGAAGCAAATGTATCCACAACGAGTCACTGTTTGGTGGGTCTGACGGCATCATCGGGCCATTTTTTTCGAACATGAGCGATGAGTCGCGTTTACAGTAAATGGCGAGTGTTACCGTGACATGCTCAACGAGTTTTTGTTTCCAAAAATTGAAGAGGATGACATGGACGACATTTGGTTTCAACAGGACGGTGCAACTTGTCACACTGCCAAAGTTACACTCGAACTGTTGGCTACCGTTTTTGAATTCCGATATCAATTGGCCGCCTCGGAGCTGTGATTTAAGCCCGTTGGACTATTTTTTGTGGGAAGCCGTTAAGGACAAATGCTATGCGAACCATTCAGAGACGATTGATGTTTTAAAACACGAAATCGAAGTTGCCATTCATGAAATTGGAGCCCAAACAATCGAAAATGTGCTTAAAAATTGGGTTGATCGAATGGCCTACTGTAAAGCCAGTCGTGGCAGTCATTTGAACGATATTATTTTTCATTCATAAATGACAATGTTCAATCTTCAAAATAAAAAACAAGTTTAAAAAAATATTGATTCGTTTTTTTTTTATAGCCGATTCAAAAAGCAAATTTTACATAATTTTATCTTTGGATAATTTTTTTTTTTTAAGCTCGCCATTGCTCTTTTGACCGATTGACTGGAAATTTTAATTGTATATTCATACTTTTTTTTTGATGAATCGATGTGTTTCGTTTTTTATTACATAATTCAAAATCAAAAACAAAAACAAAAAAAAAATTTCAGAATCTTTTTTTAAAATTTGAATGTTTTTTCAAAGTGCTTTCTTTTTACAATTTGGACTGATTGACTTCCAAATTTAATTGCATATAGTGTTTTTGTTAATTTGTAGTTTGTGCGTTGTTTTGTTTTTTGTTTTTTTATGGATCGAGCAGTTTTCTTTTAATACCTATTTAAAAGAAAGAAACATTTTCGGAACATTTTTTTATAGTTTTTCGATTTTTTTGTAAAGTGCCATATTTACAATCTTCACTATTTGGCTTGAAATTTTAACTGTTTATTAACCTTCTTTGTTCTGTTGTTGTTGTTTTTTTTTTTATGGATCGAAACGTTTTTTTCTTACCTATTTCAAGAAAAAAATATCTTTGGACACGTTTTTTTTAATAATTTACTTTTTTGTACTTATTGAAAAGAAAAAATATTTATGTTAAAAATTTTTGAAATTGCGCCATTTTTCCTCTCATGACGATCGAGTAAAAATTTTAGCTGTACATAAATATTTTTTTTTGGAGTATTGATGCGTTTTGTTATTACATAATTCAAAATCAAAACTGAGAACCAAAATTTAAATTTTAAGATTTTGTTTTTAATTTTGAACATCTTTTTAAAAATTGTTTTTTTTTTCTTAATATGTAATTTGTTTTGTTTTCGAGATGAATCGAGAAGTTGGTCTTAATACCTATTTAAAAGAAAAAAAGTTTTTTTTTGTGATACCTAGTTTAAAAAAAATGTTCGAATAACACTTTTTGAAAATTTTTAACTAATCTTTTAAAGTGAGCTGTTTTTGCAATTTTAACCGATTAGCTTAAAATTTTGGTTATGTATTCAAATTTCTTTTTTGATGAATCGATGAGTTTCGTTGCCACTTTATTTGTTGCCGGAAAATTTTGAAAAGTTTTCTTCGCTCTTTTATAGCTATTGCATTAAAATTTTCTAGTGTCCGTCCATACACCATTCCAAAAAAGTGTTATCGTGGAAAAGCCGTATGCCCGCCACTATCTTTTGTATTATTTATGTAAAATTATTTGTGAAACCTGAAATGTGTACAATAGAGAAGTTCTCATGAAATTTTAATTTATTTAAATTTCATTGTTTTGTTGTTCTTGGCGGTTCTTTTTTCAAAATAACTAAACGTTGACCAAAAACTACACCATAATCAGAAATTTTATTCAGAAGACTTAGTCGCTGATCCCATTGCTTGTTACTACAATTGAAAATACGTAGGAAAGGATAGATATTTTGTTGCTCAGACCCATACCAAAAAACACTTCGAGATGGATATATGCTTCACAAAAAAGAAGGGTGTTGATGAAAAAAAAAAAAAAATACTTTTGAGTAAAATTAAACTCATAATTGTTTTTACAAACTTTGGGTTAGAAATAATAATCGAATAAGTTTAAAATAGGGTAACCAGAACTAAAGAAAGAAACCAGCAACAGTGTGAGATCAAATTAATTCCATCTTATTTAATTTAGCTCCATTCATTCCATTATATATCAGAAATTTTGTAAAGGTCTGTTGTGGTATGAATTGAGCAGCTATTTGGATGAGTTGTAGGCGGTTATATTTATTTATTTATTTAATTCAATTAATTTACAATAGGTACTCGCTCCCAAAATGGGCTGTATGCTTTGGCTAATGATCAAAGCACAAAGCGCAGTTTATGTCGGAATAATAAAATAGCGGCCCTCCAGCTTTTGATTTGATGCCCTTCCTCAAACCATTGCTCTAAAATATTTTTAATTGAGTGCTTTTTAAGGATTTTTCTGCATGTTAAATTAATCATCGGATCAGAAAGTATTGAATTTTCTCTTATTCGTAAAATTCTTTAGTAGTAACCAGGAATCTCAATCTTCCAGATTATTTACGTGTACAATTTTCTATTTACACAGCGCTTCATGTTTCACATTTTTCTGAAAATCAGTTTGTTTGTCGGCTCGATCTTATTAAAAAAGTTAACTCCAAATTATTTTTTTTTTTTGTAATTTAGTAGTTTCGAGATTTTGTAAAATGTTGCAAATTTTGGTATACAGTTTTTTGAAGTGAAATATCTTGGAGTTTTTTAACAGTGTTATGTTTTTTTAAGTTTTGGAAAAAATATACTTTCTCAAACTTTTTTTTTATTTTTTATAATTTTTGAAAAACCAGCTACTAATGCGTGGCATAGTTGAGCACGGAATTAAGTATAGCCTTAGGGAGATTGAGTTTAAGAAATTGAGCTCCAAAAAGCACCAAGTATTCATTAAAATTTATACCATTTTCGCCTTAACCAACCTGTTTTCCTTAAACATTCATTTAAATAAAAAATCTAGCAGACTTCACTCAATCGCACAGTTTTTGTTTTTTATAATACATTATTAAAATATTGCTTTTTCTTAGTGGTAGGTGTCTACAAATAAATGAATTTATTATTGCAATAAAAATAGCCTTAAAATAAACACAAGTCTATTAATTATAACTACGGATAAATTTTCAGGTCAAGTTGAAAATGGTAGCAGCCAAATGAATCCTATTTTCAAAACGGAGCAAGGCAAATATTTGGCAAATAGTGAGTTCTAACTTTCATATGGATATCTGCAATTACAAAACAAATTTAAAAATTTTGAATTTCCTCACCATATCTTCCCAGATCTAGCTGATCCACTTATCAAAGCACTCACTGAAATCGCCAACAAACGACCCGAGGATCCGGTCGCTTTCCTCGCTGATTATTTACAAAATTACATGCATCAACGCGATCCCGCAGAGGCAAGCAATAGTGGTAAGACCAACTCAACCGCGCCTATTACGTCCAACTCGCCGATGCTGCGTCGCACTGGTATGGGTTTGCAAAGTGTCCATATTGGAAACGGCGATGAAGATCGCATAGAAGAGGATCACATTTCAAACGCTGATGAGGAGGAGGAATCACATGCCAATCTCGATGATCGCGATGAGCACGGACAAAGCATGCTGCATTTTGCTTGTGCGCGTTCACATCGACGCGGTGCGCTGATGCATCTAATCGAAGAATCAAATGTCGATATAACATATCGGGATGAATTGTATAGGACGGCGCGCGATGTATCGCTACAAGCGAATCAGCCATCGAATGCGAAAGATATCGATCGTTATGTGCTATCGCTAGCTGTGATTGGTAAGTTTGCAAAGATAAAGGCAAGAGAAAGAGGGAGAGAAAAGGAGAAACAAGTAGAAGCAAAGAGGTAGAAAGAGAGAAAGAGGTAGCGATAGGAATAATGGCATTTATTTTACTTCAAATATTCCGCCCAAAAGTCGATGTTTAGATTAAGGGGAACTGTTTAAGCAACCTCCGCTTCCGTGTTTGTTTATCATTTCATGTGCCGATTAGATCGCTGTGTTGCTCAAAGAGCTCATGAAATTAAAGCGTACACTCCATGCATACCACAGTTCCACATAGGTAATAAGAACGAGCCACAAGCTCAATAAATTTAGCCAAAGGTGTGTAGCCATACAATTCTGATGTACACTAACAAACCTTATGAGCCTTAAAGTTCGAATAAATAAGCGCGTAAATGCGATAACCCATAAGCTGGGGTATAATCTGTTCTGAGTAATCTCCGGTACCGCACTCTCCTTAACCCTACACAGTAACAGCAGCATTGACACTATTCAAGGGCAACCTATAACACATTTTTCCTCAATCTAATTTCACGAAAGAGCCACACGTAACAGTAGAGCCAGGTGGGTGGTAGAAAAGACTGCGGCTCCATTGACATACTAACAATTTATTTCCTAACGGTTTTTCAAATTATTAAAAGATGGGCATCCACTGCACTATGTTCAGAATTTAACCTTCAACAGCCATACTGGCTCCGAGATTACTGCATCATTTTCGAAACCGAGGACTATTCTACAACTACAGTGCCGGAGTTGAGTATCTTCATTGACAGTTAAGTTGTCGTCAAGGCAGTAATGGCTGCGATGACCATTGACCTGAAAAGTGAATACGATGGATGAACTTTGTGTTAACAGATGGGTGCTTGCTTAAAACCGGTGTAAACTTATCGTCGGCCTCTGTCTCACATTCGCTGTCTTAAAACAGAGCTAGTAGACGGGGCAATTATGTCAAAAGCAAATACATTAACATCCTTCAGAATTTCCAGAAATATACTGCGCTCATACAACGCAAAGATCAACATTTCTATGGTTAGATTATAAACTTTCGGTTGGGGTACTTACGGCCTTCTATCTTACATCAACGACAAGACTAGGTCTTTGCAAAGTGGTACTTGTAAAGCTTGTATTGAAGACAATATTAGGGTCACTCTGGAGTATCTTCCATGTCTCTGCCCAAACTTTTGCAGCTTGCATCTGAGCTATCTTCTTTCTGTGTTACTTCCCTTATGGAGGGATATCGCTGATCCGGTAATCAGCAATCTATCGAAGTGTGATTTTTAAACAATAGCTTGAAATAGAGAATGTGAAACCTACGTCTCCACCACTCTCTTTTCGCAGCACTAGAGACCAGTTCTGGTCTGTGTGAGATTGTTGTTGAGCAATCAAATTAAAATAACTTATAATAACCTAACCTCGAATAATCTTACATTTTTATCTGACTTTTCAGGCGACATCAAACCCTTTGAGATCCTCGCAGTGGAAGGCTACGATCACATAGTCGACATTACTGACGACAACGATGTGAGTATTGGAGAAATAGCTGCGGAACGTGGCCATGATGAACTTGCTAATTTTCTACGCAATTTGCGCACGCTGGAGGTAAGTAAATTATATTTACATGTGTGAATTTATGAATAATTAAAGCAAACTGTACTTTATTTTTGCCACAGGAGCTACGTGAGGAGTTGCATCAAATGATAAGGGATGGCAATGTTGGACGTATAAGGGAAATAGTTGCTGATTCGAACGGCAAATGGCTCTTAAAAGCCAAAAACTATTATGGTAAAAACATTCTTATGCAGAATTTAGTACTTTAACTACTTGAATAGTAAGAAAAATAAAACACATTTATTTTTTGCTCTACCAGGGCGCACAGCTTTGCACATTGCCGTTTTGAAAGAGAACGAAGAAATTGTGGAACACTTTGTGAGCCTCTATCCAGACTTGCTTAAAATCGGTGATAATGTAAGGAATCATTTTATACCTCTTTTATTGATTGTAAATAAGGTAACACGTCACTAATTTCAGCTGGAACGCACAGCTTTGCACTATGCCATGGGCACCAATGCCATCGAAAGTCTAAGTCGCATACTCATACAAAAAGGTGCCAAGCGTACAACCAAAGATCTGAAAGGACGTCAGCCAAGTTATTATTTTATGAATAAAGCCGATATATTACGTTTGCAAGAGGAAGAGGAAGAGAATCGTTAAATACCTGCATATGTAGTGCGTGGCGATATTGTTTCGTTTTTTTATACAGAAGTGGCTTGTTGAAATTCTAAATAGTTAGTAGTCCTTTAAGTTAGGATATATGTAGGTTATCAATAGTGAATATCATGAGCAGCAGCGTGAAATGTGTGCTAAGTGGAAGCTTTAAATAATGCGAAAAAAATATCGAAATTAGTAAAGGAGCAAATAAAATATTTTATTAATAAAATAATTTCTAGAAAAGAAAAAAAAAATACTAAAAATTACGTCAAGCAATATTGCTATTATTATTTACGGTAGTGTGAAATTTAGGAATAGAGAAATTTTTTAAGTAATAAAATTAAATACAATTTGTGTCAAATTAAAAATGGAAATTTAAATAAAAGTATGCTTCACTAAATTTACTAAGGGAGTTCGGAATGTTGATAATATACTTATTCATATATATGTATACATATATGTGTATATGTGTATCTATCATCAATAACGTTGCACTAAATCACACAAATGAGCATCGCCGGTTTACTAACTAAAAATGCAACCAACTCAAAATTAATCCTTATAAGGTCTGCCTGAGGCGGCCACCGTAGCCGAATGGGTTGGCGCGTGACTATAACTCGAAATTCAGAGATATCGTAGGTTCGGATCTCGGTGCAAGACCAAAATGAAGGAAAAGTTTTTTTCTAATAGCGGTCGCCCCTCAGCAGACAAAGGCAAACCTCGGAGTGTATTTCTGCCGTGAAAAAGCTCCTCATAAAAATATATCTGCCGTTCGGGGTCGGCTTGAAAATGTAGGTCCCTCTATTTATGAAACAATATCAAGAATAAAATGTACTTAAAAAAATTGTAAAAAATTTTATTCGAAAAAATAATTTAATATTTTTGATTAAAGTTGGGAAGCTTCTCAAAGGGAAATATATTCAGTTCTTTTCGGAGTCGGCTTAAAACTGTAAGCCTCTCCGTTTAAGGATATAGGAGCCGGAGTTCGGCCAAAAACCTAACAGAAGTGTACTCTCCAATTATTTTTTTTATTTGTGTTAATTTTTTTAATTTTTAGGACAAAATATATTCGTTTTTTTCCAGAAATTTTGAGAAAACATCTGAACTTGAGTTTGAATTTTTTTATTAGTTATCGAGTTTGCGAGTTTTAACCAAGTACATAACAAATCCGTGCAATCTCTAGCGAGGCTCTTGCATACGTATTCGTATATTACGCCCATTTACGAATTGATCGAGGCGACGCTTTACTACGTACTTTAATGAGCAGTTACTTCGTATTTTTCACTGGTTCGCTGTACGTATTTAAATATAACTGGGAAAGTGATGGGAAACCCAATATGAAACTTTAAGGTATTACTGAGCATAGTCTCGGTAAATGATGGAAGAAATAAGAAAAAATTTGAGTTGGGAGCTTTGCAAAAATGACAAAAAAAAATTTTTTTTCTTAAAAATTTTGAACAAATATATTTGTCTCAAAAATATTTGTATGAAAAATAATTTGTATCTTAAAATTTTTGAAATTTTATAATAAAATTAAACTAAATTAAAATTACTAAAACATTTTTTGTTTTTCTAAGTATATTTGATTTTACAAATAAATGAAAATACAAGGTGAAGTCCAAAATAAATAAGACTGACTCAGACTGAATCAGACTTTGTTCTGATAACTTCGAGTTTATTCATTTAAAATAGTCCCCACTGGCCTCGATACACTTTGCGCGATCTAAAAGCTTTTCGAAAGAGTGTTTCAGGTCATTGATCGGAATGTCCTTCCGGATATCGGTAAAAGCGTTTTGGATGGCCTCGACAGACGCAAAACCTTTTCCTTTCATAGCCAAATGCAATTTTCCGAATAGGTAGGTTGATTTTTGACTCATGCAAACGCGATTTTTTGAGTGATGGCTCATCTGGGACCTTTCATTCGGCACTTTGCGCTTAGTTTTATTACCAGTTACAATACTGTAAAGGAAGTTCTCGTCTTTTCTCGCCTCTTTAATGAGATCTTTCGAATGTTGAATTCTGAACAATTTTTGGTCCTTAGTTAATTTGTGCGGAATAAAACGTGCACAGATCTTTCGTAAGCCCAAATGATCAGTTAAAATGCGACAAATCGATGTTTTGGGGATATTCAACTCCGATTCTCTGAATTTCAACTAGGATTTCGGTTAATTTTTGATAAATTTACGAACAATTTCGATGGAGTTTTCGGTGATTACTGGTTTTAGGCGGCGTATGTTCATTGTCATGTACTCACAGCCAACTCTGACACGAGATAGACAATCATCGCCATATACTTTTTTCATCAATTCGAATGTTTCGGTAAACGTTTCACCGATTTTAAAACAAAATTTGATATTAGCTCTTTGTTCGAAACTCAGTTTTGTACCGATAACACAAACATACTGACACTTTAGACGCAATAGCTTCGAACCGAACCGAAATCATCCAACGTAGTAACTCCTAAAAGGTGGTGCAATCAAAAACATTTTTACGACGCCAGTCTTTTTCATTGTGAGCTTCACCTTGCATATAAAAGACTGATTATATTTCACTTAAAAACTTTATACAAATATTTTCATTATTGAAAATCTCAAAATTATTAAATTAGAAAAAACAAAAATACTCAGTTTACTTATTTTCAACCAAAAACAAACAAAAGCTTCAGAAAAACTTACGACAATGCCAAATTACTTCAATCACTCTTCGTAGCTAGGCAAGATGAAAATGAAAATGGCTGTCATTCCTAGGATGTTCGAGTTGTATACCAACTTTTTGTATACCAACTCTTGAAATTAGCCATTAGAATGCCTTAAGGTCTTTTAGTCAGTAATAAATCACTCTGTATACGTAATTCCTGACTCAGATTTGGAACTACAGGAACCGATTTATTAAAGCAATCTGCAAATTTAAGTTCAGAACATGGAGAAAGTGATTTTGGAATTTTAATATTAGCAGATTTGAAATTATTAATTGAAAATTTCCGCGAATTTAAATACAAAATTCAAATGGCAACAGAAAAATGAAAGCATACAAGAGCTGCTACTTTTACAAGTATATTTAATTCACATTATTCTTACAAGGCATTATTGTCGTACTCGTGTTCCCTACTTGAGTCCACATCAGTAAGTATAGAAATCATTTGATTGATCGAGACATTGTCTAAGTACCTCCAAAGTTTGTAATCTGTATCTATTTTCTTTTCACTTCAAATTCAAGTTATGTACATATCCACACAAAGAGAGGAAATTTGTTTACAAAACCCTTTTTTAGCGTCTATTGGCTGAGTAAGTGGTTGGCAACTATGCTGAACTTCAGAGAACTGCAATCTGATCAAAGCAGAGTAAAGCCAAGAACATATAGCTGAAGTGGTGAGTACTTCAATTTAAAATATCAGGTGATAATAATCGCATTTACAGGTGTTTGTTGATCATATATAAGTAGATAAGATCAGAGTATAACAGCAACAACTACTTGCTACTACTGTTAAGCGAAAGTAATTTCATCAGAATTTCCCACACAATCCTCTTACAGGTATCATACTTTTGACATTTTGTTTTTTTATTCAATTGTTCTATGTTTTAACATAAATTATTAAATTATTAAATTGTGACTAATAAGCTTTTTGCTTATCAAGCGTAGGATTAACTGGTTAATAGCAGATATTGGCGGACGATGGCATTAGAGTTGAGTGTGTGATAGTGGGTGCGCCATTAAGGCCCCCTATGAAAATTTTTAGTTAAATGGTATTTTTGTTTTTAGCTACATAGCGTCATTGAAGTTTTGTCATGGATGATTGCACAAACGCATAACGCTGAGATATTGTGAAAATATGTTACAGAAATGATGACGGTTTTGCAGAGCCGGTTTGTAATTTTTAGTTTTTGTGTTTTGGTGGCAAGAGATCAGTTTTTCAGTTATTAAATTTCTAAAATCATCTAACGATGCAGTTTTAAAGAGAAATGTTTGAGAAGTTAAAATCAACAATTTTTTATGGAGGGGAAATTAAGTCTTAAAAAATTTCGAAGAACGTACAGCAAAACAAGTAATTCAATGGTGCATATATATATGATATTCTTCCTACTAAAATTTTAATCCTGTTTCCATTAAAATATAACATTTTCTTAATAATTTTGAGAAAAAATTATTTTATTTGTTGGGTATGGGAATAGGTTTCCGTCCTTTCTTAGCCAAAGTTACGATTTATTTAAACAATTAAATAATGAATAATATAATATTATGCTGAAGTATAATCCATTGGAAACTACAACTTTGCTCCATATTTCAGGCAGCATACGGATTCCTCTGACGAAAAACTCGACTTCTTTTGACGTGTTGCCTGGCGTTGTCATGCAGAAAAATCAATTTGTCATTTCTACCGTCCCATTCCGGCCGCTTTTCTTTGAGAGTTCGATTGAAACGCATTAGCTACAGTCGGTAACGATCGCCAGTGATGGTCTCAGATGAATTAAGAAGTTCCTAATAGATACCACCCTTCATATCTCACCAGATGCAAACATAACCTTTGGTGCACAAATATTTTTTTTTTCGCTGTCGATGGACCTAGTTCACCTGACAGGCTCCAACATTTTCGACGCTTAGGGTTATCATAATAGATCCATTTTTCATAGCCAATGATGATGCGATGCAGAAAACCTTTTTGCTTTCTGCCATTCAAGAAGCATCTCACACGTCACCAAACGTCTCTCGATATCCCTCTCCTTTAATTAATATAGCACCCAGTTATTTCTGGACCACTCATATCGAGTGCAAATGTTTACCGACGGTTGATCTGTCAACATCCAACTCTTTAGACTTATCATCAAGGGTTCGACTTGCGCCTTCATTCAATAATTGATGTAGTTGAGTATCTCCGAATCTTTTCGGTGCTCCTTCGCGATCTTCGATCTTTATCACTCACGCCGAAATTGCCACTTTGGAAGCGTCGAAGCCATTCTTTACAAGTTGTATTTGATGAAGCGTGATTACCGTAAATATTGATCAATATACGACACCTTTCTGCTGCACTTTTCTTTAAAAGGTAGTAATGAAGCATAACTTCCTGCAAATGCTGTTTTTTCTGGACGAACGAAGACTTTTTTGACGTCAGATAAAAAAGGATCTTTACTTTTCAAACGAACTACAGTGATCGAAGTCTGACATATACACCTTCAAATCACCAGCGTATTACTAGAGCGAACACAAATGAATGGCGTTGATTTATGAACAAACAAACTAAATAGAGCGCGTAAAGGTCAAATTAAAGATTTCCAAATCAAAAAATCATTTTCCTTTTTACTTGATAAAAAAGTTATTAAAAAAAATCGGATACTTAAGCTATTCTAAGTTCAACAAGTAGTGGTTTTTCGACCACCTTCGGGTGTGGCAGCTAGACGATTAAGGTTTCCGGGTGCTCTTTTCTTCGACAGCCTGGGCAGTGCGCCAACCTAAATCCCATCTATCTTCTCCATTACATCAACAGGTCTGGCTGGCTGTAGATATCTGCCTGTTGGACGTCTCATAATGGGATCAAAACGGCGCTTTAGTGCTTTGAGGAGTGCCAGACTGGTACTTCAACCATTTCACCTACCTACCTACCTACCTATACCGTAGGTAACTTTCATAAGTCTAACTTAAGGGCTGAATTTCGTTAGGATACAATATCTTTCATGCTTCAATCAAATTTTGTAGTTAGAAGTTTTTACAATAGGTTCAAGGGACGTGGCCTAAATAGTGATCAATTTCTATTATGCTTAGAATGTTCTTTAAAAGGCATAATAAACATTTTCCGCGGAGTATTGCTACTAATTTTTTCAAAAAAGTATGATGCCTTACCATTGTGCGGCAATGCGAATTGGCTTACCAGATCATCTCAATGACCTTGGATGTCATGTGATATAGATGTTTCCTAGCGGATTTTTGTATGAAAAAAAATTATAATAGTAAAATTAATTAATGGAAATTCATAAACTGAAAATCAGGTATGAAATTAACAGAGAAAGTCAAAGCGCATTGTAAAAAATTTTGGCGAAAGTATTAAAATAAGAGCTTTAAAAACTTCGTAGTTCTTACAAATTCCCAATAGGCGACCTTAACTGGGCACCCACTATCAAGTCCGAGTGGATTACATGCAAGAAAAATTATTTGAAGTGTTTTGTTTGTACTTCCAGAATATTGATTGCGTGAAAATCTGTGCTGGTGTAGTGGCGTAGTTGTATTAGGAGTTATAAATAAAATTTGAAAAAAAAAACAGCTGATCGATTAATGGAATTTAATAGTCTACGTATACGTATTACCTGTTAATTGCTTTGGTGATTTCAAACCAGTAAGATATGTTGTATTTGTATTGACCTTAGTCAATTTTTATAGTTCGTGGAATGAGTACACTAAGCGAAATAGCTGCATAGTGTATTCCAACTTCATAATTTTTCTTCTAAAACAGCTGCATAAATTTATTATTAGTTGCTTTATAATGTATGTATATATAAGTAAATGTGTGTGGGGTATTTTCAAATTATTTTGCCTTTTTATTCCATTATTTTTTTATTTAAGTCAATGGTAACAACCTTACTGACTAGATTTACAGGGTAAAATAGCAAAAACTTAAGAACTAAAATTAAAAAGATAGTTTGTTTGACAAATAATGAGACATAATAAGTGACTGGCGGTCGCCGTAGCCGAATCGGTTGGTGCGTGAATACCACTCGGAATTCAGTGAGAACGTCGGTTCGAATTTCAGTGAAACATCAAAATAAAGAAAAAGTTTTTTTCAATAGCGGTCGCCCCTCGGCAGGCAATGGCAAACCACCGAGTGTATTTCTGCCATGAAAAAACACCTCATAAAAAATATCTTCCGTTCGGACTCGGCTTGAAAGGGTAGGAGGAGGAGCTCGGCCAAAATGACGATATGTTGGGCTACCTCAAAATGAAAGAAAACCTAGGGACCATCTCAGCACTAAAAGAAAATACCGTTCGCGAGATTAATGACATCTCGAGATCACTTCTCCAGCGAGTGGCCGAAGTACTGAGACTAGATTCCTAGAGTGTATTTGACGTAACGCTCAGTATTTTGAGGAAATAATTCAACAATAATAATTCGCACTTTTCGTCTTTGTAATAGTCACTGACATAAACGTTTGACATTAATAATTCTCTTCTAATTAAGCTTTTAATTCGTAATTCTGCCATCGCACACCCTGTATATAATAATTTTGTTGTATGTGGGGTGTATTTGAAGTTTGCTAAACGGTTTCGTTGAATTCAAGTTTCTCTTTTCTCTCTCTTCTTCTCTCCTTTCAAGTTTTTGCTAGTTGAACTTCTGAGTCATCTTTTTTTTTAGGAATGTTGATCTAGAAATCTATTGATTGTAAAAAAATGTGATATTAAAGTTTTTAGGGACTGAACTAAAGTTTAATAAAATATTTTCAAAAAATGACTAGACGTAATTTTCTTAATTATTATTTTTTATACTCTATAGGAATAATAAAAAATTATAGAAACATGTTTTCAGTACAGTTGGAGGTGTGTTCAAGAAATGCTTTAAGTAAAAAAAGCTTCTTAATATTCCTGCATAATTAATTTTTCAAATTTGGTTATATGGCGCGGCCGACATGGCTGGTGCTCTGGGGTTACTCAAAATCTTGTAAAGCACTAACGGCATGCAAACAATTGATTTGATTTTAAATTTTCAGATGATATTTTAATGTATAACATAAAATGAAACAAATGTTTTTCAATACATTTTTTACCCTTTTCAGCAACACCTGAGTGGCGATAGCAAAACCTTTCCTAATCCAAGGAACTTATTTTTGTTTAAGTAGGTGTAAATAAAAATAAAAATTTAGCGAATTAAATTTGAGTTATATGTCTTTTGTTATAGTATAAATTATATTTTTATAAAAAAAAAATTAAATAAATAAATAGTCAAAATTATGTAATATGTTGCATTCCTATTGTTTTTACCGCCACTGTAAGATAGATATAAATTTATCCGATTTGAGTTTGGGAAGCTTACCATTCTCTGCCTAGTAGGGATCGCATATGAACCAAATCGCCTAGAGAATATATTGCTTCAAAAGCAGTTTTGGTAGTTAAAAGATATTCTGAGTATGGACCAAATCGGACAGTAAAGAACACGAGTATATATATATGTACTTATGTACAATGTATGCAGCGGCGGCCAGAACTGGTTAAATTTTTGCCACATTCATGCATTTTTCATTGTTGTATAATAATTTTTCAAAATAATGCTATCAAATTTTCAGGTTAAATACTTATTTATTCAGAAATAAAACGGTTTGCACAATATTTAAAATAAAAAATTGTTAGAAGAATTCTATTTAGCCAATTTTACGTTAAGATTCAGCAGTTACGCGTTATTCTTAATATCGATAACCTAGCCGTTATTTTTCTGTCATTAAATTGTACTGTTTCTTGACTTGCATTAAGCAAATAAAGCTAACAAATTTAATTGAGTTTAAACGTTTCGTCGTCAAAGTTGCTACTTTGTTCAAATTAAAATGATTGTTTTCACATATTAATCGAAATGCGGAAGATTGATAAAAATGTTGAATATGAAATGTTTTCATTGACTGAAAATGATCGCACATCAAGGGAAATAGCACAATGCTTGGAACTTCGAACTTTGCCTACAAACTGTGCTTAAAGTTCTTAAAGCACGGAACATAAAGGCTTCAAAGGTTACAAAAAGGCGCCCAAATCTACTTTCGGAAAGTGATGCGCGAGCAATGAAGCGATTATTGACTCATCACGTAGCTAAAAGCCGCACAAAAGATTAAAAAATCCCGTCAGTGAGTTCTGAAATGAATTGGGTTGGAGGCCGGTATTAAACCACAAAAGCCAGCATTATTTGACAAATACGTTAAAGCAAGGTTGAGATTTACAAAAGGTACAAACACTGTAGTGCTAACGACTGGAAAAGGAGTGATATGGTCAAATAATACCCGTTTTACCCATTCTCAGTCAGATGAAAAGCAATGAAAAACTGCAAAAGCATCAAATAAAACAACCGATAAAGTAGGGCGGTGGGTAGCCTTCTGGTGTGGGAAAGAAGGCTATTTGAATATCGTAACGACAAATTTGCCGAATTTTTTTGACCTAAGCGCATATTACACAGAAGAGTGTTCAAGAGTGAATAAAAATTCAGGCTATCCAGCCTTCAAAACGGCTGCGCAGAGTTCTTTAAACCCGATTGAAAATGTATGGGTTATTCTAAAGAAACGGCTAGCATCTTACGAAATGGGCCAAAAGAAAATCGACGAGCTGTGGCCGAGAACTCAGAAGGAATGTCGAGATCTTCTACACTTAACTACTGAAAAACTGGTCCAGAATATCCGAAGGTGTATAAATAACGTCCCGGTGGTCAAGAGCTCGAACATGTCAGGGTTTTTTTACAATAAAAAAAAAAGTTATTTAAATTTGTTAGGCTTTTATTTAACTTCTTTTACATACAAAGAGAAAAAAAAATTTTTTTTAATTTTAATAATAATTTTAAAAAATGGCGCTGAAGTTGACCCTCTCGAATAATTGAACCTGACGGTGTTGTCCATTTTGGCTCTTCTATTTATCTGAAACATAAAAACCAAAAACATTATTAATCAGTGTGACAGTAGCTATGTCTCGTACTAGAATAAAAAAAAATTGGCAAAATGGTCACGTAGTCTAATCGCAACACTCGTGTTGACCATTTTTCACGCGTAAAATATGGCCCAATTATGCTTCGTTCTATTGAAACACCCTGTAATCAAACTTACTAGTTCTGATCTGACTTAGCTTACTAACCGATTGCTTGGCAGCTGAACTAGTTCGTATTGTAACTTGTTTTAATGTAGTGCTAGCAACAGGCAATGTCCAACGAAAATGACAATTGTCAGCTAATGCTTCAATATTATGCTAGTTATCAAAATTATCGAACATATGTATATATAAATATATATATATTGTATAAAAACCATATAATTCCAAATATCAAAATTTATAATATGGGTAGACGAAGAAGTCTTTTCGTATTTTGTCAATAGATGTCGTTGGGGTCATCTATCTCCCGTGCTACCAATCACATTGTGTCATATCATATGGTGATAGAAAGGTGACATTTTAAGCTTCATTTAACCAAAAAAAAATTAAATTCGGAGAAGTTGAAAAAAAGTTATAGCTGTTCAAAAATGAGTGAAAATAATGAAGAAATTCGCTATATTTTGAAATTTTTTTTATAAAAAAGGGAAGAATGCCACGTAAGCCACCAATGAAATTTGTGAAGTTTACGGAGACGATGTTGTATTAGTTCGTGTAGCTCAACAATGGTTCGCTCGCTTCCGTTCTGGAAATTTCGATGTGAAAGATGCACCGTGCTCCGGTCGACCTATCGTTGAAAAAGTCGATGAAATTATGGGAAAGATTGACCAGGACCGTCACTTAAGCTGCAATGATATCGCCAAGGCACTAACCATTCATCATCAAACGGTTTTGAACCATTTAAAAAAGGCTGGTTACAAAAAAAAAGCTCGATGTTTGGGTACCACGTGAATTGTCTGTGAAAAATTTAATGGACCGAACTAACAGCTGCGATTCTTTGCTGAAACGAAATGAAATCGAACCATTTCCGAAGCGAATGGTAACAGGAGACGAAAAGTGGATCAAATACGACAATAATGTGCGAAAAAGATCATGGTGCAAGGGTGGTGAAGCTCAACAAATGGTCGCAAAGCCAGGATTGACGCCTCGAAAGGTTATGCTGTGTGTTTGGTGGGATTGGAAAGGAATCATCCACTATGAGCTGCTCCAGCCTGCTCGAACGATTGATTCTACACTTTACTGTCAACAACTGATGAGATTGAAGCAAGCAATCGAAAAAACCGGCCAGAACTGATCAGCAGAAAGGGCGGCGTCTTCCATCAGGACAACTAGAAATTGTATTTAAAAACCGTGGAAATTAGTAAAGAGTCTAAGGAATATTTCAAGTTTTTAAATAAAGTTTGATACTTGGGCTTATATGGTTTTTGTTAGATAATGAGCTATGCTTTTGTTGCCGGTTGTACTTCATAATGAACAAAACAAGCATATCAATCAATATTTGCATTCATTTATTCATAGAGGCATTCTTCTATGTCTTACAACTGGCACAAATCTAACCACTCTCGAACTAGTACGACGTCTTCCATGAAATACCAATTCATTAACTAAAACATTTCCTGAGTAGTTTAGCTTCTCACTGCAGGGAATGTATTCAACATAGTTGTTGTCGTTGTTATTTCGTTGAAAAGTGAAACGAAAAAATGGTATAAAAAAAATCACTACGGATATACAATAAATAAGTTGGAAAATCCCATTGGTAACTAGTATATAAGCAGAGAGAATTCTAGTGAATTATGGCTGATATATAGATTTACGACTTTTGAAAGCATTTAAAGGTATGCTTCAGCTGTATATTCCAGTAGCAATTTCTCAGAAATTCCAGACATCGATGGTGATTCAGTATGTATCAGTATTTATTGCGGAAAAACAATCAGCATCAGAGATAAAAAACCGTACGTGAACTTTGATACTGATATTGATAATTTGCATAAAAAAAATAAATAATTGGCGCGTACACTTCTGTTAGGTGTTTGGCCGAGCTCCTCCTCCTATTTGTGGTGTGCGTGTTGATGTTGTTTCACAAATGGAGGGACCTACAGTTTCAAGCCGACTCCGAACGGCAGATATTTTTATGAGGAGCTTTTTCATGGCAGAAATACACTCGGAGGTTTGCCATTGCCTGCCGAGGGGCGACCGCTATTAGAAAAATGTTTTTATTAATTTTGCTTTCACCGAGATTCGAACCAACGACCTCTCTGTGAATTCCGAATGGTAATCACGCACCTACCCATTCGGCTACGGCGGCCGCCAATTTGCATAAAGTAACATTTTTAGTTCGATATGACGCTGATCAAACGTATTTCTTCAGGTGGGGAGTTTTGTCTATGCAGCTAAACATTTTTAGATATCGACGCTTACCAAACTCCAGCCTTACTTGACCCTAGTATCGGATGGACGGCCGTTGGGTAAAAAACAAAAGTTGTTCGTGAGTGTTAACAAAACCATTGGTGAGAAAAACAGTGGCAATTTTCAGCGGATTCTGCAATTGATTAATTATGCTTTAAAAACCCGTATTTATAGCTTTATTTGGCTCAAATTTAAAATGTATTTTAATATACGAAGATAAATATTTTATACCAAAAATTATTGAGCCACTGCGAAGAGTGACGGGGATTACCAGTAAATGCGAAAATTCAGGGGTCTGCGTAGTTTTTAAGAAAGCAAAACTATTATAATTAAGCGGGTTTTTTTTTCTTTGCAGTATTTGATGGTCTGCAACGCTTGCAGTTTTGAGGCTCAACCGCTAGCATTCTCCTGACACAAAACAACAACAATAACTGTGGCTGCCGTTCCAACCAAAGTTGGTCGCAAGCATATTTTTTGTTCCTGAAGTAACAATAACAACAACAACAACAACTATAGCTGCCATTGCCGTCGCCGTTGCAGTTCTTAGAATTCAGTGAATACATTTTAGAACTTTTGTATTCCTAAAACTAAGAGTAAAATATATTTTTCAATAAAGTTAGTTAGATTCCAGCAGCCAACTTGTGCAGGCTTCTAGTTATTCTCTTCTTGGGGATGTATTGGGATTGTATGACGATGCACCGCAGCGAAGGACTCTCTCTTCTCTCTTAATTGGCGCGATAACCGCTTACACGATTTTGGCCGAGTTTAACAAAGCGCGCCAGTCGTTTCTTTCTCGTGCTAACCGGCGCCAGTTGGACACACCAAGTGAAGCCAAGTCTTTGTCCACCTGATCTTTCCAACGCAGAGGAGGCCTTCCTCTTCCTCTGCTACCACCAGCTGGTACCGCATCGAATACTAGCCGGAGCCTTTGTATCCATTCTGACGACATGACCCAGCCAACGTAGCCGCTGGATCTTTATTCGCTGCGCTATGTCTATGTCGACGTAAAGCTCATACAGCAGCAGCGAAGGACTACTCAACTTATATACGAGTAAGTAAAATAGGGCCTCGCTGGAGCATGGAGTATTTCGGATTGATTTTTCACTGGTTTGCTGGTCACATTTGCATATGACTCGAAAAGCTAATTCAATCCCGCTGTGACACTTTCAGAGATTACTGAACTTATGGTAGTCTCAATTATCAATGACAAAAATAATTTAAAGAAAATGTAAACAGATGTGTTTTAAAAAATGGCAAAAGAAAATCTTTTCCTAATAATTTTAAGCAACAAAGTAAAATTTTTTTCCAAACACCATTTTTGTTAACCCTTTGCGATTGGTTTAGTTTTCCGAAGCGCGGAAGCTTTTGCCCCTTAGTGATTTAAAGAAAGTACATGGATACTGGAAAACACAGAATTCGTTGAAACTGATTTATTGTGCTTAATCGTATTGCTTTCAACTGATTCCGAAACCTTTCCTTTCCTCCTAATGGCAGCTTGACGCCAATGGCGGCACCGACTTTTACGCCAATGTGGCGACTTGAACCACAAAGGGTTAAAAAGTATATTGTATCGTTAAATACTAAAAACAAAATGTATAAAACAGTTAAAAATAGTCTCAGATATTTCACTTTATACCAAGATTTTCAACAATGTAAAATCGCCAAATTATTGAATATTTTTTTATAATTTTTTTCCAGTTATCTACTTGTTACCTAGCGTATTTTCAGAAAAATCGACTTGACATGTACCCGCACATTGGTAACCTCAGCGGTTACGCTAAAAATTAAATTTTACATATTACGTAAAATCTATGCGCATTAATTAGAAGTCCCAGCATTCTGAGCATGTGCCTGTTTTCTTAATTTTTTAAAGCAACGGAATGATTAGTTGAAAATGAAAACAGCAACAATATAACGGTGAAAAGAGAGCGCTGCAGGACATTGATATGACCATCATAGCCAAATGAGTTTGAGTATGATTTAGATTAGATGTGAAAGGTACTCAGCGTATGAAAATTCAAATGCGGAATTAAGTTTTTCCTAATGGCCGTCTCCCTATGGCAGATAATGGTAAACATTCAAAGGTATTCCTGCTTTGCATGGGCTTCTCATAAGAAACATTTGAGTTCGAAGAGCGGCAAACAAATCTTGGTATCCTCACTTATTGAACAATATCAAACACATGTCACAAATCTGAGGAGAAGCTCTGAAGAGCTCCGGTTTAAGCAAGTTGACGATACTTCCAAAAATCGATATTTCTCGCACAATGCTCCGAATATGGATACAAGACCCATATATGTATTCCAATTTCCAATGCTTTGAAGGATGTTCCAATGCGCTGAATGCGAACACACCGATTATCAAATTAGTTCTACGGCTTTAGGTTCAGCTCCAACCCCCAAGAAACAACTCAAAATTGCTAGATTCGATTTTTTTTATAATTGACGCGTACACCCTTTTTGGGTGTGGCATGTGTATTGATGTTGTTCCAAAAATGGAGGAACCCACTGTTTCAAGCAGACTAATACTAATACTAAATACTAATACGGCCACCTCTAGATTAAGTTTAGTCCGGCTAAAAGTCAAACAAAATATACTTAATCATATCCTGCACCATCTACTAACGAGGAGAGAGTTGGTATATCTGAACCAAATTCGGTCCATTATAAGAGTTGAACCCGAAAATCACTCAAATCGTATTCAATCATTTTGGAGCAGTCTATTTTCTATATCTAAACAAAATAGTTATTGCATGCGCTATTGATTGAATGGCGCGCATTCTCATCTGGATTCTGCTACAAAACTGTGTCTGCAGCCATTTGAATGAAACTAAACTGAGCTATTAACTTGAAATTTTTTTATTTCTAATAAAGGAAAAATCTTTGAAAAATTAGAGAAAGTAATTTTCCATAAACTATTTATTATCTAGAGGTTTTTGTGTGAGTTTCTTATTCAAATATTCAACTCTCGAATGCAAAAATAGCGCTGTCTTCATTATTGTTACTACCGACCATCGACTAGATAAGTACCCTACTTATGTATCAATTACACTACTAAGATTTTATTTTGCCACATTATCAGCTGTTTCAACTGGCCAATAACTAAAGTAAATACAAGCACTCAAGTATTATTCACTAGTTGATAATAAACAAATAATATTTTACGTACAATCGCATCCACGCTTAAGCATTAGGCGGCGGGATTAATTAACCATTGAACACCTCGGCTATTTCGAATCGTTGCACACACATGTTTGATGGGATTTGCTTATCTTCCACATAACCATCGAAATTTTGATTTATATATTTGATAAATACAATAGAAGATTGCTTTTAGTATTAAGCGAGTATAGTCTGATTTGGCTAGAAATAGGCTTTGTTATATCTCATTTGTAAAACATTAACGAGTTCAGGTCCAATTGCCTTTGCGGCTGGATGGAAATATTAGCGTGAATCGCGTTGAGGACAATACTTGCGGACAATACTGAGAAACCTTGAGAAGGAAACGATTAAAATGACTGCGGACATTGATAAAGGTGAAATTTTGCGATGTGATTGAAGTAGTGATTTAGAAGTAATGTTTTATATTATAATTTTTTTTGTTTTTTGTTTTTTCTGAGAAAAGGCTGTTTCAATGAAAATAGAATAATTGGTGAATTTAAATTTTGTCTGGATAAGAGTTTGGCACGAGACTGCTGTAGCAATGTTACAAATCAAGACCAAATATTTCGACTGGCTCTCTAAATTCCACTACATAAACTCTAATTTTTAATAGATTTGACTGCATAGAAGCATAAAAGAACTGATAAAGACAAAAAAAAAATTATGTATGTATATATGAGGCGTGTTTCAAAGCAGACATAAAAACTTAATTTCATTGGTCAAATGCATGAACTCCAATTTTTAATTAATTTGAGTATTGGGAAGCATAAAAATTAATATTTTTTTAAAAAGAAAATTTTTTTGGCATAAATTGCAACTCTTATTAAAACATTAATAATGATTAGAAATAAAAAATATATAGGAAGGTGGAAAATAACTTTTTTGAAACATTTGTTTTTGCTCCATCGTTTTTTTTGGGCATGAAGTGCGTGAATTCTAATTTTTTAATAGATTTGAACATTTGAAGCACAGAAAACGAATTAAAACTAGGAATAAAAAATAAACAAAATATATACATTTATTCAAGTCCTGATCCTGGGTAAGCAAATCTCATGAAAAATAAAATTCTCTTTTTTGCTAAAATAAATTTAAATGTGCACCAAGAACATTTCAAAAGTGTAATGCAGCTCGGCGGCCACTGTAGCCGACTGGCTTGGTGCGTGACTAACATCTAAATCTGAATCTCAGTGCTTGAACATCGAATGACACAAAGTTGTTGCACTTCGGCATATAATGGCAAACCTCCAAGGGTATTTCTCCCATGAAAAGGTTCCTACGCGCCAATTTATTTATTTTTTATTTTACTCTATTACTATTCTTCAGGATATTCCTACAAGTGTTCTCGATGGCTCCTGAGTCTAAAAGTTGCTTTCATTCTGACAGCAAGTAATTGCAAAAACAAAAAAAAATTGTGAAAAAATTAATAGTTAAATAATCGCTTTTAGTCAAAAGTTCGGTCACAAGTGATCAATAGTGAATTTGCCGCATTACCGTCCAACATCGCCTTTTTTGTCATATTCTGCTTGAACTTTCGACAAAAAGCCATAAGTAAATTTCATGAGTTTCATTGAAGATTTAGGCTCACTTTTGATTGCCACAAACTTGGTTTAGCAATTGAAATGGTTTAGTGAAATTGTTTTAATAACAAAATTTAATTAAGCTCTGTGTTCAATATTCGAAAAGCAATGCTTAAGCAGCATTATGTGCAGACTTTCGCCGGCGATCGGATGCGTGTGTCGAAATATTTTTGTATCTTAGTAAAGACAGTGAAAACTAAAACAAAAAAAAAAACGAAAAAAAAAAAATTGCGCAGACTGGTCCTATAATAATCGATTATACACAGATGCCGATCATATGAATATGACAATATTTTTAATTCAAAATTATTTACTCTTTATGGATTATACAATTTAATTATCCTCTTAGTTAGGTGAATTAGTTTGCATCACTTTTCAAAAAAAAAAATAAAGCATCTGCCAAAATATTTTGGACAAATATAAGATTTATACGAGCTGATGTGAGTTTTTCATAAATAGAAATAGTTTTTAATAAACAGAAAAAGTTTTTCAAAATGTTTTTTTTTTAATAAAATCCCATCAGTTGATGAAAAATGTAAGCTAAAAAGGCTTACAAATTTTATCAATAGAATAAAAATAATATTTTCGAAAAAAATTAAAGACGAATGAATGCATGAAAAGGGTGAACATCTACCTTTCGAACGACTAAACGGTTAAGATTTCGCAGATCTAGTCAATTTTTTTAAACCTATCCACCACAAAAGTCAAAGATAGCATCCAAATCGCCACCGTGAGTACAAAATTCATACCAAAATTGCACGCTCTGTAAATGCCTTGACTTCCCCACAATCGCACGTGGGTTTTCTTGTCTGCATTTATGGCAGATAATATTTACAACTCTAACTGAGAAATGATAATAAAGTCGACCCGAAAGAGCCCCGTCTGTGTTGAATCAACATTTTTGCAAACTTACTAGGATTGAATTGACGTAAGCCGATAATAAAATATTTACGTAGTACAATATAAATCACATTAAATCTTGGCATTGTGCTTTAACGGTCATAAATATTAATCATAATTTGCTCGTAAGTGCTTTATATTTTATTATTCAATGCAAGGGTTAAACCAGCCTAGATCAGAGTTATATTTCATTTTGCTATGATTATAGCAAAATATAGGAAATTTATAGCAAATGTGGTCGTAATCAGCGAATATCAAAGTTCAATTTATGTAATATCAATCTCACTTTTGCAGGTCCCTTTTTAGGCCAACGCCATTTGCAAGTATTTCTACTCTTCAGCTCTATCGCGGTGAATTATATACCAAAATACAGCGCTAGCGTTACCGTAGTTGCTATGACCGATGCCGCAACTACAAATCCTAACTTTCCGGTAATTAACATTCACCCAACATTCGCACCTCTGTTATAATTTGATTAATAATTTTGTGCCTTTACTTCTAGGAATATGACTGGAGCGATATGGAGAAGTCGTATATCCTTTCAAGCTTCTTTTGGGGCTACTTTGTCACACAGTTTCCGGGCGGTTATTTATGTCGCCGCTTTGGCGCCAAACGTACTCTACTCGTTTCCACATTGGGTTCATCGTTCTTTGGCCTTCTACCACCATTCTGTGTCAATTGGGGTGGTTGGGGTATTTACTGTGGCATTCGCGTTGTTCAAGGCCTTTTCCAAGGATTTATGTTTCCCTGTGTGCATGCCCATCTGGCCGCATGGTGTCCGGTAAATGAACGTAATCGGCTGGGTGCTTTGGCGAATACGGGCATCGAGTGCGGTACACTACTCTCAATGTTTTTGAGTGGCATAATTGCGGCTTCCAGTATAGGTTGGCCGGGCCTCTTTTATGTCACCGGTGGCATTGGTTTGGTTTGGTGCGTTGCTTGGATCTTTCTGGCGGCCAATCAACCAAGCGAATCGAAATTCATTACAAAAGCCGAACTCAACTATATCGAAGCCTTGAAGGATATGAGCAAAGAAGTAGAAGCGGGTGAAGTGGAGCGTAAAGTTCCGGTGCCATGGCATGCTATTTTAACATCGCTACCGCTTTGGGCTTTGGTTGTAGTGCGTTCTGCACATTCATGGGGTTTCTCTACACTGCAGGCGGAAATTCCATCATACATGAAAGGTGTACTAAATATGGATATGAAGACGAATGCCCTCTACTCGGCGCTACCTTATTTGGCCATGTGGACCATGTCCTATGTGTATCTCATTGTATCGGATGTGCTGCTGAATCGCAAAATTCTTTCGCTCACTGCCATACGTAAGACTTTCAACTCATTGGCTCTCTGGTTGCCGGCAATTGGACTTATAGGTGTGGGATTCTTGGATCAGGATCAGAAGACTATGGCCATTGTATTGATGACCGCAAATGTGGGCATAAATGCTGGTTCTACTATCGGCAGTGCATTGAATACAATCGACTTATCACCCAATTATGCGGGAATTTTAATGGGCATCGTGAATTCGGCTGCGAATGTGGTACCTATACTAACGCCACTGTTGGTCGGTGTGATTGTATCGGAAGAGGTGTGTAAGACTATATTAGGAGAGCCTTTCAAAACTCCTTGTTATGAAAATTTACTTACTATAGTATTAGACTTGCATTAATTTATTTCCATAATATTTTGCAGAATAATCGCGCGCAGTGGCAGATAGTGTTCATTATCGCTGCCATAGTATTTGGATTGGGTAACTTATTCTACTTAATTTTTGGTAAAATGGAGGTACAGCCCTGGGATGATGTAAATTTCTTGTTGCCTAAAGATGCGAGTAATATTGATGCAACAGAGAAATGTGAGAAATCTGCAGAGAGTGAAAAGCCAAAAAGTGTGGAGCCTGAGTCATTAGCGAATTAAGGCGATTGAAAAGAACTGCCCTAGATTTAGTTTGCCTCTAGTTTAAGTATGTAAATATGTCATTATATAGTGTTAGATATAAAGTACAATAGTAGTCTATTTTAAGATAATAATTTTATTAAGAGAAAATTTTAAAATAAATAAAAAAATATAAGTGTATATATAATTAAATGGTATTTTAGTATAATTTAAATGTAGCACCGCCGTGCTTGTGCATTATTATTAAAATATAATAACTACTGTTTCGAAAAATTGCAATAGCATCCCATCGTATTCTGCTATTTTCTCGTTCCTCTCACATTCGCAAATTACAAGTGTCACAGCTAACGTTTTTTCTCTCCTATTTTTATTTTTCTGGTTATGCAAGAGCGCATAGGCGCCGCAAGTAAAACGAAATGTAAGTTTTTTTTTAAGATTTCATTGAAAGGGAGGCTAAAGTATTGAGTCAATTGCGACCAGATAGTTGCCGGGATAAAAACTGCAAAGCGAGAAATTTTAAAAGAGTTTAATTTCTAAGTTACCCGTCCACTGATAGGTATAAACATTTTCTGAACAGGTGATAGGCTACCCTAAATATATTTATATTGTGAAAATATAACTCTCCAGGTATCGCTGGACTCAAAATATTGCTAAAAATCCCTTTTCCATTCAATTTGTCTCATAATCAAAATTTATATCTCTGCATAACATATGCATGCCTAGGCAAGGTGGCGCAAAATTAGTCATCCTATCGGAAGATTTATAATTTTTTCAATTGGTTTTGTACGTCAGTCATATCTGACACTTGGGAACTACACAGCTGCAGTTTAAGAACAGACATGCAATGGACCTTAGACCTTTACCTAAATAAAGATTTCCATCACTTAAAATCATCTGTTTTATTTAGTAAAAAACTTGTTTGTACTGCATTGGATGATTAATTTTGCGCCATCTTGTATTAAAACGCAGCAAGTTTCTGCGAAAGGGCTTCGCTCAGAAACTATTGTTTCGATTTCAAAATTTTTTAGTTAATGTGCACTACTCTTTTGGTTGGGTGTTGCCACCTAATAAAATGTAAAAATAGACATAATTATTACAGCATGGGTATTGAGGTAGATATTGAAAAAAAAATCTATTCCAAAAGCAGTTTTTTCATGCTGCTGTCATCTGAATTTTATTGCAAAAATAGTTACCTATCACAATTTTCACTTTCAAGAGCAGGTATAAAATGGAGACACTTAAACAAGTTCAAATAAAATAATATTTGTACGTTATGTTGCCACATGGTTTTAATTACGTGGGCATCAACTTATAACAAATTTCATCTCAATACCACAATGTGGATACCAAATGGAAATTTTTAAGACAAGCTTTAATAAAAAAATTGTTTAGATGGTGTTGCCATCTATTTTTTGGAAATTAAAAAAATTATTTAAAAAATCTATGAATTGCAAAAAACATGTGTATATACATCAATGTAAAGATAAATATAGCTTTAGTCGAATTATATCTTCGAAAAGGTGTTGCCATTTAATTTAAAGAAAAAAATTTAAATGATTTAATTAATTGATTCCGGCATTTCTTTAAAGAAAAATGTGTTCCAAAGACTAAACAAAACTATAATTAATATTATTTGACCATCGCGTTGCCATCTAACCCCAAAGGCTAAATTGCTTAATAACAGTTCTGGTAAATTAAGTATTAGGATATGAGTATCACGCAAATTATGTTTAATTACGTTTTATTCAAAATGTAATTTTTGAAAGGCGTTGCCACATATTTGTTTCCAAAACAGTTATTGAAACTGCCTTATAATACAAAGCACATACATCTACTTTTTGAAGTGTCATTAGACGAAAGCCATTATAGACAGCCTCAAGACATTGCAAACTTTAAAAAAGAAAAAGAAAATTTTACCTACTTGGCGCGAAATTGAAACAAAAAATCTGAGAAATCGATTGCCCGAACTTTTTTTTATTAGGAAGAAATACATAACACCATTAGCAAAGGAAAATTTTCATTCAATCAAATATTTACCAAAAAACTACTAAAAACAATCAAAATTAGCTGAATCTATTTATTTACATATTATTTTCTTTTTAATTTGTAAAAACTTTCAAACATGAATTTGTAAAATTTTTGTAGGAGAATGAACCATATTTTCATAAAAAAATCGTTCAAATTAATCGAGAAATATATAAATCGCCAAAACTTGCCAATAAGCCTCATGATATGGTTTTTAATGCAGTTTTTGCAGTTTTGTAGAGAAGCCTTCAAGGTACAGAATTTATGTTCTTGCAAAGACGTGAAAAGTGAAAAACTATGTTTCATAAAAAACTAAAATTTGTGTGTTTAAAACACGCTGATCTCCTTTAATACTACATGAATATATGAACCTTATTTGATCAAAATCGATTCAACGGAATCATAAAGGGGGGTTAAATTTCAATGGCCGATGTTGATGTAAGCCACACCTAAACATCAAGCTTTTTCCTCCATTTCATTTGACAGTTTCCAATTTTAGACCAACTCAATTTGAACCAAGGAAAAATAAACAATCGAGCAACGCGTTAAAGTTATACAGGCTTATTATGAAAACGGGCATTCAAATCAAAATGCATATCGAAGAAAATCATCTTCAGTGATGAGGCACACCTCATGAGGCATTCACCTCAGTGGATTCGTCAATAAACAGAATTGTCGCATTTGGGCGAATGATAATCCAAGAGTGATTGCCGAAAAACCAATGCACCCACAAAGAGTGACTGTTTGGTGGCATCATTGGGCCGTATTTTTTCCAAAATTAGGCCGGTCAGGCAGTTACTGTGAATAGTGTTCGCTATCGTGAGATGATAACGAACTTTTTATGACCCGAGTTGGCCGAATAATCTCACGTCGCGGCGATGACAATTGGCCGCCAAGATCATGTGATTTGACACCGTTGGACGTCTTTCTTTGGGGTTATTTGAAAGGAAAGGTGTACGTCGATAAGCCAGCCAGCAACAATTCAAAAGCTAAAGGATGAGATAAATCGGCATATTAACGGCATAGAACCTCAATTATGCCCCAGCGTCATCGAAAATTTGGACCATCGGATGGAGGTGTGCCGCCGAGGCCGTGGCGGCCATTTGGCCAATATTTTATTTCTTACGTAATTGATCCATGTTAATATTATCAAAATAAAGAGAAATGATAATAATTTTCTAAAAAAGTTGTATTTTATTCAAAATCAACAACGGCCCTTGAAACTTAACCACCCTTTAGATAATAGAAGTTTATTTTCAACTCAGCCTCAGCCTGTGATCAGTAGCTATCGTATAAATGAAATATTCTAAGCTTGAATGAGTCCCAATAATAAGCATTTATTTATAATCTATACGAGCATATAAAAGACATTGTCGTAAAATATGAGAAAAGTTTGATTGATAATTTTTTCGCTTGCCTAAACTTTTCTGCGTTATTTCCACAAGGAAGACCTTTAAATAATGTAAAATCAAATTCGAGCTTTCCACTAACAGCAAATTTGAACAATAGCAACGTACGGCGCATAACTCATTCCTAACAAAACCGGCCAGAGGCATACAATTTCTAAACTAATTAAAATCTGGTTTTTAACAATGCACCTAACAAATTGAATATAAAAACAGGCAATTTTTAAAATAAATAATTGAAAAAAAAAACAAAAAATGCGCACAACTTTTTTCGAATTTCTATCGTATGATTTTGTTGTTGCAAACGAGTTATGTCTACGTACGATCCCAGGTATGCCACTGCCTTTGTATGATTTAAGAGAAATATATGTACATATGTAAGTAAAAAGTAATTTGAAAAAGCTTTATTCACCCTGGTCAATCGAATTTTTTGCACATTGAATTTGGGTACAATTTTATAGATGTTATGTTTATTATTTTTTTTTTTTCTTTCCAAGTGATATCCCAGAAATTATTGCGGTTATCATCATTTTTAAATTATTTAAAACTAATAAAAATGTCGCTCAAAAATAAAGGTTATCATTTACAGCTTTAATTTAAAAATATTTTTAATAGGGTTGCCACCAAATTATGAACATACAATTTATTTTAAATTAATAGTTAATATATTTTATTAATTTGCGACAAATGAGATATGTTAAAAAGATTTTGAAATGTTCTTATTCTAGATATATGTACTTTTAACAATGTTGCCAGAAAGTTTGAAATGTAAAGTTTTTACTTAATTACTTATTAGTATATTTTATTAATTTGTTCCAAATGAAATATATTGAAATGCTTTTAAATGCTCTTTTGGCAGCTTCAACTAAAAATATTTTTAATGGTGTTGCCATCAACTTTTAAATATTAGTATATTTTTATTATTTACTAACTTTTTGTTTCATTTTTAACAAACGAATCATACTAAAAAGCTTTATGTGGATAGGTATTAGACCTGAGAATATTTGTTAAAAGCTATTACTTAGTTAAAACATTAGGATTATACCGAAGACTTTCATTCACACAAAAACACTAATTATATCAATAAGTTAATCATTTATATATTCGTCGTTGCTATTTACAACCTTCTCCCACCTTTTGATCAAATTGTTGACGCCGTTCCGTCAAAAAAGCGCCTGGTGTGGTCTCAAAGAAGTTATTGAGTCAGTTTTTAAGGACTTCTTGGTTATCGAAGGTAAAGACCTTCAAACCATTTGAATGGGAATGGAGAAGATCGTAATCGGGCGGTGCAAGGTCCGGAGAATACGATGGATGTGGAAGGACTTCCCATTCAAGTTTTTCGAGTGCGGCTATGCCGATTTCTGCAACATGGAGCCTGGTGTTGTCGTGAAGGAGTGTGGTTTGACCATGTCGATCAAGTTTTTTCAGTCGACTTCTTTGTTTTTTTCGTTGAGCTCGGGGGGCACCCAGGCAAATTGTCTTCCCGTTATATAGCTTTTCATTAATTTGTAGTAGTCTGTTGGTAAATCAGTTAAGAGTTTTCGTAGAAGTCCTGCATGCCATACTGCGTAAAAATCTTTGGCAACGTCGAGATATACTGCTTCACACGTTGGTTTTTTATCGATAGCTTCAAGAATTTTGTTTGTAACTCTGTGAACTTGCTGGATGGTGGAATGTTTTTGCCTGAATCCGAATTGGTGGCAAGGCTTTATTTTATCTTTTTGTATGACGGGCTCTTTTTGTACAATACTGGAAGTATACTTATAGGTCTTTACGAAGTTACTTGTTACAGTAATTAGAGCAATTTTCCATACTTTTGGGAAATATTTCAAGTTTAAGATTTAATTGAATAGGTTCCTTATATAGATAAGTCCCTTTTCTGGAAGTTCTCTTAAAATTTTTCCAGTTATTAGGTCATATCCTGGCGACTTCGAAGAATCGGTTCACTTACATATGCACTGTTTTATTTCTTCCAAAGTAAAATTTTTTGGTTTGCATGGATTTTTTTTTTGCGTGGGTCGAGGAAAAGTTTGCATTAAGCGTATTGTTGGGGAAAGTACTTTTGAAGTATTTTGCGAGAACTTCAGCCCTGCCAAGATTTGTTTGTATAAAATTTTATTTTCGATTTTGCTTGTAGCTTTCCATAGTGTATAGTTTGTCGTTACACCGGGTCTAAGATTTTTGAAGCGTTTCTTAAGTTTCTTATTTTTATGGTCGAAAAGCATTTGTGTGATTTCCTTTGTAGCTGCGTTCAGCTTGCTTTTGAAAAGTGTCAGCCTTGCTGTTTTCGTCCTCACCGAAGCTGTGTTGACCAAGTCAACACACTTCGGATTATAGTAGAACAATCAGTTGAGTAGCAGTCGACACTATTAAACGAGACGCAATATGGCTGGCACTGCGTAAAAAGGGAGTTTCCGTTAAGATAATCCGCCTCATCAAAGCCCTCTACCAGAACCCCGAACAGGCACTGCTTCACAAAGGCGATATCAGCGATCCATTCACTACCAACGCAGGCGTAAGGCAAGCTTAAACTCATCCGCCGGAATCGCGTTCAATTCGGCTGTCACAGTTTTTTGGATCGCCTAGATGGAGTCGAAACGCTTTCCCTTCAGCTTTCTTTTCAGGCGCGGGAACAAGAAGAACAGGTTTGGGCTGTAGGGAGGGTGGGGAAGCACCGGAACCCCCATCTTGGCCAATGCAGAGGTGCAGAGGAAGGCGGTGTGCGTCGGCGCATTGTCGTGATGAATGGTCCAATTGTTGACGAGGTCGGGCCGAACCCGGGCGACGCGGGTTTTCAGCCGAAGGAGCACTTCTTTGTAAAATGCCGCGTTTACAGTGCTTCCTGGTTTCGGTACTCGTTTTGTTTAGCTTTACGCAAAATTTGATCGAGTAATGTTGCTCCAACGATCGCTGCATTTTCGCCACTGCAAGATCCTAACACACTTTTAAAACAGCTTTCACGTTGACTGCACCGCTGTTGCCAGCGAACTGGGACCGGTTTCTAGTGGAAGGGGAAGGTCCAACGATCATTTTCGCCACTAGCCGATTCGGTTGATTGCTTGGCAGACGCTCCGCACGGGAAGGCTCATTACTTTTCAATCAAACCCTGTATACAGCAGAGATTGTTAGTTGTCGCTTTCGTCTTCAATTTGGATCGACGTCGCTTTATGGTTTTTTTTTCTAATTCAATGCATTTCAAATGCAAATTCATTAGATATTCTTGTAAAACTGTTTCAGAAATTAGCAATACATCTATTGAATTATTGTTTATAAGCACTTTCAGTTCTTCCAAGGGTTGGCCCAAGCCGTTTGCATTCCAAGCGACTATTTTTAGTTTACTTGTGCTGTCCACCACGAGCAATGTTATAATATTCATTATACATATTTGACATTTGTGTGAAGACCTGCTTCATCACTTACTTGAATACTTTGAAGTCGTCATTTGAATTTTTCACACCCGATTGGGGGTTGTTAGAAGTAACTTGAAAGCGTCATTAAGCGATCTGACGGGTCTGTCAAAAGATACAGGGTTGCCAGATGGGTCCGTCGAATATTGGAATGTTCTGTAAATATCTTTATTATTTGCTCCTTGCCTCATCTCCAATGAGAACAATGCAAGCGATTTCTTGGTGCCTTTTTACAGAATATTTTGAATATTTGTTACTTCATGGCCTAATTCCAGTAGTTCTTGCCCAATTTCACCTTTATCAGCCGAAGAATGCATTCCCCTAAGGAATACTGTGAATCCTCTTTCTTCCTTTAGTTTAAAAGTATAATACCGGGTTTCTTTCCCCTTTAATAATTTAATGATTGCAGTATAATTAATTGTTAATCGAAGCTTTAACTTCATATTTCCAATTTGGAAAAGTACTCAGTGCATTCATTAATTTATCAATGCGTTCTACGTTTTGTATGTAAATCGGGGGAGCCTTGCGTTTTTTAATTATGGGGTTTAAGTTTTCTGCAGCGGTTGAATTTTTTGTTCCACTATTATCGGTTGGATCATTATCTAGCAACTCGAACATGTTTGACGATGTTTGCTGCCTGGGCCAATATGACGTTAGCTTTCTTTGGTTTGTTGTTGTGTCTTTGCTTTTATGTTTTTTTGTGCTATGTATGTATATAATCATTTTGCTTACTTGGAGAGTTGCGGTACCGTTGGGGCTGGGGTTTTGCTTTGTTCACTCCATGAAGTCGGCTCGCTTGGTGACAGTGCATTTGGTGTTGTTGGACGAGTTAACAGTTGTGTTATATGTACACAAGTGTTCGCTAGAATTTGTTTTTGGTGCGAGTTTTGACGAATTTCGTCGCCCTTGCGGAGGAGAATGCCCTACAGGCAACTCAATTTGTTTGTGTTTTTGTTTATAATTAAAATTAATATTTATTTTGCACTTTTACTTAAGTAGAATGTCGTATAAGCTGATGTATATTCAGCGTGTAAGCGTCAATATCGCAATTTTGAAATTTTTTGAGACTGGTTTTATCAGTTTGATAGGCAATACTCGGGAGCTGTTAAAATCACGTCCGTTCAAAAGTAACGTTCGCTAATGGTGAAGATGCTGAAATTTTAATTTGGGAACTAAAAATTTGTCGAAGTATTTAGATATTCGCGTTTGTATTGCAAAAAGCTTTTGTTTTGAAAATAATACCCAATTTTTAATCGCGGTAAAATAATATTAACATGACAACGAACCCCCACTAGAACTTTGTCTGAGACAATTTTGTGTACTCTCTTAGATGTTCACATATGTACAAGTATTATATGTATGTACATACATACATACATATTTGAGTATCCATAAAAGCGTGTGGCCAATAACTAATTTTTTTCTTACTGGTGTGAAATTGTATTTACTAAAAAATGAATTTTCTTATCAACAGTATTTTTGAGAATCCAGAAGTTGCTTAACTAAAACAGCTGCCCGTGCGACAAAACAATTATAACAAAATACCTGAAAATGTAGGTCAACTTATTACTTAATGTCTAAATATCATTCACCATTTAGAATTCATCAAATCTCTATGCAGTTACACGAAACAAGAGACAATGAACTTTCTACGGAGAGTGTTCGTAGATAGTTGGGTTTTTAAATTCACTAAATTTATTAATATTTCAGAGAAAACAATTTTGAGAGTGAGCTCATGCTGGAGTAATGCATGTGAGTGTCATGTGCATGTACTCATCGTGGCGTAGAGTGAGAAAAACAGCATTCAAAAGCATTTGGATGAGTTGATTAGTTGATTCCATTAGATTAACTTACAGTTGTGTAGAAGTGTTAAGTGTGAGTTGACAAGTTTGCGAAGAAGAGGAAGAGGAGAACACTTTTATACGAAATTCTTATAAAATCTACAAAAAAATGTTCATTAAGCATATCACAGCACGCGTTTGAGGCAACAGGACCACAGTTTTGAAAAATATTTTACTTAAGTCTTAGAAATTATCGTGTACAAGTTTGTATAAGATGACCACTATGACTAGGCTTAGCAGTGTACTTCAAATGAAACATAATTTAAATAGAAACATAAAAATTAGAGAAATGATTGTCATAAGCAATTATTTCTAAAATTTTTACATGATCTTTATATTGTAAACTTAAAATTTTGTTCCTTTTACTTATAATGACTTTCAATGAGAAATAATTTTTGCTTTTTTTAGGTGGATTTTTTTTCGTTGCTCATAACTTTTACTTTCGCATAAGGTTTTCGCATTGTCTAAATCTCTATAAATTTTGCTGATAATTTTATGTAAATAAAATTAAAATTTGAAGTTTTATTTGAATTTTAGTTTATTTAAACTTCGAAAATTTGCCATCCGAAAAAAAATTTTTTCTAATAAAAAGGCTTCTTTGAGTTAAAAATTAAGCCATTAAGCAATAAACACAATTTATGATATCAGAGAAAAAAATACATATATTTTACGACCTTTGAAAATATTGGGTTGGCTACTAAGTAATTGCGGATTTCTCTCATAGATGGCTTCGGTTGAATGTTTATGTTTGCAGACTTAGTACAAATTTGTTATTTGATAGCTGGCAATTCAGCAGTCAATCAGTAAAAAAAAGTTTTTCGATCGGTTGCGTAGTTTTCGTTTGGCGTTCGTTGAAAAATGGAAAAATCAAAAGGAACATTTTCGTCATATTTTGCTCTTTTATTTTCGCAAAAGGAAAACAGCATCGCAAGCCCATAAAAAGTTATGTGCTGTTTATGGTGACGAAGCTTTAAAAGAACGGCAGTGTCAAAATTGGTTTGCCGAATTTCGTTCTAGTGATTTTTCACTCAAAGAAGAAAAACGCTCTGGTCGTCCAGTTGAAGTTGATGACGCCCCGATCGAAGCAGTACAACACGTGAGATTGCAGAGAAGCTTCGTGTATCACATACCTGCATTGAAAATCACTTAAAACTCCTTCTTGGGTTCCTCACGAACTGAAATAAATGAATTTAACGCAATGCATTAAGAGTTGCGATTTGCTAAAGAAATGAAATGAAAATTATCCATTTTTAAATCGACTGATAACTGGCGATGAAAAATGGTTTGTTTACAACAATATCAAGCGGAAAAGATTGTGCAGTAGGCCAGGTGAACCAACTCAAACAACATCAAAAGCTGATATTCAAAAGAAGGTTTTGTTATCAGTTTAGTGAGATTTCAAAGGAATTGTCTACTTTAAACTCTTACCGCCCAACCGAACGATCAATTCTGATGAGTATATTGAACAAATGACAATGCAAGGCCACACACATCTTTGGCCACTCGGCAAAAATTATTGGAGCTTGGAGCCCATATGTCCATATGCATAAAGCATTCGCATGTAAATTCCGCAAAGAAATTGTTGATTTGCTCACTTTTGCTTTGAGAACTGGAGCCATTGGAATTGCATCGTTTTCGTTCTTCTTATTTTCGCACTAGCACAAAAAAAGCTTTTTACTCAATATATATCGACTTACCGCTTTCTATAAGCATACGCGATGGTTTTTTTCAGCTGCATTTTCAAACGTGATTACGTCTGCTGCGTTTATTAAGAATGAAAAATTTACTTAGTAAATGAAAGCAACTGGTTTGTTTTAACGAAAAGATTTGTTAACAAATTGATTTCATTTGGTGGCTGTCATTCAAAGAAACCTGATGCAGTGAACGGACGAGTAAAAATTTTGCAAAATTAAATAAAGGCAAAAAATTAAAAATACAATAAAAACATTTAACGCTTGCTTAAAATAGTAAGCACGAGAGAAAATTTGGTAGCAGAAAATTAATAGAAAATTATTCCAAAACTAATTAAAAAGTTATTTAAAAGCGCAATAAATTAGAAATAAAAATAAATTGATACCAATAATGGCATAAAAAGGACGAGTGAAAATTTTTCGAAATAAGAGTAATAAAAAAGATATTTCGACAAAAATAAAAAAAAAAATTTTAAATCATAAGCAAACTAAACCAAATTAAAAATAAATTAAATTGAATCCAAAGTGCAACCAATTGCTGAAAATTAAAAGCAGAGTAAAAATTTTACAAAATAATATAAAGAAAAAAATATTTCAAAATATTTAAGAAAATTTAACTCTTTCTGAAAATAAAAAAAAACTCAAAAAATTTTGCAAAATAAATTTATTAAAAAAAAAGTTTCCTAAAATAATTTTAAAAAATTTATTTAAACGCACAAATAATCTAAATCATACAAATTACTGAGAATCAAAAGCACGAGCAAAAATTTGGCGAAGCACAAAAAAAAAAAGATTTTTCCAAAAATAAATTAAAAATAAGCAATGAGTAAAAATTTTGCAAAATAAAATTAAATACAAAAAATTAAAAATACTTGAAAAAATTTAACGCTTGCTGAGAATAATAAGGACAACAGAAAATTTTGTAAAATAAAATTAATATTAAAATATTTCAAAAGAAATTAAAAAAATATTAGTTCAAAAGCTCTAACAAGAAATAGGAATAAACCAAGTGGATATTATTTATTGACAATAACAAGCACGAGTAAAAATTTTGCGAAATAAAATTATTGTAATAAAAGAAGGTATTTAGAAAATAGTAAAAAATATAAAAAAAAAAACTTTAAAAACAAAAGCAAATTAAAAAATATTAAAAATAAATTAAATTAAAACTAAAGTGCAGACGAAGGACTGCAAAAAATTACACGAGTAAAAATTTTGCGAAATAATATTATTTTGATAAAAAAAGGTATATAGAAAAATAATAAAAATAATTAAAAACTTTAAAACAAAAGCAAACTAAAAAATATTAAAAATAAATTAAATTGAAACCAAAGTTCAGACGAATTGCTGGAAATAATGAGCATAAGTTAATTTTGCAAAATAAAATTAGCTCTTTCTGAAAATAATAAGCAGGAAAAAAAATTTTGCAAAATAAAATTATTAAAAAAAGATGTTCCAAAAATAATTAAAAAAATTTACTTAAATACACAAGAATAAAATGATTAAGAATAACCCAAATTAATACTAATTTCACTAAGTACTGAAAATATCAAATCCGAGCCTACATTTTGAGAAATAAAATTAAGAAAAAAAGATTTTTGGCAAAATAATTAAAGAAACAAGTTAGTTAAAAACACAAGCACTCTAAATTAAATTACGAGTAAACCAAATTAATACTAATTACACTAATTACTGACAATAACAAGCACGAGCAAAAATTGTGTGCTAGAAAAAAAAAGATTTTTCGAAAAAAAAATTAAAAAAACTTATTCAAAAACACAAACAACGTAGAATAAATTTAATTAAATTAAAGCTGAAGTGCAGAACGTTTGCTGAAAATAATAATAAGTCCCTTAGAAAATGGACGAAACGCAGAGTAAAAACGAAGAAAAATGTACGACCTTCTTTAGTATTGTTTCTCAAATATTTGAAGCTCCTACTGAGTTTAAACCTGTATTTATAGTAATTTTTAAATATCGTTACTAGCAAATAGTTGTATATAACGGCGACTAAACGAAAGAGAGTTTTTTAGTCTCCGGCTATACCACTGCAACGATGGCAACTCTGATGATGCGTTCGGCATTCTAAACCTCCTCATTCGCCAAAAACAAAAAAAAAAATATATACCGAATGCTTACCTACATAAATACAAAAAAATTATAAGTAGCGGGAAAGTGTCAGTAATGCAGTGGATAGTAAAAATTTAGGCTATTTTTTAACATAATTTGAACTTAAGTTGAACTGTCAAATTTGGAAAGGAGAGCGTGAATGTGCAACCACAAAATTATTAATTTTAAATATACCAGATTGTTCAATAGGTTCATATGAACGTCTTTGAAGTTCGATTTCAATCTGTCAATTCATTCATTCATTTGATGTACCGACATGTCACATTATTTTCTACAATGGGAGAAATCAATTAATGAGCAGTGATTGAATTGTTATTTTTGGAAGCCTTAAAAGCAAAGGAAATTTATGAATGAAAGTTGAAAGTGTATAAAGACTTTTCGTCGTCAATTAGTACAGTAAAAAGATGAGTTGCTGAATTTAAACGTAGTTGTTCAAGCCTTGAAGACGATAAACGCCAAGGACGTCCAAAAACCACATCATAAATCGGATAAAAAATACAGAATATCGTATTAGAAAATTCTCGACTGACTGAAAGGGATATAGTAGAAGCCCTAGGGATCTAAGTGGGCGTGCGAGTAATATTTATAGTGAAGTATTGAGTTTCAGAATGGGCCATGACCGAATGGGTTCGTGTGCGACTATTCGACATTCGAATTCAGATAGAACGTAGGTTCGAATCTCGGCGAAAGACTAAAAATTGTTTCCTGTGTATTTCTGCCGTGAAAAAGCTCCTTATAAAAAAAAAAACATTTACCGTTCGGAGTCGGCTTAAAACTGTAGGTCCCTCCAGGAGGAGGTGCTCGGCCAAACACGCAAAGGGTGTATATATGTATGTATGTATTGAGCTTCAGATAACAGTCTGTGGGTTCCACATTCGTTAACACTGGGACCAAAATACATTCGAATGCAACATTCTCAAGGATAAAGGGGATTTTGTCGGTCGATTCAGCACTATGGATGAGACTTAGGTCTATCACCATGATGCTAAATCAAAATACTAGGCTAAAGAGTGGTGTGAATATGGTTCTTCGGCTTCGAAACGAGTTCATGTCCAGCCAATCGGCCAAAAAGGTGTTAGCATCAGTTTTGTGGAATGCGAAAGGAATTTTGTTTGTGGATTACTTGCAAACTGGTAAAACAATAAATTTTGAATTTTATTGTATCCTTTTAGACCAACTGAAGAAAAAAATTGGCGAAAAAAGACCCAGTTTGCAAAACTAAAAAAAAATATTTTTCATCAGGACAATGCACCGTGTTACAAGAGCATTTTGACTATATATTATAATTCGAATTGTTAGAGCATCCACCGAATTCACCAGATTTGGCCACTAGCGACTTCCATCTGTTTCCAGACCTAAAAAAAGGCACGCGTTGAAAGCGTTTTTCATCAAATGATTAGGTCGTAACAGCTGTGGAAGCGTAGTTTAGATTCTCACTTAAGAAATGGAATTCATAAATTCGAATCTCGTTGGAATAAGTGTATTGAAGCTCAGGAAGTCTGTACCATTAAATTGTGTTTTTCTTATGGAACCGCAAAACTTATTGAACCACAGAGAACATACATTTGACAGAAGCAAAGAAATTCACATTTGAAAACAAAAAAAGTTAGGTTGCCAAATGAACTTGCACAGTTTAGTAGCTATATTCTTGAATTGATGTAGCGCTGGAAACCTCCAGTGAACTACTAACTTAGGTACTAAAACTAAAACCAATTCGCTCATAGCCTAGGAAATGACATGACAGCGGGTTGTTTACAAAAATACTGAAATAGTGTTGGTGATATGCCAAAATATGTATGAAAAACGGTCGATTGGACGAGTGTGAAACGTGTGAAATGAACGGTCAGAATTCTGTTGCTGAGTACCCGGTGACTTGGCAGCCAAAGTTACTCTCACAATTTTGCTTCGGATGGACAAAGCTGGTAACTTTTCGTACTTGAGACACCGAGACAGCATTTTTATGGAGACAAAGCAGAAGTTGTAGGTCTTAAATTTCACAAAAATGTTAGCATTTTTCGTCAAAAACCAAAAACTTTTTCAGCTTGATATTACATTTACTTCATTATTAATAAAAATATTCTTAAAAAAATGTAGGTCGAATAACGTCTTAAAAATATTAGTACAATAGCTATAGAAATTACTTCACCCAAATCGAATTTTGACCAAAAAATTTTATTGGGGAAATTTCTTTCTTTTTAGTTTTACTATCAGGTGTTTTTTTAGCAGAATGAGAACTATCGAAAAACTTTGTTAACATTTCAGTTCAGAAATGGTTGGCAAGGCAACATGAATCATTTAACGTCAGACAACAGTACCAAATTTTGGAAAATTGTTTTTGTAAATAAATCTTTTCGCGAAGTTCATAGAGCACTGGCGGCATCATTGTCCTTATTTCTTACGAAATGAAGGTGACGAGCGCTATCGAGCCATAGTGACTGAATAATTGCTTCTAATTAACCCCTTCAACCGAATTAAGTTTCGACTGGAATTAAAGGAAGGTAACCTCTTTCCACACATATACGAACGAGCCAGTGCTGTCAGTTCATGGAACTTAATTGGTACACCTTGCAAATCTTATGCCACTTGTTTTTACTTATTTTATTTTTATTGCCAGGAGTTTCGTAACAGCCTGTGTTAAAAGTTTTATATGAGACGTTTAACTTGTGTCCATTCTGCGCTTTCAGTTTCGAACTAATTTTTCATCAAATCTTTCTTTTTTGCAGCCAGTCTTCGGTTTGGTCAACGCCATGTACAAATTCTTCTACTCTTTACAGCTATAGTAGTCAACTATATAGCAAAATTTAATGCCGGTGTAGCTGTGGTCGCCATGACTAATGCCGCTACTACAAATCCGGACTTTCCAGTAAGTTTTTTTTTTTTAATTTTCTTTCAAAAAATAATGTAGCTAATAAACCCGGTTATATTTGCAGGAATACAAATGGAGTGATGTGGAAAAATCCTACATCCTTTCAAGTTTCTTCTGGGGAAATTTCATCACACAGTTTCCCGGCGGTTATCTCTGTCGGCGGCTTGGCGTCAAACGTACTCTCCTCATTTCCACACTGGGATCTTCGCTACTTGGGTTTCTACCTCCACTGTGCGTCAGCTGGGGTGGTTGGAGTATCTACTGTGCTATACGTGTCGTACAAGGTCTCTTCCAAGGCTTTTTATTTCCCGGCATACATGCCCATCTGGCGACCTGGTGTCCGGTGAATGAACGCAATCGGCTGGGCGCTTTAGCCAATACAGGCATCGAATGTGGTACGCTACTCTCGATGTTTCTGAGTGGCGTAATTGCTGCATCCAGCATAGGTTGGCCGGGCCTCTTTTATGTATCCAGCGCTTTGGGCTTAGTTTGGTGCGCTGCATGGGCATACCTATCGACAAATCAACCGAATGAATCTAAATTTATTACTTCAATTGAACTCAATTACATTGACGCATCGAAAAATACCAACAATCAACTGAAGGTGGATGAAGTGAAACGTGAATTGCCCGTGCCATGGCGTGCTATTTTGGCATCGTTGCCCTTTTGGGCATTGGTTGTCTCACGTGCTGCTCAGTCATGGGGTTTCTCTACACTGCAAGCAGAAATTCCATCGTACATGAAAGGTGTACTAAATATGGATATGAAGAAGAATGCTCTCTATTCGGCGCTACCTTATTTGGCCATGTGGACCATGTCCTATGTGTATCTCATTGTCTCGGATGTGCTGTTGAGTCGCAAAATACTTTCCCTTACTGCAATAAGGAAAACATTCAATACATTGGCTTTTTGGATACCTGCTGCTGGGCTCATAGGCATTGGATTTTTGGAAAATGAACAGAAATTGTTTGTTATTATCTTAATGACGATTAGTGTGGGTGTAAATGCTGGTGCCACCATTGGCAGTGCGTTAAATACAATTGATCTGTCGCCAAATTATGCGGGCATTCTTATGGGCGTCGTGAATACCGTAGCAAACGTAATACCTATACTCACGCCACTGCTGGTCGGTTTGGTGGTGTCGAATGAGGTACATACTTACACACTTGGGTTCGTGGAAAATTTTTATTATTAATATTCTTTCATTCCAACAGCATAGTCGCACACAATGGCAATTAGTGTTTATAATAGCTGCTGTAGTCTTAGCGTTGGGTAATTTGTTCTACCTGATTTTCGGTAAAATGGATTTACAGCCTTGGAACGACGAAAACTACCTGCAGAGCAAAGGAGCACAAAACAAGCAGCAGGAAAAGAACTCTGATGGAATTCAGTATGTGGAAATTCAGTATGTGCGAAAACCCTGTCAATAAGAACTTGAAATGACCATAAACCGAATAAAAAATTCGGGGTGATATCCATTAACAACAACTGATAAGATGAAAAAATGTCTTTACTTTTACTTAGAGAGGCGTAGTAAATTGAAATATTTGAAGCCGTTTTGCTCGATATTTTTGGGGGTTTGAGTGAGGACACTTTGAAGTAAATGAGTTATATTATATATAATACTATCAAGTTTCTCTTCTGCAGTAGATTAGGCTGCGGTGTTTGCAACTCTCCGTTAGGCTGTAAGGGAGGCTCACTTAGGCCTGAAGGCCCATGGTCATACCAGCAGTTTGGACTTAAGTTTTCTCTCTAATTACAAATGCGGTGAAACCACTTCGCCTCTTGAATAAACGATAAAATACTGTGGATGCATGCCGATTAAAAGTCTGTTAGGCGTCGAAAGAAGTAAGAGTTTAGACACCGATATCGCGTTCTAAGGAGGGCGACACAGGGTCAGAGGAAGCGTTCAATGTTTTCATTTCCTCCTCATTTCTGCAGCAGTGACTGAAGTCGTTTGAGGGAAATCCCATACGTTTCCAATTTTCCCCATTAGGCAGTGCAAGGTGATGATACCAACCACCGTACTAATGGAACGCCAGATTGATGAGGCAGCTAGTTGTGTGCTCATTCTGTCTTGGCCAAACCTGTCATCTCAATAGTTATCTCTCATGGGCCTCTATGATCTCTCTACTGTTGGCTTGTTGCGATGTAGGCCGACCTGCTCTAATTCTTGGGCAGAGTGAACTGATTTACGGTAAGTTGCCTCTTTATCCAGGAGTCTTGAAAAGGTTTGTGCTGCACCACTTCTGAATCAAGCAGCTGCAGTATTCAAAGATACCAGCAATGGAGCGCATAGAAGTCAAATGCCACCCTTTTAAGAATAACTCTAACAAGAATAATCTTGAATTGCTTCTTTTGAAGAAGTGTTAATGCACTGTAGAGATTTTCTGGCGGTTTGAGCGTACGAGTAGATGGATCATTGGTTTTGCTACAAGAGAAGAGTCCATGACCCACAACAGAACATCTTTTATAGCTATTAATGCAGTTTGGAAGAGGCTGCAGCAATCAAGTAACCGTAGACTTAAGTTTAGTTGCAGCACTACTGAGTGGATGCCCCTCTCGATTTTATTATTTAATGTTAAGCGGTTAGTGAAGATAGCTGAAGTTATACTGCTTGGTTGGATATAAATCTGGGTCGTTACGGCAGCGCAGATCCCACTCTTGGGAATGGGAATGGCTTGCTGTGGTAGTCATAGCATTCCTTGTTAGCGCATTTGCTGCATTATATTCTAAAATCCGCCGCTTGTTTATCACGGCTATTGATAATGTCGATTGGAGATTCTTCGTATGCGGAAATATTGTAAAAGGCCGAAATTGAATTTTCATCTGTAAGTGTGTGATTTAATTTTTTGATAAATTTCATAAATTCATACATATTAAAATTGCCAAAGAAAATGTATATATAAACTATTAAATTATTTAATTTTAACGAAAAAATTTAAAATTGTTTTCTGACTTATTTGAAGAACTTCAGATCGTTGGAGTTGAAAAGCTGGCCCAAAATTAATTATCCAATTTGGTTTTGAATAACTTTTTTACTAGTTAAAAAAATTGTTTGAGTTCCGGAAGTATTTATTTTGAGACTGTTTTTATAGTTCACAAGTGTCAAATATGAGTGACGTACAAGGCCATTTGCAAAAATTATAAATCTTCCGCTAGGGCTATTAATTTTTCGCCACCTTGTACAAGCATATATACTGTATTATACAACTATAGCACAAGGACTGTTTGCCGCTATTTATCTCTCGTTACTTTTTTTATGAAAACATAGCTAATTTTCTAACGAAAACTATATAAATCCAAGTTTCGGCCGTTTAGCGGGCAAGAGGGTAATCATTGGGATCAATAGTGGACGTTTTGGGACAAGACCATTACAACACAAAACTGTGCTTAGAAAATTACAAAACCCCCTCAAATTGTTTATTTATTGTTAAAAAACCGATTTATGGTGTTTTTTGATGAAGTAAAAATACATAACTAACCAATTTTTCAACCGATTTTTTATTTCAATATGGTCTTGGGAAGGAGAGTGTATGTGCGATTGACGTTCAAAAGAAATTTTCAATAACAAGCACTGATTTGTCCAATTTTACCACGTTTTTTTCAAAGTGATGCAACTTTTTGGCCACTATTCTCCAACGGGCACCACAAATATATTTTTAAACTCCAATAAAATATGCTCGAAATAAGCTATTTTTCATCTTCATACATTGAAAACTGTAAAAGTTACGATTTAAAAAAAAAAAAAAGTTTTTTTCCCCCATTAATTTGCCACCACTTCACCTGAAATTGGGCTATATGAAGCAATTTGTGAAACGTTTGGATAAAGTCTCGGAGGTTTTCCTACATTTAAAATCCGTATTTAATGGACTCAGTGACGCTAAAATAAAAGAAGGCAAAAAAAATTTATTTTTCTTAAAGAAGCTCACATTTGAAAATGATTTCAAAATTTGAAAAATTAGAATGTTGTCAAATTACTGGTGATCACTTGTACGCGAAACAAATGATACGTCTTACAAACGTAGAAGATCAAGTAAACATTTTTGAGACTGTAAATTTTTAAATTAAAAAAAGTAACTTTTAATAAAAACATTAACTTCAAAAATGCTTCATTTTTTAACAGTATTTTATGTTCAAATTAGCCACTCTTTTATTGCGTGGAAAGAACTCAGCTCAGGTTGCGTTAGATTCGTTCAGGTTAATGAAGTTTGGTTAGGTTGATTTTAGTAAAATTATATAATTTTTAGTGAAATTGAATGCTTACATTCGGAATAGACACAGCTATAAGACTTTCTACTAATAAAATAAACCTTTCATTTCAATATTATCGACAACATCTCGTTAAACTCGCAAAATTGGAAATATTGACTACAATTTAAGTTTTGTGTTGAAAAATCAGTGGTTATTTTTGCTTAACGTGAAAAATAGAAGTCATGCGACAGAAGGACTAACATTTACCTCAACAAAACTGTTTCAAGATTGGAACTCAGATAAAATGCAGACGAGCTACGAATTTTCAAGAGTCGGAAAACATCCAAAATCAGTTTTTTAACGATAAATAAAAAAATTGAGGGTGTTAAAAGTTTTTTTAATACAGTTCTGCGCCGTTCTGGGCTTGATCTACAGTGCTCATCATGTCACTTCAAAAGTTCTGATTCACTGTAGCACCATGTAATTGTATAACTATGTAGGTAGGTAGGGGAAATGATTGATATACCAGTCTGACACTCCTCAACTAGCACTGAAGCACCGTTTTGATACCATTATGAGACCTCCAACAGGCAGATATCTACAGCCAGCCAGATCTGTCGATATAATGGAGAAAATTGATGGGATTTAGTTTGACGCTCTGCCCCAGGCTGTCGAAGAAAGCCAATGATCTTAATCGTCTAGCTGCCAAACCCGGACATTTACAGAGAAAGTGCTCAACCGTATCCTTCTCTGAAAGGACCCCACAAAATTATGTTAATGTAAGAATTATTCTGCTCAATGCAACTATTTCTTTAAAAAATAGCATTCTCTATTCAGAGTGAATTTCCTTTTCTCAAAAACTCACTGATTAAAACATGATTTTCTTAGGTTTGAGTGAGTGTAACACACATCTTCCAAAAGCATTGAAAATTAAAAAAAAATAGTGGATATTGAAGTTAAAATTATATTTTTTTTATTATTTTTGATGACAAATTTCGTTGTGTAAAATTTTATTAATCTTGGATTTTTTAAATATAAATTACGATACATATATCTATAAGTGTATGATTAAGTTGATTAAGAAACGCATTGAAAACTGTTTAACAACACTAATTTTATTAAGCTTGGCATCAATATGTTGCCATATGTCACAAAACATACGTTTTTCCTCGAGCGCACATCTACCACAACAAGCAACGGTTTGTTTTTAAAAATTCTTTATTACAAGTAATTATAAAATTATATCACCTTTATAGTGATAAGTAGTATTGAGTTTCGGGGCGATGCAAATACATATATTTTTCTTAAATATGTAGTAATAAAAGTTTGTAAGTGTGAATTAATATATGTATGTATGTGTATAAAGAAATTCGCGAGCATGAGTTCTCAAATAACAGGTATTCTCAAAAAGCGTATAACAGCTGAAACTGTTAAATTATTGAATTAATTTCCAATAAGCTCTAAAAAAGTTCTCTATTCTAAGCCTCACACACTGTTAGATAACAGCTGTATGCCTGTTAGTTAATCGTTCACAGCTTATTCAGCGCATGGGCTCTTTTTCGCTGTCTTTCTCATTTGCTATTTAATAATTATGTATTAGTGACAATTATGAACTGCTTACATATGCACATGTGTGCGTATGTATCAGTGAGTGTACTTGTCTAAAAGCTGCTAACTGTTAGTAAATTTACTGACATGTTTATGTACAAATTTAACGTTTTAACTATTTGACTAAAGGAAGTAAAAAGTTGATTAAAAATTTCAGAAATATACATATCTACATAGATTCAAGCACGTAAGACCTTTTGCCTAGTATGGAGCTTTTTTTATAGTGAGGCTTGAATACTAAATGTGTCATGTATAAAAACAAACATAGTGTATATAGATAGGTGAAAGACTTGTGAGTCTGCAAAGCCAAATGTTATTTATACAGGTAAATAGCAAGTGGTATTTTCGTATGAATAAGGCAATTTGTAACATCCGAACGACGATATTTCTTAAGCTATTGTATATATTTCAGGAAAGTTTTAATTTAAAAACACTAAACTCGAATTTTTTTAAGGCCTACTAAAGTTTTCATATCCCTGCCTATGGAGTTTTGAAAAAAGTGCGAAAAATGGTTAAAATATATATCTGGCCGAAATGAAAGGTTAAGACATATTCAATAGAACTTCGCGCGCAGTATTTTGATAGAACATTTTAATCCATGTGCCGTTTTGGCCTTACTTACAGAAACCCTTCAACAACCACATTTGAGAAGTCGTTAGAGGTTTGAAAAGTTCTACAAAAATGATTCTTTCGAAAATATTACTAGTGGTCTTCTCAGGCAAAACCTTCATGTTACCAACATAAAACTCCCTAGAGAAGGTAAACAAACACTACTTTCAAAACTTGTAAAAGGAAGTGACACATGTTTTCTTTATATCCCCAAATAATATGAACTTAATCCTTACTCAGTATTTTTTGTTCTACTTGTTAACCTGCTACGCCTCTCAAGTAAAACATTTAAAATTTTTATTTTTATTTGTGCACTTGTGCAAATTGATTTAGATAATTTCAGCAACTGGTGTATTAAAATCGTGTATCGCTCAACATAAATAAGTGCTTCCAAATTACCTTTTCCAAGCGTGCCACTGTTATTGACTCCTCTTATCACATATCAAGAACACCCCTGTCACATGTAAGTGAATCTAAATACTTGGGTGTAATATTTGACTCGAAGCTTACTCTTACTAGTCATATAAATTTAATTATTGCCAAATCGTACGCCATGCTTGCTTTTGTTAGGCGTCGTCGCTCCGATTTCTCCGACCTATACGCTGAAGCTTTAAATATACGGCGTTTTGCTTTCCACACTGGAGTATGCATCCTTTATTTGGTCTCCTCATTATACGTGCCATGCTGCTAGAATTGTACGAATTCAAAAAGTGTTCTTACATTTCGAGTTGCGTAATTTACGCTTTATGGATCCTATCCCTATATATAAAGTGCGATACTTATTGATCAACTTAAAATCATTACAGTGTGGAAGAATAATCCTATCTTTATCTTTTCCGGTGCTTCGTGAAAGGATTTTCTGTAATATTCCGGACAGAGCTCTGCGTAGGTCGGAGTTCTTTTATGTTGGTCTTTCAAAATCCCTTTATGCTCAGAATGCTACTATTACTAGAACCTTAATTGAGTTTAATAAAATCTCTAAATTTGTTGAGATAGATTTTTCATTTTCAATAGACAACCTATTAAATTCTTTGAATATTTATTATAAATAGTTTAATTTCTTTTTTTTATTGGCTCTTCTTCTTCTTGTTAATTGGCGCTATAACCGCTTACGCGATTTTGGGCGAGTTTAGCGAAGCGCGCCAGTCGGTTCTTTCTCGTGCTAAACGGCGCCAATTGGACACACCAAGTGAAGCCAAGTCCTTCTCCACCTGATCTTTCCAACGCAGAGGAGGCCTTCCTCTTCCTCTGCTACCACCAGCTGGTACCGCATCGAATACTTTCAAAGCCGGAGCGTTTGTATCCATTCGGACGACATGACCCAGCCAACGAAGCCGCTGGATCTTTATTCGCTGCGCTATGTCTATGTCGTCGTAAAGCTCATACAGCTCATCGTTCCATCGTCCGCGATATTCGCCATTGCCAACGTGTAAAGGTCCAAAAATCTTGGGCAGAATCTTTCTCTCAAACACTCCAAGCGTCGCTTCATCAGATGTTGTCATCGTCCAAGCTTCTGCACCATATGTTAGGACGGGCATGATGAGAGTCTTGTAGAGTGTTAGTTTTGTTCGTCGAGAGAGGACTTTACTGCTCAGTTGCCTACTTAGTCCAAAGTAGCACTTGTTGGCAAGAGAGATTCTACGTTGGATTTCAAGGCTGACATTGTTATCTTATTATTATTATTATTGTTAATGCTGGTTCCTTAATAAACGAAGTCTTTTACAACCTCCAAATTATAACTGTCTACAGTGACGTGGGTGCCGGTACGCGAATGCGCCGACTGTTTGTTTGAGGACAGGAGGTACTTCGTTTTGTTCTCGTTCACCACCAGACCCATTCGCTTTGCTCTTTATCCAATTTGGAGAAGGCAGAACTAACAGCGCTTTTTTTAAGGCCGATGATATCGATATCATGCTCTTATTTATTATTTATTGCCTATTAGCCTTAAAATATGTCCACTGAGCCTATAAATAAATAAATACATACCATATTTTAACTAAAATGCAATTCCTTTATAACTAAGTTCAGTTTTTTGGATTATTCTTGTTTAGAAATTATATATGGTATAAAACTTCCACAATATTTTTAATGCTACACCCATGGGAAGTGGGTTTTACTTATACAAGTGGCACAAAATTAGTCACCTTATCGGGATACCAGAAGGTATTTCATATTTTATGCATATGGAAACTATATTAGATCAGGCTGTGCTTCTATATATGTCCTTAACACTTTCTTTCTCAAAACACATTTGGTGCTCAAGCAAAAGAGGAGGTCGACAAAGTATTGTGGTTCCTTGAGGAACATACAAATAAAAGTCCCCGCTTAGATAAATTATATCATTCCTGCGATTTCTGTAAATATCTCGGACACAATTAGTGACTCCATGTTTTTTGCAAATAATGGTTTTTCTCGCGTGATTTATATTTATTCTGAATATGACATAAACCTGTCTATAGAAAGATTTCTCGTAATACTCCGATACTATCACCACTTGTAAGTCGACTTTTACATAATTTTTATATTTTTCAGAATTTAAGGGAAGGACTTTTCCGAGCCGTTTGATACCAAATAAGGTTTCAGACAAAAGAGCTCCATGTTATGGCCGAATTTCAATAAGGAGACTTAAATCGGTGAGACAACATCTTTTTAAGAGCCTACAATGGCTGGAGTGTGTTAATGATATTGATATAATCATTCTCTAACCGGGTAAAGAAGCGATATGAAAAGGTCTAGTGGTGAAGCAGATCAAGACGAAGTATTACTGTCATCAAATAATCGATTGCGCTTGCGTCATACCACTAATATCACTGCTCACAGAAAAACTCGTTTATTCGTGGACCAACATTAATACTTGTGATAATGTGGACTTTTAAATCCAAAGGGCAGATTCCCTGTAGAACAAGGGCAACAGAGAGAGAAGCAATTACCGCTTTCGACGAACAAACATCACACTTTATAAGTCTGACACAAATCTTAGTCGCAGAAATATGACAACTCGTGATGAGGTGGCCCGTGGAGTGCTCGAGCGGGGGACTGATTATACTACGGGAGTTGATGTCGTCTAATGTTGCATTTAATGCTAAATAGTATTGCTCGTTTGGCCAGGGCGTACAAATATAAAAATGTACGAATACAAATGATCGAGCCTTGATCGTGTTCGCTGCAGGTATTTTTTGGTGGTTGTAGAAGAAGAATAAGATTACATCTCAAGCATGGCAGATTGTCAGGTTTGGTAACTTCGACAGCCACGCCACCGGGTACTCGACAGCAGAATTCTTCACGCTCATTTCTCACGTATCGGTATTCACACACTCGGCCAATCATTAATTTTTCAAAGTAGCAAAAGTGGGCTTTGTTGAATTTTTTCGTATATTACCAACACGATCTCAGTATTTTCGTAAACAAACCGGTGTCATGACCCCGGTTACGTCAGCAAATCAGCTGGTTCTTTCAAATTCACTGAGAGTCTGCTACCGGTCTGATCTTGGTCACTCCTTTATAAATCTTTCCACTCTGATTACGCCTAGCTTTGATAGACAAAGTAGAGAACCAGGATCGGTTTCACTTGCTATTTGATAGTTGGAGTCAATTCACACAAGAAAGAAGAAACGGATTGCAGACTTTATAAAATGAAAAAAAAAATTGCTTTGGAAGATGACTATGCGTCTAGTCTGAAGAAATATTTCGTGGATTTGTTATATAGAATAGGATTTTCCAGTAACTTCGAACTTACCCTAAACTTATATTCTAAATATTCATTAAGCTTTTAAACTATGTACCCAATTAATTTCTCTTTCTATTTTTTTTATTAAAAATGTTAACATTTTCAGGAAAATTTTTCCAGTTTTTCTAATTTTTGTCTGAGTTTGAATTTTGGAACGCGGCAAGTATTGTTGGCTTTAACAGAAAGTTACAAACTAAATTTTGTAAAATGCTCTTGCCTCTGATGGAAATAAAGAGGGAGAGCGCAGAGAGAGTTCCCAATCATAGAGAGATGTCAACTGGAGTTTCGAAAACATATAAAGGCATACACGCACGGTGAGAAGAATAAAGAGGTGGGGATATCTGCGAACCGCTATTCTGCTCTCACTGAATTTGACAGAATCAGCTGATTCGCTGACGAAATAGTATAACGTTTGTATTCATTTTATTGTTATATTGCTTTTTTCATTTTTAATGCTACACATAAGGAAATTTCCCCTACAACGACGTTCTCGTTTATTGCTTATTTTTTGTTACGTCACAACCAGAATTACCTGCCTTTTTTGCCTGATGATTTGGTGAGCGCTGCAAAATTAAAATTCACCGAATAATTGCCATTAACAACAAACACTTCAGTACTCTGTTTATATTCAACTGCTGTTTTTTCATATGAGTAAATAAATAAAACTGCGTTAACAAAAAGAAGAAAAGATACTACAAAAAATTTAAATGTCAAAGCGATATCACAACTAAATAGACTTTAATGTGAACAGCCAATCGACACATTCAATCGATTCGTTTGCGGGTAGTCTAGGAAAGAGATGTAAAGTAATAAATACAATAGACGCTTTAAAAATTTGGAAAAGTTGCCAAACAGCTTTCATACCGAGAAGTGCTCATACAATAGGCACAGTGACATGGTCCAGGGCATTTAAAAAAAAAAACGAAGAAGAGTTTCACTTGACGAAGAAGTATTCAGTGATTAGTGAATTAAATTTTTAAATTTGTGGAAGTGTGGCAAAATGAGTGAAGAGAAAATTGCAGCGGAAATGGCGAAGGGTTAGATGATTTTTTGTTTTTATTTTATTTAATTTGTTTTGTGTATGTGTGCTAATAATATATTCATATAGTGGCGCGCATAACTGAATACGTGATGAGCTTTTTTTAAATACTTACAATGTTTTTCGAGCTCAAATTATTTGTTATTGTTTTTTTAACACATTCTCCGTTCTTGAACCAAAACCATGCAAATCTAACTTTTAAAATTTATACAAATGAAAATTTATGCATCATGAAATTTTAGTAAGCCAAGTGCAAGTTTTATGCGGCTAAAAATTCGGTAGGATTTTTATTTATTTTCTCGTTTACCGGCTTTATTCCATTTAAAAATGAAACTCCTGTGCCGGTTAAGACTAACACTTCATTATATCAAAATTCAATGACCTATAAAACAGCATACCCGAAATTTTTTTTCTTAATTCAGATCAAGAACGTCAAAATTTATTGAATATCTCGGAATTTATAATTTTGAAATTTATATAGTTTTGATCAATGAATAAAAAATGTTAAAAAAATGTTAACTCAAAAAAATTATAAATAGTAAAAAAACCGTGATTCACTCAGTTATGCTCGCCACTGTATACATAATATATTTGCGATTAAATAAGTGAAGGGTGGTTCATAATATGTTTTGGTTACTTATAATAAATCTCAATATTTTATATTAGTTCTTTTTTTAAGACCAATTTATCGTCTCACAGCCTTTTTTCTAACAGTTTTACTAGGAGTTGCTCTCAATGTAATCTGGGAAACATAGAACTTTTTGAGGCACCAAGTCAAGGCTAGTTGACGAATAATTAAAATTAATTCGCAAAAGGTTTCTTAAAGTATAAATATCCATCCGAAAGATGATCGAACAAATGCTCCAAAATAGAATAATCACTTCAGAGCTTGGGTTAAGCCGCATGAGAATGTACGCCGTCAAAGGCACTCCTCAAGGCGGAGTATTTTCACCCCTTCTCTGGAATCTCGCTGTAAACAGTTTGCTTCGAAATCTCGAAAAAGCAGGCTGCAAGGTTGTAGCCTATGCAGATGATATTGCACTCTGCGTGTCAGGCAAACACCTGAATACCCTCACTGAGCTCATGCAACGCTCAATCAATATTCTGTCAAAATGGTGCACCGAAAGCGGACTAAATGCGAATCCAGCAAAGACAGATCTTGTTCTCTTCAATAGGAAACAACAATCTCCTCCACTGCAAACAATAACTTTAAAAGGGGAATCATTACTCCTATCTGATTCAGCTAAATATCTAGGAGTTATTCTAGATAGGAAGTTGAGTTGGAAATTGAACATCGAAAACAGATGTAAAAAAGCTTTCATAGCTCTCTATACTTGTAAGAAAGCTATAGGCAAAACCTGGAGTTTTTCACCTCGGATCATTTATTGGATATATACCTCGATCATCAAACCGATACTCTTCTACGGTGTGGTTGTATGGTGGACAGCACTCGAAAAACGGTGCAGAGTAGCCACAATTGATCGAGTCCAAAGAACAGCCTGCCTCCTGATAACAGGATGCTTAAGTACAACACCTACTAAGGCTCTAAATACGTTGCTTCACTTGTTCCCTATCGATCTGGCTGGCAAAGCGATTGCAGCGAAAGCAGCGACACGCATGAATGCTATATCGAAATGGAATAAGTATCTTGGCCATTCGGCCATACTGAACAGGAACACTGTTATCTCTTCCGACATAGACTATCATGTAAGTCTTCCATCACCACCCTTGCTATTCTCCTGTTTACTCCCAACTAGGGAAGAATGGAAGACAAATCTAACCGAAATCGATGACCCTCTGACTATATATACAGATGGTTCAAAACAAGACGGCAAAGTGGGATTTGGAATCTTTTCCAAATCCCCTCACATCAATCTATCATTTAGATTACCCGACTACTGTAGCGTATTCCAAGCGGAAGTATGCGCTATCTGGTATGCTGCGAAAACTCTCTTAGAAAATAGAATATCACTAGAGGATATCCGCTTTTTCACCGACAGTCAAGCGGCCGTTCGAGCACTCAGCTCCTCTTATACCCACTCAGATGTGGTTCGATCCTGTCTCTTATCTCTTAACGAGATAAGTGTTCAGAATTCTGTCCAAGTTATCTGGATACCGGGTCACAGTGGATTCGAAGGTAACTGCAAAGCTGATGAGCTCGCAAGAGCTGGAGCTGCGCAATCAAATGTTAGTGACTTACCCACAATCCACATTCCGCTCTCAACATGTAAAATGCTCATCGATCGAGAATTTCACAGCATTGCTGATCGGAGGTGGCGAGTGGAACCTACTTGCGTTACGACCAGACAAATCTGGCCATCCTACAATCTGAAACAGACAAAAACCCTTATAAGTCTTTCAAAACACGAACTAAGGCATATAACATCTCTTATCACCGGCAACTGCCTTTTGGGCACTCACGCACGTCGGCTCGGGGTTCTTCAGAACGACCTGTGCAGATACTGCGAGGACGAAGATGAGGAAGTATCGAGCAGACATTTGCTGTGCAGTTGTCCGGGTCTAGCCAGAAGTCGACTCGCTCTTCTAGGCTCTCCAACAATTGACAATCTTTCAGTACTCTCGGACCTGAAAATCGAATCTCTCATCAAATTTTCGAAACGAATTAATATCTTTGATCAAAATCTACAATAAAAATCTCGGTTAGGTGGGGAAATCATTTAAAATAATGAGCTCTAGGGCAACACAACGGACCCAACTTGCGGTCTATGTGGTACTCCGATGCGGGGTCACCCTTAAACCAACCAACCAACCAAAGTATAAATAGTAAAATAGAACTAAAATTATATAAAAATTAAAAATTTTCTACTGGCATATTTCTCAATACAGGTCGTCCTAAAATATATATTTTTTTATAAAATTATAAATTTTTTTTTAATAAAAAAAATGGTTTACTCATCATGCTCAGTACATTTAAAAAAAATCACCCTAGCAGAAAATTTCATTTTAAATGCATTTATTTCAAAAGAATTCTAAAGAGTAAGTGCAAATGCATGCCATTCATAAGTCCAAGTCTGCGTTGAAATGGAATAAAAGAAGCTGTGTGTGAGCATTTGCATGTTGAGATTTGTCAGAGGGGTCCAACTTTTCTTAACTAAATTGCTTCTTAGATTCAGCTAAATTTCATCCATGGCCTGTGTTATATTGACTTTGAGGGCTTCAGTCGATCTATGGTTTCAATTTGTGCATATGGAAATGTTTTTTTCCTTGATCAGTCCACTCGGGAGCATAGGGCCTCGACAAGACTCACTCTTGTGTTGGTTTCGTTAATCTGTTTTGTTTTCTGACAAGGTAGGTGATTAGCCTGCCGCTATCAGTCCTAAGTAGTGCGAATGCCCACCTGTCGTTGCTTAGGAACAACACCTCCTTACTGTTTACTGCATATAGCAATATATGACAAGAAAAAATCAAGCGGGATCGATCAACCATGCGATTTTGTTGGCCCAACCATGTCACCTCCGCGAGCGATGATACAATTCAACGAATTAAAAAAAAATTGTAATCCCTGGGGTCTCGTGGTATTTTTCCTAGCTTAGTTTTCAATAAACCAAATGATCCACTCTCTTTATATACAGCATTTAAAAAAATTTAGATTTTTTGATTTTCAAATTTTTTCTCTCGGTATAAGAAGCTGGTTAGCTATATTTTTTCGAGTTTACTTTTAAGGCCCTCGCCTCATTTGAAATTGTGTTTTTTTGGGTGTTTCTTTAAAAGTGCAACGAAAGAAGATTTTTTATTTTTGTTTTCAGAATTTTGTCTTCAGATCCATTGGTAAAAACTAAACTTTTTTTTTTGGCCATACGAGGTTCGTTCAAAAAGTTATCAGACACGGGTTCCGGAACTCACAGGTGTCTGATATCAAAAATACAAGAAGGTTCTTATTCAGTATGAATGTCATTATCGTGTGAACTACAATCTTTAAAAACAAATTGGTGCTCTTTTTGACTTTAAAGATCGGAAAAAAATACTAAAATAATTTTTTTTTCGAATTCTACATCATTTAAATTTTATTTCACCAAAATCGGTTCAGAAGAACAGGCTATATCTATGTCCATTGTCCATGTGAAGACCATGTTTTAAAGGCTGACAACTTTTTGAACGAACCTCGTATGGCGAAAAATTTTTTTATTATTTTTTAACAATAAATCAAGAAATAAAATACTGAAATTAGAAATAAAAAATAAAAAAACTTTTTTCGTTTCCGTCTTACAGGCTTTTAAAGACACATCCAAAAAACACCATTTCAAATTGGGCGAGAGCCTTAAAAGGATAATATTTGGGAATTGAATTATGTCTTACCATTATTTTATCCATAGAATTAGGAATATTTTTCCAAGTTTACTTATATATTGTAATATAACCAAAACTATTTAGCGAATTTTCTAGTTGCTTAGCTCAAATTAAGGGTAAGGATAGAAACAAAATTTCAAATTTATAAATATTTCAAATAGTTTCGGATGATTTTAGATATAGTTTTTGCCATAATATCTCAAAATTATACTATATATAAAATAAGAGCTTCAAATTTTGAGGTTCCATAGCATGAAAAAATTACGAATACAAATATTTGGCAAAATACTTGTCTTCTTTTTCTCCATAGCCTCTCAGAAAAATACTAGGATACTTCATTCATTTTGTTGCATGGCGTAACCTTAACCGAAAATTGTTCATTTCAATCAAAATTTATCATTTTCAACTGCTGCTAGAACGCGTAATTTGCCATGGTTATTTGGCATCAATTAATAATTAAAAAAATAACAGGTTTAATATATTTTATTTTTTTGTATATGTATATATTTTAATGCTCCTAACAAAAAATTAAATCAGCAGCCAGATTCTGCACACTTAATAAATTCCTCTTACACATATGTATGTATGTACTATTTACTAATTTTTTGATTATTTATCAAGATTTGGCATTCAATAAGTGGAAGCAACCCCTCTTTTGCTGATAAACTATCAAAATTGTTAATGCTAAGTATTGACAAGTTAAAATTATATACATATGTGAAGAGCTTACAGCTGCATTTTCAACATTCGATAAAGGCAAAGATAACAGTGATACATTTCCTTTGAATCGCATGACATGAAAAAATACTCGAACTTTGCATAGACCGTTGATTAAGGATTCGGTGACGCATTATACACAAAAAACCTGCTTACCTTTGTCGCGAGCGCACTGGCAGCATTAATTTTCCTTGAATGGAGATCTCACTAAAAACGCATTGGTAACAATTACATTCTCCACGATTTTAGCCCCAATTCAATGCAAAAGTTCTTGGCTAAAGCTAATTATTTTTACAAAATGATACTTTTTTTTCAATTTCAAACGTTTATTAACAACAAATGGTTACAAATTTAATCTTCACAATAATAGCCGAGGCTAGCGACACATTTTTTCCATCTCTCCGGCAATTTGTGGATACCGCGCCAAAAACAATTGACCGTCTTTGGCCGCAAACCAATTATCGAGCCATTTTTTGGCTTCTTCGTGAGAATTGAAGCGCTGCTCGGAAAGTGCGTGGCCCATCGATGCAAACCATGTTTTAAAGACTGACAACGACAAATGATAATCGGAAGGCGCCAAGTCTGGTGAGTAAGGCGCATGCACCAGCGGTTTGCAATCGTACGTCTCCACCAATTCCCGGGTCGCTCTTGTTCGATGTGGCGGTGCATTGTCACATTGTCAGTTCATGCGGCACCCATCTTCCGACCTTTAAAATCATGCCCATGTCTTTCAATCGTTTGCAAATGGTGTTTTGGGTCACTGCCAACTGCTCTGCCATCATTTCTTGCGTTTGACCATCATCTTCATCCAACAATGCTTGCAATTTGGCGTCCTCAAACTTTTTCAAACTACCTGAAGCACTGTGCTCTACATTAGAACATGTCCACCACAAGCTTCTATAAGCATTTGATGAGCTTGAGAAGCGTTTTTCTTCAATTGATAACAGAAAATAAGATATGAAGAACGTACTCCCGACATGAAGAATGTAGCGGATTCGCACTTTCACCGAATTCGTATTAGTTCTAAAACGATCGTTGGTTGGTTTAACTAGTTCCGGATTTTCCCTAAATGGAGATGATGAAAGGGTAAATGGCATGAATTCTGCGACGTCCAGATTTTCTAAGCATTTATGAATAACTTCTTTATGAAAGCGAGAACAAAACTCGCAGTTGTACAACAAGATTTGCATCGACATTTCACTTTTTTTGTATGACAACAAAGCATCACTCAACAGAACCACACTTAATCAAACATAATTTTTATCCACTAACAATATTATATCAACAAACATTAACGTCACCACTTTAAAAATTTTGTCTTGCATTGTTGAGTATTTGAAAAACCAATTTTCTGCTACCAAAATTTTTGACATCTTGAAGTACTTTAGAAAAAAAATTATTAGGCTTGTCATGACATTATCAACAAGAATTGCATTAAATGAACTTCAAGTACGTCTGAGTAAACAAAACTTGAAGGTTTTGTTAATTATCTTCATATGTATTAGTACTTCTGCGTAAATTAGATTAGTGTATGAGTGGAAATCCTTATATGCAAAGTGGTATCAGGAGTTTCCTGCGTTATCTTTTGGATTTTTTGATTTTTTTTTTGTTTACGTGATATAATGGAAGGCTGTCGCGTCACATAAACACTCATGTTCAAAATAATAAGTACATTAAATTTTAACCAGTCTGGACGAATTTTCTTTTGCAGTTTTTTTAATTTTCATTAATTTTTTATAAAACTTCAATCTGAAATACTATAAATATCACATAAATAAAAGTTTCATACTTTGTAAAGGATTTATAACATATCGAAAAATGTTCATCAAAATTTCAAACTTTTCAATCAGCTTTAAAAAAAAATGGATTGCAGTGCAAGTTTGAAGTGGCTTAAAATTCTTGTTGATTTTTTTATAATTTTTCCTCTGATGGTGTGGCGCATTTTCTCCATACAACAAATGGCATTTTTGTTTTTTAATTAAGGAGAATTTGATGGTTGTGGAATGACATTTGAATTTCTAAGGAAATGCTATCAAACAGTGCAGTGAGAATAATTTAATCAAATTACTACTCAACTCTCCTCTTCTTTCTAAAGTCCTCTGCTAGTAGCTGCTAGCTATCAAACCAAGCGAAAACTAAGGAAAGAAATTGAAGTAAAAAGCTCAATGAGAGAATGGAAGCTTTGCAAATCGTGAACAAAAAATGTCTGATTCGCTTTTGCAATTGTTTTTGCAAACAATTAAATCGCACTTCATTTTAATTGATACTGGTATATTTGATATTGAAGTCGCTAAAAAGCACTGGCGAAGCGTAAACAAATTATCACTGAAGTTTCAAATCTGACATCACTCTACTTCATGTTGCGCGATCTTTACAAGTCATAAAAAGTTATAAACGCACCACTTTATTTTTTTTATAAATAAAGTTTTATCGGGTGTCTTACTAATTTTATTATTATTTATTATTTAATATTCTTTTTATTTTTTATTTCAATTTTATTTTTTTGTTCATATTTTCTATTTATAGTTTATTTTCTATTTTAACGTATTTATTATTATTTAATGTTATAAATATTTATTATTTTTTATAATATATTATTATAATTTTATTTATTGAATATGATATCCGGTATACGAGTATGTCCGCCGCGGGTATGAGTTATATGGTTCATTCGATCAGTCCAATTTTTAACTACTTTTTTCAATAAATAGGCCCGTACGGTGTCAAGGGTGGCTTGAATATACAAACGACGTCGATATAAAGCTGATCAATTTTTAGAAGTAATATTCTGTCTGCATGGTTCGTAGCACTCGCTATTCCCCGTAACGGCAGCTCCTTCCTCTTTCGAAAGAAATAAGAACCGATAATGCCGCCTGTGTTCTATTAACTTTGTGAACAGATTTGTTTTCTCAAAGTAATTTTCCACAATTCGGAAGCTGTTCGGGCGTTACGTGATTCATGATGTCTTGTTAAACCTTTCTGAACAGAAATGTGAATACAGTTTGACATTCTCTGATGTAAAAACATAGTTATCGATATCGATAGTTCTAATGTAGCTAAAAAGAGCGAGCCCCGATATTAAAGGGTTTTTCAATAAGGGCGGGTAGATGTTGAAATGGAATAAAACAAGCTGTATATGAGTTATTGACAAAATTATTTTTTTATTTGAAAGGCGCATATATGCCATTCAGTGTGGAATATGACATCATTCAAATGCCCGCCTCGGCTTCTTACGGTGGAACGGATCCGAGTGGTCCAATTTTCAATGACTCTTCCGCATAGATCCGGCTGAATTTGAGCGATGGTCTGTGTTATGTTCACCTTTAGAGCATCGGTCGATTGTGGTTTATTTGCATAGACCTGAGACTTCAAGAAACCCCTCAGGAAAAAGTCTAGCGAGGCCAAATCGCATGACTTTGGTGGCCAATTCACATCACCCCTGCGAGAGATAACCTTACCCTCAAATCGTTCATGCAGAATGTCAATCGTGGCATTTGCTGTGTGGCACGTAGCGCCGTCCTGCTGGAACCACATGTCGTCTAGGTCCATATGGGCCATAAGAAATCGGTTATCATCGTTGACGGTGACCGCCTCATCAACGTCGTTTTCAAAAAAGTACGGACCAATGACGCTGCCGGCCCAAAATCCACACCAAACGGTAACTTTTTGAGAATGCATTATCACCTGGTGAACCACGTGTGGATTGGTGTCGTCCCATATACAAAATTCGCCAAGTTGAAGTCTGCGAAAGGCCAAGTTCTTGTGCACGGCGAGGATTAGACTGCCTCGGGTTCTGCTGTACACTTTTACGGACCGCGGCAATGTTCTCGGCTGATCTAGCGTTCCTTGAACGTACGGGTGTTGGCTGATTGTTTACTGACCCGGTCGTCTCAAATTTGGCCACCAAACGTTGAAGAGTCGACTTTGAAGGGCCACCACGTCTACCGAAAAATGGGCGAAATGCGCGCAACGTTTGCGTTAATGAACACTCATTTTGATAATAAAGATTTATCATTTGAACGTGCTGTTCTATCGTGTAACTTGCCATGATGATTTGGCATAAACAACTGAATTATAAACAAAAGATTTAACAGATGTCACCAAAACAAAATGGCTGCCACAGGGCGCCAAAATCGACCCGCGCCAATTGGAAACCCCTTTACAACAAAAACCACATAACGTAACGTTTCGAACTACATATAAAATTTGTCAATGCTTTTTTAAATTCTGTCAAGTATTTCAACTTCTCAATTCAAATTTTAAATATATTTTTAAGTATGCAACTTACTTTGTCTGGAAGAAAATGCGTAACAAGGTCCGCGAGAATAATTTAAAAAATTAACGGAATTTTTTAGCCACTTGCAACTTGCACTTTTTAATGGGCTATATCAATTTCATGCCAACAATTATTCTAAACAATCTGATTAAAAAGTTTGAAACATGGGAGAAAATTTGCAGAATTTTCATAATTTTTGAAAAAAAGTTTGCAAAAACGATTAATGTAATTTTAGTTGCATAATGAGGAAAGAATAAAGAATATTATTTATGCGTTTTGGAGCGTTTTTCGAGATGCTGTACGTCGCAAACGGCCGGAAATGTTGGCGAACACTTCTTGAATTTTGCATGATGATAACGCTCTATCGCACCGGGCTCAAATTGTGCTGGATTATTTGACCAAACACCAAGCAAACACCATCGTGCAAGCACCGTATCCACCTGATATGGCCCCGTGCGACTTTTTGTTGTTTCCCAAGTTGAAGTTACCGCTTCGTGGAAGGAGATTTCAGTGACAGAGGAGATCACATGTGTGTTGCTTCTGACGGGTTATATTTTGAAGGAGATAAAAAAAATTTGCCTGAAATTAAACTCTGTTTTGTTTTATTTAAACATTCTCGGTACTTTCTGCTCATAGGGTACTTAGTCTTGCCATAAATTCTGTAACAAACTTTACAATGCCTACGGCGAGAACAAATTCACAAAAAAAGGGTCCGTTAATATTGCTTTTGTTCGTATGCATTGCCGCAGCAGCTTATTCCGTGGCACGCGGCCCACGCCTATGAAAATATTATTTCCACACATGAAAGTTTTCACTTTTGAAAAAGTGTTTAGTAACCGACAAAATCTATGCTAAAACTTCTAAAGACGCAAAAAATGTTGTTCACAAGGTTCAGCGTAGTCACCATTCATCCTCCGTAATGGTTTGATTTGGAGTGTCTTGTAAAGGCACTACATCTCTTCATTTCTGCGAAAAGGGGATTAAGACCGGGGCAAAAGTGTACCAGGAGGATATCTTAGAAGATGTGGTGCAGCAGTTGAGCAATATTCTCTCCAATGGAGAGCTTTGGAAAACTCATAAGGCAAAAATCCTTCAACAATGGCTAAAATTTAATATTCCTTGGCTTAAAGCCGCAGAAGGATTGACCGTATGGAACTGCAGATCTGAATGCATTGAACTCCAGTTTGTGATCAGAATTAGAGAACATAACATGTTGAAGACCTCACAGAAATTTGGAGAGTGTCAAACAATCGTTGGTTCGACGTCAATATTCGTGGAAAGCGTGCGTGCTGCAATAGCTGAATGGCCTAATCGGTTGAAGGCCTGTTTAAAAGCAAATGGTTACCATCTCGAAAGGAAATTAAACCTTTTTCCTTAATCTTTACATAATTAAATAAACCTATCTTCGTTAAAAAAGGTACTACAATTTGACAATTCAAGTATTACAGAACTTATGCCAGGACTAAGTCCTTGGCACAACTTCAATGCGTTTACGGTCATATTTAAATACAAAACCCATTCACAATTGGAAATAATGAAAAGTTTTGCTTTGAAACATTAGCAAATTTTGTATATAATTTTGCTGCCATTAAACCTTCCAGAAAAAAGTATTTCATTGCCGAAAGATTGAAAAAAAATATACATACTACAACGAGGAATGAATTTAAAGGGTTAAATAAACTTTTTGTGCACACAAATGAAAGATCAAGTATTAAAATGGCATATAGTACACATTTTAAATCATCTATTACTTAATTGGTTGGACTGATGATGTGCCACTTTCAAGGGGCAAGCATAAGGAAAAGGTAGGCATCTCAGACAGTGCACTCTGCCCAACATGTGGAGAGGATGAGATGGCGTATCATTTTCTGTGTCTCTGCCCGGCCTTCACTCAAACCAGGCTTGAGATCTTTCGCACTGATACGTTAAGAAACGACCACCTTGGCTCCTTGGCACTACAAGATCTACTCAGATTTCTTCAGAGATCGGGTAGATTTAAAGAAAATTTAAAAAATAACCCGAGTGTAGTACAATGGACTTAATGTTGTTTGAGTGTTGTACTTACTAGTCTGTCCCGACCAAAAAAAACCTATCCACTTATTAAGGTCTTTAGGTATTTTTAATTACCTTCTTCTGCATTCAAGTGCAGTAATTTTAGAGGTTTCTGTAAAACTAAATGTATTAAAATATTTTATTTGCTCTTCCTTATTCACACGACTGTTTTCGATTTACTTATGAAGAACAATCTAATTAAAAAATATTTGTAAAAAGTTATTAACTGTAGCTTTATTTTATTTTTTATCTTTCCATCATTTAGGCCCCCGCATTGGAATGCGCCATGTCCAAACCTTCCTGCTCTTCTTCGGCATTGTAGCAGCTTATATGAGTCGCTTGAATATCTCTGTGGCACTGGTGGCGATGACAAATGCCGCAAGCACGAATCCCAATTTCCAGGTAATGAAACCGATATTATAAAAAAATTACACTTCCTCATTTTACTTATAAGTATTAAAACCTTCTCAGGAATTCGACTGGACAGAGAAACAGAAATCGTACATCATTTCCAGTTTCTATTGGGGTTATGTGGTAACGCAATTTCCAGGTGGCTATCTGAGTCGTCGCTTTGGCACAAAAATCGTGATGCTCATGTGCATACTCGGCTCGGCTATGTGTAGCGTACTTACGCCTTTTCTCGTGACATGGGGAGGCTGGCAGATTTTTTGCGCTATACGTACCGTACAGGGTCTTTGTCAAGCAGCTCTCTTCCCGTCACTTCATCAACATGTAGCCAAATGGTCACCGCCACATGAGCGCAATATGCTCGGCGCCCTCACATACTCGGGCGTGGATTGCGGCACTGTAATGGCTATGCTTCTGAGTGGTTTGATAGCGGCTAGCTCAATTGGTTGGCCAGGCATTTCATATATTTCAGCAGGTATTTGTTTTGTTTGGTGTTTGCTGTGGCTGATATTGGCTGCAGATAATCCACCATCGTCTCGTTTCATAACAAAGATGGAGTGCCAGTACATTGAGATGTCGCTGAAACGTGACGAAGATTTCCATGAGAAAAAAATACCTATACCGTGGCTTGCAATGTTCACATCGGTGTCATTTCTTGCTTTGCTCATGGCACGTTGCGCCGAAACATGGGGCTTTAGCACCATTCAAACCCAAATTCCATCCTATATGAATGGTGTGTTGAATATGAACATTAAAAGTAATGCTTTGTATTCTGCGCTACCCTACATCGCTCGTTGGATTATGTCGTACGTATATCTCTTTTGCGGAAATATGGCTGTGGCGAAGGGTTGGCTGACGCTGACGGCGATGCGTAAAATTGCCAATACAGGAGCGTTCTGGGTGCCAGCTTTTCTTTTGATCGGCATCGGTTTCCTAGACGATTCAAGTAAAGCATTGGCCATTGCGTTAATGACTTTGAATGTGGGTTTCAACGGCGGCGCCACCACTGGTTGCTTGCTCACTATGATTGATATGTCACCAAATCATGCGGGCGTTGTAATGGGTATTATGAATCCGCTGGCGAATGTGATACCCTTGATTACGCCACTAGTTGTGGGCGTTATAGTGACAGATACGGTGAGTAACTAGTGAGGGCTTTTATGTGTACTATGGAATTTTTAAAATTTTATAATTAAAAATTTACTATTAAACCACTTTCTATAACTATTTTTAGCACAATCGTTCCGAATGGCAAATTGTATTCATAATTGCAGCGGCCGTTTTCTTTTTCGGCAATTTAATATTCATAATCTTCGGTACAGCCGAAACGCAACCATGGGATGCACCTGACTATCTGTTAAAGGACAATATTGAAGAACCAGTAAAGGTGGCGCCGAAGAGTACATTTAAGGAAATTTTTGGCTCCGATGATAGTGAGCAAAAAGTCGCAGGTTGGGCGGTGGAGAATTTTGCAGCTGTGAAACCAAATATTAATGAGAAGGAAAACAAAAGCGAAACGACGAATGAAGGAGAAATGAATAGTCAACAAAATGAAAAGATTTAAATTAAGTCTAATTTTTAATTTATATTTGTATGTGTTTGTGTGATGTGAAAGAAAGTGCATAGTTCAGCTGTGCTGAATATTAGACAACTTTCATTTTCATGTTGTAAAAATAAAATCGATATAGTTCAGGTATAAATAGCTTATAGGCTTATATAGCGAAACGATTAAGAAATTTTATATAAAAAAAATTCGTTAATATTCGTAAGGATAATAAAGGCTTTATTTTAAGAAATCCTATTGAAGTTTTAAAGGAGTAAATATGTGAGTACTTCAGCTTAAGAGTGGATAATCTACTTAACAACTCCGTAAAATCTAAAAAGATTAGACCAAACCTAAAATATACATAAAGGTTAAATGGTTTGTTGAATTCAAATTCTGAACGGCGAATATAATATGACGACATTTTCCTTGCCGGAAATGTTTACTTTGGTTTAGCGGGAAAAAATGTCAAAAAAAAATTATGTTTTGATTAATTTCTGAATAACAGCAGAGATTGAATGAGTCGGGAAGTCACTAGAGATGAGACGGGTATAATTGCGTATGAATTTGAGATCCATAAATAATATCAGCAATGCGCGGAAAAGGGTGTAGAGTGGCCGGCCAAGCGAAGTCGTCATCATCATTCCTTGTTCTCCGCAGCAGAGCATAGGGCATAGTAAATTAGTGGGAAATTTATACCTTCGTAAATTATACCTTCGTAAATGCAGTCGTAAGTAGTTACTCGGTATTTTTCACTTGTTCGCTGTACGAAAAGTTATGGGAATTTCAATATGAAACTTTCAGGGATTACTGAGCATAATAACAGCCCTTAATAAAAATAAATAAGTAAAACTTTTCAAAAATGACAAAACAAAATTCTTACAATAAATAATAAAAATAAAATACATGTTTTTCCAAAGTAATTGTTTTCAAATAATATATTGTATTTTAAGAATTTAAGACAAAGAAGCTGAAGCCATTTGACTTTAAAAAGCTCTATACCAAAATTTTCAATTAAGAATTTAAGACAAAGAAGCTGAAGCCATTTGACTTTAAAAAGCTCTATACCAAAATTTTCAACCTTGAAATTTCAAAATTATTTCAATGTTTCAAATAAATCTCAAAATTATTAAACTGTTCTCTTTGTACGCTACAATTTTCAGAAAAAGTTGAGATCATGTCTAAAATACTTGGATCACTTGACATGGAATCGTTTAATGCAGGGGGCCAATATAGAAAGCTGCGATCGTTGAAAACGGCACCATGAAACAACCATGAAGGAAATGTTCGTTAGAATTCTGCAACACCTATAGTCAAAACTGGAGTGGAGAGCAGCAGATCAAAATATTTACATAACACAATAAAATAATCATCCGTGCCAAGAAAGGAGAAGAAGGGATGCACCAGAACTACGTTTTCCCAAAATAGCTCAGCCCCAAAATTTGAACTTAATTCTCCAGACGTAAGTTTTGAAAACTTATTGTTAGGTTTTATTTATAAGCAGATTCAATAAATAAATAATTTATTAATAAAAAAAAACAGTCAACTAAAAACCTATTCTCTCGGTTCTCATAACAGCTAATCATAAATTCACGTAGCTGTTAATACCATGTAAGAGGATATTTAAAAATATAACACAAAAATGTATAAAAGTTATTCCTAATTTTTGGCGCTCAAATATGCGAACAAATTGTGAATCACATAAAAATTAAAAGAGTAAAGTAATACTTGGCTGCTGGAGAGACGATCATATTTTGCTGGAAAGATTTTAGCTATCAAACACCATATGATCTGAGAGCATATAACTGCACATTTTGTAAAACTAGGTACAAATTTATTTTTGTTGGAATTTGGCATTGTTTGTGCACCTCTGTTATTGCCCTTGTTGGAAATTATAGATTTTAAGATGCGATAAAAAGGAAAATTTAACCACAAAAACGAGAAACTTATAAATTATATTTTGATAATTTGCTTGGACAACACAAAAATTTGTAAACAAACTCCAGCTGATATATTCTCTTCTACCGGTTTTTGCAAGTGATAGCAAATTTCGCGTTCGTTAACTTTTTTGCTTTTTCTGCTCTTCAAGAGGGAATTCCCGCTTACGCTCTTGATTTGGATTGACGGCTGCTGAAAGCTAATTTTGTTATTGAACAAAACTATAATTATAGTTCATGTAAAGAGGTATGTATGCACATATTTGTTTTATTTTTCGCTCTGCCCAGATTATATTGAATTACGCTTTGACAAGCGTAAGCTTTTTGCTCTTTACCTTTGCTCCATCTACGGTAATGTAAGGAACAGTGGCAGTTGAATATGTTAACATGATATTATTTGTTTCCAGAAAGCTATAAACATATTCTAAATTATCAGAAACACGAACCTTATCAAACATTTCTTTTAATTCTATTGCGCTTAGAAGTGAGCTAAAAAGAAACATTTAAAAGCTAGAGGCTATTATTCACAACTGATATGGGAGTATATTATGTTTTGAAGTTCTCTCTTCTTACGCATTTAATTTTTAGTATTTGTCACTCGTTAGATGTGCGTGAGTTTGTAAGACGTCATATGAGCACATTGCTTTTGTTCGGTTTGCTGCTGTTGTTTTTACAGCTTATCATTCGGATCGTATGAATTTGAAAGGGTATACAACAAATTACACAACGAACTCTTTAAATTGTGCAAATCCGTTGGTATATTATGATACATGCAGCTTAGTCGATTGACATTACGTAGCGAAATAATTTTCCTGTCTTATTCAGTTATATTTGGCAAAATTATATGTCTGTCATTGCAACGCTTTTCACCATGGCTTGTCGGCAGGCTTAATTGAACGCTATCCGAAAGTTTGTATAGAATTATTTGGAATTAGACTTAATTATTTGGAATTAGACTTAACAGAATCTTAACTTATACTTCAAGTAAAAACAATATTTATTTTTGGTAGCAAAGTAGAGCAGACATTTTAAGGTTATAACCAAACTAGTTTTACACGTTAGTGCCCATGTATGATAGGCAATACCCAAGAGAACTTTGCTCCATCTCATAACTGTACTTTTATTAAATAATGGAGTTTTTACTATTTCATATTACTCAATAACTCATTTAACTTATTTATAATACTATTAGTCGATTTCAAATATCAGTTAACGAAGATGTTCTTGCGGTTTTACTACAGAGAAGCTAAAATCGCAATTGTCCTTCAATCGTATTTGTGCTTGGTCGTTCACTAACAATATCCTCTCTATGCGTTTCACATATTTTTATTCGCAGCCTCGGAACCATTTATAACCACTATAAAACATAATACTTTTATCAGACACAAGGCTTCGAACTCTTTAACTCTCTATGGAATCTGTTTTCTAGATTAGCCGACGATTTTGGAAATGCCCCAAGTTTCTTGGTTGCTTTATAATTAAAAGTTTCAAAGATCAAAGACCTGTGGAAATTTAGCGAGCAGCATTTTTGCAAAACATTCTAGTCTCAACTTGAATAAGTTTTTCCATCCTTTTTTAAAATGGATATGGAAAATTTTTCCAAGAGCCATCGAAAGTGAACAACTCTTACCGATGAAAGAAAACAAGAAGGTGCAGTAATTGTTTGACCATTTGCAACTTGTGTAGCCCGCCGAGTGGTTTGCCCAGCATTTTTATGTTTTCACGATAGTCGGTTCTACGTAACCGGAATGCCCTGGACTTATATCCAGCCAAGTACTGTCCCTTCAGAAGCATTCTCCGTACATGTTAAGGGGATGTTTATGCTGCTACAACAACAACAACCAGCATTTTGAAGCTTTCGATAAACTATTCTCGCACGATTTTCTATGCAGCCACCTCCTATAAACACCCTGTTAGTATACTATTTCGAAGCTCTAAATTTATTGGCCCAACTCTTGCGTTCCAGATAGCGCTGCCTGCTCGAGCTAGTATTTCCGACGCGTCTTGCCACTTGTTTTCTACTACTTGGAAAAGCATTATATTATTTATTTTATTTATCCCAATGCATCGCAGGCCGAAAGATAGTCGAGGCAATGGACTTCTTTTTATGAATTAGAGTTAAGTATTGCTCTGGTAGGTCGGCCAGGTAACAAAATCATGGCAACCGCTTTTTGAAATCCGAGTACCTTAGAAATTTGAATTGTAATGTATCATGACAGATAATGGGTTCTGCATTTGGCCCTTGCTGAGTAAATTTTTGATAGAGTGTAGTTTTAAAATGTTATAGTAAAAACATGTGTATACACACATACATATATGCAAATGTTTTGTAGAAGTAGAAGCGATAATGGCATTTGTCAAGCCAACTGTGGGGGTTTTCTGATTTTCCCCTCCTTTTGCAGGGGAATAATTTATTTTTAGTCTACTGATGCAAAAGTAAAACAACGCACTTCTACAGAACGAAACAAAAAATTTGCTAAGCAACGAACAACGAATGTCATATAACATTATGCAACAAAATTATTATTTTTTAATATCACTTGGAAATTATTAGAAGCTTTTGGTGGCTTGCGGGTAATTGACTTCGAATTCAAGTTGAATGAATTACACTATGCAACCATATATTACTTTTTGGACATCATTGGGAATTAATCAGCCACGCTTCATAGCTTGTGAGTAATTAATTTGAGTTCCAGTATGCGTGTTGTTGATAAAAACTACACTATGCAGCAAAATTTATTTTTTTTAAATCACTGGGATTATCCGTTTTTTATTACTTGTGGGTAAAATGATTCGATTTAAAGATTAACGCACTGCTAAAGAAATTACACTATGTAACAAAATTTTTTTTTGGAAGCGGGAAGTGATAACCCGTTTTTGAAAGCTTGTGCTTAATTTAATTTGAATTAAGATAAACGTGTGCTTGCACGAACTACACTGTGGAACAAAATTTAATTTTTTGGAAATCACTGGGAAGTGATTATCCGTTTTTAATAACTTGTCGGAAAAATAATTCAATTTCCAGCTTAACGCGCATCTAAAACAATTACACTATGCAACAAAAATTTATTTTTTGAATATCACTAGGAAAGGATTATCCGTTTTTGATAGCTTGTGGGTAATTGAATTTGAATTCAAGGAAACGTGCATATGCAAGAACTACACTATGCAACAAAATTGTTTTTTTTTAGATACCACTGGGAAGAGATTAGCCACATTTCATAGCTGTGGGGCGCTAAATCCAAATTCAGTCCCGAAAATTCTCCTTTACGTCAGAGCTTTGACAGAAATTATTACAAAAGTAGTGAAGCTGTTCCTATTTTGTCAGACGATATTAATATTTTTAGTCTGACTTGAACATTGGAGCCTCATTTTGTTCAATCGCAATATATTGTGTATAAAGTATGTATGTAAGCTTGCAGTTTTCTGTTGTCACTTGAAAATTTTATTGCAATATCAATTGCGAAAAATTATTCAAATTTCTGTTATTCGATTCTAGTACTTAGCAAAAATGTAGTGTTGCATAGTGTAATTATATGTAATCACTTTTTTATGCAAGTAATATTTTTCTTTCTTTAGAGCTCCAGTTATCTACATCCATAATTTATACAAATTCGCCACCAAAAAGAGGAACGAAAATAAATAAATCTCTAAATTTTGTTGTGATAACACATCTAGTCCAAAGTATGCAATGTGTATCGGTAAATATAATCGAATCGATGCTGAATTCTTTTGTGGATGCAAACAAATAAATATTATAGGCGCATTGAAATTTTTCAAAGTGACCCAACAGCTTTGGCCGAGAGAAGTGTTTAGAAAAGTGTTTTGATCCTGTGACAAGGGGATTGGACTTGGCGAACTACTCTGAGTGAATAGGGAATTAAATTCAAGAGTTCGGAAAAAGTGCGGCAAAATGAGCGAAGAAAGAATTATAGAAGAAATGGAGAAAGGTTAGTGAAAATGACAAGAAAAATTGTACGGTAAAAGAAAATTCCCTTGAAAATCTTAAATGTATTAAATATTTGCTTTTTTAAAAATGCGGAAAGTGATTTATGTGAACAAAATATTTTTTTTATATACCATAGTAATACAAAAGTGCTTATTAGGGACACATATAAATTTGTTTTTTATTTAGTTTTTCCTTTTGTATTATTTCATTAACAGTTTAACATCTCCTCGACTTCTAAAAGAAATTACCCAGAATATAAAATTCATATTGTGGCTGATGTGCTGAGATAGAACATTAAATATTTATAAAAATTTATTGACTGATTGAATTCAAGTTGACGAATTCCAAATAGCGGATCTTTCAAATTTCATTACCTCTTGAAGAAAATGTACACTTTGCGGTTTCAAGGTTCCTGATTGTGAATCTAAATTCTGATTTTAAAAATTCCAAATAGCGAAAGAATATTTTCAAAGTTACCAGAAAAACTTTAAATGAATGAATGAAAAAGTATTGCGAAAATATATTAATCATATTTCATACGCCATTTAAATTTTGTATAATTGACACCGTATTTGAGATCAGATTAAGATACTAAAAAAACTTCATCATTGTTTTGAAACTTGGTGTTAGTCAGGTATAGTAAAGCCAACATTACAGGGTTCGGCTCTCGAAGTGTAACCAATTAAAAATACAATTTAGTTTGGAAAATTCTTTTTATTTAATTAAAGATAAAAAATGTGTGAAAATAATACAAAATTATGAATTAATTTACTTTTGCTCGATATGTCCACCGTTTGCCTTGATTGTGGCCTTGAGGCGGTCCAGAAACGAATCGCACGCTGCCCGAATGTGACTTGCAGGTATTTTGGCCCACTCGCGGACAATGGCTTTCTTCAGCGCCTCAAAACTGGTGAATCTTTTAGTTCGGACCTTGCTGTTCAAAATGGCCTAAAGAGAATAATACCCGTCTGGTGAATTTGAGAGCCATTGTGTGGACGTTATGAAGTTCGAAACGTTGTTTTTTAGCCATTCTTGGTTCACTCGAGCTTTGTGAGATGGTGCCGAGTCCTGTTGAAACGTTCATGATCTGCCACCAAAATGTTTGTTTGCCCGAGGCTTCAAAGTAACCTTCATAATACTTTCCCAGTAATATTTCGCATTTACCTTGACATCAGGTTCGATGCAAACGATTGGAGAGCGCCCATCTGCGGTTACAGCGGCTAAACCATTACCTGTGGCGGGTGCTGTCTCCTGGTGGTCAATCGATGACTCAAATTATCTTATGAACGGTCGGTCAAATAAACCCTATCGTTTTGGGATTTTACGAAATGCTCAATTTGAAAAATTTTCTCGTCAAAAAACACAATGTTCGGAAATTTACCGCTTTCGGCCAAGCGAAGAACTCCTTCGCTCTCTCAAGTCTGAGTTGTTGCTGCTTTGGTGCCTTTTGGATATTGTAAGGCTTGACTTTGAGATCATTTTTCAGGATGCGGCGTATGCAACTGTCAGATATTTTCAGTTCTTTCGCTGGTGCCCGTGCATCAGATGCGCGAGCGGTCTGAAGTTGGTTAAACTTCGAATGCAGGACCTTGTACTACTCTAGTGTGGTGGACTGCACTAAGAAAACCGACATATAAAAAACCTATAGAAAATATTCAACGACTTCGTGCACTCTGCCTTGAGAACTGCTCCAACGGCAGCGCTTGAAATAATACTCAATTTGCCACCGATTGATTTTGCGGCGGAATGTATAGCAGCTAAATCTGCCGTAAGACTCAGCGCGACAGGTGAATTTACTCGTAAAAGATTCGGGCACAGCTCAATAGGTATGAGTTATAGGGTCAAGCTGAACTATATGACCCCGAAATGCAATTGAGTGAAGAAATTCCAGGCTACAATGCAAGAAGAGGCATGGAAGGAAGGAATGAAACCTAACCCAAATACTTTTAATATATTTACCGATGACACGAAAATGTTAGACGGAGTAATGTTAGGGAACTAGGCATCAGCCAGTCATTTAAACTCTCCGACCACTACAGTATCTTTCAAGCAAAAGTCTTTCCTGTATGTGAGGCTGCAAAAATAGCATTCGCAAAGACATCAAGCAACTCCTATCTATTGGGTACCAGGATATAAGGGCTGTATGAAATGAAATTGTAGATGAGATTGGCGAAAGCGCTGTTCACATACCATTTGAACAAGAAAACAATGCCTCGTTGCGGACATGAAAGTACGGATTGGAACAATCTAACCACTTGCAAAACCGTGAAAATCATGTGCACACAGAATGCAGATAAATTCGCAAAATTTGTACCAAAAGAAAGCAGAACTATCATAGGTATACTGACTGGCCACTAGTTGCTAGCAGCACACGCACACAAGATGGGAATTACAAACAACGATAGCTGCAGATTTTGCTATGAACTGGAAGAGAGAGAAACGCTAGAACACCTTCTAAGTTCGTGCCCTACGTTAGCTAGAACTATATTAAAATGCTTAGGAGCTCTACAATATGAGAAGTTAGAATGCCCCTCGGGGTTAGAGCTTCAGAGTTTACTTAGATTCGCAAAAGATGCAAACGTATTACAAGATGTCTACTACAAAGAAACGCAAAAGTCTAGCGCCATCTGGTAACACTAAGGGACAATAGGTCTATGTGATGGCTTTCAGCCAGCCAGGTCAACCTAACCAAACCTATATTTTTATTACAAAATAGTGATGTCTATATAATTTTCCAACGGTGTGCACTCGTATATGAGAAACAGAGGTACAAACTTATAATGGCTAGGGCAAGTATGTTTGCTTAACTTCGCTGTGAATCATCTGTCAGAAAGGTGTTTATTTCTTAAAATTGCCATGTTAGCTTGATAGAAATCGCTTTTTTGTAAAGTCCCTTCACGCCAAACATAGGCCCCATCAAGAAAAATTGCAAGCAAATCGAAGACGCCAAAGAGTCTACATACTTTTGTAGATAATTGTTTCCGCGCGGTGTGACGTTTGTGGCTGCCACTTGCCATAGTTTAAATAGTTTATTGATTTGTTAAATGAAAAATAACAATAAAATTATTACTTTACAATTGCGCATCAGCTGCCAAGGCTTACGACTCATGCTCCAAATAAATAAGGTATGAATTTCTCATAATGCTGCATTTATAAAAACAACATACATATCTATATATAAATACAAAAAAACAAAATAACAATATTGATAAACTAATTTATAACAATGTATTTGCCAAAAAATCAGATAAAAATTCAGGCTCTAAAGTGCAAAATAAGTAAATAACCGAAATAAGTAAATAACCACCAGGTAAAGATTCGTTGTACCATTTGCATTGGTCACATTTGGTAGTAGCATCAAGCGTTAAAATTTTCTACCTATCCCAATTATTAGAACCATGGGAAACGTAGCAATAATCGCGGGTGTAAGGGGTCAGCAGGATGAAAGTAATTTGCTGATTATGAGTATGTTGCCGAAAGAAAGAAAAAAGTAGCGGCCACAGTCTGACATTTGAGTTTAATTATAAAATATAAGGCACTCAAATTGTGGTTAATCTTTATGATCGCAATGCCAAGATTTTTTGTGATTTATGCTGGGTGTGATTAAGTTGTTTCCCTTCAAGTTGATTTGAATTAATGAATTAGGTTTACCAAATACATATGTGGTTGGGTTAGGTTATGACGACGATGAAAGAATTTAAGGCAAAAGTGTCAATGATTAAGTAGCAGTAAAGGCATAAAAAACATAAGTATTTATATACAGTGGCGTATAAATGTATGTATATAAATACTTTAATACCTAAATAAAATCTTCTGTTAATACTCAAGCGGAAACTATTTTTGTATGGAAATCAATATGTGATATAATTTCTGTATGGAATTTTTAATAGAGTGAACATTTCGATTCGGCGTAAGAATGTAGTTTTCTATTTTTATCGCGTAGTCATTATGTATTTTATCATATCGATGTATATGTATTATTATAGCAGCATTTTTCATTTAATTATTTCTTAATATAAAGTAAACAGTGATTCATAATCTGGTTTTCTCAGTAATTTACCCCTTATAAAGGGTAACGAATTTGCTGATAGCACAGCTAAATACGCCACCATAGCTCCTGTATTAACAACTACTAATCTAAATGTTAATGATATAGCTGAATTTCTTAAGAAAAAATTCATAAAACAATATAAGTCTGAGACTTGGCAAAAATGCTCAACTTGGTACAAAGCGCAAAATGTTAAAAAGCTTGATTTAAGCAACCTCCTAAAACACGCTAACCTTTCACTTTCTAGAATGGACCTTGTTAAACTCACGCGAGTACGTTTGGGCCATTCAAAATTAACCCATAAACACCTTATCGACAGCAACACCCCCAGAATATGTCAGTTTTGTAACTCCACCCCGATCTCCATTAATCACGTTATGTCCGAATGTTATCCCTTCAACTCACTAAGAAAAAATATATTCCATAACACCGATCCCATTCAATGCATTTCCAACCCCACAATCGATAATATTAAAAAAATTATAGCCTTCTTAAAAATATCAAAATTATATTACGAAATTTAAACAAGCATGTCGAAAAATTATATTGTATCTCCTAATTTATAATGAAATTCTAAACGACGCATAAGCACTTAGTATTAAGCATTAATTAAGCACTAATTCTATATCATAAGAAGAAGCTGAAGGCCTTAGCAGCCATAGCTCTCCTAACTAGGCTTATAATTTTAATTATAAGTTTCAGTTTGTAATAATAATAATAATAATAATAATATAAAATTGTATTTATATCATTTGTGATTAAATTGAAGAACAGAAAAAATAAAAAAATAAAAAGTGAAAATTCAATTGCTTCTTCAATATTAAAAATTGTCACCACCGATGGAAAACCATTTCTGTTCCTGGACAGTGAAGGATTTAGGGAAATAATGGATCCAATTTATGAATCACTTGGCAGGAACCCAATAACGCTTTATTAGTTATTAAGCCCAACTCGTAATGAATAATAAATATATATGTATTTATATACATAAAAAGACAGGAAAATAATTGGAAATAAATTTAAATTGTTCTTTAAAAAAAAATTCATTTCTTTTTACAAGGCAAATTAATGTGAAGACCGTTTGCATTAACTTTTTCTGTCATTTTCTCACTTACTGAGTCTCTTTTTGCGAACGTTGAAATTGAAAATTGAAATTTGAAAAGGTCGAGCCAAGGAGCCAAGAAGATTTGGTGGCTCCTAAAACACTCAGGCTAAAAAGCCCATTGTATTTAAAGCTCTGGAAAGGAGGTAGATAGTCAAGGAGGGAAGGAGAAAAGTATCAGAGAAAGAGATAGGAAAGAATAGAGACAGAGATAGAGATAGTTAGTCCTGTGAGAATTTTCCAGATTCTTAGGCAAATCTGTAAATATCCTCCAGTTTTAGAACGAATATTACTCATTCTCATGGCATCGGACCCCAATACTCGTAGGCGTGGTCTAGCAAAGGCAGGACACTCACAGAAAAAGTTCTCAGTGCTATCCGCCTCCTCCAAGCATGACAGGCATACCGGGTCCTTGATGATTCCAATGGTGGTCATATGCTGCCCCATGGGTTGTGTCCTGTAATGATGCCGACCATCAACCGAATGTCTTTCCTTCTGAGTTTTAGTAGAAAGTTTGACAGTTTTCTGTTCGGACTTGTCACAAAATACTTTGCAGTTCTGCAGCTTTCCAGACCGGACCATCGCTCTTTATATAGATTGCCTACATAATCGCTGATCCAATTCTTGATTCCTGCAGAACTGATTCCGATTATTGGCTCTGGCCCCTGTGGGAGCACCGCTGATCCACGGTTGGCCAATTCGTCGGCAATTTCGTTTCGTTGAACACTGGAGTGCCCCGGAACCCATATAAGTACACGCCTGTTTTGTCTTGCGACAGAATTAAGCTTTTTCTTACATTCTTGAACAATCTTTGAGGCTTGCTTCGCGTTCTCCAGGGCCTTCAATGCAGCCTGACTATCACTGAAGACTCCAATCCGTTTCCCGCTCCATCTCCTCTCGATTATCCATTCGGCTACTTTCAGGGTGGCAAAAACTTGTGTTTGGAAAACAGTTGCCATTTTCCCCATAGGATAGTGATACTTATTACTATCGTTTAAGTACCATCCGGCTCGAGACCCTATTTCATTCTTGGACCCATCGGTAAAGAAAATATCCGTCAAACCTCCCTGCATGCATTCTGGATTGCTCCATTGCTCAAATTTCCTTCCAAATGAAACTGTGGGTATCAGGTCAAATTTAGTTGCCAAAAACAGTGGATACTGCTCCGATAGCAACTTAAAGATTTCTCAGTGTCCCGAAGTTCCATCTTCGTGCCAGAAACCATATTTATGGAAGAGTTTGCGAACGTTAATCTGTGAGAGGAACTCCGTTGCCACGTCACGGCAGTGATTCGCCAGTCGAATTCTGCACGATCATTTCACGGACTCAACTTAACTCCTACTACGTCAACCCATTAGCGGGTACTGTAAAATTCGCTGAGAGCCGGCTAACGGTCTGATATTGTATTAGCCACACCATATACTCTTTTCACTATAGCTAAATAAAAAACCTGGTCATACTTGGTATCTATGGCTAATTAAGATCAGCTGATCCGTTCTGGCACGAAATTTTACAAATTACGTTATCCCCTTCATATTAAAAGCCTATGCAATGCAAACACCAACAAATATTTTAAGCGCGCTGGCTGTCGAAATATTAAAGCGCTTTAGGATTCCTTTCAAATTCAATAAAATTTAAAAATCAAGAAAACGCGTTACCTTAAAGTTAATGCAGAAGATCTTGAGAGCAGTCAAAGTCAGTTTGCAAGAATTTTACGAGGAAAAATAGCAACTAACAACGATATTCCACCAACAATAGAATATCAGATACTTATAATATTTATGTATGTTGTATGCAATTCCTAAGAGCACTAGAGAATGTCATTTAATCCTCGTATTGCTACCAAAAACTTATCTTAAATTTCTAAAAAAAATATAAACAAATAATTTTTTTACTACCGTATTATTTCTTTTATACTCTACAGGTCCCCGGTTTGGCATTCGTCATGTCCAAACTTTATTGCTCTTCCTCAACATAGTGGCTGTTTCTGTAAGTCGTCTGAACATCTCCGTCGCTGTGGTGGCGATGACAAATGCCGCCACTACAAATCCCAATTTTCCGGTATGTTTGATAGAATATTGTAGCTTTAGTTTTAATCACAACACATTTCACTTCTAAACTTTTTTACAGGAATTCGATTGGTCGGAACAACAAAAATCATACATCATTTCCAGCTTCTATTGGGGTTATGTGGTAACGCAGTTTCCCGGTGGCTATCTGAGTCGTCGCTTTGGCGTAAAAATTGTGATGTTCGTGGGCGTTCTTGGTTCGGCGCTGCTCAGCTTACTCACACCTTTTCTTGTGATTCGCGGAGGCTGGCTTGTATTCTGCGCTATACGCATCATGCAGGGTCTTTGCCAAGCCGCGCTCTTTCCCGCTATTCATGAACATATAGCCAAATGGTCCCCGCCACAAGAACGCAATATGCTCGGCGCCCTCACATACTCGGGCGTAGATTGCGGCACTGTTATGGCTATGCTTGTGAGCGGTTTGATAGCGGGTAGCTCAATTGGTTGGCCAGGCATTTCATATATTTCAGCAGGTGTTTGTTTTGTTTGGTGTTTGCTGTGGCTGATATTGGGTGCAGATAATCCACCATCGTCTCGTTTCATAACAAAGATGGAGTGCCAGTTTATTGAGGTGTCGCTGAAGCGTGAAGAAGATTTCCATGAGAAGAAAATACCTATACCGTGGTTTGCAATGTTCACATCGGTGCCATTCCTTGCATTGCTCATGGTACGTTGTGCCGAAACATGGGGGTTCAGCACGATTCAAACCCAAATTCCTTCTTATATGAATGGTGTGTTCAATATGAACATCAAAAGTAATGCTTTGTATTCTGCGCTACCTTACATCGCTCGTTGGATTATGTCGTACGTATATCTCTTTTGCGGAAATATGGCTGTGGCGAAGAGTTGGTTGACGCTAACGGTAGTGCGTAAGATAGCGAATACAATGGCATTGTGGCTGCCAGCTTTTCTTATGATCGGCATAGGATTTCTCGGTGAAGCAAACGAGCCATTGGCTATTGCGTTAATGACTTTGAATGTGGGTTTCAACGGTGGTATTACCATGGGCTGTGTGCTCAGTACGATTGATATGTCACCAAATCATGCTGGTGTTGTTATGGGTATTATAAATACATTAGCGAATGTCGTCTCTTTGATTACGCCACTAGTTGTGGGCGTTATAGTGACAGATGTGGTGAGTGTAGGGGAAATTTTTCAGTTGTCTTCAGTTATTTATGTAATAATAATGAATTGATCATTTTCCATTCCCTTTCCAGCACAATCGCTATAAGTGGCAAATCGTGTTTATAATTGCTGCGTGCATTTTCTTCTTCGGCAATTTGATATTCATAATTTTCGGTTCAGCAGAAGCACAACCATGGGATGCACCTGATTATCTGTTAAAGGACAATATTGAGGAACCAACAAGAATTGCATCGAGGCGTACGTGCAAGGAAAATTTTGACACTGAAGGAGCTGAGAAGTCCCAGGAATGGGCGATAGAGAGTTTAAGAATGGCGAGGCCAAAAATAAGTGGTCATGGAGGCAAAAACGATGCGAGAACGAGAGAAAATAATGAGTAGTAATGTATATTAAATTATTTATGCTTAAATTCTATTTATTTATTTTTGTATTATTGTATTTAACTGTTTTTTTTAAGTCATGCATAACAAGTATCTCGGTAGTATTTAAAAAACGATAAGCAATTATGTATAGTAAGTATGTATAGTATAGTTTTTTTAACTTATAGACTTTTGTAACACAATAAAGTATTAAATAGAACATAGAAAAATATTAAAAATATGTGACAAAATTCATCTCTTCTTCACAAGGAACCACATGCATTTGGGTCAAAGAAATAATATCTGGCGTACAAAGTTTTTAAAGTTCCCTTCCAACATTTATACAATACAATATTTTGTTTGTCTCTTCGATTAGGATTTGCCCACGATCCGAATTATGAGAGCTACTGACTACGGGGTAGGGAGAATATTTTCCTTGTCAGTTCATTCGCTATGCAGCCAACTGACAAAATTATTGTATATTTAGCTGCTAGGTCATTCAGAGCTCGCTCGACCGCGATCGCTTTACTGGATGAAGTTTTGCTGCAGGCGGGTGACCTAACTAGAAGTAAAAAACACTACATGATTAATTTCGTGTAAACCTTACCTGTTTACGAATAAATTAAGGAGATTATTGCTTTGCTACCATTACTAAAGACAAAATTCAAGAGCGGACCAATACAAGAAAGTCTCAACAAATATTTTTGAAGGAAAAAATTACGAATTTATTGACGATAATATGATTGAAATAAGCCCAAATTGTTATCAATAAAATTGTCTGCCATTTCTTATGTCATTATTTGCAGTACTTACGGCGGCAACCGCAGCCGAATGGGTTGGTGCGTGACTACCATTCGGAGTTCGAGGAAAATGTAGGTTCGAATCTCGGTGAAACACCAAAATGAAAAAAAAAAAGTTTTTTCTAATATCGGTCGCTCCACGGCAGGCAATTGCAAATCTCCGAGTGTATTTCTGCCATGAAAAAGCGCCTTATAAAAAATATCTGCCGTTCGAAGTCGGCTTGCAACTGTAGGTCCCTCCATTTGTGGAACAACATCAAGACGTACACCACAAATAGGAGGAGGAGCTCGGCCAAACACCCAGAAAGAGTGTACGTGCCAAATATATAACATTGCTTATTTTTAGCATATTTCAAGGCGCAATAAAATTATTAAGTGCGTACTAAAGAAGAAATTGTTAATAAGGTTTGCGTATTTGATCATTTGAAAAATCGTTAACGCTTCCTTGAAGTAATAGTATGTTAAGGTAATTACCCTCAGCACTAAGTGATGATAAAGGGGACAAATGTGAAGCTCAAAGCTTTAGTTGGATAGTGGCGTGAGAAAAATGCTATGAAAAACGTGCAAAGCAAAGGTAAAATTATCAAAAACAAAATTTTTAGCAAATGTAGAAATTTAATAAAAAAAAATATAAAAAACTATCTCTTTTGAATTTTATAATTTAAAAATAAATCACTTATTTCACATCCATGTTATCTTAAACTATAAGTATTTAATATAGTTTTCACGATATCATCAAAGATAAACCTTTGGATAGTGGATGTAATTTCAACGTTATACGGAATTCATTTAGTGTTAATTATGAAAGTTGTATAAGTCAAAAATTTTAAGAAATTACATATAAACATAACTTAAAAATAGTTGGTATCGGGACTTTCTTTCTACCTATTGACCGTGATTTTGGTTTGATAGAAATGAAAAAAAAAAACAACTTACTTATACAAAATAAGATGGTAGAAAATTGTAGAAAGATTTTCTATTGGTGAGGTCACTGGAAGTGACAGAAAGAGTAAAAAATACCGCCGGGGGAATATGAAAATGAGCCTTGTAAAATGTTCTAAAAAACTTCTTTAGATGATTCTAAATTCCACGTTTTGGATCTTTCACCTAAAAGAGGAATACCAGAAATATACGAAAATATTAAGTTATCAGGTCAGTCCATAAGTTCGTGTGTATTTTACCCATAATTTCCCTTTTGTACGATTTTTGCATACAAAAAATTATTCGCGGAACATAACCGAACTATTTATATTTTCTTTGATATATTTATTCTACGTTCAACAAGTGATTTTAATCGCGGATAGAAGCAGGTGTTGTTAAAAAATAAAATGGAATATTCGAACGCGTATAAGAGGCATATTTTATATTTTTTTATAAAAGTGGTAAAAATGCAACAACTGCTGCTGCCGAAATAAACACTGTTCACGGAGAGGATACCGTGAGTGTAAGGACTGCTCAAAAGTGGTTTTCGAAATTCCGAAATGGTAACTGCGACTTGGAGGATGCCCCGCGCGGTGGTCGTCCGGAAGTCTTTAACTCCGACGTCTTGCTCGATCTCGTGGAAACTGAGCCAAATTGGACAGCCGATATGATAGCTCAGAGGTTAAATTCATCGCATGGAACAGTTAACAGGCACCTGGTTCAGTTGGGAAAGGTTTCAAAGCTGGGAAAATGGGTCCCACATAGACTTTCCGTCGCCAACTTTCAGCAGAGAGTGAATGTATGTTGTCAGCTGCTGCAACGGCTTGAAAATTAAAATTTTTTGAACCGTATCGGTGATGAAAAATGGGTCATTTACAATAATCCTGTTCGCATACGCCAATGGTTAGGTAAAGATGAAACACCAGAACCGACCCCTAGAGATGGTCTTTACCCCAAGAAGATTCTCCTGTCTATTCCGTAGGATATGGCCGGTATTGTTTATTATAAACTTCTGGAACCAAACCAGGCGATAACTGCTGATTATTATTTCCATCAGCTATCAAATCAAAATGAGGCACTTAAAAAAATCGACCGTCTTTAGTGAATAGACGCAAAGTTTTGTTTCACCACGACGACGCAAGACCTCATACCGCAGGGCAAACATTAGGCAAGCTGAACGAGCTCGGATGGGAGCTAATGCCGCGCCGCATCCGCCATACTCTCCGGATATTGCACCTTGCGATTATCACCTTTTCCGTGGACTTCAATCCCATATAAGTAACAAGAACTACTCCTCAAAAGAAGCTATAAAAAGGGATATTGAAACGTATTTTGGATCCATGGACAAACAATTTTTTGAGCAGGGAATTAAAAAGTTGCCTAAACGTTAGGAAGACATTGTAAATGATAATGAAGGAAAATGTATTATTGATTAAAAAGTACTTTCAACATATTTTGGTAGTAAATTTTCATTAATCAAGACTAAAAAAATTATAAATTAAAATGTATCTTTTAACTCGTTTACACACAATTCAACGCTTGCAAATCATTGAATTTTATTATAAAAATGCCTGTTAAGAAAGTTTATCGCGCGCTTCTTGCATTTTATGGTCAGTTTAATCGACCTACTGAAGCGGCTATTCGAGCTATTGTGACTAAATTTAGAACCGAATTTACATTATTGGACATCAAACCACCAACACGCTTGCGTAGAGTGCGAACTGAAGAAAATATCGCAGCTGTATCGGCCAGTGTTAATGATGACCATCAATTATCGATTCTTCGCCGTTCGCAGCAATTGGGCCTCTGTTACTCAACAACGTGGAAAATTTTGCGAAAGGATTTAGGTGTGAAGCCTTTCAAAATACACCTGGTGCAAGAATTGAAGCCGAACGACCTACCGCAACGCAGAGTTTTTGGTGAATGGGCTCTTGGAAAGTTGGCCGAAGATCCACTTTTTTTATCGAAAAATTGTGTTAAGAGACGAAGCTCATTTTTGGATCAATGGGTACGAAATAAGCAGAATTGTCGATTTTGGAGTCAAGATCAGCCAGAAAAATTACAAGAGCTACCATTGTATCCAGCAAAAGGTCACAGTTTGGTGCGGTTTATGGACTGGAGGTATCATTGGACCGTACTTCTTCAAAGATGCTGCGAATCGTAACGTAACTGTGAATGGTGAGCGCTACCGTGAAATGATATCCAACTTGTTTTTGCCCAAAATATAAGAGCTTGACTTGCATTACATGTGGTTTCAGCAAGACGGTGCCACATGCCACACAGCACGCGTAACAATGGGCTTGTTGAGAGGCGAGTTCGGTGAACATTTTGATTCACGGTCGGAACCTGTCAATTGGCCACCCAAATCGTGCGATCTAACGCCGTTAGATTATTTTTTGTGGGGCTATGTTAAAGCTCATGTCTATTCAGACAAGCTTGCTTCAATTAACGCATTGGAAGACAACATTAAGGCATTTATATGTGATATACCGACCGAAACATTGGAAAGAGTATGCCAAAATTGGACTAAGCGGATGGACCATTTGAAGCGCAGTCGCGGTCAACATTTGCATGAAATAATCTTCAAACATTAAATTATATGGGCTGTACTATCGATTTAAATAAAAATTTCATGCATTTTCCTGAATTTTACGTGTGTTTTTTTTTTGAAAAACTTTTCTATAGTTCTTAAAAAATTACCCTTTGCTTTTGAACAATTTCACTACAATAATCTCTAAGTCCTTAACATAATCTCTAAAATAAAGTTCCAAAATATGTATAAATGAAAGCTAATAACTATGCGCAGAGTACTCCGATTTGCATAGGGTTCCTGTATTTTGAAGCTAATCTCTCCTGGAAGTCTTTTCTTGACTTAGAATGCAAAAACTTGCAAAAGGAGCGCAAATGTGCTAGAAAAGCATATACACTTGTCAAAAAAGTATCCGCACACACAGAAATGAAAGCAGCATATCAAGAAATTCATTATAAAAAAAAGAAAATTTTAAACTTTTATGACAAATGTTTAGTCCGTAATTTTTCTACAATTTTTATACATTTTTTCCTAAGTACATCTTTAAGAATTAGATTTTGCAAAACAAAAACAGAAGCCTTCACTTCAACGAAGCAGAAAAAGTATTCGTACGTTGCAATATACGGTTAAAGTATTTATATTTAACACAAAAAAAATTCGTAATATGTTACCTTCCTTTCTTTGTGGACGGATACTTTTTCTGGCAAGTGTAATTAATTTGCGAACTAGAAAAAATAAAAAAAGTACTGGCCTGACTGGAGTTCTGTTTTTTTCTATACAATTTTGAAATCTTTACTCTCACTCTGCATTAAAAAAATTCAGGAATTATCTCTTTTTTATATTGAAATATTGCAGTGTATTGTGAAAAACTCGCATTTAAAGTGCACAACTTTTCAACGCTGCATGCGAAATTATAATAATATTAGAAAAAAAAATTTTGTTATGGAATTTTCAACATTGGTAACGAGTTTCAAAAACCTGACAATACGTAAAAACCTCGAAAGCTTATAGTCCGGGAGCCAGGGGTCATTTTGACCTCATCATTTCATGCCGATTGATTTTAATACTGAACGCAGACGCCATCCAATGGATGACGAAACCAACCGTCAGCTGGTCCAGTAGCGGAGGGTACGTGCGTGGGATGCTGCGAAACGTGTCGAAAAAAATTTTTAACAACTCATTTAATACCGGCTGAAATTTGTTGTGTATTGTTGCCTCGTAGAGGGGGAAAAATACGTTAGCTGAACAGGCGAACTAGTAAAATAAATTAAAAAGTAAAACTACTTTACGCCGATTGAAATTTTTTTACATAATTTTGGACACATATGAAAATATAATAATGATGATCAGCTGCGTTTATAGCGGTGGGAAGACTATCAGCCGAAGCAAAAATGTATCATTGGGTTCATACATCTCGGCGGCGCGCGGAATTTTCAATGAGTTGGTAGAAATTTTGTTTCGACACGTTTCGTATCCTCCCACAATCACACCCACCGCGGGTGCGCCAACTGACGTTCACTTTCGTTATTCAAGAATTTAACGGTGTAAAAACGCAGTCAAAAATCGACCCCTGGCTCTCGGACTATTACACTGTGCGACAGTGAAAATATACTTTTATAGAGACCTAGTACAACTTGTAGGTATAGTAAAACTAAGAAACATGGTATAGGAGAAATTTCCAATACACCCCCAAAATCTCATTTTATGGCCATAAAACCGTTTTTCAGTAGGTTGATGTGAACAATCTCTCCTAACTTCGCCAATTTCCATCCGATTTCGAATTTGCTTTTGTAGTTCGAAAGAACAAAAACAAGCCTTTTTGACAGTGTGTTGACAATTTTTCTGAAATGACAACTGACGAGACTGTAGACGGAAGTATTCGGAATTTTTTTATTTTTTCTCTATTTTTTCAACTTTGACATCATTTTTGCGATATTATCCGATATTGAGGATGTTTTTTAGTCCACTACTGTTATAGTAAATTTAATTCTGCGTCGAATGAGCTATATTTAACTGTAATTGAATTGAAATTAAAAGAGTTGTGTGAGTTTTAAGATTTTATTTTTTTTTTACTAATTTGGTATGTAGGTATAACTTACGCTAAATGGGAATAAGGACGTGTTTTGATGCGTTATTATAGATACGTAATATTTATTGGAGTATATATGTATACATAAGAGTACACTGTACTGCATACAACAGAACTGGTTAGAACTTACGAAAATATCTGACATATTATAGCACACTTTTTTTTCAATAGAAATATGGAAAAGCTCCCAAGTGTACCAAAGTTCACACTGTATATTGATTAACAAAAGAAGTTTGTTATTATAATTTAACCTTATTAAAACGTCAAAGTTTTATTGTTTGTTTCATTGAAATTCAAGAGATATAAATCAAAACGTTGCCAGAAAAGTCGAATTTCTCAATATTCTCCGATGATGTGGCATCATCAGCCTTATCATAAACCAGATGATTGTTATTTTTGTAAAACGGACGTAAACGGTCATCATTATAAAGCTCGAAAGCACATAAAGTATGCTGATGTTGCAAATGTTAAGAACCCCATAGTCTTGGACGATATGATTGACTCAACTGCAGGAACTGAAGGAAGTTCAACTCATTGCTGATTAAAACTGATGATGAAGAGTACTTTCCGTCTGGTTCTAAGTCTTCAGAACGACACATTGTATCAAATTCAGATTTTCAGCATCATTCTCGTGATTTACTTCTATCGGGAAGACAATATGAAACGCTCGCTTCTCGATTTAAACAATGGAATTTAGTTGATGACGACTTCAGATGAATGATGATGATCGAATTTCTTACAGAGAAGTATTCAAAACTGATGAAGAGAATGACAAATATACCGTACCATACTAAACTGCAAAGGGCCGTTTCCAATGCATTTTTAAGTTTGGAACCAGTTCCGTTGTGTACTGCACCGTACCACCCGTACCATACCGTACAGTGCTGCACTGCACAATACTCCAATACATATTATGTGTTTATAATGACACTTGTTATCATTTTCATGCTTCGATGCCTACATACCAAATTAGTAAAAAAAACAAAAAAATCTTAAAACTCACACAACTCTATTAATTTTAATTCAATTACAGTCAAATATAGCTCATTCGACGCAAAATTTAATTTACTATAACAATAGTGTACTAAAAAAAATCCTCAATATTGGATAATATCGTAAAAATTATGTCAAAGTTGAAAAAATAGAGAAAAAATAAAAAAATTCCGAATACTTCCGTCTACAGTCTCGTCAGTTGTCATTTCAGAAAAATTGTCAACACACTGTCAAAGAGGCTTGTTTTTGTTCTTTCGAACTACAAAAGCAAATTCGAAATCGGATGGAAATTGGCGAAGTTAGGAGTGATTGTTCACATCAACCTACTGAAAAACGGTTTTATGGCCATAAAATGAGATTTTGGGGGTGTATTGGAAATTTCTCCTATACCATGTTTCTTAGTTTTACTATACCTACAAGTTGTGCTAGGTCTCCATAAAAGTATATTTAATTTTTTTTTTTTTGTCACACCGTGTTATCAGTCGTTTTCTCGAAATATCAGTTTCAGGCGACAGGTTCCTTTTATCTCTCCAAAGCGAGTATGTATGTACGTATAATATTTATGTTCGGCCCATATTTTGGCAGCATCATAAGAATGGCAATTTTGCAGAAGTTGAGTCATTTAGCGGATGCAGTGATAATCGGAAAATGTAATATTTATGAATATATTCCTTCTTCGCTGTGGAAATATTCTATATGAACCCACTCTTTTGTCCGATAAGAGTCTATGAATTTATATTACATACCTACATACACACATACATAAATATATGTACGTTCTACTGTCGGTCTTGTAAAAGGCGAGATAAGCATTTATGCAGATCACGGTGAACTTTCACACGTTATTATTAATCAGCGGGCGATTAACTACTACTACTACTCTACGCTGCTTTGTGCGTAGTTGATCATGTAACACGAAAAAAAGTGTTTAAGTTTTTTGAAATGTACTCCATTTCCTTCTTAGTTTTCTTTTAGTTTTCACTATATAACGACATTGCATAATTCGTTTTAGATCTCATCATTTTACAAATAAATAATAGATTTTATTTGAAATGTAAACTTGACATACTCTATATTGTACTCTCGTTTAAACAAATTTTAAAATATTCAAAAAACTCTCAAAAAATATGCATGTTTTGAAAAGTTTGCTGAGTACCCACGAAGTTCCAGTACTCCCCTAAGTCTATTGGTAGTCTATTAATACGAGTAGTGCAATGATCTTCCTGACTGAGTGCTTGGACTTGTCTAACCCCCTGCAAATTTAATCTAATCTAAAGTCTATTGGGCTTAGAGCTTACCCATTTGTTATTCTCGTCGAAAATCATTTTCTCCTACTCCTCCCACATAACATCTTTCAAGACCCCTTCTTGAATGTAATTTGGTGCTTCTTCTTCTTTAGGGCCCATAACTGCTCAACAGAGTTTAAGTCTGGCAATTATGGAAGTATTGGCAATATCTTGATTGGGGTTGTTGTTTCTTAAAAGTAGTATTCATTTGATAGCCACAGCATTTCAGCGCCTTGCTTTAAGTTTTGTTTCAAAATATTCAAATAAGCAAACTTATCCATTGTTGAATCAATAAACTGCAATTTTCCTACGTCTCCCGCTGCCACACATACCCACACCATCACCCCACTGCCATCTTGTTTCACTGTTGGTAATTTGGGGCTGTATCAGATTTTCTAATCGTATTTTTTAATTTCTTTTTGTTTTGCGCTCAGGCTAACTTATGGTGTATGGCGTTGAGGCCTATTTTTGGCTTAATGTCTACGTCAATAAGCGAAATTGTCGTATTTGAGCTGAAGAGCAACCCAAAGTCATTCAAAAACAGCCATTACGTCAATTGAAAACAACCTTTGGTGCAGCCTATGGAGTGGAGGAACCATCGGCCCATATTTCTTCAAAGACAAGATTGGCGCCAATGTAACAGTGAATAGCGAACGCTATTGCGTCCAACCATTTCACCTACCTAGCTTTGAGTCTTTATTCACAAAGCCTATAATACTGCACGCTTCACCTTTCTGTTAATTTACTAGGACGCCCTGCTCTTGGCCTTGAAGTTGTAACGGCGTTATTTTATTAGTTTTGAATTGTTGTCCGAACTGATGCCTAAGCCTTGATCTTCCTTTCGCCAATTGTAAGGCTGAGCATATAAGCCTCGCCTATAAAAATAATAATTTTTGTTACCCAAAAATCGCCCACAAATCGCCCATACACAAAAAGGCAGTCTCAAAATAACTTTTGACACTCGCCGTACCACGAATGACCACAAAAAAGTACTATTAGAACCGGTGGCGACGCATTGCGGTGATAAATTTTTTGTCGCCAGCAAGACTACTATGAAAGTAAAAGACGAAGATGACGAATCTGATTTTGTACTGATCCCATCGTGCGAATTTCATTGAGAAATAGTATTTAAAAATAAGTTGAATTATGACTCTTAGTGTGTATCGCATGTATGTATTTTATTCGTATTATATACATAAGTATGTATGTATATTGAATGCACCATATATTGTATGTACATACATCAATGGACTGCAACAGAGTCTAAAGCAAGCGCAACTTAGGCGAGAATAAAATTTAAGGCAATTGTCGCCCGCGCAATTTCTACCAACAATATTGAAACGATTGATAATAATTTCCAGTTGAATTTCATAAAATTTAACCTATATTTAATATTTAACTTATTGTGAAAGAAGAAATTACATACCAGTAGTGAGCAAAAGACAATTCAATTAAATGTACATACTTACTGATTTTGTATAGTCAACTAAGTAAATATTATCGAAGTAGAAAAAAATTATATATAAACATGTAAATAAAGTATTTTCTTTACCGTAAGTTGATAATCATCAATTTAATAAATTGAAATTCCTTAGGTGTTTGCTAGTATTTATTATATATATATATGTTAATATATATAATTGGCGCGCACACCCTTTTTGGATGTTTGGCCGAGCTTCTCCTCCAATTTGTGGCGGGCGTCTTGCTGTTGTTCTACAAATGGAGGCACCTACAGTTTCAAGCCGACTCCGACCGGCAGATATTTTTATGAGGAGCTGTTTCAATGCAGAAATACACTCGAAGGTTTGCCATTACCTGCCGAGGGACGACCGCTGTGAGAAAAATAGTTTTCTTATTGTAATTTTGGTGCTTCACCGAGATTCGAACCTACGTTCTCTCTGTGAAATCCGAATGGTAGTCACGCACCAACCCATTCGACTACGGCGGCCGCCAGTAATAGTAGCTAGTATTTATATGCATGTAATTAAAAAATAACACAGAAAAATACGAAATAAAAGTGAAGAAAAAACATTATTTCAAAACTTATTTTTCGAGCGTAGGCAACAAAATTCATATAACACATCAGCTTACAGGGTTTGATTGAAAAGTAATGAGCCTTCTCGCGTGGAGCGTCTGCCAAGCGATCAACCGAATCGGCTGGTGGGGGAAAATCATCGTTGGACCTTCCGCTTCCACTAGAAACCCGTCCCAGTTCGCTGGCAACAGCGGTTCAGTCAACATCGCTCCGTACGTGAAAGCTGTTTTAAAAGTGTGTTAGGATTTTGCAGTGGCGAAAATGCAGCGATCGTTGGAGCAACGTTACTCGATCAAATTTTGCGTAAAGCTAAACAAAACGAATACCGAAACCATTGAGCTACTCAAGGAGGCTTACGAGGACCAATCTCTGTCCAGTGCCCAGGTAAAACGGTGGCACAAGTCGTTCAAGGAAGGCCGGGAGGACGTCGAAGACGAACAGCGATCTGGAAGGCCTTGGACGACGCAAACAGACGAAGATGTGAACGGGGTTCGTGAATTTTTGAACATTGACCGTCGTGCTAGCCTAGTGAGATCAGTGAAGAGTTAAATTTAACTTATTACAATGTGCGGGAAATCGTGACCGGAAAACTTGAAATACGCAAAGTGTGTACCAAATTGGTTCCAAAGGTTTTGACTCCATCGAGGCGATCCAAAAAGCTGTGACATCCGAATTGAATGCGGTTCCGGCGGATGAGTTTAAAAAATGTTTCATGCAGTGGAAGGACCGCTACCAGCGGTGTATTGACGCTCAAGGGTCTTATTTTGAAGAATATTAGTTGTATAAGCCAAAACGTTTAATAAAACAGCTTAAAAAAATAAGGCTCAATACTTTTCAATCAAACCCTGTAGTCACGGTTGCTATCTATTGAATTCTTACAAATCATGAATTAATGAATAGAAATAAAATATTATGACGTGGATGAGTGATCCAAGTATTATGGAGAATTTGTTTATTTGTAGGCTGGAGTATACTAAGAAGTAAACTGAAAAGTTTCGAAAAAATCTACAAATTTTCAAATTTACGCAATGTTGAACATTTGGGAGCTTTTTTGAGTGAAGTATTGGGTATGGGAATAAGTTTCCGTCCTTTCTTAGCCAAAGTTACGATTTATTTAAACAATTAAATAATATATACCTGATATTATATGAAGTATGTGCCAGTGGGTGCTACAACTTTACTCCATCTTTCAGGCAGCATACGGATTCCTCTGACAAAAAACTCTTTTGACTTGATCCATTCATTAAGCCAGCTTGCGATGCTCTTGTAGGAAGTGAACCGCTCTCCAATATGAGCTGTCTGCATTGATCGGAACAGATGGTAATCCGAAGGTGCAATGTCTGGGGAATACGGCAACGTGTGGCCTACCTACAACAGTTGCACAACATAACCTTTGAAGCGTGAATATTTTTTTTCGCTGTCGATGGACCTGGTTCACCTGGCAGGCTCCAACATTTTCGACGTTTAAGGTTATCATAATAGATCCATTTTTCATCGCCAGTGACGATGCTATGCAGGAAACCTTTTCTTTTCTGACGTTCAAGAATTATCTCACACGTCACCAAACGTCTCCCAAAATCAATATCCTTCAATTGATGTGGCTTCCAGTTACCTGCTTTCTGCGCCATTCCCATCGCATACAAATGTTTACCGACGGTCGATCTGTCAACATCCAACTCTATGGACATCTCATCAAGGGTTCGACATGCATCTTCATCCAGTAATTGTTGTAGTTGGGTATCTTCGAATTGTTTGTGTGCCCCTTAGCGATCTTTATCACTCACGTCGAAATTGCGAAATCGACGAATGTCAACTACTGCGATCGAGACCTCACATATACACCTTCAAATCACCAGTATATTTCTAGAGCTAACACAAAAATAGTATCACCAGCGACACTTCTTTTACGAGGGCGGTAACTTATTCCCATATCCATATTTGAATATGGAGAAGAAGTAATGCGGATACAATTATGAAACTTACAACCCTTACTGAGCATAGTAACATCTATTAACGAAAAAAGGAGAAAAAAAAATATATGAGGCTGAGTTTTTTTTTAATCATGGCTAAAAAAAAAATTTTTTCCAAGAAATTAAAAAAAGAAGTAAAATCTTTGTCCAAAAAGTATATTTTATAATAAAAATTAACAAAAAATGTGATGTGTAAAAGAACAGGAAACAACTCTACATAAAAATTCTCAACATTTTTTCAATTTTTTTCAGTTTTTAACTTATTACACGAAACTTAAAAACAAAAAAATGTTCAGAAAAATTTACTACAATATCAAAATTACTTAGATCACTTGACATGAAAATGCTCAGATGCAAAATAAAAATTATAAAAAAGTTTTTAAAAATAAATTTTCATAAAGATTTCCAGGTAATTATCTCCCATAAGGGAAGTTAGTTTAATAAACTAATAACCACATAGAAATTATTAAAAAAGATATATATATAAAAAAAAATAAATAATTGGCGCGTACACTTCTGTTAGGTGTTTGGCCGAGCTCCTCCTCCTATTTGTGGTGTGCGTCTTGATGTTGTTCCACAAATGGAGGGACCTACAGTTTCAAGCCGACTCCGAACGGCAGATATTTTTATGAGGAGCTTTTTCATGGCAGAAATACACTCGGAGGTTTGCCATTGCCTGCCGAGGGACGACCGCTATTAGAAAAATGTTTTTATTAATTTTGCTTTCACCGAGATTCGAACCAACGACCTCTCTGTGAATTCCGAATGGTAATCACGCACCAACCCATTCGGCTATGGCGGCCGCCTATAGTATATATATAATATTTTAGAATATAGAGAGAATTAACATTTTTTGCGAACTTATAAGATAAAATATACGAAATAATCCTGAAATGTCAATCTCTTTTTTCGATTCAGAGTCCGCAAAAAATGCTAGTCTAATCAAAAAAAGTATGGGTAAAATTATCGTTTGAAAAAGAATGCCACATTACTTTAATTAGGGAGGCTTAACTAAAAACATTGAAGCCATTGTGCAATTAAGGAATTATATTTTGTTAAATTGTACCTCTAGAGAAACTTCTCGCAATGTGCTTGTTTTTTCCGAGTACAAAGAGCAACTAACGTAAGCTCCCCCTCAACTGGCCATGGCAAAACTAAGAGTATATTTCTGTTCTAAAACATGTAGTTTTCAATAAAAAATATTTGCAATTTTAGGTAGACTGCAGGTGAGAAACTGCAAAGCCACCTTTTCTGTGGCAACATCAAGACGTAGGTCATAATTTTGAGAAATAAATCGTCCAAGATTTTTATAGAAAGCTACCAGACATCCAAATCCTTCAGCGCTTGTGCCCGACCATAAAGATATCGTGATGGTGAGGAATCTGCAGAATTTGCAAATGTATAAAAACTCCTGAACTCACAGCAAATATTATCTGAGAGAACGTGGAATGTAATTTGTTTGTTAATCGCTTTGTTTTCCAAAACGCCGCGAGCACTGCCTGTAGAGTGCGGTATGAAAATATGTAAAACCTAGGTATACCAGACAACTACAGCTATTATTATTTTACAGTAGTGATAAGCCACCAGCGGGTCTCACGTCAGCCGTGCGTAAGCGTTCAATGGTTTAAATAATTACTCGGACCTTCTCGGATATCGTAATGGACTTGGCACCATGCAACCATTGACTTTTTAATGCAGTTCATCACTTGCGGACGGTGATGATAGTTTGATTTCTTAAGTGCCAACTAAAATTTAGATGAAATTCGCGAAAAAGCAGTTTAAATTTGAAAAAAACTGTATTTTATTTAAAAAATAATTCATTGAACAATAAAATAAAAATAAAAGAAATATTTCAAAGTGCCTGGAAGTGCGACAAAATGACACCAACGATAAATAAAGGTAAAAAGTGAATAAACAATTAAAAAAAAAATATTTTATATAAAAATATAAAACTGCATATATGTATAAATAATATCATTGCAAGTTCTTTCGAAAATAAATAAATAAATAAAAATAATAGCTCCAACTTGAAATATTCTTAGATATATAAAAAGTAATATATAAAGTTTTGAAATGAGTTTAAACTATTTAACCACATTTGAACTTCAAAAAAGTGTTTTATAATAGTGACAACTTATTTGTAAATAAAATAAAAAAATAACAAACAAAAAATAAGTAAATAAAATAAAAACAAAGAAATTAATATTTTTTACCGAAATGAACTTCGCACGCATGGAGTGAACTGCATTAAGATTACAGGCACATTACCCTCATCTATACAATTCATTCACTGACACTATGCGCCTAGTGATCGGCGCGATAGCAATTAATCATCATCAGCATTATACAATTCTTACTGTGACTGTTAAAAGCGAAAATTGAAAGGGTTAAGCCATTGTGGCGGTGAAATGCAGCATATTTTGGGAATAGTTTTAGCGGGTCAGTGTAATAAATCAAAATTCAGAAAAATATCTCTAAAAATAATTTTTGTTTTTTAAGTATTGTAATTGGAAAGAAAGTGACAGCTTTTCTCATACCAAACTTTGTTTTGAAAAGCTGGTGACGAAACCTAAAATTTTAAATTTTCGTGTGCTTTTCATTATACAAGAATATAAATTCAAACTACAAATTTTATTTTATTTACAAATAAGGAAATTTTTCCATCAAAATTCCATGGGCTTTAATTAGAATTTCTAGGAATATATTTGGTATGCAGTTTAACTATAAAACTTTAAAATTAAATTTTTGTTCAACCAAGTGCAGATTTGAAGTTGCTAATACACTTAGTTGATTTTTAATATAATACATTCTCTCCTCGACATTGTGACGCATTTTCTCTATATAACAAACACACGACAATTTAGTCATTTATTTAAAAAAACTCAATTGGATTTTTTAACCACTTCAAACCTGCACTTTATTAAATAAAAAACAAAACAGCAGCAGAAAGTCATCGTGCATTTGTTTTACGGAATTTGTTTTACGAAAATGCGCACGACCTGCGGGAAAAATTTATAAAAAAGAATCAAAAAACCACAAAACAAAATGTTCATGCATTTTTTTAAGGAGAACATGCGCAATATCGTCGAAAAAAATATATAGATAGTGTATAAAAATCAAAGAGATTTCTTAGAAAGTACATTTTATTATATTAAAATTTTGCGGAGCTATAAAATTGGATACCAAAAAATTAGTTATACTTTCATAAAAATATAATGAACATTTTTTAAGAAGATAAAGTGTGAAGCTTTTTAAATAAGTTCCGCCACATCAACACATGAATTTAAGGTTTATTTTGACAATCTGCTAGCCCTGCTGCTAATAACAAGAAAATTTTTTATGCTCATAACTTCCACGCTGACGATCTGCTTGAGGCAGTTTTTTCACCAGAGGAAGTTAGATCTGTGCTAAACAAAGTTGAATTAAACAAAGCTCAAGGGATTGATAGAATTCCTTATGAGTTCTTAAAAAATGCCACCGATACTTTCATTACGGCTATGGCAAGTGCTTATACAAATTTTTACAATAAATGCAAAGTAGTCGAGGCTTTTAGAACCACCGTAGTTTTTCCTATCTTCAAAAAAGGGAGTCCTGCCCTAGTAGGAAACTACAGAGGAATTTCATTCATGAACTGTATTGCTAAAGTTATGGTGGGCGTGATTAACGAAAGAAGAACCTCTTGTACGGAAAAGAGCAGTATTTTAAACGAGTATCAAGCCGGCTTCAGAAAGAATTATTCCACAGATGACAATATATTCAATTTATCCGCTATTGCCCATTTAAGAATCGAAAAAAAGAAGAAAGTTTACGCGTATTTTGTCGACTCTAAAGCGGTGTTTGATAGAGTATATAAGCTTGATATATAAGCTGCATTATATTGGCCTTGCAACGAAACTAGTGAAGTTCATATAGAATATATGTATACAGCGATACAAAGACAATTGTATGGAATGACTCGGAAATTTAAGATACATTCAAAACAAACTCAGGCGTCAAATAGGGATGCTTATTGTCGCCAATACTATTTGCTCTTTATTTTGATAGTGGATCACCCAGGCGAACTACTAAAGATGATCAATAACCTTGAAAGCTACTGCAACCTATGGAACCTTGAAGTAAAATGAACTTAAGGAACTCAAAGTCTCAAATGAGCCGCTCAGTGCTCACATCGATTAACTCCATTAAACGAAAAGTTGAGAAACGCGATGATGTTATGTATATTGTTTTTAAAAATTTATTTTGAATTCAAATATATAATATGGAATGCATAATTGCAGATATACCTTTTATCTAACGGTATATACAATTAATAAGAAAGAATAGGCAACAAACAATCGTCAGTAATGTTACAGTTTTTATGTGACTGATGGAGTTAATCGATTTGGCAACTGAAAAAAGTAATAAAGTTAAATTTAGTCTTTTCATTTTTAAGTTTTTATTACAGAAAAAGTTAGTTATTATACATTTTTATCGCAGCTTTCCATAAAAATGAATTTTGGAAGTTCGGTTATAAAATAATTTGCGTAATTAATTTATAGCAGCTTTATGTTAGCGGCATTATTATTTGGGATGATTCAGCAATATTTTAAATAATATCTTCTCCATCAGCTGTATGCAAGGATTCGTCATTTCGATTTGTTGACAAGTTCTTATAGTAATCGTGTTTAACAGGAGGAATGAATTTTAGCAGGTCCATCAGGCCATTTTTCCTTTGTCACATTTCTACCTTTAGGATATAATATAGGCTGATTTGTCATATATTTTTCAAACTTTGCTGTCTACCCACTAAAGATTTTCTTATATTAATGGCTTGAAATTCTGTATCTTCATTATAGTCACATTTGAATTGTATGAGATAGGGTTTGGACCTTTCTTACTTTATGCAGCATATTTTAAGCCAATTAACTGGACGCCCTGTGACGCTTACTTTTCTGTTAATGATAGACGGTTCTAAAGGTTTTGTTGACAAAAAGTCTTGGTAAGTCATTTGGATAAGATGAAACGGCACATTTTTTTTACAGGTTTTGATTATATGGTACCAATCATCTGGTGAAAAAATGTTTTGATTTTTTCGCACATGATTCAATAATGGCAAAATCTGAGTCATTGGACCAATAGCTGTGTCCACTTACCAAAAATGTCATGTCAATTGATTCAATTTTGATTTCCGTGCTTTGAACAAGTAATACCAAGTCCCTCTTTTCGAAAGTAATATGTAAACGAATGTGATCTTCGTTCTTTAGTTTCATTCGTAGGGCGCCTTCTTTTTATTTCGTTAACTTTGATACAACCTCTTAAGAAAATATTTTGGTCAAGTTGTATATGTAAACTATAAAATTCTTTCATGGCAGCCTCTCTCTCATCCGAAATAATTTTTTGATTGCAATTTTGACGGTATCTGCATTGTATAAGGACAAATGTTTTTGCAGGCATTAATTTTCCTCCCCTATTCCTGTATGTCAAACCTTTTATCCTGTTATGCTTTTGTGAATTTCGTATCCATTTAACAGGATTACGACTTCTTTTTCTCCGAATCACTATTGCTATCCGAACAATCCGAGAAAAACGTTTTTTTAACCCAGAATTTATGTTGATGAATCGTATTGGAGAATCATCACTGCTTTCCTCACTCCCATTATTAGTCACACTCATCTTGGTTATAACGGTATAATATTTATTTGCTCACAAAAAATCTGGGAGTAATATTGAAAAGACTATGCTTGCATTGTGCTTCTTTTTATCTGTTGTATCGATGCGATTTTGTTACGAATTTTATTGAGAGGGAGAGAGCATCTTCGGCTGTTTAAAACCAAATAAGGGTCCAGAACAGATACGGCGTTACTGAAACGATTTATATTAGAGTATGGAGTTAATCGGGCGGCCCCCGTAGCCGAATGGGTTGGTGCGTTACTCCCATTCGGAATTCAGAGAGAGAACGTCGGTTCGAATCTCGGTGAAAGATCAAAATTGAGAAAAAGTTTTTTCTAATAGCGTTCACCCCTCGGCAGGCAATGGCAAACCTCCGAGTGTATTTCTGCCATGAAAAAACTCTTCATAACAATATCTGCCGTTTGGAGCCGTCTTGAAACTGTAGGTCCCTCCATTTGTGTAACAGCATCAAGACGCACACCACAAATACGAGGAGGAGCTCGGCCAAACATCCAGAAAGGGTGTACGAGCCAATTATATATATATATTTAAATATATATACATTGGACTGAGAGAATATAATAACTTAGCCATTTTCGCACCTGCTTATTTTTATGTATGTATGTATGTATGTTGGCGGCCGCCGTAGCCGAATGGGTTGGTGCGTGATTACCATTCGGAATTCACAGAGAGGTCGTTGGTTCGAATCTCGGTGAAAGCAAAATTAATAAAAACATTTTTCTAATAGCGGTCGCCCCTCGGCAGGCAATGGCAAACCTCCGAGTGTATTTCTGCCATGAAAAAGCTCCTCATAAAAATATCTGCCGTTCGGAGTCGGCTTGAAATTGTAGGTCCCTCCATTTGTGGAACAACATCAACACGCACACCACAAATAGGAGGAGGAGCTCGGCCAAACACCTTACAGAAGTGTACGCGCCAATTATTTATTTATTTTTTTTATGTATGTATGTATGTAATTTGTAATGCCTTATTTATTAATTTTGTAATTTTGTTTGCATTATTTTAATAATAATTAGTATTTTTTCTACTGTATAAGTGCTAATAGTATAATAAGTGGAAATCGTTGGAAAAACTTTGGAAATTAAAATAGTTTTATTATTTGGAAATTAAAATAGTTTTATTGTTTATTATTTTCAGGTCCTCGCTTTGGCATGCGGCATGTGCAAGCTTTGCTTATATTCCTGAATATTACGTTCTTATATTTTGCCCGCTTAAATGTTTCGGTGTCTGTGGTGGCCATGACAAATGCCAATACAACGAATCCAAATTTTCCGGTAAGATACGATTTATCGACGACTCGAAACTGCCATTTTTGGCTTAAGATATTCTTCCTTTCAACCACAGATTTATTAATTTTGAAATAATTTATTGAATATTTTTGTTTTCGCAAATTAGACAAATTTGGCGAGGAGTCGAAACTGTAGTTTTTGAATTTTGCTATTCTTCCATACAGCCACAGATATATAAAATTTGTATTTTATTGCATATTTTATTCAACACTTTCGTTTTTAAAAATTGAACAAAATTTGCGACATTTTGAAACTGTCATTTTCGACTTATGCTCCTCTTCCGTACAGCCACAGATTTAATAAATTTTTCTAATATTGATTAATGGGTTGGATATTGTTTGATTGTTTTGAATTTTTTTATTTTTATTTTTTTTGTATTTAAAAATTGGTAAAGTAATGAACTACAATCACAATGATTTTAAAGGATTAGCGGCTAGGCCATCAGCTTTGTTTTGAAATTTTGTTTTTATAAATAGGATGGGCGAGGTATCGAAACTGTCATTTTCGACTTATGCTACGTTTCCATACAACCATAGATTTAATTTACATTAATTTATATTGTAGAATAATTTATACTACAATTCTTGTTTTTACTAATATTAGTTTTTCCTCCTTTTCGAATTTTGTTACAGGAGTACGATTGGAATGAAAAGCAGAAATCATACGTCTTATCGAGCTTCTATTGGGGCTATGTGATAACACAGTTTCCGGGTGGTTATTTGAGTCATTGTTTTGGCTCCAAAATAGTAATATTCTTTTCAACTTTTTTCTCTGCACTCTGCAGTATTTCAACACCATGGTTCGTCTCTTTCGGTAGTTGGAAAGCATATTGCGCCATACGCTTGGCAATGGGTCTATCGCAAGGCGTCTTGTTTCCGGCTATACATCAGCATATCGGGAAATGGGCACCAAATAGCGAACGCAATCTTTTGGGTGGACTTAGTCATTCAGGCTGCGATAGTGGTGTTGTGATAGCTATGGGTCTTAGTGGCTTCATAGCTAGCGGCTCACTTGGTTGGCCTGGCATATCTTATATATCAGCCGTCATTTGCTTTGCTTGGTGTTTAATTTGGATATTTTTTGGTTTTGATAATGCGCCTTCAGCACGTTTTATAACACCTGAAGAATGCCAGTACATTGAATCGGACTTAAAACATGCAAGTAATTTCCATAAAAAGAATATTCCTGTACCATGGGCGGCTTTCTTTACTTCAGTGCCTTTCCTAAGTCTTCTGGTGACGCGTTGTGCACAAGTTTGGGCATTTTCAACACTGCAAACCGAGTTGCCTTCGTATATGGCTGGTGTAATGAATATGAATATAAAGAGTAATGCCCTCTACTCTTCACTACCCTATGTGGCAATGTGGATACTGTCATATATTTATCTCTTTTTTATGAATCTTTTGCTTGGCAAGCAATTAGCAACACTGACAGTTTTACGTAAAACAGTAAATACAATTGCATTTTGGACACCAGCAGCTATGCTTGTCGGCATCAGTTATCTGGACGAAGAGCAACAAACACTAGGGATCGTGCTTCTAACCTCAGCTATAGGCATAAATGCGGGAGCGACAATTGGTTCCACATTGAATACGATCGATTTAACACCTAATCATGCAGGTATTTTGATGGGCATTACCAATACGATTGCTAACTTTGTGCCAATTCTAACACCACTACTTGTCGGGGTTGTTGTAACGGACGAGGTGAGTTCTATGAAGGAGTAAATTAAAATTTTAAACTTAACCTTTGTTTCTGTTTTTTATGTTTTTTTCTTTGTATGCAGCACAATCGCTCACTTTGGCGCATCGTCTTCATTATATCAGCGGCAGTTTTATTTATTGGTAACTTAGTTTTTATTTTGGGTGGATCTGCCGAAACCCAACCATGGAATGCACCTGACTTTCTGACTCGTAATAATGCAGTTGCTAAAACATATAGTGATGCAAAGCCTGAAAGGAGTAAAAGAAAATTTTCTGAGGAATCGCATATTCTGACAATAGCCGAAGAAAAGAAAAATGGTACATTGACTTTGGATAATTTACATGCAGATAAAATCACTGGCCGGGAACAATTAAATGGCATTTGTAACAAAGCATTTGAGTTGATTACACCAGAAGAATTGAAGGGTGAAATGGCAACGACTGAGGCAATGAAAAACACTAAAGCAAACGGAGATGGGGGAATGTATACTACGAAACTGTAAAAGTAGAAATTAGAAATGTTCGAATGAGACAAACAGTATGTATAGGAAATATGAAAGAAACGATGGAATAAATAATATAAGTTCGTGCAAAAACTTGCAATCTATGCACAGATTTATTTTAGAAGCAGGAGTACAATAGCGAGTTGAGATTGAAGTAAAATTTAATTAAAAAAAAAACACGATGTGACGAGTTTCGAATCGCCCATAATAAGCAAACTATAGAAACCGAGTCACATGCCATACTAAAATAGGTTGCGTGCGAAAATAATGAGAAAACGAGTGAAATTTAATATAGAAAAAGAAGAGAGTGTAATTTCGTTTAGCAGTGGCAAATTTCCTGTCTTTCATATTAAATGAGGAAAGTGAAAGCGAGTCATCAATTAAAGATATATATATTTCTTAAATTTCATATACATTTTTTATATATCGAACAAAAATGGTGTTAATATTTCTGTGAAATACATCAAAGATATAAGTATGTATGTAAATGCGTATCAAATAAATTTTAAATAAAACTACTATTTATAATTGATTTTAATTATTATTTATTGCAATAAATAATCTAATGCTAAGTAAGAAAAAAAGAATCAACTCAATCTCAGTATACCTTTTTAAATAGAAATGGAAATTAAAATGTGTGTGCATAACGACATATCTTTAAGGGGCCCGAAAAAATGGACGATTGACATAGTTTTGTTTAAATATGTTTTAGAACTTTATTCAAATGAGGCATATATCATACTGAAGGGTAACTCTCGAAGAATACATTTTGGTGTTTTTATATTAAAAAATGTTATTATTTATTGTTGATATCGCTCCTCCCCCGAAACGCTGTTTTTTAGAATAGGCTTGCGGTGATCACGGTAGCGCATGAGCAGCTAAACTGAATTCAAAAAAATTAAATGATTATTGTAGAAAAATGTTTTTTAGTGAATCTGAACGGTTTATTTACCCAAACAAAATTTTTCTCGATATGAAAACCGCTTTGCACAAAAAAAAAACAATTTAAAAAAACAAAAATATTTCCAGCGAACTATGCAAATATTTATGAAAAGTGAACCGTTCAGATTCACGAGGTTGTAACTTCGAATAAAAAATAAAAAAGTTTATGCAAATTGGTCAAATAGTTTTTGATAAATAATGATCACCGCGGTTATTTTTCAAAAAACGCGACTTCGAGATAATCGCGTCTAAAGTTTTGCGTGCACTTCATTTATGGATAATTTGCGCGCTTCCATGGTATGTAACTTTCGTTCTAGTGCTCCGATCTTTATGATTTTTTGAATTTATATTTACAAGATGATGTACCTTTAGAATATGCCATAAAAAATTGTCGATTTTATTTATTTATTATCAATAAAACGGTCCGCGGATGACATATGGCAAAAATAAATTTTTGTTTTTTGGTAGGACTGTTATAAGCTCACATGGCAAATTTCAGCGTGATATGTCACATAGTTTGTTTTCTGTGCTACTGTAAATAAGTCAAGCTCGAGTGTGTTCTTCGAATTTAACGATGGAAATTCAAGTTGAACAAAGAATTTGTTTGAAATTTTGTTATTCCAACAAAATTTCGGCTTCAGACGCCTTAAAAATGTTGCAGACAACCTATGGGGACTCTGCTCTGTCGCATGCACCTATTTTTCAGTGGTACAAATCGTTCAAAGAGGGCCGTACATCGGTTGAAAATTTGCGTCATGAACGTCGTCCAGCAACATCAGTAAACGACGAAAACATCGGAAAAGTAAAGGAAATTGTGCTTGAAAATCGCACAAATCGCAAAATCGGTTAACGCTGAATATTATTTAGACGTTTTAAAGCGTTTGCGCGAGAACATTCGTCTTAAAAGGGAGGAATTGTGGGACAACAAGTCATGGTTCTTGCATCACGATAATGCACCAGCTCACACATCACGTCTTGTTCGCGATTATTTGCACAAAAATAATGTTAATATCGTTCCGCAAGCACCGTATTCGCCTGATATGGCTCCATGTGACTTTTTCCTGTTTCCCAAGCTCAAGTTGCCGCTCCGTGGAAAACATTTTGAGACAATTGAAGTCATAAAAGAGAATTCGAAGAACACACTTGAGCTTGACTTGTTTACAGTAGCACAGAAAACAAACTATGTGACATATCACGCTGAAATTTGCCATGTAAGCTTATAATAGTCCTACCAAAAAACAAAAAATTTATTTTTGCCATATGTCATCCGCGGACCGTTTTATTGATAACGTCTCGTTCATATTTGAGCAGAAGGTATAACCCCTTAATGATTAATAAAAGAAACAACTAATTGGGATTTTTAGTATTTAGTATGTTTTCCATAAAAACAAAAAAACATTTTATTTATTCTATTTAGCATTGAGCCCACAACTGTTTCAGCATTGAAAGGCTTGTTTTATTCCACTCAATTAACATAGCTTCTTAACGACTTCAAGCTGCCGGCAATTCTTTTAAATATAGCCCGTAAGTATCCTAACAAGTTCTCAATTGAGTTTGTAGCCTGACCGCGGACTACGCAAAATATCTTTCCTACTGTCAGTGACAAAATAACCCTCGACATAGAAAAAAGTAGCCTGCAGTATTTCAACACTATTTCAAAATTGCATGTTAACCCAGTACTGCCTGATGGGCATTTAAATACCTATAAACACATTTTTGCGCAAAAGTTTATATTTCGAAAATTGCAAGAGATGGCAATTCAGTTTTCTTTCCTTACCATAGAAGAAAGATGAAATAATTTACATACTTCAGAAAGTAAGACGAAATTCCGATTGCGGGCATCTAATGACATTTATTTCTTAAGGTCAATAATAAGAAACTCCCAATCCCAACATTTGTTATTTTCTAAACCATGGATCAAAAAGAATTTCGTGATTTAATTTTACACTGCTTCTTAATGGGGAAAATACCGTTCATGCAAAGCAATGGTTTGAATCGCGGCAGCGGCAACGCCGGATGAATGTGCTGGTGCATTATTGGGGTGAAGCAGCACCTTCTTTTCGCCAAATGCGGCCGTGTCGCTTTCAATTTTTTGTGAAAGGGGTCCAATAACTCACTGTAGGATTGTCTAATGATCGTTCTTCCTTTTTCTAAAAAATCCAAAAGGATAACACCGTTCGCAGCCCAAAAAATCGTCATCTCGTCGGCATCCAACTTTGATTCTATCTCCTGCTCTTTTACCATCTTAGCGAAACAAATCCTATTTTTTTATTATCGTTGATAATATCAAAATCGTCCGCTTTTATAATAAAAAAATGTATTATTGTATAACGAAATGGTTGGCAACACTGCATAACTCGGCAATCGTGACGTCGCGCATTTTCTGATGGGCGCAATCTTGTTTCTATATATCATTCTTGGGTCATAACAACTGTTTGTTTACGAAATAAATTGCGTGGGTGATATAGGAAAAAAAAACAACACAATCTACGCACATAATACTCCGCTGCCGTCTGAACAACGGCTGATACGTGTAAAATTTTGCTGCTGAATCTCTGAAGACATCGCAACCTAAGTTACTCTCACAATTTTGCTACGGATGACCTTGTAATTTATTATCATTGAAATAAAAGTCGTTAAAGTCGTTTGTTTTCATATTCGACTATGCATTGCTTATAGGGTGACATCTAAAAGTACGGCATTTGTATATTAATTAATGTGTAGCAAATAAATTTGCGCCTAAAATACCACAACAATCTTTTAGTTAGTGGGTGCACATTTCCTTTTTACATCCATATGTACATCAATGATAAACAACATTATGGTGACTTCAGCGGAGTGAAACAGCTGTCGTTGACAATTTAGATATTTACAGTTATATTTACTTGAAACAAACCAAATATACCAACTAAAGGGTTTTCCAATGACAGGTGTTACAGGGGAGTGTATTGCGCTATCGAGAGATGATTAACGATATTTTATGGCCGGAATTAGATGGTATTGATCTGGACAACGTTTATTTTCAACAAGACGGCACTACGTGCCACACACGCAACGAAAACATTGATCCTTTACGGTCCATCTCTCGAAGAGGTGATCACAATTGGTCACCGAGATCTTGGGATTTAACACCTTATGACTTTTTTCTTTCGGGTCACGTGAAGGAGAAGGTCTACGCCAACAGCCCAGGGTTGATTCAAGACCTCAAAGATGGAATTCATGAGGCTATCGAGGACATAGGGCAGCCACTTTGCAATTCGGTTAAGGAAAATTTCATGAAAAGGATATTGTCCTGTAAGCGTGGTCGTGGTGGTTGTTTACCTGATGTTATTTTTCTCTATGAACGGTATGCCTTCCTTTTTATAACGAAATAAACATCCGATCATTTATATTAAAAAATAGCATTTTTCTTTGAATATCAAAATAATACTTCTTATTGGAAAACCCTTTATTATTTCATTTGTATCTAAAAATATAACCCGTATTAGTTTATTCTAAATTAGTCAATACAAATACCACAAAATTGGTGGTTAATAATCATGCGTCAATTTTACGCATGAATTTATTTTACGTTTATCAGAATATGATTACCTTGCTGGGGTTAAAGGTAGCATATTTTACATATGACTATTCTTTGGTTTGCTTTTATTGACCTAAACTGGCAAGGCGGACTTCACATTTATATACATTGCTGGTATACAAAAACGAAGAAGTGTTAGATAATGTCTTTCTTTGACATTTTTCGGCCTTTTCTTACGTACATATATAATATAATTCTATTACATCATTTGATTTTGTTACCCCTCAATAGAAAGTCTAATCATATCGGCCCATCAGCCTGTTGCCTATTACCTCTAAAGTAATGGAATCCCTTTTTCTCAAAAGAATGATACTTATAATTGAAGACCGACACATAATCCCAAGTCACCAATTCGGTTTCAGAAAAAACACAGTCTACAGACTCATAAAGAGCATACACGAGGCATTTGAATAAAAAAAATATTTAACAGCGGCTTTTCTCGAAATATCTAAAGCCTTAGACCGCGTTTGGAATGCTAAGCTTAATCTCTAAAGACACTGTACCAATATATTAGTACATATTTACCTATCTCGAAAATCGAAAAGCAATTATCAGTCTGAACTATGTGAAAATTTAGCTGATGTACCCCAACATAGTATTATGGGCCCCATCCTGCACTTGCAATACGCAACGACCTACCAGCTTCTGAAGAAACTATAGTCGGAACGTTTGCAGATGGCACTGTCGTACTCATAATTGACCACTATTATCGTTGGTATAAAAAAAAAATTCTACAAATCTGTAGTTCGTATGAATCCTACAAACGATGTATTTGCATAATCATTATAAACATTTTAGTTTTTTAGAATAGAAATTTCACCACTGGCTTTGGTGGTTTCCCGCTTTAACGCAACTACGTATTTATTTATATACTTTTAGATATAAAAACCCTGAGTATTATTACTATAATTTTTGTACGTACATTCATTTGACTTATAGCCCCTTTAGCTGCTGTGCTTGTCATTGTTGCATGCAAAAGTCGACCGCCGTCTTTACTTTGAGCGCAATACACATACATGTACACACGCACATACAAATCCACATACATATGTGTATCTTACTGACATGAATATTCAATCACTCCACTTGGCTTGTTGACAATTCACGTGCTCTTGCGGTCAACAGCGGCATGTAGACGTCACGGGTGTACGCGCGCGTTTACTTGTAATTTTTTGTACACTTGCGTTTGTATGTACTATACAGCAAGAAAGTACATATTCATTCATTTTTTTTTCTCTTTATTTGCTAGCCGACTTACACCACACCAGCCATACAAATGAGCTCACCAAGTTGTGTAGCGAATAGGTGTTTGTTTGGGTTTTTGGTATTCCCTGGAAGTTAGTTTTTTCAGCGGTTTTAGGTACTTGGCCAAAACTTAAATAAATAAATATGAAATGGGTGCCTACAAGGCGTATACCTATGAAATCGGAATTCTGGCGTATTTGTGCATGTACGAGGTGGTGCAAAATTAATCATCCTAGCGGAAGTTTTATAATTTTTGACGATTGTAAACGAGACAGGCGCAGCATACGAACAGAGAAGCAGTGAAGCGCGTAAAGGTCAAAATAAACACTTCCATTACGCAAAATCATTGTTTTACTTAATAAAAAATTTATTCAAAAATAAAATTGTAACTGCCGGCGTAAGTGTGGCCAACCAATATTCTGTTAACAAGTTTCATATCTTTAACATTACAGTTACATAGAATTTACAGTCTTTGAACCAGATCTATACTCGTAACTTTTTGAAAATTTGTGCAAAAAGGTTAAGTCGATTACTTGCAGATGACAGAAATGCAGCGTAGCATTCAGAGAAAATATTACTAAGAATTAACCTCAAAGCTTCTTCGACAGTGCTTTCAGCTTCGATGACATCTGCTGCTTCTTTTGCAATTTGATCTTCCTTTTCATTAGTCGATATACCAGAATGGTCCGCAGACTTCATCACATGAACATTTGAGATATCAAACTGTGATAGCTTCGGGTGAAACAGAGCGGTACAGTGACTGCTGGAGCAATTATTTTTTAAGAACTTGCAGGCTGTTTGGCTGTACGAGAGGAAACAACTTTTTGTCCGCGCACGTCTGATGAGCAACATCTAATTCCTTCAACATGGCCCATAATTCATGATGACTATTTTCAAAAACTTGATCACAATGAAAAAAGTTAAAATATATTTTTATTTTTTTATTTTTTATTGTTTTATTTTTTTATTGTTGAAGTGTTTAAAAAAAATTGCATACAAAATTGGCTTGTATCAATTGAATTATTGAATTGAATTGAATTGAATTATTGCATAATATTACAAACTTAAATCAATTTTATGTTGAAGAAATACAAAACAAGCGTAATAACAGATACCAATATTTTTCAAATTATTCAAGTGCAAAACCTTAAAAATCTCCATATAGAAAAAAATACACTCACACCATTTTCATAGAAAAGGGCTCATATACAGGGTGGGCCATATAGCGTTTGCTTTTTGAAAGGGGACGCTATACGCTTGAACAAAATTGGGAAATATTGAAAACCTATTTCCAAAGGGGTGAGTCTCCTTCTTCTTCCGCGGTTACAGTAAATGGCGAGCGTTACCGTGACATGCTCAACGAGTTTTTGTTTCCAAAAATTGAAGAGGATGACATGGACGACATTTGGTTTCAACAGGACGGTGCAACTTGTCACACTGCCAAAGTTGCACTCGAACTTTTGGCTACCGTTTTTGAAAACCGAATAATCAGCCGAAATTCCGATATCAATTGGCCGCCTCGGAGCTGTGATTTAAGCCCATTGGACTATTATTTGTGGGGAGCCGTTAAAGACAAATGCTATGCGAACCATCCAGAGACGATTGATGCTTTAAAACACGAAATCGAAGTTGCCATTCATGAAATTGGAGCCCAAACAATCGAAAATGTGCTTAAAAATTGGGTTGATCGAACGGCCTACTGTAAAGCCAGTCATGGCAGTCATTTGAACGATATTATTTTCCATTCATAAATGAAAATGTTCAATCTTCAAAATAAAAAAAAAAGTTTGAAAAAATATTGATTAGTTTTTTTTTTATAGGCGATTCAAAAAGCAAATTTTACATGGCCCACCCTATATAACTAGTACACATATCCTTTTTGCGTGTTTATGCGATGTAGCTTAAAATTAGAAAAATAGTGCAAAAGCATTTTATTTCTTCGAAAAGTTGATCAAGAAAGCTTAGAAATCAGCCTCCTAATGCCATTGACCTCTCTAAAAAAAGAAGAAAATTCAGAAGCCTCTGCAAATTATTAATCTATTATTTATTTACAATTCCAAACTAGTTATCTTACTTTGCATGCTTCTTCACTAAACCTTTCACAGAATATGCACACATGCACACTTTCTTTCCCCTTCCCTCATTTCATTCTTCTTAAATGTTAGTTTTTGTCAGAGAGTGTCGAAATTGTCTTGCCGCGACCAACCACACGTTTAATGATTGAATCATGACTGGTACCTTTTATTTTGCTTCCACTGACTTTTCTTTTATTTGTTATCAACTGAGCCAATTGGCGAACGTGCAAAGTTGGTAGGCAGACCAGAGTAATAGAAATTTGTTAAAAGTTGATGTGTGGTTAATTTTTTGGTATTCTACCAACATATCCGCCTGATTAATTTTTTATTTGCGTAAGCAAATGAAACGTCAACAAAAGTGACGTCAATTATGGGAAACTCTAAAGTGCTTCAAAATATACAAATATTTTTAATAATTTTTTTTTGTTATTGGAATTCATAGTAGAATATTACCAGTCTAAATATCCGCCAGACCAGTCCGAACCAGATGCAACTGGAAATCAACCATTTATTTTGATTTTATAGGTACAGTACGGATAATTTTTTTTTTCAATTTCGCAGTTAAAGAAATTTTAAAAGCGTTGAAGATTCTTTTAAAGCGTAACCGTATACATATACATACATATGTATGTATATTATATTAAACAATTATTTTCTATCAGCAGCTTAATTTCAAACTCAAATTTGCGGTCCCTTGTTTTGAGGCAAAAATTCAGTTGTTCTTTGTTTAGTTCAAAATGCTTTAGGCACCTTGATCGATTGCGCAAATATATGTACTTATGGCAATACTTATACTTTGTTTAAGCAAGAAAAATTTTCTAAAACGGATTTAGTAATAAAAAAGCAGCAACACGCTACAACAATTTCAAAGTGGGCACATGTAAAATGGCTTTCTTTTATTGCAACTTCAGAGCTGCCTCGGGGCAATAATTTAGGACCACTACCCTTCCTTTTATCGTTTTTATTAACGATATTAGTACCTGTTTTTCGTTTGTCAAGTTCCTGCCGATTGCTGATGATTTGAAAATATAATTTAGCGGGACAACTAGGGGCAATGAGCACTCAGACCACTTTAAATCCATTGTACTGCACTCGGGCTCTTTTTTTAACTTTCTTTAAATTTACCCGACCTCCAAAGAAATGTGAGTAGATCTTGTGGTACCAAGGAGCCAAGGTGATTGTTTCTTAACACATCAGTGCCAAAGACTTCAAGCCTGATTCGAGCGAAGGTGGCCCACCGTCTCATCCTCCTCCACATGTTGGGCAGAGTGCACTGTGGTTCGTCCACAGAAAGTGGCCCGTAATCACTCCAACCAGCTGCCTGCAGTCCTTTCTGCTTAAAACACAGATGCGTGTATTCCAAAAGCAAAGCATAGTTTTGTCTCGCTGGATTCTACGTAGACCCCAGAGCCGGAACTGTGCTCGGTCCTGGAGGCATACGTGAAAATGCGAAAACAGTGTTTGTCGTGCTCATTTTCTGAATACCTATGACCACAGTTTAGTCTCTGGCAGCACCATACTGTATCTCTTGTGAAGTACGACTCTTGATAGCACAGGGTTTAGGAGCATGAAGAGAATCGTAGTATCAAAGTCCATGCCTACTTTGTTGTCCAATTTCGGACAGGGACCTTACCAGTTCCCATTGTGTTTCAGCCTGCAGATGGCCTTCAAGGCCTCTGCTTGGATGAAAGCATCAAGTGGTGGTAGACTAACCACAGCAACTAATGCCGGGCCTGAAGTAATCTGAAAAGCTCTGGTGCAACAGAAGGCCAAAGTGCGTTGTAGTCTCGATAAGGTCTTCCTGAGTCCCAGAGAGTCTACTCATCTAGACCACTGATGCATAGGCGATAATAAGTCTTATCATAGCCGTGTAGATCCATAGGACCTTGCTAGGAGAAATACCCCACGTTTTCCCAAAGACACCTTTGCATTGCCAGAAAGCTGTCAGTGCTTGGGATGTCTTTGTTTCAATGTGTGACTTCCAAAGAACTTTACTATCGCGGATTACTCAAATATATTTGATTTCTTCGGATAGCTGCATTGGTACTCCTTTTAACTTAGGCAAAACGAGTCCGTCAAGCTTCTCCTTTTGGTAAAGAGGACAAACTTTGGTGGGGTTTGCCGATAGCCCATTAGCACAGCACCAAGTGTCAATCATATCCAGAGTTTTCTGCTTTTTTCAGATGTTTATAAGCGAAGGGCCCGTTAATAAACAGGCAACGTTTTCCGCATATGTTTGTGTGTAGACTCCAGCATCATTTAAGGTGGTAAGTAGAGGATCAATCACCATGCACCAGAGCAATGGAGACAGCACACCACCTCCTCCATCCGCACCGTGTCGATTCTTTGGGCTAGCATTGAATGAATCCAATTAACTAGCACCCGGTTTACTCCATGTTTATTGGCAGAGCTGCACGTACTGTCGAAAGTGGCATTATCAAACGTTGTTTTCACGTAACTTTCGCCAAAGTACATAATTTTTTCACTTAGTCAAACTGCTCATGAATTCAAAGATGTAGTTGCGATTTTTGACTCCAATTTTTCACTCAGTACATCAACTTTACTGTATCTACTTCTGACTTTATCTTAGGTTTCGTACGGCGTAATAGCTCTTAGTTCTACGACCCTTACAATCTCAAATTAATGTTCACTTCTTTCTGTCGCTCTAAATTTATTTGGAGAATTTATTGCCAATTTGCAATTGAGCGAATTGGGGTGCGCACAAAGTGTTCCGTAAATATGCTCACAGCTCGCTAAAATTATCCAATCCTATCCCTATACCCCTATTCTATAAAATAAGTGTTCACATAAAGCCTCCAGAGAGTAGAAGGTCTATACTTTAGCCGTTTTTTTGTTTTTAGTGAAATTAAAGGAGAAATTGATAGGAGAAATAGATTGTTAATCTCTGATACGAGGCATTGACTTTCATATTCCTACTAGAATGCTTAGCATTAATTATAATTAATGCTCCCATTGCCCGCGACGCTTAAAGTATTTACTGCGATCTGCAGTTCTACTTCGCTTTTGAGTTTTCGGTGTCAAAGAAGGAATTTTTATGTTTTTTAATTTAGGCAATTATCTTTACTAATTTGAGTTCATATTAGCTTTAAAAGGTATTTAGAAACTTTTATTATGTTTTAGAATTGAAATAAGTGAAATGAAGGAAGCCCAGAAACGGCTAACACATCAGGAGCTATCATCAGTTCGGATCTTTGAGAAAATCGTATCGTTAGTCGGTGAAGGTGGATAGACATGGGACAACACAGCATCGAGGAGAAGCTTAAGAAAGAAGAGCAAAGGCTAAGAGACGTTAAGTGACTCCAAATTGTAGGGCAATGCCAGACGAAATCCGTCCTGGAAGGGTACAACCGAAAGAAGTTTAAAAAAACTCATAAACCCTCCTCAAAAATAAACTGACAATGCTCACGGCCATTATCATAGGCCACTTCAGACTGCACAGTCATCTGCACGTGATCGGGATATGGTCCACTAATTCTTGTTACGAAAACACACCATTATATTATCTGAAGTACTCTTTAACAAAAGCCCCAACATTTAAATAAAACGTGTACGTACGCAAAGAAACAAAAATTTTTCATTTTAAATACTCTTTGAAATTGAATACCCCGAAACCGGTAAAAGAACGATAAGCACACGAAAAAAAAAATGATTGAAAAAATGTTGATAAATTCTAGACATCATATCATGTAATCAACTCTTTCTCTTGTATAATAATTTAAAATTAGATTTTTATGGCCTTTGTTAGAAAATCAGCATTCAGAAAGAAATAGAAAAAATAGTTAGAACTGGTCAAATTATAGAGGGACTATAGGTTTTTGCGGGTTGTATTCGTTTTTGAGCACTTAAGTAAGCGGCCAACTCACCGCATTCCTATCTAAGTTCACTAAAGTACTTAGTACTCCATATTCTGTAATTTTTATTTATTTATTTATTAACAAACAAACAGGATGCTTACAGAAACAAACTGCCTGAAAAATATTCACTTATTTTAAAGATTATGAAGAGAGCATTTTAAACAAAAGAAAAAAGTACCCCAAAAATTTATTTTTTTCAGAACGTTTTCAGTAGATTCTCATTTTTTCTTTATTTACTTATTAATCAACAAATCGGGTGCTTACAGACTATAAGATAGATAAATACAAACAAAGACTTTATGACAAGGATTTTATAAGTAGCTTCTTAAAAGCAGACTTAGAGTAAGAAAAATCACAGTCTAAGGAAAAAGAATAAGTATGGAATTGAGCTAGCGACCATCTAACAGGGTACATAAATTCCATAAACAGTTTTAGCAATACCCACAAAAACAACTTATTAACACGGAAAATGCGAGAGGAAATATTAAAATGGATTTTATTGAGAAGATGTGGACTATCTCTTGAGCCCGCACAAATAGAATAGACATGCAAAATAGAACACATTGACAACAGATCAAGCCTAGATATGAGATTTATTAGTAAGGAGCGAGAGCGATGGGACGGAATGGGATCAACGAATTTCATCGAGTGCAAAGCAAAGCGCACAAAAGATCTCTGAACAGACTCTAATCTATTAATATAGACTGCATGAAACGGTCTCCAAGCAATACCACGTATTCTAACCTGAACCGTATTAAGGACGAGTACTACAGTTGGAGAGTATAGGGATCAGAAAATAAAAGAACATTTTGACGAAAAAAGGCCAGCATTGCGAACGTTTCAAAAATATTATAATTTACCATATATGAGAGGTGAAAATGAGCTTGGTGTCAAAATATAAGCCGAGATCTTTTAAATCACTAAATTTAACTTTCTTGTTTGTACGTTTTTCTGGATGAGGTGGCTAGTAATTTGGTAAAATTTGAAAAAAAAGTTCACTGGCGCATAGTTCAGACGTTTATCAGTATTCTTCAATAAAGTATGGCAACATTGTGAGTTCATTAGAATGAAACTTTCGAACTCAAAGCAGTTGAATGTATTTCATATAAAGTCGTTAGAATTGTATTTATATCTATCGGGTTTATTTTTCGTAGTGCTTTTGTTTTTATTATTATCATCCTAAAAATGAGTGATTAATATTGAGTTGGGGAATAAGTACATAGCGTTTTTATATTTTATTTATTTTACAATGATTTATTTGATGTTTGGCAAAGAGTAAGTATTCATCCAATAGAACTCTTTCTGTTCTACAAACGTATGTTAAATGTATTTTTGAGTTATTTAATTTTTTATTAGTTTTGAGGCAGAGGAATACCCAGGCAAAAATCAATATTTTCGACACCTGCTCTTCTTTGCTTTTCATCGAGGACAAAAAGCTACCAAAACAGCCTGGGACATTTGCGACGTGTATGGAGAAAGTGTTCTAGGCGAGTCTGCAGCACGTCGATGCCACGCCCCGCAGTGGAAGACCTTCTGAATTTGATAAAGAACGTCTCAAATACCGTCATTTCCTCTCCCTGTAAAATCATATGATAATGATTCGATAACAAATAGGTCCTTAAAAACTGGTTCAACAACTTCTTTGACACCATACCAGGCGATTTTTGGCGGAACGGCATCAACAAATCGGTCGAGAGGTGGGAAGAGGTTGTAGACAACAACGGCGAGTATATAATTGATTGACTTATAGATATAATTATTGTTTTCTATTTAAATAAAAGCCTAATATTTTGCGAGGATTTATTGTACTGAATTCAGAGCAACAGCTGAGATTTTATGAATAGGATAGTTGTAAAGCCAAAGGGAACTGGGTGGAAAGCGTACAACAAGAATGCAAAGGTCCATTCCACGTTCATAATGGCAGGTGTCTCTGCGACAACAGAACATTTCAAGGTTTCTGTAACACTTTTCTCTAAGTCATGTCTTAAAATAACTAATCGGGCGTCATGCACAAGGTCAAGGAAACTGGCACTACGCAGAACAGATTAACTTCAGAGGAATACGAAGGATAATCTCAAGTGTGTGTAGCCTATTCTTAAGGTCAATACCAAAATTTGTCCTGAACTTAATTTACTTTATTTTGGTGATCTGCCAAACTTCGTAACCATCGCAGCCATAGGTTTATTGGTTGTAATTTAATTTAACACTATATAAAAAGCCTTTTTTAAATAGAAAAACTCCATTTACAAAAAAACACAAATGAGTTGCAATTAAGTCTAATGGACCTGATTATCTAAAAATGTGTCAGGTATTTTAGGTTATTCACTTTAAATTATCGCAAAATTTGGAGGCCACCTTTTTTTTGCCACTCTATCATAATGTCTGAGTGCTTTACAATTTTTTTTAATATCTATTACCAACTACAATCTATGCGTACGATTGTGAATTAAAATTAGTTAGCAATAAATTAAAATTACTTCCACATGCCATATAAACTTGCATACTTCCACATGTATATGGCGCACAGCAAGGGCAAAACTTATTGTTTTCTCCAATTTCTGATTTAAATTTCCAAGTATTTTACTGTAAAACAGTTTGAGTGTTGAACTGAATTTGGAAAATCGTAATTAAGTATTTTATATGCAAAACATGAGCCTGCAGGTGTCTAAATTGGCTAAAGTGTTGAATGAATATTGAAAATTGTATTGTACATGAACTTGAAATGTGCGAACAGCGGAGGGTAACGACTCAAATTGGGCATGAGTTCATATGCCATGAGTTTGTCACTTCTAGTTTGAGGTTTTCGGAACATGTATGTGTGTATATGTGTGCATATACGAACCCGTATATGACTCGATGGTGACCTAAAGCATAAAAAAAAGTTACATGGCAAAAGCAAATGTTTTTAAAAATAGTTTTTTTTTTTTAATTTAATTTGCACTTTAAAGTCCGCCTACTAGTGTAGCCAAGTATATTTGTGGATAACCACCAATCAGCTGAAACTTGAAACTTAAAATGCTTGAAAGAAAGTTTTTTCGAATGCGGTGCCACCTCAGCAGGCAGGTAAGTCTTTGCTATAAGATTTGCTGATTGAGTTGTTGGTAATGTATATCACACATTTCTTCACGATTGACATTACTATTTTTTTAAATTAGATTCTATTCCAAATCTCTACCGCACTTTAATATAGGAAAAAAACAAACAAATTACGATATTAATTTCAACAGACCACGGGATTTTTGGAATCCCGGAAGTGGATTCACAAAGTTTTGAACATTTTTCAAAAAGATTAGAACATAAAAGTAAATTAAGATCAGAAAATGTCTACTAAAATCGGAATAAAAATTTGAAATTACCCAAACCCCCAACCCGCAACCAGCAACATTAACTTTTTTAAGTTTCAATGGGATAAAGTTTGCAAAATTTCAATATCCATAATGAAGCTCCCACAAGTTGTGTATAGCACATCGTATAAATATTTAATTACCAGGTATTCCTGGCACTCCAATGTTTATTGCAAAATCGGTGTTTTTGGTGGCAAAAAAGATCTCATATATAGCCATGAATCTACTTTGCTAATGAGATCCTTTAAATAAAATTTTCAGTATTCTTCTAATTTAACACAGTGTAGCCGCAATTTCTATTTTATTCATTATATACAAATATAAGATTCATTAGCTTATCGTATTTAAGGTAAGTATACCCTGCCTACCTTAGCTCGGCGATAATTGAACTACCCGCCCCTCCAAGCAGGTATTTGTCTATTTTGATCCGCGATTGGTATTTTTTCCTTACTTAACCTGCATGATGCCCACCTTTCCCAAATCCGCCGCCTAAGGGTGATGAGAGGCAGACAGCTCCACCCACAAAATATAAGTTTTATTTGTTTGTAATCTACAATATCTAGAAATATTTTAGAGAAATCCGAATATCCTGATTGTGCTCTGTATTTAAAAAAACAACAAATTTTTAGTAGATATACAAATTTTCAATGAAGTAAAAATTATCGAATAGCCCACTTGAAACTTGAAACTGATATTTAGCCAAATTAGCACTAGGTAACACTAAGTGCTAGCTGTAGTAGTAGAATAGGTGCTAGCTGTAGAGGAATAGCAAACATTTTCGCTCGAGAAAAACATTTTGGGCTAAAAAAGTATATTTACTGATACAAAAACAGTGAAAGCTGCCTACTCTAAACTCTGTGTGAAAAAAGACTAAACAGAGTACGAACAAAACACCATCAAAAAAAATCCCCTCAAAACTATTTAGACTCGCTACGTCCCATATCTGTAAGAACAGGACCTTATCTGCACGCGCTTTCTTCATAAATTCAATTATGAAATCATTATCTTAATGCGCCTGGATAATCAATGAGGAATAAGCGAAATTGTATAAAGATTAGAAAAAAGTAAGTATTAATCCATTTTTTACAACCACCATAGTCGGGCAACAATTTTTAATTGGCGTCTACAATGAATTAATTTTAGACTAAGTTATATCAAATTATAAAACAAGCAAAATTTCAGAGTCATAAATAAGATTTCGCGAAACAGCTCAAGGTCAGCGCTAACTAGCTCATAACATTCTTATAAATAGGCTCTAATATGCGCTAAAAAGACCTCTATAGTATTTGTCAGTGACGGTTACAACAAAATGGATGAAAAAATTCGTACCATTGCTAGTTACTCGGGCTTTACATACATCGCAGAAAATTGTGAGCAATGCAAAAAAAATTTTGAAATCAACTCGATTTTTGAAAGACTTCAAACTTACTCTTCATTATACTGAAATTAAATGCGCTACTAAACTGCATACAAGGGTATAAACATGCATTCTACAACAGAAATTATTTAACTCAAAGAACGAAATTTTGTATAAAAATATCACAAAAATTTAACAAACATAGAAAAGTTGCCATAAAAACTTTGAACTTTTTAATCCATCTATGTAGGAAGTTTTATAGCTCATTAATTTTGGTGTAAGTTTGAAGTCGGTCAAAACTTACGTTGATTTTTATAATTTTTTGGTGTTGAGAATTAAGATACTCAACATAGCAGTGCAAAAACAAAAACCAATGTTAAAAATCTACCAAGATTTTTACCACTTGCAGCTTGCGCTATATGTTACTAAAATTGAATAGGCCATAAAACTGCATACCCAGAACTGTTTTAAGAACTCCGGTTAAATAGTTAACAATTTTATGACAATTTTTTTAAATTTATGACAATTTTTTTAGATTTATTAAAATTATTATATAATATATGAATGAATATATATTTTTATAAGAAATTAAGGATAAAATGGTATGAGCAATAAGAGTTAGGGGAAATGTTTATTTATTTATTTATTTCAAATATAGGCTTAAATATATAGTTCAAGGCAACTAGTAGCAGAGACTACCAGCCTACTAAGTGAAGTATAAAGTTTTGAGAGTTCTCTCTAATGTATACAGCGATTTATGTAAAGGGGGAAGGGTCTTTCAGTAAGGTCTTAAAAAAAAATAGAAAAACAAATTATTTTAGATACTTTTACTACTTTTTTCATCATCATCTCCTTTTAGCTCTATGAGCTTTTAGTAGCGTTTCTTCAACTTTCCGAACTTTCCTTCTCTATAAAAGTAAGTTTTCGAAAGGTCAGCTAAATATGTGTATGTTTGGCCGACCTCCTCATTTGAAGTGAGCTTTCTTCCACTGAGCCACTTTTTTAATTTTAGAAATAAAAAAATTACAAGGGTCCAACTTTGGTGAATATGATGAATGCTTTACTAAGAAAACTTTGATTTCACAGTTTTGGTCACTGAATCTGCGCAGGTGTATTTAATCACCAATCGAAGATCACTTTTTTCCTCATGGGAAAAATAATTCGCTGGAATCATGACAGCGGTTTTTACGAGAAAAACTGAGATTGTGTTTGGTGATATACAAAAAAAATCCACATGATCTATACCCATGTTACTCGGCTGCCGTCTGACGAACGACTGATAGGAAGAGTGTGTGAATGGGGGGGAAAATAGGCGCTGAATTTTATTTTCGCGTGCTCAGTGAAGTGTCGGTCGCAGTCAGGTTAAAAAGATTTTTAGAGGTGTGCTTCTTAACAGACCGTTATTCGACTCTGAGCGAATTTGACAGAATCAGTTGTTGCGCTGTACCTTGGGATGTGTTTAAAAAAAAAACTGGCATTGTGTTGGTGATATACAAAAAAATCAACCAATGGCACTTCGTTGTCGTCTAAACTACGATCGATTAGACCAGTGTGTGGATACATGTGAAATAATGGTGCAGAATTCGCCTGCTGAATCGCCCATTCAACGTTGCAGCCAAAGTTCCCCTCACATTTTTTTTTTCACCATAGTCAAGAGCCAACCATGTAAATATATCACCTGGGGTCGAAGTTATATATATATATGTATATATATATGTATATGTATATATATATAATTGGCGCGTACACCCTTTTTGGGTGTTTGGCCGAGCTCCTCCTCCTATTTGTGGTGCGCGTCTTGATGTTGTTTCACAAATGGAGGGACCTACAGTTTCAAGCCAACTCCGAACGGCAGATATTTTTATGAGGAGCTTTTTCATGGCAGAAATACACTCGGAAGTTTGCCATTGCCTGCCGAGGAGCGACCGCTATTATTGTAGAAAAATGTTTTTCTTAATTTTGGTGTTTCACCGAGATTCGAACCAAGGTTATCTCTGTGAATTTCGAATGGTAATCACGCACCAACCCATTCGGCTACGGCGGCCGAAGTTACTTGCTCAATTTCATTTTTCACCATAGCTGAAGGCCAAATCTGGTAGTCTGCCATCCTTGCCCGATAATGTGGCAGCCGTAGTTATTCTCATAATTTTGATTTTCACCATGCGGATGGCCAAACCTGGTAAGCTATCATCATTGTCATCAATGGAAAAAAAAATAAAATCATATGATCGACATAACTGAAACTTTGACATCAGCCTAGTTAGCAAAGACTAGAGAATGACCGAACATCAATTTTTAAGACTGAACCGAACATATTAAAAGGTCCAAGCAACAAATCATTAATATTTTTAATAAAAATTAAATTAATGTGCATAAGTTTCAACTCATAATATATACAGGCTGGAGTAAAAATATAATAAAAATATTTGCATGTAGAATTACTACATTACTAAATTGTATATTGTTATTTAAAATCAATACCATATCGGTTACTTTGCCGAATTGGACATTTGTTCCCTAGCCACATTCGCTGGAGGAGTCTATGGTATTTCAAAGCAATTAAAAAATAATTAAAAAATAAAAACATTTGGATTTGTTACCAGTTTCTGAAAAGTGCTGCTAACAAAAATTGATAAATTAAAAAAATATTAAAAAAAAAAAAATGTTCACCAAAACTATCTCAGGAAGTATTCAGCCAAAGTACTGCTCTTGTTTGGCCAAAGCAGAACATAAATTGAAGTTTTCTCCTCATCATCATCATTAATTCCTTTTGTACCGAATAGAATATAGGGTCTCACCTCAATATAGGGCTAATATCTAATCGCTCCCGATGCCGCGGTTGCTTCTAGGACTTATTGAATAACTCCCGTACACTATGAATTGAGTTCTCAAAGTCTGAGGTTGAGATATTTCTCTGTACAGGATTTCAAGATTGCTCCTAGAATAGTTTGCTGATATATTTACATCTTTACTTTGCTGTTACAGTCCAAAAATACGAGTAGGGGACGTACGTACGTATGTTGTTTAGGCAGCTCAAACCTTCGGCGATACCTGTTTTCTGTTGGCAATTCGAATATTCATATTGACTGGGGCCAGGGAGTCATTTAAGCTAATCTTACTGGGAAGTACGTCCAATCATCTCGTTTGTTCACATTCTGCTCTATTACTGTTCAAAAAAAAAAAAAAAAAAAAATATGGTTCCTCATTCCCTCCGACCACGCTTAGTAATTTTTAACCTTTTGTCAGTCTGACTTTTTTTTGGAGCCGGTGTTATATATTCTATTCACTACGACGTGAACTTATATACATTTTTCAAAGCTTCAACCTTTAAAATTTGCAACATCGCCTCGCTGTCTTTTTCCGACCATCTCTGCCAATATTGTCAGTATCGTTAAAATATTTTATGGAACAATACACAGACATTTCCTTCACTTTGAGATGTTGGAGCTTCAGGTCTATTGTTTATTGTGAAGCCAAACGAATTCTGGATACATCTTTTAGAATGTTTTTTTTTTTTTTGCTAACAAGTTTTCGTCCATGTTTGGCAGTCTGAATTTGGTAACAGTTCATTTGTGTTATAAGCAATAGCGTATGGTAATTATACTATACCAAAGGAGTACTCTAGTTTTGTAGAACGATGAGTATAAGTTCTACTGGGTTCTATTGGAAAGTTCAAAAGGCCTATACTTATAAGAGAGATATGTATGTACAATACAAGTAAACATTGCATGTATCTAGTAAACTTAAAATTTCATGCTTGGCCGAGTTTCTCCAACAGAAGTACGATTGTGATAATCGTTAAGAGAGTAGTCATCGGAATGGAATTTTATGCTCTCTGCTTTCTATTGTAAAACTGTCCCAATAATTCAAATAACTATCATTCGTCACAATTTTCTATAATATCAAATGTTTAATAGGCTTAAGTTACAAAGACAAAGTATACATATATGACTATATCACTCAAAATAATTAATTTTTTCTGGCGCACGAAATTATTTGTTAGCTAATTTTGTTCAAATATTTTAATAATAAGCGCGGGACAATGATTCCACAACTATTAACATTTATTAGAGGAAAACGGTTACCACATTACGAGAATAAAGGTGACGACAGATTTTATAGATAATTTCCAACATATTTCATCAATGATTTAAATCCAAAGCTTATTTCCGTATAAATAATTAACAGCTAGTTGATATAAAATTTTAAATCAAATAAATATTTGACAAATAAATTGTATTGGGCGAGTGATTAATTTTTTGCAAAGAATTATATGGCTGTTTATAAGGCCCAAAATTAAAAAAAAAAAAAAGTCGAAAAATCAAATAATCTAATTTTTGCTTTTATTTCCTCAAAAATGTTTCATAAAAAAATATTTTTATATTATTTTTAAATATTCTTTAAATTGCTTAAACAATTTATTTTTCATATTTAATATCTTTTTATCTATCTTAAAATTATTTTTATTTAAATTTACGGAAAACGCATATTTTTTATGGGAATTCAATAGTAATTGCCCAAAACATTGGTGGTAAGAGTAGAAGCAAAAAAAAAAAAATTATTTTAAATATTCGGCCATATAATCTATTTTAAATAGTTCCAATGGAATAATCCAAATACCACATTAGGAAAATTTTAATGATTTTTGGTACCAGATGTGTTCCACAAATCGAGCGACCTACACTTTCAAGCCGAATTCGAATGGCAAATATTTTTTATGAGAAACTTTTTCAAGGCAGAAATTCACTCTGAGGTTTGCCATTGCCTGGCGCGGGGCAACCGCTATTAGAAAAAGATTTTTCTTCATTTTGGCATTTCACGGAGCCATTCGGCTGCGGCGGCCGCAGATGCTGTACTAAAACGAGATATTTGAGGTCAATGAACTTTGAAAGTAAAACAAAAAATGCCTCATTGAGACAAAGACATAGATATATTCTTTATGAGTTGACTGTAAATGTCGAGGATATGGCAATCAATTTAAAAAGACGACCCCTATGTACGTTGGGTAAAAAAAACGGAATTGTCTTGTAAAAATATTTCAAACACAGTACGTTAAAGTACTTAAGTACTTATAAATTCCTAGAAGGTATAAACCTTTGAGGGTAATTTTCTGTGGTTATATTAAAAGCTTCTTCTTCTTCTTCTAATTATTTTATTATAGGTGTTCACCTGTATTTCTTCACCCAATTACATAGTTATAAATTATACAAGTTTTACAAAGTATTATTAAAATTCAAAATGGCGAAATATTATTGTCCTTCCGCTGATGTCGAAATCCAGCTTTCGCGCCATCTCTTTGGTGGTCTTCTAGGACTGCGCTTTCCATATGGTATATAGTCCCTCGCTAATCGGATAATTCTGTCATCACTAGCTCTAGAAACGGATCATTCCAAGCTCGTCTTCTTGTTCTTATAAGCTTCACTACGTCATTAACGCCAGTTTCGTCACGAATTACCTCGTTTCTAATGCAGTCAAGAAGTGTTCTTCCTACGATGGATCGTAGCACTTGCATTTCAGCTGTACGCAGTAGCTGTTTTGTTTTTGCGTTTTCAGCTCGCGCTTCGGATCCATAGGTTAGGATTAGTCTTATTAAAGTCTTGTATATACGCGTCTTGCTTTCAGTGGTCATATGAAATCTTGGTCTTTATAATGCTTTCTTTTGAAATAAATCCGATAAAAATTTTCTAAATTTGTAATCAGAATCTTTAAAAAAAATTCGGGTACGCAGTTTTATATCCCATTAAATTTTAATTTAATATAGTGCAAATTTGAATTTTCTCAAAATTAATTAATTTTGATGATTTTTTCTCTGACTTTGTTGCGCATTTTCTCCATATCGAACACTCGTTAAATTTTCGTTAAAAATTGTGTTTAAATTTTGATTAAAACAATCTGATATCAACTACATTATACAAGGTGGCGCAACGGGAGAATTTTAATTATTATAAAAGGCATGGTACCTCAATCATACTTGACACTTGTGAACTAGACATCTACAGTATATCATACAAACAGACAAGCAATGGAGCGTATAAAGGTCAAAATAAAGATTTTCATTTCTAGAAAAAAAAATTTTTATTTAATAAAAATGTTATTCAAAAACAAAATTCAGACCAAGTCCTTAATGGGGTGTGATTCTTTCCAACTACTAGCTCAAATTTATTAGAAGTGCTATAGTGAATTGCTGAGTCATCTGCAAAGGCTGTAAATTTTCCCAAGAACGGCGACGAGAAGATAGAATTTATACATATTAAAAATAGTGTAGGACAAAAAATTGGGCCTAGTGGTACAGCTTTTATCGTTGACTTTTTGATTTACAATCGTTTTTATAAACTTTCTACAAAATTTTAATTTTTGTTTCATATCGTATTTGCTTTAAAATGGACTAAATTTTTATAAAAAATTAACTAAAATTAAGAAACTGAGGAGAAGTAGTCAAAACTGGTGATAATGTTGTGGGACTATAGTTTTTCCGAGTGCTGTATATCGATTTTTCCATCGTGATAAAAACAAATTTGAAATATGTCACATTGTATTTTATAAGAATTTGTTTTTAAGTGCTAGCGCTTATCAGTGCGGCTAACACGCATACAAACATGTACTAACAACAATTAGGTATTTTTCATTAGCACGATTAGTATGATCGTAGTTGTTCGATTTGATTGAGCTTTTGTCAGTTTAATATATATTATATATGATTATTATTTTTAATTACGCAAATACTTGAGTTAACGTCATAATCATTTTAATTACACTCAACTGATTTGCTAAATGTGAAATAAAATAAACAAGTAGCAGATATACATAGATATGGGGCGTTCAATAAATATTTTCAACTTAGAAAAACATTAATATGCTAAGATAGAGAAATAATTTGCTTGAATGTTTGGTTCACGACATTCAAAGTTGTTGATGATATCTTCCACGTGGCTAGGGATGGTATAGAATCTTGCACTAAAACGTTACGCATCACTATTTCAAATTCTGTGCTCGATGTATGCAATATTCAGTCAAATCCTTTTTAAATTTTTGCCTTGTTTGGATTGATAGAACCTGATCAATTGTGACGGCTTGCACGCATTCAAAAAGTTTGAGCAACTCAGCTTTGATTTATTTAACATATTCGTATATGAATAATTTGTGGTCTTCGTTGACCTGATACCTGAACAGTCTACAGACTTTCCCACTACTCCAGTCTTTATCAAGAGCAGCTTGATAGAATAAACCTCACTCGTACAAATTCTTTGTTTACAGACATGTTGGTGGCAAGGCCCTTTGTAGTTAAGAACTAACCCGAAATGTATTTGAAATGAGTAATCAGACAAAAGCCGAGAAGAAGATAGTGAGAAGACAGTCACTAATCCTGGGTTAAGGCTTTTAACGTGATCGCAATTAAATCTTTTTAGAATTACTGTGCAAAAATTATCTTCAAAGCGGAGCCTATTGAGTAGAGACTATTTCCTAAATCAAGCACGAAAAGTACCTCGAGTTTTTGAGTGTCCAAAGTCCAAATTTGAAACCTATCCAACGTAGGTAAGTAACATATTTAAACTGATTGAGTCGCGATTAGCCCGAAATTATCCTTGATATCTATGAGAAAAAGGTCCAATAGAGTCTCAGGAGCCTTAGAGAGGGTAGAATGTAGCACTTCTCTGATATGCTTGGCCTATCTAATCAATTGCATTATGAGGTTAGGGGTAGTCAGAGGCCCGAAAAAATGATGATTTTCAAAAACTTTTTTTTGCTAATCAATTGCCTTATCTTACAAAAATAAAAACATGGCATGTTTCGACTTGAGTTTAACAAAATTTCACCTTGCGGTGATCATCACAAGTCCTTGGAGATTCTACTATCTATAATTTTTCTATAGATTTCTATATAGATTCTATAATCAATCGGACAAGAGAAATTAATTTTATTAATAGATAATCTTGTGCTTTTTTTCTCAAAATTAACAATATTTTTCAGATTTTCTAGAAAAAAACCGACAATTAATTGTTTAGAAAAATTGAATTTTTTGGAAAAAAAAATCCTTGAATCAGACACGAGTTTTTTATGTTTCTCAAAAGCGGTATACATTTTATTGAAATCTACTAAACGGTTTTTAAGTTACATTGATCACCAGTTCAAAAAACATAGTTTTCAGAAAAACGCATTTAAAGTTTTGCTATCTGCTCCGGAGCGCCTGAGAGCCTTTTGTTAATTGTTGAGTAAAATTATAAAATAATAAATAAAATTATTTGCCGGATTCATTTAAAATTTTCACACAATATTTTTGAGATATCATACTTTAAGAAAATGCAAAAAATCCAATTTTTTGAAAATTCTGACTACCCCTAACCCGTCAGCCATATTTGATACTTGTAAACTGCATAAACGCTCCGGCTCTGAAAGTATTCTATGCGGTACCAGCTGGTGGTAGCAGAGGATGAGGAGGGCCTCCTCTGCGTTGCAAAGATCAAGTGGAGAAGGACTTGGTTGCACTTGGTGCGCCCAACTGGTACAGGCATGCTAACCCCTTGATAAACTCAGCCAATCATGAAGAAGAAGAAGAACTACACCGCTACAGTGTACGAGAAACAAACAATGAAACATGTAAAGATTAAAACAAAGATTTTCATTACTCAAAATCATTTTTTTTTATTTACTGAAAAAGTGAATAAAACACAGAGACCAATTCTTCATTAGGTGCGTGATTCATCCCAATAGCCAGCTCAAATTTATTAGAATTGGTATAGGCAATTATTAAATTATCTGCAAAAACTGTAACTTTTCCCACAAAGGGTGTAGAGAAGATGGAATTTATAAATACTAAAAATAGTGTAACTCCAAGGCCTGTTCTTGTGAGACACCTAAATGAATTGGCCTATTATCATTGAGCTTACCAGAGATTTTGACACGTGTACCTAAATTATTACTTCAATTTTTCGATTAAAGAAATGTTTATTGATTTGATTTTTTGATTTTTTAGCTTAAGTTTGCTCGTCACGATACCAGCGGTTCTCGTGTGCCCTCGACATCTAAATTGCTTGACGTTCTATCTGCATATCAAAGCATTGGTAAACGGAAGTGACACAATAAAGTTAAGCAACTGAGACATAACAATAACTAAAACATAACTAATCAGAAGGCAATTAGTTTAAATTTTATTATATTCACACTTCTTGATTTAATATATACAGAGGCGCGCATAATTGAGTGTTTGATGATTTTTTTTTTTTTCAATATTTAGAATATACGCCGATTTAAACTTAATTTTTTTACTTTTTTTTACATTTTTCATTCTTTAATCAGAACTCTATATCTCAAACTTTCAAAATTTATTCAAAACTCAGAGAATCTCAGCAACATTTTATTTAAAGTGTGACCTATTTCAGCTGTATTAAAACAAAAAATAAAACAAAACATTTGTTTTAAATTTTTGCCTAACAAAGTGCAGAGAAGAGTTTTTTGTTTTTAATATTTGCCAAATTTTCGGGTATGCAGTTTATAGCCCATTGAATTTTAGCTTCCATGGAAATTTTAAGCGCGTAAAAAACGCGTGAACAAAAAAAAAATATTTTTTTTAATTTTGTTAGAAATTTTATTTAAAAAAAAATTTTTTCTAAAAATAAATTTTTTTCTAAAAAACAATTAAAAAAAATTTAAAATTAGGGAACGCCATTCTGAAGGGTCAAAAAATAGTCGATTTTTGGGAATTTTTTTTTGTAAGTAGGAATGATTACTCGAGGATCGGACAAAAAGCAATTTATTATATATATAGGGTTTTTCAGTAAGAGCGCTTCAACTTTTTTTTTTGAATAAAACACAAACGGTTTGACTTTTTTAACTAATTTTTTTTTTATTATCGAGTTTGAACATATACATTTAAGTATGAAATTCGATTTCTTTTACATGACCACCGCGTGCACGTTTTACGAAGAGCTCACAAATCGTCGCCGGCTTGTTACTGTAGACCAATGACTTCACATAGCCCCAAAACGGGACGGCTTGTTAAATGGACCGTAAAATGGCCGTAATGCTCTTAAAGTAGCAGCAACAGAACGATTATTTTCATAAAAAATTTGCACGATTTGCAATCGTTGCTCAAGTGTGTAGCGTTCCATGATGAAATGTATACTAATGAAGTTTACAAATGACAAGCGAAAAATAAAAAATATTGCGTCGTTCGCCCTCCCTATCGGAAAAAAGTTGAAGCGCACCTATTAAAAAACCTTATATATTAAACTACGTTGATGTCAATTTTTATTAGAAAATATTGAAAATTGACAAATTTATGTAAAAAAACGTAACGAGTTAAAAAAAAATGACGTCATCTGGTGGCAGCGATACAGCAATGAATAATCATCTGAAATCAAAAAACCAAAAATTTTATTAATTTACACAATAGTAGCTATCGTTGTACACAGCCGTTCTTTTTGTTTTTTGTATATTTTTCGACAAAATGGTGGCGATTTGAATTTCGATGTGTGTTTTTCACCACTGTGTTTTTCTTCAACGGGCCCAAAAAAATAGTTATTCTTGAAATTTTGAAAATCGGCTATGTACAACGATAGCCAATGCGATAACAAAAATTAAAAAAAAAGAAAATTAAAATGGGTTCATTATTCTTCGAGAAATCGTTGCCAGCGTATCAAAAAAAGTAGTTTCGAGAAAAATGAGTTTGAAATAAAGCATCGTATCGTAAGCGCTACGGGGCCGAACCGACGGGCGCTCACTTAAGTGCACATAGAATCGGGAATAAATTTATGCAAAAAAAAATTGTTTTTTTTTTAATTTTCACAGTGGCGTTCCCCCTTAAAAAAAGTTAAAAAAAAAATAATGTTTTTTTAGTTCACGCGATTTTTTACGCACTTCAAATTTGCACTTAAACTAAAATTCAATGGGCTATAAACTGCATACCCGAAAATTTGGCAAATATTTATACAGACACACATATAAATACGTCAACGTGTTCCAAATACATTTTATAATTATTATATTTGATTGCGTTCCTATGCAGTAAAAACGATTTATGTCATAAACAGTATAATTTATCTAAAGTAAATAACACTTTATTGCAGCTGTTCGTACATTCACAAAAACGTCTGTTGGTTTTGTTCTCATACGGACTACATGGATTTTGAAGTAGGTGAAGGTGAGTAAAATAAAGTGCTATCAAAGCTCAATGAGTGTAAAAAAATTACTTCTATGTACATGTGAAGATATTTGATGTAGGAAAAGAGTAAATTTATATTTAATTGCACATCGATAAACACTTAAACAGAGATGTTGACTGAGGTAGGATTGAGGTACGAGTACCCATTAACACTATTAGATAGGGCGTGATATTATTTTAATTACTACATGCAGTTGTTGCGAAAATTTCACAAAGAAATGAAAGTGTTTAGCTGCAGCTAATAAATCATTTTATTAAAAAAAAGACACACTTAATGATTAATGCGAGCTTAAGGTAAGTCGGACAAAAGCGTGATTCCCTTTTCATTTAATCAATGCATCAAACTAAGGCAAGTATGAAATTAGAACAGCAGCGCTAAATTGAACAATTACACTGCGACATTCAAAAATATAATAGGAAAATGAATATTAAGTTTACAATAACAATGTAATTGTAGCTAATTAAATAAATCTGTATTATATTACTGTTGAAAAACTTGCAAACACTTATAAGTATACCTTAACACAATGAGTTACAAAACTTATTGGAATTCAAATTATTTGTACTAGAAATAGAAACTAAATCCGCAATCATATGATTCAAGCCTACTGACACATTTCACCTTATAAAAATCGTGAACTGCTTCATTGAAATATAAAATAAAGATCACACATACAGGGGGGGCCATATAGCGAGTTGTTTCCAAAAATTGAAGAGGATGACATGGACGACATTTGGTTTCAACAGGACGGTGCAACTTGTCACACTGCCAAAGTTACACTCGAACTTTTGGCTACCGTTTTTGAATTCCGATATCAATTGGCCGCCTCGGAGCTGTGATTTAAGCCCATTGGACTACTTTTTGTGGAGAGCTGTTAAGGACAAATGCTATGCGAACCATCCAGAGACGATTGATGCTTTAAAACATGAAATCGAAGTTGCCATTCATGAAATTGGAGCCCAAACAATCGAAAATGTGCTTAAAAATTAGGTTGATCGAATGACCTACTGTAAAGCCAGTCATGGCAGTCATTTGAACGATATTATTTTTCATTCATAAATGACAATGTTCAATCTTCAAAATAAGAAAAAAGTTTGAAAAAATATTGTTTAGTTTTTTTTTAGCCCATTTAAAAAGCAAATTTTACATGACCCACCCCATATGTAGTTATGTTAGCTAATAATTGTTTACAGGAAGCTCAGATTTGCACAACTTTTCTTGTACTATGAAACTAATCTCTCCTGCAATGTTCTTCTTGACAAAAATTGCATATATATATAAAAGCGGCGTATCTAAAGGCCAAGATGTGTAAAAAAATCTTAGAGTTGATGATTAAGCTGTAAAAACTCAAAAATGACTCAACCGATTGGAGTACTGTTTTGGTTGTATAAAACTTTGAAATGTTTAGTGCGATTCTGCATTAATAATATTAATTAGTTATTTTCTATTACTGGTAAAATTTGGGAAACGAAAGGAACTCTCTTTTAAGAAATTACTGTCTGTGTACTTTCTACACCGCATTTTTTTTTTTTTCCATTTTTCTTTATTTATTGAATCTTTCTTTTATAAGAAACTAACAATAAGTTTACAAATCTTATATACTAGAGTAATATGTTTCCTTGCCAGTGCTAAGAAACGAATTACTTGCTCAAATGAACATATATTTACATATATGATTAAATCGGTTGTGAATCTCCAATTCTTCATAGTTGGGAGCTGAAAAGGACGGGTTTCCAGTCTCCGATTCTTCGTAGCTGGGAGCCGGAAAGGCCTAGTTTCCAGTCTCCCTTAGAGCTTCCGTTGTCTCTCATGTCGATTGTGAAAATGATGTTGTTTTTTTGTTTTTGTTTCGAATGTGATAGATGTGGTTGGAGGAAGTTGTGGACGGACCCTCGCGTGAGATGAGATCATTAAGATACTGCAGACTTGAAGATGTCTCTTTTTTTCTTTTTTTCAATCTTGTGTGACCTTCATCTGAAAGTAGTTGGGAGCTGAAAAGGACGGGTTTCCAGTCTCTGATTCTTCGTAGCTGGGAGCCGGAAAGGCCTAGTTTCCAGTCTCCCTTAGAGCTTCCGTTGTCTCTCATGTCGATTGTGAGAATGATGTTGTTTTTTTGTTTTTGTTTCGAATGTGATAGATGTGGTTGGAGGAAGTTGTGGACGGACTCTCGCGTGAGTGGACGGACTCACCGCATGAAAAAATTATAAGTACCATGTTTGGAAAGATGAATAAGAAAATCTAATTTCTTCTGATGAAAAAAACTCAACCTGGACGAAACAGATGGTTCCCAAATATATTATCACGATAAGCGGAAGAAAAAGGAGGAGAGAATGACTCGCAATTTCGAAAGGGGTTCTGTCATGGTTTGTGCTGTCATTAGTGGCAAAGGCGGAACGCGTATATGTTCCATATCCACAAGTATATAGAATTTCTAAGCAAAGTACTCATTACTTTTTTATAATAATTTCGATGAGGATTGAATTTTCCAGCATGAAAATGCAGCTGCTCATACCTCCTAAGCAGCAAAAAACTTTTGGGAACGAAAAAAATACGAATTGGCCTGCCTACAACTCGGACCTTAACCCAATTGAAAATTTATAGGCAATACTTTCTAATTCGGGCGTCTAAACTGGAAGACAGTTTCATAACGCTAAAAGCCTTAGAAGTGCGATTAATGTCGCATGGACAAAAATTTTTCAAAATGTTATAAAAAACTCAATCAAAGCGATGCCTCGACGCCTTTGACAAGTTGTCATCAGAGGAGGATCCCAATCAAATTACTAAGCTCCAAATTATAAACTAATTCTAAGAATTGTATTTCTTCTTCTTAATTGGCGCGATAACCGCTTGTGCGATTTTGGCCGAGTTTAACAAAGCGCGCCAGTCGTTTCTTTCTTGTGTTAACTGGCGCCAATTGGACACACCAAGTGAAGCCAAGTCCTTCTCCACCTGATCTTTCCAACGCAGAGGAGGCCTTCCTCTTCCTCTGCTACCACCAGCTGGTACCGCATCGAATACTTTGAAAGCCGGAGCGTTTGTATCCATTCGGACGACATGACCCAGCCAACGTAGCCACTAGATCTTTATTCGCTGCGCTATGTCTATGTCCTCGTAAAGCTCATCGTTCAATCGCCTGCGATATTCGCCGTTGCCAACATGCAAAGGTCCAAAAATCTTACGCAAAATCTTTCTCTCAAACACTTCAAACGTCGCTTCATCGGATGTTCTCATCGTTCAAGCTTCTGCGCCATACGTTACGACGGGCATGATGAGAGTCTTGTAGAGTGTTAGTTTTGTTCGTCGAGAGAGGACTTTACTGCTCAGTTGTCTACTTAGTCCAAAGTAGGAGAAGAATTGTATTTGCTTATTTTAAATGTAATACCTATACTTTTGCGGTTCTGTAGATTTTACTATTCTTAATAATTAATTTAAGTTAAGTTTTTTAAGTGAAATGTGTACTTATTTTTGGATATTTTTCAAACATTTATCATTAAAAGTTTAAATATTAAAAACATAAATTGTTAGCCCGAGGCTGAGAATAAAAATATGAGAAATTTAATTCGTCTTATAATTTTTTCATGTGGTGTACGTTCACTGTGTCTCAAGCTGCACTAAGAGTGATAACCGGGAACAAACAAAGCGATTCAAAGTTTATGTACTCGTTCGCAATTTATTTAAACTCAATTTGAAAGGTGTGTTAAATTTTGGAATCCCAGAAACTCATAATCAATCAGAGTTATTGCTTATAGCATCAGCAGGAAATTTGTGTAAAACGAGGCTGCCATAGCCGAATGGTTTGATGTGTGAATACCATTTATAAATATACATACATATGTATATGTATATGAAAGTAGGAGTGGTTTTTATACGATCTCAATAATACTTATGTGTGATCTTGTTGCAAATAAATCCGATTCCAATACAACTCGGTAGTAAGATGAGATTGCAAATTGTTTGCATACATACCCACTAACATATACAAGTTTGGCGTGCAACTTTTCTGCTTACAAATTTATAATACAGTTACTTGAATAAAACATTTTAAACAGACCTGAATTAGGGAGTAATTAATGTGAAAAATGTGGCATATTTTATTAAGTCGCAATCTAGATTCATGTATTTACGCATAAGTGGGCATGGCACTACCCATTTTTTAAAATTTCACTTGCATATATATTTTTTGTGAGTGCATTATTTGTACCAAATTTGAGTAATTTTACTTTATTTATAGCAGTTGTATCACTTTCTTTTCGTTTTTGAAAATTACCATTATATGGGAGGTGGTCGTAATTTTTAGCAATTTCACCCATTTTCAACATACGACTATCTTGAATTAATAGTCATGTGTGTACCGAGTTTCATTGAGATATATTAATTTTTATCACACGAGCGGATGGATGGCTAAATCGACTCTCTTCAGCATTATTAGTATGTATTTTGGTACATATTTTTCTATAGCTATCTCGTTTCCTTTAAGCGTAACATACAACCGTTATGTGAAAAAGTTATAATAAACTTTGGCTGCAACTATAATATATGTCCAACGATTAAAAATAAATTAGTTTACTTTTCGTCTTCGTTCCTTCAGCTGTTTTATAAAACTATAAAACTAAATAGTTGAACTTTCCTCCTATGGAAAAAGGTACAGGTATATGCAATGAATATCAAAAAATATATATATTTTGAGCTGTCGAAAAGTAAGCAAAAATATTTGAGTGCTGGATATATTGTCTGTTATTTGATGCCCCTATTAGCATCATAGAGTAGGCAGAAGTAATTAAAACTATTTGTTGGTAATTAAGTCTTATGAAACTTTAAAGTCGTTTAAAAAATTAAACTAACGAGAAAATAAAGAATTGGATATGCAGCATATATAGAGTATTTCTTGAATAATAAAAATAGTTGATTTTTGTTGCACGTAGTTATAGGTTACGAAGTTGTTTCCCAAGAAGCAGGGCAGAAATTTCTGCGACGTCATGTAATGCACGTCTATTCGTATGTGTTTACGGTGGACTATCATTTCCATTGAAAGACAACTCGCTTAGAGTTATTAAGCAGTACATACAATAATACTGAATAAATAACAACGCAATTGCCACCCCATTTTAATTAATAGATTGTAAAACTTTTGCCAAAGCCTCACTTCAAACAACTTGTTTACTTCCTGTGACGACACTGCGTATGAGTAATCAAGCAAATTTCCAAATTTTATAGACTTGGAATTGCACGCGAAGGTCTAATGATATTTGAGCGGAGTATATTTTTCAATGCAATTATTATTTATTACGTTAAACAAGCCTAAATTGTATACTTTTATTGACAAAGATAATCACAGCATGACACACTTACGATGCTATCGCCGAATGCGTACAGTAGACGCGAAAAATGAAAAAACTTATGAATTAAATAATTCTGCTTTAACTGAAATGCAATAATTTTAGTTCCAATCAAACTACCTATATTTATGGTACTATGTCTGAATATACTACATATTTTATAATGCATAACGATCCAAATTCATTAATGGAAAATTATTCTAAAGCTTACCAAGAAATGCAAGTCGAAGTAAACTGCCATTTTCTTGGGCGAAAATATATGTAAAAAAGTAGCAGAATTTTTTTAATGCATTTACTTATAATTTCTAAAATTAAGGTATGCAGTGTATGAAAAAAAGAAAATGCTGCAATAATTATTAAAATGTAGATAGAATCTAAAGTTTGGTATGTAAGCTTTCCTGATTAGGACTAGTAAATGGTATTGATATGAACAACATCCATCCAAAAATACGCTCTGCTCCTTTATAACAGAATATATTTAAATTAAATTCCCAGATGTTGCTTGAAAATACAATATGTAAGTATCTACATTCTTTCATATTTCACAATTTTTATTAAAAATACCGCTTTTAACAATTTATTTTATATATATATATATTATTTTGTTTTTACTCACGAAGAAAAAAAATATAAGTAAAAATGTAAAATAATTTTAATGTTCACTTCCGCATTTGATAAGCGACGCTACTTTCTTTAACATGCAGAAATATTGAAGGATATATCATTTGCATACACATTTTTTATTATTAAGGTGGCTTAAATAATGGGTTAACAAAAATTAACTTTTGGGCAAATAGAAGCAAAAATATTATGGCAAGCCATAGAAAAAAAATTTTGTTGTGTTTAATGTTAAAAAAAATTGTGTTTAATGTTAAATTTTTTGTTTTGTTTGTACCCATAGAAGACGTTGGCCTGAGTAGGTCACCTTCAGAGTAGCCAAGTGCTTTGTAAAAGAACCCAACAGAAAACTAGGGACCTTTCTCTTAAAACTAAGAGGGCGCAACGCCTGTGGTTAGCATACGGTTGCCATGGGAATCATTGACGGCACAATATGCCTCTCCTGCCGTGGAAATGAGGAACCTGCAGAGCTTTTTCTCTGTACCTGGCCGGCGTTTCCTAAAATCAGACTTAGGGTATTGGAGTACGATGTACTGATTATGGATAAAGCTCATACCCTTCCTCTTCCGGACCTCTTAAAATTCATCAATGAATTCAAAATCTTCGCAGAAGAGTGACCTCAAACCAATTTCTCCGTCTTACCATTCATACTGTATCTACCCTGTCTCTCTATTACTTCCACTGTCATCTATCCGGGTGTAAGACAATGGTCTTCCTGATTGAGTGTTTGGGCCAGTCCAACCCTCCACAAATCTAATCTAATCACATATTCTAGCCTCTAACCAAATTTTATTATTAACTAAAATAGATGGTAACAACTTTTCAAAACATTTTATTAAAACTATCATTACCTTTACATTGATGTATGTGCGCATACATATCATTTAGAGTTAAATATAAATGTATAGTTGTGTTAAGTATAAATGAGAATATATAAATTTATTCATAATTGGCGCGAGCTCCTCCTCCTATTTGTGGTGTGCGTGTTGATGTTGTTCCACAAACGGAGGGACCTACAGTTTCAAGCCGACTCCGAATGGCAGATATTTTTATGAGGAGCTTCTTCATGACAGAAATACACTCGGAGGCTTGCCATTGCCTGCCGACGGGCGACCGCTATTAGAAAAATGTTTTTCTTAATTTTGGTGTTTCACCGAGATTCGAACCAACGTTCTCTCTATGAATTCCGAATCTGTTATCCATAGTTTGGTATTCAAATGAAATGTGAGCTACTTTTGCAATTAAAACCATGTGGTAACACCTGAAAAAAATATTTTTACATTCATTTTCCAGCTATAACATATATCAATATATTATTGAAATTTGCGATAAGTTGCTATTTTTGCAATAAAATTCGGGTGGCAACACTACATCAATATTTCCCTTAATATCTATACTACTAATTTTTTTACATGTTTTTATGCAAGCAGGCGAGTGCTACACAGAAACTTAAAACGTTTCAAATTTATTAAAAACTACAGTAGTGGTCAACTAACTTTTTTCATCCACTGTAAGCACAACATCTCGTACATAAGTTTATAAGGCAGTCGTTCTTATATTGTTCTATCTTTCATGCACACATACATACTTCTTTGATATATTTATTTATTTTTCATTCAATTGAAATTAAAGATATTTACCAACCGACTTACTTTTGAAGTATTTTGTCGTAAATTGGCTAATGATAAGACAGAGCCTGAGTAAGTCAAAAACTGAAGTATCGCTCAAAATTTGTGGATATTCCAACTTGTGACATTTTCCAAATATATAGATTCGGGAGTGCTTCTTCTCTATGAATGAATACGTAAACAAAATTATTTTTCAATCAGTGTTATGGTATCTAATTAATGAGCACACGTTCAAAAAATGGATATTCATATGTTTTTAAAGGTTAAAAGTACTCATATAGTGCAATGAGTGTATGCGGTTTTACCCTGTTAAATGATTATTTATATGCATTGATTACGCCTGTCAAATAATTTCAATTTGAAAATTCAAGTTTACTATTATCAATGTGCGGCACTGTATTTGATAAAACTGTAAATTAATGAGGGATAAATACATGCAAAATGAAGTGGGTATTACGTGCGAGCCAAAAAAATATTGCACTTGCGCTCAATCGTTGCCTTTAGAATGACTTCGAGCTGCGTACATACTTATTTGCCATTGAGCGATTCTATATCAAGTCATCCAAGTATTTACTTCGAACATTGTCGCCTATTTTTATACAAATTTTTTTCAACATTTTTGGGAAATAATTGTTTTTATTTATCATTTAAGTAAACATCCTCATTCAATTTTTTTTTTCTCCAGCTCTGGAATTGTCTCGGGCTTATTGGTCCTTGTGAAAGGAATTCAATGGTGCCAAAGCGCAAGATCTCGGTGGCCAATTCATCTCGTTGAAAAAGACACGCAATGCTCAAAATACGCTTTTTGCAGAACGACCATTTTCATAAAATGTTTGGATCACTTTTGTGTGTGGTTAAACTGAGTAGCGCTCCATGACTAAGTTTGGCAAAGGTTAGGTTAGGTTATGTTGGTATGGTTGCCCAAGAAATGAGCACACTTGGACGAGGAAAAACGGCTTCGTTCTTTGTGGCACCATTATGAAAGAGGGGAGATGAAAGAGGAATACCGATGGGTACTAGGGAGAGGGCGGGGAGAGGTGGAGCTGGGATGGTTAAGAGGGTGGGTTTAGAATGTGTGGATTACGAACGATAACTGTGCTGCGTTTGCGTCAACCGCTTTGTGCTGCTGATGAAATTCATCAGTTTTATTAATGTCAACAAGTTTGGCAAAGCCATTAACCTGAAAAAATAAAATAAAATAACTTACATATATCAAATAACTACAATATTATATTCTTCTTCCTCTTGATTGGCGCGATAACCGCTAACCCGATTTCGACCGAGTTTAATACAGCGTTTGTTTCTAACTGGAGCCAGTTGGGCACACCAAATTAATCCAAGTCGTTCTTCACCTTTTCTTTCCAACACAGAGGAAGCCTTACTCTTCTTCTGTTACCACCAGCTGGTACCGAATGGAATACTTTTAGTGTCAGAGCGTTTGTATCCATTCGGAGACCCAGCCAACCACCTTTTTTTCTTGGCTGCGCTATGTATATGTCGTCGTAAAGTTCATACAGCTCATTGTTTCATCGTCTACGATACTCGAGATCCCCAAATTGCATAGGTTAAAAAATTTTCTTATATTCTAATATTCATCCACCAACCAACTGATTGGATCTTATCAGTGTGACTTTATACCATGAAAATCTACAATCGACCAGATACTCACAATACGCCTAGTCTTGGAAAAGCGCCATGAAAAGAAAATCGTCACACGTCATCTTACATACCAAAAGGAGTTGCCTATATGCCGCGATATCTGAATTTTCTACCCCACAAAATTAATACGGCTCTAACAGCTGGGTGACTCGCTGTCGTGTGACTTCTTTAACCTGATGCCGGAAAAGATCGTGCGAACTACAGAACGTAATCGTTCAGGCACAATATTTTATAAGAGCATACAATTGCTGGCGTATGCCGATGATATTGACATCATCCGCCTTAACAAGCGCGCTGTTAGTTCTGCCTTTCCGAACTAGATAAAGAAGGAATGCGAATGGGTCTGGTGGTAAACGAGGATAAAACCAAGTACCTTCTGTCATCAAAGAAACAGTTAGCCAGTTTTGAAATCCAACGTAGTATATCTTTTGCCAACAAGTGCTACTTTGGACTATATAGACATTGTGCAGTAAAGTCCTCTATTCACGACCAAAACTAACACTCTACAAGGCTCTCATCATGCCTGTCCTAACGTATGGCGCAAAAGCAGCATCCCTTGGAGTGTTTGAAAGAAATATGCAGAGGAAAATGTTTGGATATTTGCACCTTGGCGGCAGCAGGGACAGTGAGCTGTATGAGCTTTACGATGGTATAGACATATGTCATCCGAATGTATAGCTGGTGGTAGTAGAGATAGAGGAAGGCTTCTCTTACGTTGGAAAGATCAGGTGGAGAAGGACTTGTCTTCACTTAGTGTGTCAAACTGGCGCCAGTTATCACGAGAAAGAAACAACTTGTCGGACCAATCAGGAAGAAGAAAAATGTACTAACATTTCTTTAGCTTTTGTTTTTACAATTCTGCATACAAGTTATAATTTAATGCTATGAGACAACGCTAAACTGAAGTAACTGGAAAGATCGAAATAGCTGGAAAAATAGTTCGTAGCCAAAACTCACCTAAATAGTTATTACTTAGTTGATATTTTGACTTGTCAGAATAATTTTCATAAACCTATTTAAAACGAATGAGGTTTAGTAAAAGCTTTGATAACACCGGCACACAAAAAAAAAAAAGTGGGGAGTACTTTTGACCAGACCCATATATCCCTATGTATTTTGACGCGCTGAATCCGAATTCGGTGTCCGTTTTGCCCGTACACCCCCAAAATTTTAAGTAAATAGCGAAAAACCGTGAAACCCCTTGAAAAATCGCTGAAAATCGCATTTATAGACGTTTGTCAATTTTAAAAACTTTTCTTATGAGTGTATTATACCTGATTTCAGTGTATTTTGACGCACTGAATCCGAATCCGGGGTTTGTTTTGCCCGTACACCCCCAAAATTTTGATTAAATAGGCTAGTTCATGGATAGTTTTACTACTGAAGAAACCTTGGCATATGAATCTATTCTTTGTCTTGTACTTGCGACCAGGGCACCTCCACGAGGTGACGGTGGGCAACAGAGCAATCTGGCGGAGCCCTGGGTTAACGGCTATCGTGCCGTCATGGCAAGTACAAGCAAGTGCTTTACGATGCAGGGGAGGGATACCCCAGTATCGGCGACTGGTCAGGGTGAGAAAGCGGGCCCGCAGTCGTCGTCATCCAGCGACCGCAGCTCTACATTAGTGGGTAACTTGGCTTCTCTAGAGTATAATGCTACAAGAAATCAGATACATACTTGTAACAAAGATCGAGATTCATTCTGTTACATCTGTGGCGAATTTGAACTTGCAAAATATCGCAAACCTTTAACTGAAAAGTTGAAATCTGTTTACAGCAAATGCTTTGGTATAAATATTACGAAACAAGGCGAAGGGTGTATGCCTAACAAAGTTTGTGGTCGTTGCAACACAATGCTATGGAAGTGGGAAAAATCCAATGAACGGAAGCATTTACTATTTTCGAAACCCATGATGTGGTCTACACCAGCGTCTCGAGAAGATTGCTATTTTTGCATGACGAAGACCAGTGGTTTTACGGCTGCCACCAAAGCTTCAATTTCATTTCCCAACGTTTCTTCAGTAGTAAAACCAGAAAGAATGATACACTCAGACAAACCAGAGGCTTCTGGATCCATATATGTCGACCCATGTAATGAGGATGAAGCAATGGAAGTAGATGAATCCGATGATAAGGAGAGTTCTGAGGATGATGAATTCCTGCCAGCTGGTGAGAGGAAAGCTCCTCAAACTTTTACTCAAAAAGAATTGAATGACCTTGTAAGAGATTGAGGTTTACCTAAAGACGGAGCTGAATATTTAGCGGCAGCACTCAAGAGGAAACACTTGTTGGCAAATGGAACAACTGCTTACTTTTATCGTGATAGAGAGAAGAAGTTTAGGAAATTTTTTACAAACGATACAGAAAATTCACTGGTATATTGTTAAAACCAACTGTATATTAAAACCAAATGTATATGAAGATGAAGAATGGAGACTCTTTATTGATTCGTCAAAACGAAGTCTGAAAGCCGTTCTTCTCCATAATGGTAATACATTTGCACCAATTCCAATAGCCCACTCAACAAAGTTAAAAGAGACTTACGGAAACTTAAAAATAGTATTGGATAAGATAAAGTATTCAGAACACCAATGGCAAGTTTGTGGTGATCTAAAAATTGCTACTCTGCTTCTAGGCCAACAATCTGGTTATACCAAAAATCCCTGCTTTTTGTGTTTATGGGATAGTAGAGACAGGATAAATCACTATGTAAAGAAAGAATGGGAAAAGAGAACTAACTTTATTCCGGGATCGAAGAACATTCTACACAAACCATTGATAGAACCTTCAAAATATCTGCTACCACCACTGCATATTAAACTAGGACTTATGAAACAGTATGTTAAAGCTTTGGATAAAGAGAAAGACTGTTTTCGATACTTGCAAGAAAAGTTTCCCGCAATAAGTGATGCTAAGTTGAAAGAGGGTATTTTTGATGGTCCACAAATTCGCCGACTTTTTGAAGATGCCAATTTTATTACAAGCATGGACAACACTGAAGAAGCAGCTTGGCGAAGTTTGAAAAATGTTTCTCAAAACTTTTTAGGAAATTCGAAAAGTAAGGATTACGAGAATATAGTTGACGGGTTACTAGAAAATTACAAAAACTTGGGTTGTTTAATGAACTTAAAATTGCACTTCTTACACTCTCACCTCGACTACTTTCCTGAAAATCTAGGAGATTACAGTGAAGAACAAGGTGAACGATTCCATCAAGACATAAGTAAAATGGAGAATCGGTATCAGGGAAGATGGGATGTCAACATGATGGCGGATTTTTGTTGGATGTTACAGAGAGACGAAAAAAAGAAGAACAAGAAGAGAAATAGAAATCCATTACATAGATCGTTTGAAGAAAAAAGAGTACGTTACAAAAGAAGAAGATCAGTGTAAGAGCAGCATTTCTCACATATTTTTCCATCTCTATCATAAGCACTCAATGAAAAATAAATGAAAAAAATTTATCATTTTCTTTATGCAATCACAGTCGCATATGTACAGTTTATGCAAAATCTGTAGTTAAAAGCAAAACGAACACCTAACTCGTATTAGGCACATTAAAATGAACTAAAATCAAGTATAATACACTCACAAGAAAACTTTCGAACATTTACCAATGTCTACAAATGCGATTTTCAGCAATTTTTCACGGGTTTTCGCGGTTTTTCGTTATTTAATCAAATCTTTGGGTGTGTACGGGCAAAACAAACACCGGATTCGGATTCAGTGCGTCAAAACACACTGAAATCAGCTATAATACACTCGTAAGAAAACTTTTTAACATTTACCAACGTATAAAAAGGCGATTTTCAGCGATTTCTCACGGTTTTTCACGGTTTTCACGGTTTTTCATGGTTTTAGCCTATTTAATCAAAATTTTGGGGGTGTACGGGCAAAACAAACCCCGGATTCGGATTCAGTGCATCAAAATACACTGAAATCAGGTATAATACACTCATAAGAAAAGTTTTTAAAATTGACAAACGTCTATAAATGCGATTTTCAGCGATTTTTCAAGGGGTTTCACGGTTTTTCGCTATTTACTTAAAATTTTGGGGGTGTACGGGCAAAACGGACACCGAATTCGGATTCAGCGCGTCAAAATACATAGGGATATATGGGTCTGGTCAAAAGTACTCCCCATTTTTTTTTTTTTTTGTGTGCCGGTGTAATTTTTGAGTGCGTAAAAATAACGAATTAATTGCTTTAAGTAGTATAATACAATCGATTTATTCATTTCATATATGTTCAAGCAGTTTTCAGTAGCTTGTTTGAATAATTTTATGCGCCACTGTATTTCTTTGAATTGTTAGGAATCTACGATTACTAAATGTTAGGTAGCCCTTAACTATCACGTTGTTTTTTCAAGAGGTTAAACTAAACCCAATCGATATATATTTCTTGATTGTACCTAGCGATTAAGATACACTCTTCCTTACAGGGGGTCGGTCAAGAAGACAAAGAATAAGAGAGGGTACTTGTAAAAGATGTAGTACTATGTTTTCATAAATGTGTAATGCGCATTTAGTTCGATATCTTAGGTAGCACTGGAGACCCCTCCGGACATTTAACTTATAAACGTATAAATTTAATACAGTTTCCAGCTCAGATTGCACTGAGACGTAAAGAGCCTTTCAAACTGCATATGATCACTAAAAGTATTGCTTCTATTTTGAAAAGAACGGAGAGAGACTGACTAAGGATACAACACCGATATTCACTATACTACCAGAAGGGCGTGGAGTATAAATATGAATCGAAATACGAGACTCCGTGTCATTGAAGATGGATAAAAAATGTACATTGAAACAAGGTCTGGCATTTTCATATACACGTTCTCATGGAGAGAAGCTGAGGGACGTTCCCACGACGTTTAGTTCTACGTTAAATGAGCAACCCGGATTTATATCCGGCCAATAACTCTCCGTCTAGCAGCATTCCTTGTACGTGTATGGGTAATGTTTATGCTACTAGAATGGCAACAGCTACAAAAGCTGGCGGACTTCCATTACTGGGAATGAAGAAGCAGTCGTTTACGAAAAGAAAGAATATATGTAATTCAAGACTATGAGAATTCAGTACAATTATTTTCGGTCTGTATGGCGGATTGTATTTGCAAGTTTTAAAAAAGGTTAGAACAGCCACTAGCAGCAGGTGATCCAATATGAAAATCTACAGTAAACCACATACTCATCAGTTCATGAATTTGCTTTGATCAATAGTCATTATTTTATGAACAAATAATGGGGCACTTACACAGGCGCTCAAAACCGATTATGTGACTCTTCGCGGCAGCACTGGTAGGTCACTGCATATGGAGACCAGGTTGTATGCCACGGATAACGGTTTCTTTAAAGGTCACAGAGATGAGAAGGCCATAATTTTCGGTCAGTTTTTCCCGTGTGAATGCACTGAATTTCGAATCATGTGATTGGAGTTTTGGTATTTTATAATTAATTTTTCGGAGTGCCTGATAGTCTTTGAAAAGAAACTGACAGAATTCGTCAAAAAAATTGAAGGGTTAAGGGATGAGTTGAGGTAAAATGATGAAAATCTTGCTTTCCTAGGCACCACAATGGCAGCTTGTGGGCACCTAGTGAACTCTAGCGTATAGCCCGCCTAAGCTATTAAAATTATCAATGACTATAACTGGTATTGTATGGTATTCCCACTCATTTAAGGGAAATCTAGGATTTCAAAAAATAAAAAAGGCACAACATTTGAGTGATAACCACAAGTACTTAGCAAGTCTTAAAATATACATGTATGCCTGTATGTATAACTTCATATACAAGTGTGTATGGGCACAGATAAACAAACAGTTGATTGTAAAACTTGTATACTCAAGATTTACTAAAGTGTTTGTCGCAGAAAGTGCGCATTTCTAAACTTGATTACGCTTGCAAAGATATGTAAGTATGCATGTATACTATATGTAAAATATGTATTTGTGTTTATGCAATGAGCCTTATCACAAACACTTTCGATTGCCAACTTATTGAGCACGAAAGTCATTTGAAGCACCGATACCCTGAAAATAAGGTACTTTTAGAAGAAGATTATCTTAAAATATGATAAAAACCTAAAATAAATTATTTCAGTTGATTCTGAGTTGGGTGCCCGAAAATGATCATAAGGCATGAATTGAAAGTAAAGGTCAAGCCGCTTAATATATTTCTGTCTTGGAAACACTTATCATAAAACCCATATAATACATATGGACTCCTTAAACGAAGTACAGCCGAAAATAGTATCTAGGAAGGTAGCTTCAGTTTCCTGCATTCATATGCGTTTATGGTCCGTTTTTTAGGTTTTTGTTGTACGAGGTCCGGTTTTCACTATTAGATAGTCAGTGGATTATTTATTGATGCATGAATTGAATTCATGGCTTTTGTATGCATATATCGAGTTTAAAATACCGTTAAAATATTTGGCGAGTAATTATTGGTTCTGCTCGGATTTCTTGTTCCTGCATGGGTATACTCGGATGTGGTGGAAAACAGTAGGTAACCTTAGGCAGGCGAAACCTTTTGCAAATAACATTAATGAGGCTGGCATCATTGAAGTAAGGTTGCTCGCCAGTTACCTAATGGTTCGCAGTTTCGCATGCAGCTGCTAGTTTTGTCTAACAAGTCAGATTGTCGTCTTCGCTGAATGGATATGGCAGCATGTTTTGTGAGGTTTATGTGGATTGGAACACTTCAGCCCTTGCTGAGTTGAATTTTCTTGGAATTTTATCTACCAAGGAGCTTTAAACATTCAATAGAGGGACCAACCAGCGTTAGTGATGTTTCCAGCTTTGAGATATTTCTACTGGGCTATTGATTCGCTAATTTTTTTATTTATCTATCCATCTGTTAGAGTTTTATAGGTTTCTAAATCGTTGAATCGATCTTCGTGCTATTGTATTTCTACCACGTGATTAAAGATATATACATGTAGCCCATAAAGTATGTGTACGCTATACAAATATTTTTAAATTCATTAAGGCAAATATTTTAAAACTCATTAAGGGATTACATACAGTTAGAAGGCCGAAAAAAGCGAATTTTCCAGAATTTTTTCTGAGAAAACTTTTAAATTTATTAATCTAAAAATTTGTACATATATTAACTGTATCTTAAGTCTTAGTATTAGTAAAACTATTTACTTGGAAAGGAGCTACAACTGAACTCCGGGAGCTCCTCTCAAAACAGACGTTTTGCGGTCACCACTATATCTCTGAACTGGATCCCCTGAAAATAAAAAATCAAACCGATTTCTTTAAAGTTATTTTAAATCTAGTAACTACTCGAAGGAATAAGCAAAAAAATGTTTGACAAAATGGCGGTTTCTCAAAAAAATAAATCGATTTTTGACCAAAATTTCGGCCTTAACTTGTTTATAAAAAAATTTTATCGGTGAGAAAAAATCTTCCTTCTTAGTCCTGCGAGAGCGGGGCAGCTAAGGAGCTGGTGCTGAGATGATTCCACCTCATCCTCCACACAACTGATTCGAAGTAATTCTGAGTTCGTGCAAAGCCCATCATTCCAGGAGTAGAACACAAATTGTCAAGGGGATCCCGAGCCTCTCCTTTCGTGGGCACATTACCTCACAGGTCCCTTTTCTGGCCAGCTCGTCGGTTCTGCAGTTTCCAGCAATGTCACTATGACCAGGTACCCAGATTATCCTTATGTCGAAGAATTTTGATGCAATCGAAAGTGAAACCAGCCATTCCCTGACCAGTTTCGAGTGCACCATAATAGAGCGTAAGGCCCTAATTGTCGCTTGGCTACCGCCGTAAATAGTTACCTTCTTAACAGTTATTACGCAAGTAAGTAGCCAGTCAGCTGCTTCTTTGATTTCGGCTTACTCTGCATGGAACAAACTGCAATGATCGTCCAACTTCGAGCCATCCGTGAACAGGTTAATTAGACCATGTCCCCAGGTGTTGCCCCGGTGCACTCCTCCCTTCATGGAAAGTTCCGCTTGGACTAATAGAGAGTACATACTGATCCGTCGACGGGGGGAATGACCATGATGTCCAGCTTTATGTGAAACTTTTCTAGCAGTTTCCACACAGATCCTTTTTCTAAATGTTTGATTTACGTTTGCAACATTTTTTGATGATGTAATTCGAGGGTTAACCTTTGCTACAATATATTGATTATGCTGCGCTCTTTTCGGGCCGATAGTGTGCTTGGACGCCCATACCTGGGCTTATATGTTGAAGTTGTGCTTTGCTTATAGTTGTTTATTATGCATTGAACAGAAAAAAATGTTCTCCCAATAGCTTTGTCAATTTATTTAATTATTTATCGGAGTTTTAAATAAAATGTGCAACTGAGTTCACTAACCGATCAATTATAATAACAAATAATGAAAAGTGCGCAAAAGCAAAAAAAAAAAAAAACATTCTACTAGAGTAACGGTATTATTAAAAGACACAAATTGTTTGCAGGTTTCTGGTTGCTATCATATATTTACATGTTGGTGCAATTACTTACCGTTATTTAAACAATGAAGTAAAGAATCCTGCTATATTCTTTTGATTTTGTAACTTAAGTTGTACGCAGACTTTATGGGCTATGTGTATGTGTAGGTGTAAAAATAAACCCACGAAAGTGTTAGGGAACTTTTATTGAGTCATAATGTGTGGCATGCTAATTATCTACTGATAAACGTTGACTACACTTATAAAATGCTACCAAAGGATGTATGTACGTGTAGTTGAACCACTTGACTTTTAATTTACGATCTTAATGACTCGAACAATATTTCGATTATAGACCATTTAAACTAACTTAACTTTATCCTACCTCCTGCAAACCTATACCAAAATAAATTTGATAGTGTTTTTTTTTTGTGTTTTTGTAAATTACCCTTAAACACAAACTAAATTTTCGACTGCAACTAACAGCTTCTAACCAACTGTTTTATGGTACTGACACATAATGAGCAACATCATTATCGCTTACATTGATTTCTTTCATGAATCTAACCGAAATATAGCTATTAAAAATTTCTTTAATGCAGCACTTAAATGTGTGGAATCCTTGTGCATAGGTGGATGTGTGCAAGCCGCCTAACTGGGTTGAAACGCAAATGTCAAAGGAGTGGGTTAGCCAGTATGCTGGTATGTACACCCGAGTAAAAAAGCAGATACTCTCAGCAACTATTTTAGGGCACGCACTAACGAAGGAGATAAACAAATTGTAAATATAATACGAAAAAATTGACGTATGCACACATAGGCACGTATATACATATAAAAATGTGTGGCTTATTAATAGCCAAATATAGCTTGGGTATTCAAATGCAGAAAAAAAAACAGTTTCGTAAGGAGAAAGCAAAGGGGATAATAATACATATATATTTCATTTATTGGGTAGCCTAAAAAGTTGGGTATGAAATTCAGTAAAGTTAAAACATTTTTAAGTTTTCACATGAACAAATTCGGCTCATTTTTGACCTGTAGTAGTTTAACTTTCCGTTTAGAGGCATCATCCGTAAAAAACCGAAAAACTGGATTTCGTAGAACTCTATTGAATTTGGAACTGTCAGGCACTTAGAATGAAAAGACAGCACTTATATACAGAGGGATCCTCTGAAGTCATCAAAACCCATTGCAGAAAAAATGTAATATCAGTGCAATATGAACCTACCAGGCAAAATAGCTCATGAAGGCAGAGGAAAAGTTTGATTCAAGAGCACAAGCCATGTGGTGGATCAGAGGGTATAGAAAAAGGGTATAACATACTTTGAAGCATTGAACCAAATATAGAATAATGCTGGTTGAAATGTCAGACGTTCTAAAGGACACGAGTTCTCAAACCGGTTGACAAAAAAAAAATACAGTCAAGCACAGTGGTGACAACATATAGATTTGTGGAAGCTTCTCTTGGTATGGAGTAGGACCTATTTTTCTCATTACCAATCAAATTGACACATATAGTTACAAGAACATACTTCAAGAAGTGATGCTGGATTGGTCAAGCCAGTCACCCGACCTAAGCCCAATTCAAACCATTTGGGCAGATTTAAAGAAGCAAATCGAGAAGAAAATATTCAAAAATATGGAGGATTGATGGCAAAAAATGAAAGCACTATATTATTGCATCCCAACAGAAACCTGCCGTAGGATTATCAATTCTATGCCAAAAGGTATATAAAATGTCATTGCCAATCATGGTGGATAAAATGGTTGTTAAATAAAGTTCGGCAATTTAAAGACCGTCTTGAATAAAATCACTACGTTCGTTTTGTATCGTATCTATTTGTAGTTCGTACCTATTTTAATTACCATATGAATATTTCCTTTTTGTTACCATTGGCACTAGTTTAAGTTTAAACATCCTTGAATTACTACTTATATTTGTTTTATAAATCTATGAAATAAAACTGTATTCAATTGAATGTCTGTTATTATTTATTATCCATTTTAATGACGATATATGAAGATATAATTATTGCGTACGTCCTTTTTTGTGTGTTTGGCCGAGCTCTCCTGCTAATTTGTGGTGTGCGTCTTGATTTTTTTCACAATATAATGAGACAACAGTTTCATGCCGCCTCCGCGAAAAAAATTTTCTGTCATTTGGGTTTTCGTTCCCACAGTGGGCCCCACCGAAAATATTGACTACTAGTTGTTCAATAAGTTTTCCAGCTCGATAAGGGAGGGTGCAAAGGAGATTTATGAACGAATGTTGAAAGTGTATAAGGACCTTTCGTAGTTAACTAATACAGTCGAAAGGTGGATTTCTGAATTTAAACGTGGTCGTACAAGCATTGAAGACGATCCATGCCAAGGACGCAACAACACCAGAAATCGTAGAAAAAATACACGATATTGTTTTGGAAATTCATAGAGTGACTAAAAGAGATTTAGTAGAAACCATAGGCAACCCATTGGTCAGTTTAAGCAATATTTTAACTGAATTATTGGGTTTCAGAAAGCTGTGTGAACAATGGATGCCCCATTCGCTAACAATGAAACAAAAACACATTCGAAAGCGACTTTCTCAGCAACATTTAGAACGTTTTCGAAAGGATAAGGTGTATTTTGTGCATTTGTTCATGACAAGGGATGCGTCTTGGGTCTATCACTATGATCCTAAATCAAAACATCGACTACGAAACGAGATCGTGTTCAGAAATCGGCCAAAAAGTGGTTAACATCCGTGCTTTTGGGATGCGAAAGGAATTTTGTTTGTGAATTACTTGCAAACTGGTAAAATAATAAATTTTTAATATTATTATAGCAATTTTTAGACCAACTGAAGGAAAAAATTCGTGATAAAAGATCCAGTTTTCATCAGGACAATGCACCGTGTCACAGCAGTATTTTAACAACAGTTAAAATCCATGAATTAAATTTCGGATTTTGGAGCATCCATCGTTAAGACCTGAAAATAATCACGCGTGTAAAGCATTTTTCATCAAATGATGAGGTTATAACAGCTGTGGAAGCGTATTAGGCAGCATTTCCAGATTCTCACTTCAGAAATGGAATTTATAAACTGGAATCTCGTTAGCACAAGTATATATATGTGCAGGGAAATTATACTGAAAAATAAATTGCATTTCAAAACATAAAATTGTGTTTTTCTTATCGAACCACAAAACTTATTGAACAAGCAATTCGTTTGTTAATCATATAAATCCAAGTTTTAAATCGAAAATTTTAGGTTAGGTTAGGTTATGGTGGTAGTCGGTCTGCACGACCATCTCACTTAGACCTTACAGGACCGTTGTAATACCACTACGCTGCACGGGATCCCCATTTACTTTTCTTCGTGGAACTATTTTAAAACCTAGAATTGATCCCAACCCCACGCCAGACAGCTCTGCAAGAGAATTAAAAAGTATTTACCTAGACAACCTGGTTTTAGCCAGAGCTAGGCAATTGCAAAGGAAGTGCTCAACTGTTTCTTCCTAATCTTTAAAACGTCTACAATATTCATGTAAGAAAACTCCTAGTCTTGAGGAATGCCTGCCATATAGCCAATGAGCGGATAAACAAGCCACGACCTTCGAGATATTGTCTTTTGAGAGACTAAGCAATTCCTTTGTCCTTTTTTTGTTTATTTGCGGTCATAGTAGCCTAGCTGTTACACATGTATCTTTATCTCTCCATGACCTATTGACCTCTTGGATAATGTTGTTTTTTTATTATTAGTTTACTTGTGGCCCTGGGTATTCCAATGGTATTGTTATAGCTGAGCAGTTGAAGAGCAGTACCTTTACTGGCTAGTTCATCAGCCTTATAGTTTCCCTCAATATCTCTGTGCCTCGGAACCCATATAAGGCTGACCTTGAATACGACATTACTATCATTTAGGGCAGCCCGGCATTCCTGTGCAACCTTCGATCTGAGTATAACCGCATTCATTGATTTGATGGTCGCTTGACTATCTGATAATATATTTATTGTCGTTTTTGTTATGGCAAGCGTATTTAGATATGTAGCCACTTCTTTAATAGCTAGAACCTCTGCCTGATAGACGCTGCAGTAGTCAGGTAGTCGAACGGATAGTTGTAGTACTAATTTCTTCGAGAAAACTCCATAACCAACCTTATCGTCTAGCTTGGAACCATCTGTATAAAAATTGAATTCACCTTTAATATTTTAAATATTATTAATCGACCAACTTAAAAACCTTTCCCATGTGTTATTTAAATATTACTCAAAAAATTAAGACATTTGAAGACGCGTATGAAGATTTAGACATCTAACATCATAGAAGATCTTAGGATCGAGGAATTCGAAGCGAGGCTTTTAAATTCTAATTACAAAGTCATATAATATATGTATGTATGCGCATTTAATACAGACTTGGATATCTGTTACAGAGCAGCAATGACCTCAACACACTTTTTTTTTGATATTACAATACTAAAATCTATCTACTTGTTCAAATCCTACACGCAGACACGAACAGATCGTCTTAACGTAAATTGAACATTTTACGATATCACATTCGGGCCTCGTGTTTCATTCAAAAGTTAAGATATGACTGGTAGACCGCAATCTTACGGCCACAATGATTTGACAAGACTGGTTTACTGCTTAACTGCGGAATTATCAGCACCGCAAATGACATATCAGTCTTATCGAATACCTGTGAATGCATACATGTGTGTGTGTAATAATTTTTACGCGTGTATCTCTTTAAGGATATCCCAATACCAGTGCTGTCAATCTAAAAAAATTAAACATTAATTGACGCGCTACTTCAGTTGTTATTAATCTTATCAGTGTTGTACTCTCAAACAAGCACGAAAATACTTACGCACAAGCCTGTTATATGTTTGAGAATGCTGTAGTTATACAGGGTGGTATTCAGGGTCTTATAGCAAGAAATCACTAATACAATAAGTTGTGTTGTTTTTAATTTGTAGCAGTTTGGAAATTAATTTCATGATTTTTTTAACACATTTTGATTTATAGCCAAGCCTCTTTTATTTGTTTTTGCATGTTTTGTCAAAAAGAACCTCTCAGGAGAGATTAGCTTCATAATACAAAAACCCAATGCAAATCGGATCATTTGTGCATATTTATTAGTCTACAAACATACATACAAAATGCACACAAAAACTATATACAAAAAAGAAAAAATTCCACAGATTTTGCAAAAGTAATAATGTAAATTAGCTTACAGTTTTCATTACTTAGAAATCTCGTATATCCTACTCGCATATCCTACAGAGATTTTTCTTGGTGGGCTCAAAATGTCTTCGCACTTACAGCAATCGTCGTCTGCTGCCTTCAGTGTTGTGGCCACTAAAAAAATCCCGCCTCAACTCACATTTTGGATCTACTGTCTGCATTACTTCGGGAGGACACAGAAGGGCGTCCATGAAATGGACCAGTTCTATTCACCCACGTCTGGGTCCACCATATTTGTAGCCACCATGCTATAGGCTCGTGTTCTTATAGCTCTGGCTGTGAGGCTTCGTTTTATTGCACTGTATCGAGATCTATTTTGTTTTCCGTAATACGTCTTCAATCAATATTTTAGCCGCATTACAGTTGTCTCCACGGTCAAGCATTTCGGTCGGATTATATCGCGATGTCGGCTCCTTCTGGGCATCTTTTTCCACGAGCCATCTGTCGCAACTGAAGAACGTGTGGTGTGATCGCTCGGTGCGCCGCACAATATGCACCTTGGGCCGCTTACCTTACCTTACCCATGCGGTATGGGTGTTTCGTGGAACTGAGTCATAAAATAATTCACTTCCCCGAAATTCCTTTCTGCCCATTTGCCTATTGTTGGAATGAGTTTCGACGTCCATCTGCGATTCAGTATCCCATCGGCTTTGCCACCATTGTTCCGCCCTAATGTATGTCTAATTGGAGGATAGTCGCCCCTCGGCAGACAATGGCAAACCTCCGAGTGTATTTCTGCCATGAAAAAGCTCCTCATAAAAATATCTGCGTTTGGAGTCGCCTTGAAACTGTAAGTCCCTCCATTTGTGGAACAACATCAAGACACATACCACAAATAGGAGGAGCTCGGCCAAACACCCAAAAAGGGTTTACGCGCCAATTATATATAAATAGTTTTCGAACAATATACTCAATAAAACCTGAGCCAAGTATTTAAAAACTATATGTATTGTATATGTACACCAAATATACATATATGTATGTATAAATATGATTACTAGCGGCTCCAGATACTTCAGTTTCACTCAAAATAATCGCACTTGCTCCTTCATAACACAATGCAGGGTGTGCCATCAGCTTCGTTCAACCTTCCTCAATGAGTTTTGTATTTTTGAAAAAAGTAAACCTTCCATTTAATTGTGAAATATAATTCTATTTAAATATGTAGCTGCCTCAGTTGGCTCTGTAGTCACATAGCCGTTCAACTCAACTAAAAAACATTATGGTTCTCGGGAGATATACATTTTAGGAATCTGGTTAATTTATGGAATATCCAAATTAAATTTCAAGAGAATTCTAGTGAGCTTAGTACCCAAAACATGGATTATTTGATAAAATTTTTGACATGAATCGCCATTCTGCTGAAAGAAAAGCAAAAAATGGCCAATACTCCAAAATCATTATGAAACTCTTACTGGAAGCTTTACTTTCTCGACCATTGTATGCGGGTTTTCGTGATCAGCGGGTTTTCGTTCACATAGGTGTTGCACTCACATCACTTATAAACTATTTTTCAATAAACACTCACTTTTTCAATAGCACTCACTTTGCAAGAAAGTATTCTTTTAACAATTCAAAATGTTGTTCAATCGAAAGGCTATCCATTTCGTGCTGTGGATATCATATTGGGCTTCTGACATTTTCTCAGTGCGAAATAGTTATCATTTTCGAAATATCGTGTGATTTAAAAAGAAATCAGTCCATGGCCCACCCTTTGAAAATGCAATTTCTATATTTTGCGTATACATATCTACATACATATCACCACCTACACGATGGTGTGTAATTTTCTCTTCAATAAAATACAACCCGCTCTAATGTAGACTTACATATGCTTTCATCACATCTCAAAACCGTTAATATGCTGTTGCCTTTGGGCTGAAAGAATCAAATCATAACGACATCAACATCTGGAAATATTGGGTAGCCTAAAAAGTTCGGTAACGAGTTCGAGCGAAAATCAAATATTGTTTCCTTAATGAAATTCAGTGTACAATGTTTATCAGTGCATTTTTCCTTTAATCTGTGCATTTTGAGCGAAAAATTGGCTTCCCTATCTTTTACTATATTCTACTGACTTTCGTTTTACTAGAGATCGAAACAAGTGATTGTGTGAGAGTGAAATGTTAAGAGTAGAGTAACTGGTGGATGTATCAAAACTACTCAGGAAACTCATGCCACTTGTTTTCAAGCCTCATCAAAGGTTTATATAGTCTGTGAGTCGTGATGTAACACGACATCTTTTCTGTTGATCAAATGTGGCTGAATGGTCTTATCAATCTCACCGGGCTTTAACTCAGTTTCAGCTTTTTTACGAATGGAGAATCTTCAACCCACTTAATCCCCGATAATTTTCGAATATTATAGTCGTATGTGATCTATATTAGTTAGCCTTTTACAGCGGATTTAAGAATGGCTCTCTTTCTCCGTGTTTCAGTGGAGTTTCGCAGCTAGAAATTCGGTTCAAAATATGCGGCATTGTCAATTCAAGTGGTACCACACTCATTCACTTTAATTTTGCATTCGTCCTTTTTGAAAATTTTCAAAATTTTTTGTTAATGATTGCCTGTGTGAGTTTGCTTAAATTTTTTTACATAATTTCTTCGACTTATTCAATGATTAGTTAAAGATCGCAGTTAAAAAAATTCCAAAAAACCATTCCGCTACTCTTTTTCTAAAAACTTGTTTTCAAATTTTTTAGATTACCCAATATTTAATTGAATAAAAACAAACACGTGCGAAATTTATAGCTATATAAAGCAACTAAAATCGAAAAAATATTGGAAGCAAGCAATGCATGAGAAAATCAGCACAAAAAAAAAATCAAAAACAGATATGCATACACACATACATACAGTGTACGGCTTCGACAGCAATTGCGGCAGCCGGATTGGGTGGCCAGAGTGTAAGCAAGTGTACGTATATGTGTGTGTGTGTGTGTGTGTGTGCGTGCGGGTTTTATTTACATTCCATATGGCTGTATGCTTGCATTGACATGCTGATGTTGCTGCGGCTATCTGTTGCTGCCGCTCTTAAATATATACCTTAGTATATGAGTCTGTATGTGTGTGGATGTCAGTCATTTTCGAGTACCGCCCGATATGACTGCGGAACGAAGTAAATCAAATATAAGTATAAATGAAATAGTTATGCTAACGTTTTGCTTAGTTGGCTTGAAATTGTCGCATGGAATAAGTCTATGTATATATGGCTTATCGAGAAACGGATTTAACGGAACGTAATAACGTAAAATTTGTTTAATGCCAAGCATCGTTAATAAAGTGAGTGCTGTTGGTTACAAGCCAAGTAAAAAAAATATTATTATTAGTTATGAATAAATGCCTGATCCAATATTACATATCAAATGTTAAAGTCAAATGTGAGTTGTTACTTAAATTTTTTTTTCACCACAAGTGCAAATTAAAGCAAGAATGAAATAAAGTTATCAATGAATATTTTCATGACCAATCTCATTTTACATTTTACAAACAAGCCCCTATTATTTTATACTAAAAAAAGCAACACTACAGTAAAAGAAATTTATAACAAATAGACATTGATTGTGACAAAAAAAAAATTAAAAATGCTTTGCCGCAAATATTGCTCTAACAAATTCCCCTTAAGTCGTTTTAAGAATTTCTTTTTGAAAAATAATTAAAAACTGTAATAAAAAGATTTTCATTATTATTGACGAATATTAATTCTAATGGAGTAATTTTTGTCAAAAATGTCATTCATCAATATTAATTTAGCAAAGTGAAGAAATCAATAAAAAATAACGCAAAAAATTAACAAACTACTTTTTCTTCAAAAAAAAAAAACAAAAATATATAAGAAACAGGAAATACAAATAAAGAAAAAAAAACACAAATACAAAAAAAATTGTGCTATGAAAAAAATCTAAAAATTATACTGCCGTAATGAACCCATAAAAACCAAACTTTTAGAAAGAAAAAATCAAGAAACTTTACCAGAGTCAGCAGCAAAAAAGAAATCGAACCAAAAGAAAAAAATCTAAAAACTTAAAAATTTTGTTTTGCTCTTAAATATAAATATAAACTTAAAAATAATTAAAATCGTGTCAAGAAAAATATTTAAGAATAAGACTTAAAAAAAACAATGGAAACAAAAAAAAAAAAATAAAAAAAGAAACAATGGAAGACGTGCTCACATTTTTCGCTTAAATATATTGTATGCAAAAGAAAAAAATCAAGCCAAACCTCAGGAAGTTTTTAAATGGGAAAGAAAATGCTAAAAACCAACCTCATCGATAGCGTTAAATAATAATTATTTTTTTTTAACAAGAAAGTCTAATAAATTCTTAAAAAGTAACGGCGATTAGCATTAAGAGAAGAAATCGTATTTAAAAAAGAATTATTTGAAACATGAGTAATACGAAAATTTAAATAAATATAAAAAAAGTATAAAAAAATATATATAGATTAATATATATGTGTATACAAGTGTATATATGTTTATAAATAAATAATAAGTAATTAACTAGTATACAAATAAATCTTTTTTCCCCTGGAATACTCCGACAACGAATTCTTGTTCTTTAGTAGTAAATGGCAGTTTCGAAAAATTGTGATCTTCAAAAATTAAAATTAAATTTTTCAACGAAGGTTTCAAACTTCAAAAAAATGTCGCATATTTAAAAAACTATTAGAGTTATGTTTTAAAAATTATTTTTGGAGGATTGAAAAACTCAAATAAAAAAAAACGATTTTTTAATAAATTTAATTCATTTAATTTATAAGTTTAGATTTATAAATAAATTGGATTTTTAATAAAATTATTATTTTTTGTTTACAAAAACTTCTTCAAAAAGCAATGGCAATGCCCTTCAAATGTGGTATTTTTCTAAACAACAACTTTGTAAAAAGAAACGAATAATTTTTTTTTTTTAATTTTTGTTTTTCATTCACAAAAACTTTTTTAAGAAGCGGCAATGTCCTTCAAATATGTTTTTTAATAAAACAAAACACTTTGTAACGAACAAAAAATAAAAAAATATTTTGTAAAAAAATTGTAATTTAGAAACAACTCTGTTTGCAAAAAAAAAAAATTTAATTTTTTTAACAAAAGAAAACACAAATTATTTAATCATCACAATATAATCAACACGCTTTTGTAAATAATACAATTTTATTTTTAATTATTTTCTAGCCACTTTAAATATTTAAAAAAAAGTTGTTTTCTTCAATAAATCAATCAATTTTCCCAAAAATATTTTTTCAGGATTCTTTTTAGATTTATAAACAGTAAACTTTTGCACTGTTTTCGGTATCTTTCTTTCAAATTGTATTTATAAATAATATTAAAAAAAAATAAGAAATTTAAAAAAAAAGTTCTTAAAAATTCTTAATTTTCAATATTTTTTTATTTTTTTTTAAGAAATTAAAAATGTACACAAAAACAATTTTTTCACGAAATTTAAAACTACCTATGTTAATTATTTCCATTTTTTCGAAATGTTTTACTTAATTTTTAAAATGCCTTTTTTCCACGAAATTAAACATTATTTATAAATACAATATTTTTTAATTATTTTTGAAACTAGTTTATTTAAAAAATTATTTCAAAAAACACATAAGCAACAATGTGCTAATGAAATATAAAAACGATATAAAATATACATAAAACAAAAACTAAATATTAGCTGAAATATTATAAAATGTTCGAGCGCCGTAGCCGAATGGGAAGTGCACGAATGTTCAGCTAGATGTGTTCTTTGGTTTCCACACCACACAAGGCTATACAAGAGGGCCAATGCAGGCCTATAGACCCATTGTGATACCACTAGTTTGGATTCAAGGTAAAATACATCCAAAGAAGTAGGAGTTATGACAGCGATATCGCGTTTTGACAGGAGCGAGACAGTGATAGAGGAAGTGTTCAATGCTTTCCACCTCCTCCTCCTTTCTGCAGGCGTGACAGAAGTCATTTGAGGGAAATACCACTCCCATGTATTCTCATTAGGCAGTGGCCGGTGGTGTTACCAAACCCCGTACTCATGGAATGCTGGTCTACATTGATAAGTGACCTAATTGTGTGCTCATTCATTCAAGGTCAAACAGGCTCCATTGTAGATCTGCTGTTGGCTTGCGCGATGTAAACCGACCAGAGCTTACGTGAGGATAAAAAAAAATCGTTAATAGAAATATAATTAAAGTCCAAACTCTCACATTTTAATATGTGCTAAAAATAATAAAAAAATATAAACTACACATTTTTTACATATAAACCGAAGTACAAAAAATATAAAAAATACATTGCAAAACAAAAAAGTTAACGCTGTTTTTTTGATAAAAATTTAATAATACTTAGTCTCATCAAATCTTTCGGCACACATCATGCGTTTTCGTATTTAATTTAATAATTTTGTGAAATATTTAAACAAATTTTTAACATAAAATATAAAATTCGGTGCAACCCGCTTTCAACTGCTTCGTTGTATTTCCACGCACTTTTGCTCCAATCGACCGACCAAAATGGTCATAGGGAAGAACAAGTGCACTCACTGGCTGTAGACATTTCCGAACTGCATACAAAAGTTAAACAAAAGCACATATGAATGCTTTAATAGAGCTTACGAAATGCTCAGAAACAAGAAAATAAACAAAAAGAACACAATTAGAAGCAAAAGCAAAATAAACACAATCAAGTCAGACAGGTAGACAGGTAGGCAGCTACATCGGTAAACGGCGACGGTATTTGGAGAGCAACAAACAACCGACAACAATGTAATAATCTGAACAACAGAGTGCAACAACTTGTCGCCACCAGTGGCGGCGGCATCGGCGTCGTTGTTGCCAAAACGCGTCCGCATTAGAAAGTTGGCCTTGTTGTTGGCTGGCGCTCGCGCTTTAAAAACCGTTCATTAAGTAGCTGAATGCAACGATAAGCTGAGCTGGTGAACGCGCTCACACGCAAACGAAGCGAAACAATTGAGTGCTTCGATTTAGTAACAAAAAGACAAAAGTAAAAAAGAAAATAATCAATCGGGACTAATTAAACTCCATATAAAAAACTCTTACATACCTGGTGGATAAAAAAAGCAAAAATGCAAACATTTTAATTGGCATATGCTTGCATTGTGTTTAAAATAGTAACAAAAAAAAACAGTTTCAATCATTACTAAAAAATATTTTTGTTTTTGTATATTTTCTTTAGTGCAAATGGTGTTAGACGCATAGTAAACAACGATTCATATTTTACTGCTTTTAAATATTTCGTATTTTCCTATACGAAAAATATTTACAAACGCGGCAGTGTTGAACAAGCAAGCAAAATATTAAAATAATTAAACGACTATTTCCGTGCCAATTTCAAGCAACTGTAACAATTGCACTTAAAGCAAAACCAAATTATCAAAAATGACTGTGAAAAAAATTTGGCCAACGAGCGGTAGCATGAACGTGGATACTCCGGCTGCGCCCAAAGATGACAACGAAGTGGTTTCAAAGGGAGGCTGTAAGTAAAAAAGATCTTTAATTTTATATATACATACATACATGTGTATGTAAATAAGAATAAGTGTCTTAGACTGCTGAAAACTTACAAGAATGATTGAAGCGTAGATTGGTTTGAGTTTCTTGGTTAGTAATGCGTGTCGTTTCAGATGTAGGTATTCACGATATATATTTTTATTTGTTTTACTACAAAATATTCATTATGGGCTTATAAATTTAACTTATTTTACAATTTAATGAAAATATTTATGATACATTTGTGTGAGATTTTGTTACTTCTGCTTTGTTTCCCGTTGTCATTCGTTCGTTGGCGACTTTGAAGTATGCGTCTACTACATACAAGGTGGCCTAAAATTAATTATCCAATTTTGTTGTCGATAACTTTTTTATTAAGCCGTCTAGTTCACATGTGTCAAATACAATTGACGTACGACGCCATTTGCAAAAAATTTAAATCTTCCTATAGGGTGATCAATTTTGTGCCACCTTGTAGATCACAAGTAAAACACTTTTGTAATACATAGTTATAATAGAAAGAGTTCCATTTTTTTATTTTGTATGATTCTTCGGTAAATTTTAATATAATATATTTTAAGTTCATTTATTGGAGACCGGTAGATTAAAATTTCATTGAAAGGCAATGACAATGGAATAGTTAACTACAGATTTAATTAGAAAAATGAGTGTAACTTTGCAATGATGCATTTGTAGATGAGATATGTGAGAGAGATCTGGAGAGAGTATAAAAACAACCAGGTTTAGCGAAAAAAATTAAAAGCTACTTTAAGTCGATATAAAGAATGAAGCAAATATAAGGACAAAAATTGTTCATGAACCAATAAAGCTTTACAAAAATCTGCAATTACGTGAACACAACAGCTGTCTCTGGCAAATTCACTGAGAACCGGGTGTGGACGATATGCACAACCTTCAATGTACGTTCTCTCAACCGTGATTAAAGAGTAGATTGAAGCAAAATTTCGTGTGCGAATCAGGGAGACACTTCAAAGGAACTAAAATTTAAGCTCATTCATTACCTTTTTTCAAATTTGCTTTTTTTTTTGTTTTCCCCGATGCAATCTAAGACGAAAACGCGTAATAATCTTTAAACACTGACCTCAACTCAGTTCTTCTTATTGAATTCTTAAAATAATATTTGTCTATCTATACATTTATTGTGGTTCTTAAAAAAGGAAATGAAATATTTTTTAGTCTCATCAACTCATTCGGTAGTAACATATGTAAATTATGTTCTCGATTGGAGACGGTTAGGGCGTGTCGCACAGTGATCAAAGTTCAGATTGCAATATGAAGGCTAAAAAAATTAAATTAATTTTTATGTAATATCTTCAACTGTAGTAGTAAAAAAATTATATTTAAAATTAATTAAAGGCTAAAAAATTTAAATTTTAATTTATTTTAATCAAAAAAAATTTTAATTTAAATTAATAGTAATTAATTTATTTTAATTGTTATAATTTTAAGTTTATTTCAATTTAATTTTTTTTTTCTATTTTAAATTTATTTTAATTTTTTTACTACCACAGTAGAAAATTTAATAAAAAATTAATTTTTTACCCATAAATTTATTTTAATTCTACTAAGAAATCTAGTTGAGAGCATCAACCTAAAGAATATTCTGCTTTTAAAGCTCATTGAAAGCTTATATGAAAATTTCTGTGTCTCAGTTCAGATCAGATATTTGGCTAATACAAGAACGAAGACCTAAAATGTATTTTCTATCCCGAATTCGCACCCTTAACTATCCAATACTTAATTCATCTTCAAATTCCCCAATGTAAGCTGAAAGGTATTTCTCAACTGACAATAGCAAACCACGAATAATCAATGAGAAAGTAATTTTGTTTTTCTATTCCCTGGTTTTGCGTTCTTTATCTCGGTACGTTTTATAAACCCTTACTTTTACTCTGTACTGTCTCCTAACATGGCCTTGAAAGCAAGGGTTAAATCACTAAGCAAGTCATGTATAAATAACTCAACGGTTAAATCGTAAAAACCTGTTGCTAAATTCACCGGTTTGAGCTCATTAAAATATATAAATTTATTAATAAAGTACACAATTGTATACAAGTATATGCATTATTTGCATATTATTATAAAATAGAGTAAATATTTTCATTGTCATTGATATGAGTTGCCTTTGAAGAACCTTGCAGGGAAATCAACTCGGATCGAACAGGTATTTAGAAGTTAGAATCATGACTTGTAGAGTGAATGCAGGAGTTTTAAATAGGCGAACAGTTCATTCTGTATCAAAAGAGAGGAATCCCACAAACTTGCCAAAATATCGTCCAATAGAGGATTCCTTTGGTAATTTAATTTCGTTGGCATACAAAAACAGCTGTCGTGCTAAAATCCGTGAGGAATTAAAAAAACAAACGGTGTGCATGTGTACGTAAAATAGATAAAAATGGCATCCGACGATCATTCGAAGCGCTGATATACGGCTGCTGAGGTAGTCTTTTCATCTATTATATATTAATTTTTCTTAATGATTTGCCATTAATAATTTTATTGTAAACTACCTCTGAAGAAATACAACAAATCGCGTTTATATCGGCTTAAAAAAAAATTCCGTTAAAGTAAAAGAAGGGAGATTTGTTCTGTTTCCTTTTCATCTCATTCACTGGAGACAGTTATCGGTTCTAACCGCATCTGTATCGAAGTGGTTTCCAATTGTCCCAATTCGTACTAGTTATACGCCACAATTTTTTTCACTACTTCAGAATTACCTTGCAAAGAATGAACACAATGCTTTTTCTGCATAGAATAATCATTGTAACCAACGAAAACAAACAAAATATAAAAACAGAGCTCTGAATTTTCATAATTACCACCAGGATAATTGTTGGTAGATTCGATATTGAAAAACGTCATATTTATGGTCGAATTTAGCTCATGATCGAATAGTGGCTCAAAACATTTTTACGTGCACGCTCCACACCGAATCACTGTCAAATGAAATTATGCCTATATTAAATTTTGTTAGCCTGCGGTTGCAAAAGTTCAACAAACCGGTAATTGTATATATCATCGCTTAAAAATAAACTTATTCTCGAAAGCCATTTCATTATTTTTCCACATTATATTTTCATATTTCTAAATTAAGGCCCATTACATTCTTTGCTTAAGTTGAGAACCTGCTTGACAGCGTAGTGATTGATTTACTTCAAATCAAAATAACGTGACCAGGAAGAATCAGCTAAAAAACCGGAAGATGAGCTTTGGTCACCTAATTCCGTACTATTTTCACATTTAAGCATTTCCCAATTATAAGGTTCTTGTGCTATTTTTGGTGCCACACTGGTTTTGTGAGAACAAAACATAGTTAGCTGATTAATTTGGTATAAAATATGCTCGTCAATATTTTCCAGATATAGAAATCAGAGGGTATATATTTTTCATATTTATTTTATCTGCTTATTAACGCTGGGATTATTTCTTCAAAAATACATAAATTTTACAAGTAATATGAAATAACTGAGAAATTTTTTTAATGCATAGTGACACTAAGCAGCTCAAAGTTTTATAGAAAAAATCAGTACTCCACGCGATTGAGTAATTTTTTGTTTGTTGCAGTTTGTAAATGAATTTTAAGATTTTTTAACACGCCTTGTCTCATAGGCATGGCTCTTTTGTAAGTTAATGCAACTTATCACACAAAGAACCTTTCACTAGTTACTAGCTTCAAGTACAAAAAAACCCTAAGCAAATTGGTTCATTTTGTGATTATAACTATATGTATATAAATATACTATATAATTGGCGCTTACACCCTTTTTGGGTGTTTGGCCGAGCTCCTTCTCCTATTTGTGGTGTGCGTCTTAATGTTGTTCCTCAAATGGAGGCACCTACAGTTTCAAGCCGACTCCGAACGGTACATATTTTTTTATGAGGAGCTTTTTCATGGCAGAAAAACACTCGGAGGTTTACCATTGCCGAGGGGCGACCGCTATTAGAAAAAACTTTTTCTTAATTTTGATTTTTCACCGAGATTCGAACCGTCGTCCTCGCTCTGAATTCCGAATGGTAGTCCCGCACTAACTCATTCGAACACGGCGGCTGATTGGTTATTACGATATATATGGGTGACCTCCGTAGACGAATGGGCTGGTGCGTGAGTACTATTCGGAATTGCAGAGGTCCGGTACCCCCGGACACAAACATTAAATCATAGAAAAAATTTTTTTTAATAGCGCTCGCCACTCAGCAGACACAAAAAGCTGCCATCTGCCGTCCGGAGAAGACGTAAAACTGTAGACCTATCCATTTGTTGAAAACAATAAGACTTACACAACAAACAGAAGGCGGAGCTCGGCCAAATACCCAAAAAAAGAGTAAGCGCCAATTATATCACACTTACGAACGCTGCATATAAAAGAATATATTGATGCATCAGCCAGTGACAGGTTAAAAAATAAAATAGAAATACTGGAATACCAGCATACAAATATAATAGATTTGTTTGTTCATAAAAGTAATTAATTCTGTAAACACTGCAGTTTTTGCTCAATTATTATTGTTTCATTTTTAAATCAATACTTAACACTTTCCAGTAATTACACCTTATATTTTTAGTATTGTTTAAATCCGGAATTCGTGCAAAAATGTGACTAAATGCTAAAGAAATTACGTACGAGCACTTCTGGGTATATAATGCAATAAGCAATTAGAACTTTTTCAAAATTGTTTTGCTTGTTGTCTATATTTTTGTTTATTGCAGCTTCATTTGGCGCTCACCTCCCTTCATTGAGCAAAAGTGAGTTCAAAACAAAGGTATGACGCAGCAACAAATAAATAATAAAAAAGGCTATAAGTAAGTGAAAAATTTCCATGTTTAGAAGAACGAAATTAAACACAGTATTCAAGTGGTGTTTTCAGCTTTAAAAAACTAACAAAATTCTCGAATAGCGAATGCAGTAGTTTGATTGAATAGCCTTTTTTTAACCAAGCGGATAACGTTTAGAAGACTACTTAAATGACCAAAGGTATTTGATTTATAGCAAATGTTTATGAAGCATAGTTAATTCATATTTAATTGGGGAATAATATAATATATAACTGCAGAAGTGCATACCTTTCAAAAATAGGAAAAACATAACACTTATATACTATTAATGCACCTAAATCTATTATTTTTGTATGCGATTGAAAGCTTTATTCAGATTAGATAAAATGAGAGAACTTTGGTTTAACAAGCAATGTTTTGCTGTTGAAGGTATTTCCTCTTTCATGGGAACCCTTCTCTCTATTGGTAAAAACCGGGACAGTCGGTTTTCACAAAAAATCTCTTGAGGCGAATTTTTCACCAGCAAAATCATTCGCTGCAGAATGGAACAGATTATAACCACTTGGGGTTTGATCCGAATCTAAGGGGGACACATAGAAAGTAATCGATTTATTTTATATATAGTATACGAATATTATCAATATGAACCAATATGAGTGATGGGTATTACAACTTTTAAAATTTTGTGATATATATATGTAGGTTCCATTAACTCTTATTTGGAGCATAGGACGTTAGATGATTCGATAATCAAACTAAATATCAATCAATCAGGTTGCTAGCCTGTCTGCCCTAGGAATTCTATAGGTTCTTCCAAGCAAGTGTTTTGCTTGTTTTTCTCCGCGAGTGGTATTAGATACCCCAAATACTCCATATATCTGACGATCAGCACCTGGGGACGCGTCTAATGGAAGACAAGCAATACCGCACGGAGGCTGAGTGACTCAAAATTAAATATAGGGCAGCTATATATTTATATAAATACATATTAACCAGCGTGAGTTTGCAATTTTTTCTTGTTGGGCATAACTTTCAGCATTGCGGTTTGTTCGTTATACACCTGTCGAACAAAAAATTCCCACCTCTTGTGTTTATAAATTGTGACTCTTCATTTCTTAATTTAATTTTAACTAGCTTTCACTCAAAATATGGTTTATTCTTTAATCCAAGTAATACAAATCCAGGTTCCCAACCTTGTATAAAATTAAGAAAAGGTCTTAAAATTTTCATCAAAACTTCAAACTTTTTAGCGAGAATCTTTAGAAAAGATTTGAATATGGAATTTTATATGCCATTCAATTTGAATGAATAAAGTGAAGGTCTGAAGTGCCTCAAAAATTGCGTTGATTTAAAAAATTGTTCTTGGTAATGTGTATTTTTTTCCATATAAAAATTCATCACGATTTTTGAAGCATTTCAAACTTTCACTTTATTAAGAGTATACTAAAATTGGATGAGCTATAAAATAGTATACTTCAAAGTCTTCTAAAGGTGCTGATTAAAAAGTTGAAAATTTTTAAAAAAAAAATTGAAGAGTTTTCTTGTACATAGATTAGAAGAATGCGTGGTTTTGTACTTTTTTGCGAATATAATGTCACTCAAATATACAACAACGCGTACAAAGCGAAATGGGAACAGATTAAGATGAAGCGGTGCTTGAGATATAAAAAATCCTTAATATTTAATCGTCTATAACATAGAGAACAGAAATTGTATATTTCATAACATTTTTATATTTTGTACTTAGGTTAGGTTAGGTTAATCTAATCTACGCCAATCTGCGATGCAGTATAATCTTTCATTAGCTGAAGTAGAGGTCACTACGGCTGTAATGAACCACAGTAATCCCCCCTATAATGCGGTACTTTTATAACGATTTTATGGTCCCTCATATAACGCGGTATTTCCCCCATATCCCCGGTATAATGCAGTTTTGCTGTACGGTGAATTATTTTAAGAGTTCATAATTAAATTTATATTCTGCTTATAGTTTTTGAAAATTAATTTTTCATTTTTATGTCAGCGCTTCTGATATATAAAATCCGTTTTTTACCGCCAAGAAAGCGAATATTCTCAATCAATAAAAAATTTACGATAGCATATCTCCAACTTTTTATTCAGCTGATGATACATTTTTCTATAGCTGAACATTTTTAGATCTCTACGCTTAACAAACTGCTGTTCTTATTAGCCCAATGCCGAAACAAAAATGAATCGTACATCATGCGAACTGCCCCCGTCTTGCTGTTGGCAGGACAACATTCTTCTTCTTCTTATTAATTCAAACTGTTATACACTCTGATATACATTATTCACAAAGCTTTTTTCGTTTACGATGTGCAGGTAGTGTAAATATTGCAGCGGTTGATTTTCTTTTTTTTTTTGGAGTTAGAGAATTCAAATTATAATAGAATTTTTTTTTTTATTATAATCTGGTAGATAATTTCAAGGCATTTATTTTTTGAATGTGACAATCGGCATATGTCTCTCGCGGCTACGGGCTACATGGTCCATTCGATCAATCCAATTTTTGAATACTTTTTCCAATGCATCTACGTATGCCGTCAATAGTGGCTTAAATATTCAAATTCAATAAAGCGAATGCAAAGGGCGCTATATATGACAATTTTCCCATCTTGTTGTTGTCTGTTTTTTAAACAAAAATTCAGTCAGCATGGCTCGATAGCACCCGACATTCACCGTAACGGCAGCTCTTTCCTTATTTCGAAAGAAATAAGGACGCTGATGCCGCCAGTGGTCTAAGAACTTCGCGAACATATTTATTTAGTAAAGTAAATTTTCACAATTTCAAAGCGTTATTCTGCCGTTAAATGATTGGTGATGACTTCCCAAACCTTACTGAACAGAAATGCCAATACAGTTTGCCATTCTCAGCTGCCAAACCATAGTTATCGATTCCGATAGTTCTCATGCAGCAAAAAACAACACCCGCTACTTTAACATATATGGAACTCTAATTGCGCACAATCGCAATTGTTTGTCATTACATCAAATTTCTGATGTTTGAGCTTTAACTATTTGCATATGTGGATCATTAAAATTTCCCTGTCAAACTAAGCGCACAATTATTTTTTTGTTTGCGTTTTCTTTTTAATTCATTTCACCTCACTCAATTTCCTATTATACGAAAGTGAGTTAATAGTCATTAAGCATATGCATAAATGACGCAATAAATGTGTAAATTATTATACCGACCTGTGCATACATATATCTATGTATGCTTCAGTAAATAATGTCTAAGTAAGTATTTGCATTGAAATTGTAAAAATATTCGATTAGCAAAAAAGTAAGCAATAAAAATTGAATGACAAACTTGTACAAGTATAACATGACCTGGAAAAATGGTTTTGTACTTGGCCTGGAAAACTTGGTCATATCAAAGCTTTTTTGCATAATTGCACAAGGCGCCTTCATGGACCAATTTTACATGCATACACACTACGTTTAATTGATATACATATTTCACATTTTTAATAGATACATATAATATTAACTTCCAATACATATTAACAGCAGAATGGATAGATAAAATCTTTCTTCGGAATTTCTTGCTAATGCAAATAAATGCAAAATTCTTATTATGATATATGGCATGTACACACATATTTAAATTTCCAAATATGGGAAGCATTTAATATAGCTAACAACTGATGCTGATAGCATTAATGACGACAATGGCACTCGCTGGCATTGCTTTTTGCTTTTTTCGCTTTACTTCTGTTTTTGGCCTTTACCTTACCGCAGGTGATTCCCATAATTTTGCCCATGGCTAGCAAATCTATGCATGCAAATTCTTTATGAAATATGGCATACAGTCTGTCAATGTCTGGGATTTTTTTGTTTGTTAACTATGCGCGCAAAATGGGATAAGCTAACCGGTTTAAATTATTTGAAATAATAAGCAGATAAAAGCTGCTCCCGTTTTTTTAACTCAAAAGAAAGCAAACTAAGTAAATCAGTTGATCGGAAATATTTCGTCACAAACTAGACTGAGACAGGTTTTTACGATACAATTTAATGCACGACTGGTAATGATATTTAATATTTCACGATTGTAATTAATATTTATGAGCAAACAGTGACAGGAAGAAGTCAGTTTATAGCTTAAGTATTGTGCGCTAGCTAAATTGTTGTGTTGCACAGTTATTTAATTTTTGGGGTAACATATAATACAAGGACATGCACACAAAGAAAATATGAAAGAAAAGAATAAAGAATGTGAAATAAAAATAATCTTTTTAAATTTCGATTATAAATTTCATGACTAAATATTGGCGTCTTTGCATAATGCGCAAAATGAAGCACCCTATCGACAGAAATATAATTTGGCAAAAGACATCGTACATCAATTTTGAACCAGACAGCTGTAGTTTACGAACAACAGGCAAGCAATGGAGCCTGTAAAGGTGAAAATAAGGATTTCCATCACTCAAAACCAATTCTGTTTTATTTAGTAAAAAAATTATTCAAAAACAAAATTGATGATTCATTTTGCACCACCTTCAATTCAAAAGTTTAGACTTTTCTTTGTAATATAGAGATGTTTATATATAGGTACTTAGCACCGCTTTTTCGCAGTTCTCATTATTATTGTCGGTAGCTCTAAACTTGTTTACCTTATGATAGCTTCAAGTGCAACTTCCTTTGTGCCAAGTCATGATTAGATAACATCTGAGTAGTTCGGTGATTTTGCAAAATTTGTGATAATAAAACTGAACTAATGCAAACAAAAAGACTTATTTGCTACTTGAAATTTTTGCCAGCTCCGATGAAATTTCCATGTGTTAATGCGTTTTTACGATGACTGCCGTAGCGGAATGGGTTGGTGCGTGACCACCATTCGGAATTCACAGAGAGAACGTAGGTTCGAACACCAAAATTTAAAAAACGGTCGCCCCTCGGCAGGCAATGGCAAACTCATAAAAATATCTACCGTTCGGAGTTGGCTTGAAACTGTAGGTCCCTCTATTTGTGAAACAACATCAAGACGCACACCACAAATAGGAGGAGGAGCTCGGCCAAACACCCAAAATGGGTATACGCCTTTTTTTCCATGCTCGATTTTTTTTAATATAGAAGAGCTTAGCTTAAAGCAAAGCCAATATGCCATCTGGACTTTTTGAACAAAAAAAAAGTTTTTATAGCCAACTTCAGATTAATTTCCGAAAGGTTAACAAAAAGTGGTGCGAAAACAATATTCTAAGAGCTTACAAAATAGAGGCTGATTGAAAAGTATTGAAAGCGACCTCCATTAACCAATAAAGGAATCAAAGTTTATACGCCATTTTATTTTATTTATTTATTAAAGGAAAAATAAAATTATTATTTTACAATGAAAAATAGAGAACTAGCCTTGGCGGCTTTTAATAGCTCAGCTTTCGTTTGCAAGCTGATCCCGTTTTCGTTTAAAATTCACTTAATGTAGCTGCGTAATAGTCTTAAGTAAAGCTTCCAGAGATTATATAACATACGAGACGATCATTGTATTAAAATCGCGCAAGATTATATCTAATAAAAAAATTAATTTCTTTGAAAAATTTTAATGTTTTTATATACGCTTTCCCGCGCGATTTCCATAATATTTGCAGGAAAATAACTAAGCGTGAGCTTTCTTTTATATGGAAGAAAACAGCCAACACCGTCAGCCAAAAACAAAAAAATTCTCAAAAATTAATGCGATTATTGAGCAACTTCGAACTTGCACTTTATTATACTAAAATCCAATGGGTTATCATTTTGCACGCCCTTCTAAAAATGCTTATTAAAAATAAAAAGTAGGAAGTTTCAGTGAAAATTTGTTCAATTTTTTTTTACTTGCATAAAGTTTGAAACTTTATGTGGCTTTTGTAGTAAAATGAGCTATATTTTCATGAAAACATTATTGAAATTAAATAAAAAGCAAATAAACTGTTCTTCAGTGCCAATAAGTCTCTGTGCTGTAGCTATGAAATGCACTTCAAAACTTCAGTTCTAAATCAGCCACCATTAGTCTACATACATACATACCTAAGCTTCCCTCAGCTATGCAATGAAGTTTTTTGTAGTACGAGTAGCATTAAAAATTCCCCATATGCGTATTAATTCAAGTGCAACTGCCGGGTCTGCAACTAACAAATGACTTACTGGTAGTTTTCATGTGTTTTCTAATTTTAACTTTTTCTTTTATAAAAAAAATATATAAAAATGGAGTATAGCCATTACGAGCCATCAATAAAAATAAAGAGCATAAGCAAGAGTTATCTCTCAAAAGCAAGATTATCAAAAAAAGATCAAGAAGCAAAAACAGAGAGAATAAGACTAATCAGCTGATAGTGCTTATAATTTGAAAGTGCACTCATGGAAGGCAAATGCAAACTAGATAATCACCCCAAGAGTAGAAATAGGCTATTTTTTGGTTATAAATCGCAAATTGCTAAGTCCCACAAAAAAATGTCAAAAGACACTCAAAAAAATCTGCTCACAAAAGGTATGCTTTTAGGCCGTATGTTTTCATGGTGGACGTCGAAAATATTTATTTCCAGCACAAAAGAATGATCTCTCGCATCGAAATGTCATTTTACTCTTTCAATTTTTGGCTAATGGCCAAGGTACATTGACGGTTGACGTTATGAACTATAGTAATACAAAACAAATAAACCAAATAAACAAATCGAATTATAAATTACTTGTTTGTAACTATTCAGTGCATTGTAATTTGAAGATTTAAATTAACCAAACTAATGAAAACGAGGAGTGCAGAAGTGAAGGGCTAGTACTAAGGGAGTTGGCTGGGATGTGGCGACGCCAGCCGAAATCCTTACTGGGAGGGTACAATCAAAAGAAGTTTAAAACACTCATAACCCTCCCCAAGGATAAGCTGAGAATGCTCACAGGCATTCTCACAGGCCACTGCAGACTGCACAGTCATCTGCATATGATCTGGATTTGATCTAAGGACTCTTGTCGTTTCAACGCCCAATCACAGGAGGCTCCAATGCACCTTCTCCTGGAATGCAGCGCTATAGCGCCGGCAAGGTTGAGACATCTTGGTCAATTGCAGCCTGAGAAAGGGAACATACGCTCAATTCAACACTATTTTATCCTGAGTTTAATAAGCAAACTGGGTCTGGATGAGGTACTGTGATGAGTAAAGGCCAAAAACGTCCATAAGGTCGAATCCTCTAATAAATAGAATCTAATGTAATCTAGTGAAAACGCGGCACTTCGGTGTTAAATTTTGAAAGCAGCAATCATAAAAATACATCCAAATGCAGACTTTGAGCTTAAATGCCGATGACGCCGACTCAAGAAAGTGTGTGTGCGTGGGGATAATTTCTTGTGTTTGATAGCTTCTATTGCTTTCGCCTACTATTTCCCTTCAGTAAACAAGTAATTTATCTTCCTTTTGTTTGAATATTCTCGAGGCATGACATCTACCCGAATTCGGAAGACGCGATCTTGTATTCCACCATTCTTGCACTGAACAGGCGGTAGCAGTAGGAAAAAACAAAAATGGCATGTATTTGGTTTCACTTTTGGTCGCTAGAATGTCCAAATCTATAAACAAAAATTGACAGTTTTGAGAGCAAATAAACAAAAAAAAACTTAAGTCAACTGCTCTACTGCTTCTACCTGTTCAATATGCCCTGTTACTGGCAAATCTTTTGAATTTGATTAACTCCTATTAGTGATAATTTGTAATAATTATTACATCCTTGAAGGTATGTCTCATGACTGTTCTTCCATGTGGTTAGCCATTTTAGCGTATCCGATCTTTTCAACACGAGTTCTGAAGCAAATAGTTAGTTCGTGATTGATGAAAAAAGTTAATAAACAAGATGTCACAGGTTTTGAAAAAAAGATATACTAAAAATAGAAAATGTTTATTTTCGTGTAGGCATATTTTTGGGCCAAAACAAAATCAAGAAAATTTTTAAAATATCTAATTTTACACTCGTAGTGTAATGTAAATCAAAAAATTAAATACTTAAAAAAAAATATTTACATAAATATTATTAACCGTCTACAGTTGTGCCCAGCAATTTATATCGAGTTTAGGGAGCAGGCACGCGTTAGAACCAAAAAAATCGAAAAAAATGTCATTTATTTCTATATTTTCAGATAAGATTTACTTACGTATTTAAGCTTTTTGTATCCTCTATTAGCTAATCAAACAGCCAATGTGCAGTTGATATAGCAACAAAATTGTTTTTTTTTTTTTTGGAAGCACTAAATAGCAGACAAACAACGAGTTAGCACTGGTGACAGCAGGTGTTAATTGATGGACTTCTTCGGTAATGATGAACCTAAAATAGATAATACACATAAAAAGTAATTTGGTAGCTTCAGTGCTTATTTGTATACAAACATATGCTATTGGAATTCAAAACGCGTAGATAGTAAATACATACATACATACATACATATAGCAGAAGATAAATGTGAATGAAATGGAATGCTCAAGGCATGCACACCACGCGGCGAAATGACAACATAATTTTCTCTATATAACGAATGCACGAAAGTTTTTTGTTTATTTGATGTGGAGAAAATGAGCAACAACGTTGGGGGAAAAAATTATATAAAATTAAAGGAATTTCCCAGCAACTGAAAACTCGCACTTTCTTACACTCAAATTTAATAAACTATAAGACTGCATAGCAACATTTCCTCCAGAAATTCTAGTTTAAAACAGTGGAATTGGGATGAAAAACTTGTGGAATTTCTACAATTGTTGTACAAAATTTGAAAATTGGGTTATATGCATGGTTTTTGCTAAACAATGAGCTATACTTTTGTACAAAAATAAGGAACATTTAAAAATCGCAAAAAAAAAAAAATAGTAAAAAATTGTCAAACTATTGATGTGCTGTCAAATAGGTGCGGGTCAAATAGGCTTAAAGTTTTCTTCACATATTTGCATCTCTTTAGTGAAATCTTGTGTACGTGAGCGTGACGCTAAATTTTTTCCGTTTTCGTTTTGCTGAAATAGCTAGAAAAAAATATTATAGGCGCTACATACAACTGCAGTCTACGATTGAGAAGAAGTAGATTAAGAAGCTTTCTCATGGCACAATTATCATACATTCGGAGGTTTGTCATTACCTGTCTTGGGGCAATCACTATAAAAAAACAACACTTTTCTTATCATTGAATATCTCGGCCCACTGTGCGCTTTGAGTCTGGATTAATCGAAAGGTGGTCACGCATAAACCTATTCACCTATGGCGCCCACACTTGCTTTAAGTTCAATTTAGCGTAAAATTCATAATAGAATTTTTTTATTAATTTAATTATCGAATTTCGATCGTTGAAAGTTGTAAACTGCAAATAGAAACTCAGAGTTGCAAAAGTGCTAGTATTATTGAACAAAACAAGTGAAAAGTAAATAGATATTACATGCATTTTTAAATAAACATGACACACACACACACACAGTAATTCATATAACTTGCGCAATTAATTGTAAAAGTGCCACTCACGCAAGTCGGGTATTCACCAACGGAAGTGGAGCTGCAACTGTTAATTACGCTAAAATATGTTATCAACAGTGCAGAATGAATGCTGGGCAAATGCTAATGAACTTACATGCAGCTATGTACATATGTATGTATGTGTTTAAATATTGTCATGCTGTAATTTCACACATTTTAAACATACATACACATATACATATGCATTTCTATTCGACTAGACCACTTTTACTGCTTGTCTGTTAATATTTATCGCTCTGTTAAATATGCAATCTACTTTATCATTATTATGTAAACAATAAATGTCAACAATAATATGAAATGCGTGTCAGCAGAAAATGTCGGCTAAGTTTCAACAGGTTGTCAGCGCCAGTTGTAATAAATAGTCATAAATCAGAGGTTGACAAGCGGTTGGTCCTCATCGATTAAATTTTATTGTTACCATTTCAAGATGTTGAATGAAAAGATAAGGCATTTCTATTTTTATCATAAGCTTTGTGTACTGCAAAAAAAAAATGCACCCGTATGTGTGACATTGCCTACATATTTATTTTCTTAGTACACGTGTAAGTACTTCCAAACGATAAGCGTGTAAATTAAAATGCAATACTCTTCTTGAGTATAAGATCGCATTAGTGATTTTGAGTGAGTGTTACAAGCCTGCCCGTGATTTCCTGCAAACTGATAGAAATACCAAGTGAAGTTAACTCTCTCCCCACTTGGACTTTCTGGCACAGAGGATGGTTTCGATTTCCTCTTCCACCATCAGCTGCTATAGCATCGAATACTTTCCGTGTTGATGTGTTTGCATCAATTTGCATGACTTAAGCCAACCAGTTGGGTACTTATTGGCAATAATGGTTCCCTAATAAATTCTAGTTATCAGTGCTGATGCTGCTCCCCAAAGAAACAAAGTCCTCTACTGAATGCTGCTTATTTGATGAGAGCTTATGTATTTTGTCTTAGTTTACCAGCAATTCCATCCGCTTTGCTTCTTCATCCAATTCGAGGAGCAGTTAACGTGAATACGTTTTTTCTGCTTTCTTAATTTACAAATTATTCGATAGCTCTCCTACCTCTCTGCTTGGTATAGATGAGGTTGAATTGAAGTGGCTTTCGATGTGTTGTAATAGCACACGCAGGCCTGCGATTGGACCCATTCCGGATCTACTCGAACTAACGATCACAGCATAGAAATCTGGGTAATTGCTAGATCCTGAACTTAGCAGTATTATTTAGATGGTGGAAAATTCTGAACCCATGATTTTCGTTATCCTCTCCAAAGTGTTTTGCATTTGAGAAAAAACAGGTACTTACGGCTTCTGGCTGTTCTTTCTTTCATCTCATCAGTTACTTATATGTAGGTAAATATATATAAACAATAATGCTGGAAATAAAATTTCGGTTGCGGAGCTATAATAACCGTTTTTTGGACAAAATTTTAACATACGAAATAGGACGATCATTGACTTTACCGACTCTGCAGAAATTATTGGGCACTTAAATCAAAAATTCACTCAGTCTATTTTTTCTATTTCTCATGACTGCAGTTACAGGCGTGAGGGTTGATGCTTAGCAGAGGTTGCGAGCGCACATCTATGCAAGAAATCACTGCAACCCAAACTTACATGAGTAGGAACGACTGATATCAATTTGAACAAACTAAGATAAAAAACATCTTGCACAGCAAGAGAAACATATAAGTTTAGGAACAATTGGGGTGTAAGCAACATGTTGCTAAGAATGTTGCAAATGACATTCATAAGTAGGACGCGAATGTGCTAGGCTTCGCTGCGCATGCGGCATTAAATTTATCGATTTTATTGTGGCCAACATATTATTTTTTAGTTAATTTATATTTACCCGGTTTTCATATAAAATGTAACAACTTCTCGCCTAAACTCGGCGTGAGCTCCGTACAAATAATTGGTAATTTATGCTGAAGGTTAGTGCATGGCGCCGTATATATGTACGTATGTATGTATGTATGCATGCTTGTACATACATACTTTGATATTAATACATATTTTAAGTTGTATTACTAAATTTCTTTCTATTTATTTATTTTATTTTTTATAAAGAAATGCTCGTACTTGTAGACTCTTGGAGAAATAAATGAAATGTAAAGAGATTGAATTAATATATAAATATTTATTAATGACGCCAAAAATGAGAATGCAAGTTTCCGTATTATTATCAGTTCTAATTTCGAGGAAATGAGTCAAATTAGTAACACGAATAACCTTGCACGAAATCGAACAAGTTTAGAATTAGCGCAGAAGTGGCACCCTTGCGGAAATTCAGTGGCACATAAAGCTCTACTACCTCTATGATATCTAGCTGCGCGCGGTTCCTAGTGAACTCATTCTAAAACATGGTGGTTACATGATTTTTGACGCAGACTATAGTGCTGATGACGTAAATCCGAATCTCAAATGTCGCTCTAAACATTCTTCGTTCGGAGGTGGGCACGAAAGGAGAGTAACTTTTTTGTTGCTGTAAAGTTATACATATACCTACCAGGATTTCCGGCCACACTTCCCTGAGGCTGAGTCGATTTGGGGATAAAATACTTAATATAGGGTTTTCCAATAAGAAGTGTTATTTTGATATTCAAAGAAAAATGTTTTTTTTTTCTTATAAATCATCGGATGTTTATTTCATTATAAAGAGGAAGGTATGCCGTTAATAGTGGAAAATAACATCAGGCAAATAATCACCACGACCACGCTTACAGGACAATATCCTTTGCATGAAATTTTCCATAGCCGAATTGCAAAGTGGCTGCCCTATGTCCTCGATAGCCTCACGAATTCCATCTTTGAGGTCTTGAATCGAGCCCAGGCTGTTGGCGTAGACCTTCTGCTTCGCGTGGCCCCAAAGAAAAAAGTCACAAGGTGTTAAATTACAAGATCTCGATGGACAATTGTGATCACCTCTTCGAGAGATAACACAGTCCGGAAACTTTTCCCGTAAAAGATCAATGGTTTCGTTGGTTGAAAACGATTTTGTGGATGTTTTGATGTTTTCTGGTGTTACCACCTCATCAAGCAAACCATCTTTTTATTACTTTTTACTTATTGAAGTCATTGCTTCGCTTGAACGGTATTTTTCCCCATCAAAAAGCACTGTAAAATTAAAACACGAAATTCTGTTTGATCCATTGTTTTGAAGATAACAATAACGTCACTCTTAGCACAATAACTCACGAGCTAATGAATAGGATATCATGCAATTTTAATAGTTGTTTTTTTAAGGTTAATACTAACTGATGCAATAAAATTAGTGCCATTTAAGTGTTACACCCTTGGCTTTTCAGCCCATTGTTAAATGTTAGAGCCTAAGTTAAGAGCCCAAAACGAAGTTATTTAGTTTTACTTTTTATTAGAACTGCTAAAAATTTCCGTCTATCACTGATATTTGGATATTCTTTGACAAAAGTCAATGCAAATTTCATTACTCGTTATTGCACGTATATATAAAGTATATACGCCTGCTTTCAAAATAAGGGTAAGGCGGCGAATTAACAAGTTAAACTAAATCACAAATCACATTTTACAACAAAAATCACATAACTCAAATCTTCAAACTATGCACGAAACTCACAAAAATTTAACAAATTTCAAAAAACTGTCATCAAAATTTATAACTTTTTAATCAAAACCTTTAGAAAGTTTCAAGGTTCGTAGTCCTATAGCTCACTCAATTTCAGTGAGCTTGAAGAAATGTGCGGTAGGAGTCGCTCAAAATTTGCGCTGGCTTTTGAATTTTTTTTTTCATACGTTATTGGAAATTTTCCTCCCTATAAAACCCATTTTAGAAGTATTTTATATGGAGGAAAATGCTCAACAACTCAGCTAAAAAATTCTGTAAAAGGTCAACGAGAATTTTGAGCCACTTAAAACTTAAAATTGCTTTGACTAAAATTGAATGGACTATAATATTGCATACACAGAATTTTTCTAAGAATTAAAAAAGTTTGACCATTTTTCTATATATTTTTACTTTCTTTTTTTTTTGAAATTTCTTAAATTTTTGTGAATTTCGTGCATAATTTGATGCTTTGAGTTATATAGTTTATATTGTATAATGCACTATACTTTTATAAAAAAATTACAAAAAAATTAAACACTAAATAATAAATACTTGGTAATTCGACGCCCTACTACTATTTTGAATACTTGTGTATATGTAATGCTTCATATTAAAAATTGTAATGCCTCATATTAAAAAAGTACAATGTTATGTATATGTGTAAACATGTGTTCTATTATAAGGCTAGTTAAAGTGTTACGCTTCAGTTGAATTTTGAGCAGAAAAACTCGATGATCTAAAACAGCGCGTAATTTAAGCTTCAGTTTTACATGCAAACATTCTGAGCTTACATAAAATAAAATAAAATTACATAAATAAATTTCACATTTTTATAATTATTCATGCATTAATTTGTTCCTACTGTTTTTTCAGCAGAGTACTTTTTCGCTAGCTTACCTTTTTAAATTGCATTCATTTTGTACTGCGCGTGTCCTAGCGTATGCACTGTTAGTAGTAGTAGCACCCTCGCGCATCTACTGGGCGCATATGACTGGCAGTACCAACCTAGACAACGAAAGGGTAGTAGTGCCTTTAACTAATCACTTTGATAGAATGAATGCGCATAAATGCATTTTTCACATAATTATTATAAATTTCTATTTTATTTACTGCGCTGTAAGACCACATGAAGCGTGAAGCGTGAAGCGCGTTTGCTTATAAGCATTTGCTACCCCTTCACCCTGCATGCACAGCCATACACATTCATGTCATTACGCTTAGCTGTGGTGTTGCTTTAATTAGATTTAGTATCGGATATTAAAGTCATTCACAACCGCTTGCTTCGTTTTGTTTTGTTTTTCAATTACTTATATTTCCTTGTCGATACCTTTGTTTAAATGTGTTAACACTTTTTCTCTTATTGTTTTGCACTTTTTCTGACAACTACAATTTATTTGCTTTTTAAACTGTAGTGAGTATGAAAGTCAGCTGTGCCAAGCCATCTGGTCGTTTTGCAAGTTTAATGATCTTTAGCTTTTTTAGAGAGAGTGGTAAGGTGAGAGAGAGTGGTAAGCTGAGAGAGAGTGGTAAAGTGAGAGAGAGAGAGGCAGATAAAGAGAGAGTTTTAGTTAACAGCAGCGTTAAAATATGACTGAAAGCTTTTAACATGTTTACTGTTAGATTGTGAGCTTAATTTTTTAAGAGTGAGTGGAACTTTTAACGTAATATTATTTGAACTGATCAGTTTACCATATTGTGGGATTTTTATATTTTTCTTTTATTTTTATTTGGCAAATGAAATCAAGTGAAGAAAGAAGCTTCCGCGGAAGGGGTTCGAATTCTTTAAGCAATTTTCTTAAACAAAACGAAACTTTAAATAACAACGAATTAATGATTTCTTATTTGATATACTTTCCCATTAGGTAGGTAACTAATTTCAGTTTTCGTTAGGGGACTGCGCGTGCACAAATTATGAATTCATAAAATCAACAATTATACCTGAACGTCAACCAATCTTATGCAGTGTACTCTCTCCTAAAGGACACATCCCATAAGCGGACATGTTTTTTCAGTACCGTAAAAATCCTTAGCGATTTTTTAAAGTTTTCTCGTTTCAGCGGATAACCCTCCGATAACAGGACTCTAATTTGCCTCACCAAATATATTTTAGTTCTCTTATAAGCGGACAGCTTAAAAACCAAACCTTTGAGTTATCAAAATCAATAAATTTGTTAAATGTTGTTTATTTCATTCAAAAAGCGTGGGAGCAAGTGAGCCCATAGACAGTGAAATATTGTTAAGGGGAAGCTGACTTTGAGAAAACAAACTTGTCTAATGTCAATAGGACGGTTATACCGCAGAGGATGAGCTTCCATTATCGGCAGTTGCTCAGTTCGCCAACATCATTAATCTAGCTCAGAAAGAAATTCAAGTTGACGTTGAAACTATATTAATTTAGGTAATTAAGTCTTCATAAATGATGAAAAAAATTCAGTACTGAAGTAGCAACTCTCGCTGATCAACTCTTCTGAAGATGAACTAGAAAATGAAATTGACGGCTTATTTAGCACCGAGAATAGTAAACGCTCTTTCTTTATATCACAGCGACCTCAAAGGCGTTGAATTGCTTACTGATCTTCATATATAGCACCAAAGCTCTGAAATTAAAGAAAAAACTCGGGAAGCTAAAATTTCTCACTTTTTTAAGTGAATTTGAATACATTGCATAACAAAATTTGCTTTTACATTTGTTGTTTGCTTACAAATTCTGTTGATTTTGTCAAATATTTGTGTTCTGTTCTGGTTTTGGAAAAAACTCTGATTAAATATTAAAGATCAGTTACAAATTATTTTAACTTTTTTACCATTTTCTCATAAGCGGACAACTCCCATAAGAGGACAAATTTTTCAGTCCCTTAGGTGTCCGCTTAAGAGAGATTACACTGTATACACACAATTGGCGCTAACACCACTTCTTGGGGGTTTGGCCGGGCTCCTCCTTCTACTTGCGGCGTGCGTTGTTTGAGTATGATATCCGGCATATCCGTCTACCGCGCCTACAAGTTACATGCTCCATTCGATCAGTCCAATTTTTTGACTACTTTTTCGAATAAATTTGCCCATAAGGCGACAATGTCGTCTGGAATGTTGCAATAAATCAATTGTTCAGCACGTCATTCCCACCTATAGGACCATAGTTTTCGATAGAGACTCTTCTCATGTAGTTAAAAAAATCATCCGATATATTATAAAATATGTTACTAGGAAATAAACTGTAAAACACCAATCAATTTAAGAAGTGAGCTTTTCTGCTTGACTTATTGATGGAAAGAAAATTAAAGCTAACGAATTTCCGTTCAACTGTACTAGCGTTTACTACCCTAGGGCATCAGATTTATTATTTTGGTTTTCTCGGAGAGGTGATGATTCGGGGTCGAAATTGGAAAATACTGAAACCACATCACGAAGTCTTAATATCTACCTCACTTAGCTATTTTCTATATACTGAAATGAAAGTCAAGGAGAGCAAAAAGAATTTTGGTGTAAACAACCATTTCAGTGTTTATGTATTTTTACTATGTAAACACATATACTTTATAATATAGTATGCGACTAAAAATATAATCATTTTGCGTGCATTCTGGGTGGCCAATATGGAAGCGTCGAAAACCCAGAACTCAGTATCAGGTGTTATTTAAATCTGACCTGCCTTTTTAGTCATATCAGTAAGAAGTCAAAAACTTGCCTTCATAAAATTTATTTCGTGTGTCTGCCACGTTTTTCAAATTTAAAATAGAGCTAATCAGTGTTTTAAGTTTAAGTAAACAGATAAGTAATCAGTATAAAGTGTGGCATAATTGAGCCATACACACATACGAGTATATGCATACATTGTGTGTTGAAGTGAATACACGAAAACAAAAAATAAGATTTTTTAATCGTAATAATTATTAAATTATTTAAGATTAATTATAATATTTCTAATTCATACAAACAGGGTCGCTAATGATTGACTTTTTCCAAATATAAAATATATGTAATAGAGAGTCTTCATTTTATGAAAAACCAATTATATTTTTCGAATATTTCTTGCTTTTGCCTGATAATTTTGGCCTGTTTCTTGTTTATTTACATAAACACATCTTTGAGATGATTTAATAAAAAATAACCCAAATTTATTAAATTGGATAACCGCTGACCATTGACCAACATTGATGATTGGGCAATTGCCAATAACCTATGGCAGCTGTCAAAAAAAATCACTGCTAAATCTAACATGAAAGGCTCTTCCTATTTTTGGCATAAATATTCGAATAGCCGAATTCTCTTTAAAAGTTGGTGTGCTAGGGGTAAAATACGGTGCACTAGACAGGGCTAGTGTACTGGGGCGGCAGCCCTTGGTCGGGAATAAAAACCCGAGTCATTCCGGTAACGTAGAACCGGCTGCCATGGGAATGAGAATGAGTTGGTGTGCTCATTGATGTTGCCTTGTTCACATGCTGGGAACCACGGTGAAAAGCTCTTTCTTATGATATGCTGAGAAAAATACATTTTATATTTATTTTTCATTTATTACAAAAATGTAAGTCCCACAATGCACCTATGGAATTACTTAATTTTAAATACGAATACAAATGCACGCTTTGCCAAATTTATGCACGTAGACATCGTGTTATACATAGCGTATGAGTAACTTTTCTTTTAAAAAATTGGTATAACATTGAGAGACACGTTTTCAAGACCATGGTTGTACGTGAATTAAATTTTACCAACATTCAAGATATATATATTTCTGAACAAAATAAAAACGCAAACCTGCTGCTTAACTTTGAACTTAAGTGCGGACGGCGTCATTATTCACCCCTTTTTATGCGCCTTTTTTAATCGGCAAGTCTTTTGAAATTTTCTTTTTTCCCCATTTTCATTTTCCTAGTAGAATCAACTTGCTTTACAATCAGTGAAAGTTAGTATCACATAAAATTCGATGTAAAAGGAAGGTGAACACGATTAATTAGTCCAGACTTTCACAAAATATGACTTTTAAAGGAAAACTATGCATACAAAATTATGGGTAATAGAATTCGAAATCTGGTTTATTGGAAGTAAATGCCTCTCATATCTTGCATTATTCGGTCTGAATTTTTTGAAACTCGTATTGAAAGGTTAATACAAACAAAGCGTAATGGTTGGAATAAGAACCTGAATAGCACGCAATGGTTAGGGGCTGGCAAATCAATATCGCCATTTATCACGCCAAACACAAAGGGCAAAGAGTCCTCCCGTTTTCAAGGGCTTTTCGGAGAAGGAGACGGGATTTCGATACCAGGCATTCTCAAGGTTGCCCTCTTGGAATTGCGTATGTGTGTGCATGAAAATGTTTTAGTTCCGAAGAAATGTTCATGAATGATGTTGGTGTGGTTCGCATAACTCCTGTTAAACAGACGCATGCCAGCCGTTGTCTCTGTAGCTTATTGTGATATTTAATATTCTCTTGCTGTTAGATTCTAATGTGCAGATGTCTGACCTGTAGGTTATCATTGGTTGCATGTTTTTGCTATTGTCAGGTCTGTTTTTATTTCCGAATGGTTTATTATTATTACTTTTTTTTTTTTTTTTTATTCATTAGAAGAGTAAACATTTTTATAGCTAGCTTTCTCCTGCCAAGTGTTTCATATTCATGCCAAGTGTTTTGCTGGTATTTATGTAAACCAATTTTTCATTTCGTACCTCCATGATTTCTTCTCACAGGCACCCCATGGAAAAATATAGTTCCGCAAATAAATAAAAATACTGTTTATACTACTGCAAATATGGTTCATATTACAACGGATATGGTTTTTTCAAGCTAATTTATACTACCACAGAAAACCATAAAACGCAAAGTTTAAAACTTTGTACAATATTTTCAAAATGTTTCAAATTTTCATCAAAACTTTTAACTATTTAACAGGAATTTCCAGATTTTTCTGGGTATGCAGTTTTATAGTCCATTGCACTTTAGTATAAAAAAGTACAAGTTTTAAGCAACTACAAAATGCAGTTGATTTTTGAACTTTCTTTCGTTGAGGTGTCACGCTTTGTATGAAAGTAAAGGCGTCGCAAGCATACCAAATTTCATTTTTGTATTGTAACTACTGAGATCTTCAATTGTTGTTAATGATCTTTGAAGAGTTAATTGTGTAGCTGAATATCTTTCATATTCAGGTGATTCTTTTTGTGCTTATTCCGTGTTTCCCGTTTGTTTGTTGATGTTGATGACAATTATTATTACTGTTACTATTTTAAATATGTACAAGTACTTTCCAAACAAGGTGATTCATATATTAATATATAAATTCGTATAAGTAAGTCTACTAGCACTTTCGTATAAAAATTTCTATAAAGCGTAATAACCTTAACTAATTAATCGATCTTCTCAAGTTAAGTCATCAACCTTTTTGAACTAACTACCAACAAAAAAGCAACAAATTTCAATTGAAATGTATTGCGAGCTTAGTAACAATCGTTAACATCCACACACACATACGCCTATGATTGTAAGTGAATCTGTAAAAACACCAATACTCAAATATTAAAATATGCAGTGCGCATTAGAACGATGGTGATCCCCGAGGTGATTACTGAGAAAAGGAAGAACAAAACATTAAAATAAAAATAAAGGGAAATATATAATATTAATATGCATGTATATATGGCGACTTCGTGAGCATAAATATGTAAGAATGATCAGCAGAAATTGTAAATAGAATAAGAAATGAAATACTGTCAATCAGATTTGTTGAACCCGGCGCTCTATTTGTAAAACTTATAGGCAGAAATACACATATGCATATATGCACTAGTGCTCACATAAATAATTCACTTTCGTGAAATTTTTTAAGCTAAATTTTTTTCTTTAACTTTTTATAAATATATAATATATTTCATTGCATAAAAACAATGTCATAAAACAAAGTTCCGAACCTTGTACAAAACTCACAAACATTTAACGGATTTTAAAAATGTTCAACTCAAACTTCTGGGTACAAAGTTTTATGACCTATTTAATTTTCGTATAACAAAGTGGAAGTTTGGATTAGATCAAAAATTGCGTTGAGTCTTGAAAATTTTTTTCACCATATTGTGATTCTTTTTTTTCATATAATTCACCTTTTCTGCCCAGACATATATATGAAAGAAAATGCACCCACAATGCGATTTTCAACAATTTCAAGCTCACACTTCATTAAAATATTATATTAAATTTAATTGGCTATAAAACTGCAGATTTTTTTTATATTCTGATAACAATTTTTTGAGATTTCTTAAGTTATGAGGAATTTTATGCAAAGGTTGGAAGTTTAATTTATAAATATTTTTTCCCGAATAAAGTTAAATTATTTTTTGAAAATTAACGAAAACCGTTATCATAAAAATAGTTCGAACATTTCAAGCGGAGAAAGTTACGTAATTATGTAAGCACAAGTGTATATACGTAAATTTTTTTGAATAGACTTACTCGTGTATTCATTTGTATTGGTATACCATAAACATAGTAGATTGCAGACGTTCAACGTTCAAGTCATCTTGCTAATTAATTGCTGTAACGGCGTCATAGAAATTTTACTGAACACTAAGTCTTATCAGCATTTAAAGGTACTGTATGTAACTATGTAAAATATATGAGCTCATGCACGCACACACACACATTCTTGTAAGTGGGAGAAAGGCAAGTTGTTTTTATTGTAGAGTGGATACATTATTTAACTGTATAAGTGACTGAAGAAATAACTGAGTGAATGACTGAATGAGTGACTGATTGAATGCCTGATTCAATGACTGAATGAGTGACTGATTGGATAATTACTTTTTATTTTAAAAAGGGCGTGCACAATTCATTCACCACCTATGTATATATGTATGTTCATTCACACACACATATGCAGCTTGCTGATGGGCTTGTCGCTGACTTTTAAATACTATTTGTTATTTATTACTGTCACTATCACTGCCTTTTATATAGTTATGTTGGCTTGTATGCACATATGTATGTATATGTAAGCCCTGCAGTAAATTGAGCAAGCTTTAGTCTAATGCGTAACCAGCCCATATTGAAGTTGTACTAGTCCACGGCATTACCACGAGGCTCTAGCAATTTGTATATACTGTATCCTCGTATTTGAGTCGATTTTAGCTGCACTTTACGAATTTATTTGATTTCAAGGAAAAAATTCAATTTTGCTTTAGCAGTATGTACTCACCATAATAGCTTCAAGGGTCTTAGCTTCGACTATTTCCATTATGGCTGCCAGCAGGAAACTATCTCACTTCCTACTTGTGGCTTCCATTGTTCACACAGTGAATGCAGAATCAAGGGTCCTTTTATATAACAGTAGCATTACCATTCTTCCATTTGGCATGACCAAGCCGGAATACGTTGGTCGACCATTAGTACAAAAAATGTCTCAATGAATAGCCTTACCGGCAGGACATCGTCCTCACACCAAAAACTTTACTAAAGTCGCTTGCTGTCATTACACCAATAACTGCTGTTTTTCCCCTTCAGTTACAATTTTCGCATTTTAATATAAAGTAAAAATTAATTCACTAGTTGGCGCTAGTCTAGACCCTAGATATTTCGTAAACTTGCGTATATCTTCAGAATTCACATAAATTAGCTAGAACGAAACAATTTTGCAAAACATGTAACCCCTAAGAAATAAGTGCGATTTTAGCTTTCCAGATGAGTCGTAATTTAGTAACGGTAACTACGTAGCAAAACTGTCGTACTTGGGTATCTAAAAATCAATGGCTAGTCGTAGAGAAGCGAATTCATGCCAATTATTTGGAACATTGCCGCACATTTTTTTGAAAATTGATTAGTTTGTGGGGCTTAAGTATCATTAGAAGTAAAGTGAAAAAATTTAAATTATGATTTATTCAAAATTAAACATTTTTGTACAGTTCTTTAGTGAAATAAATAAAAATTAACTTTTTAGAACAAAATGTATTACAAAAATAATTTTATTTTTGGAAAAAAATTTAATTTTTGACAGTGGAAAATTAATGCCAAATACTGATCTAGCGAAGCGTATACATCTATTTAAAAATCGATCCAATCTCTGTTATGTACTTTATTTAGCAGATGCACTGAATTTTTTACTGGATATAACTTTACTGAATATAACTCGAAAAGTTAAAAGAATTTCACTATGACACTTCCTAGGAGTACTGAACAGAGTCTCAGCTATTAATGAAAAATAAGGAAAAATTTTCAACGAAAAATTGGTTTCGTTTTTTTCAAAATAAATATATCTAAAAAGTATATTTTATCCTAAAAAATTTAAGATAATTGCTAAAGAAAATCGAAAATAATTAAAATTACATCAATATTTTATTTTTAAAAATTTTTGTCAGTTATAAATTATTACACTAAGCCTACAAATAAACCAATTTTCAGAAAAATTTACGATAAAGCCCAATATACTCGGATCACTTGACATGAAAGCGCTCAATAAGTAAATCAGCATGTAACTTTCTTTCATTTTTCTTTCTTCCAAAATTAAGATGGTAACAACATTTAGGTCAACTGAGTGCGCTACCAAAAAATGGTTTTCTTCTTTGAAGAACTGGCCGCTGCCGTTACGTGTCTCACAGGCCACTCGATCGATCAAAATAGATTTTTTGCTCACCATGTTCTCTAATCGTGTAATCAATGGTTTTGGTTTTGGTGATTTTAGTTAACTTCAGAGGAGCTGCGGTTTGACATCATTTGTCCCTATTTATACAGTGCCATTATAACTCGATATGAAGGATAGAATGGCGAAACGATTCTTGTACTTGAACATAATCGCTCTGAACAATCGCTCTATTGCTAAAGTATATCGCAAAAGTACTGGCAATTTGCTTAGAGACTTAGTTGAGAGAATGAGCTATTGAAGAAAAAATGTTCTTTGATTAATTGTACTTTCGACTATGTGGAAAATATGTATTCAGCACAAATCGTAGAAGCAGGAAAAGATGAAACACCTTGAACTATTCGAGGTTTTCTGGAAATATATAGATACTCATCTAACTCAAACTAAATCTTACTGAAAAAACTTTTTGATGTAAAAGTTGCGCTTAAAGTCGACAAATGATTGAAAATGTATAATTTTACTTAAAATATCATCGCTTGTTAAGAAATTCATGAATATTTCGGCCCAGTTTAGGAACAGTCTAGTCTGGAACTACTCTTTTTATGAGACTGACCAACCCTAAGCTACTATAGAGTTGTAGAGTGCGCGGTCATCCACAAGAGTCACTTCATCAATTGGCGGTCGCTGATAAGGCAAGTGTCTCAATATTCACACTGATAAGGAGATCGTTAGCGTTCAGTAATCTGTGCGGCACGGTGAAATGGAGCGCGCTTCTACATACATACTTACAAACATACATACTTACAAACATACATACAAGTATATACTACTTAAGTAATAGGTAGTCGCAATAAAAAGCATTTAATATTAAAATTTTTAGGTAAATCCATACATATTCGTACATATAAGACGGCTGTACAAGTGTGCGCTTGTGTCTCTAGGAAATCCATGAGTCCGACGAAAACTAGTTCTTATTTAGGGGCCAAAACGAACCAACACGCGCACATAAGTTATCACACCGTCAAATTATTATAAAAATTGTTTATACTTTTTCCATTTTTTTTTTCTATTCTTGGTTTGTGTGATTATTGAGAGGAGTGCTAGTAGTCTGTCACTCACTCAATCAAAATGTTGACATATACAAGTGTATGTACATAAAATATAATAAAAACAGTAGCATAAGTGATAGTATTTAATACGAGATTGAACTAGGCAATATACTTAGAGTACATATACATATGCATTGATCATAAAGACTGCCGATAGTGCATGAATGTTTGTATGTAATACGCTAGGCTTGGCTTTTGAGTCCGTGCTGCGGCGTCCCACAATATTGCTGCGCTTGTTACCTACTACTTGGTCTATCAATAATTGATCACAGCGATCAGTTTCAGTGCAGGTCTTGTGCGGAGCAGTTGTGTGAATGCATTATATGTAGTAAATCAGACATTGATTAATAACAGCTTCCGACAAGACAGTGCTTTGAGTTTTGAAAATTATAAAATTTAGAAAATCCAAAATTCACAAAAGATGCCGAAAAATCGCCGGTTTGATGGTGCAGGTATGAGTTGCATGAATGGATGGTGAATAGGATAATATAAATAAAGTTAATTAGAAGTGTATTAAGTTCCACATAGCTATTTTAGTGCATGAAGATATTTATTTGGGTTTTTCCCATATTTCAAAAATTTTAAAATAGCGAATAAGTTTTTGAAGTTGTCATATAATTAAAAAAAAAAATTTAGTTTTAAAACAAAATGCATTAAAAGCATTCGAGAAACCAAGAAAACAACTAAAAATAAATTATTTAATTAAAAAAATAACTAAAATGGGGCATGCCAATATTCTGAAATATTTCGATATAAACTTATTTTTGATTGAAACGATTTGCAAAAACAGCAAAACAAAATTAAAAAAAAAATCAACCATGGAAAAATATATCAGTGTTGAAAACGGTCCGTACCGAAACACTCTGGCAACGTCAAGGCGTCGGTCAAAGTTTACATTTTTATGAAGACAAAATTCGCAAGCGAACAACAGTTGGAATAATCAATAATAATAATTAATAATAATAATTTAAAAAAAGTATTCAAAATTCTAAGTATGATAAATCGAAGTAGGCCTCCCACCGAGAGGCCAAAAGCACTACAGTAAATAAACTCGAGTTCACAAATCAACTAATTAATTAAAGACAACGCACCAGTGTAAGTACCGTAAGTATCGCAGACGTAAGTGCTTCAGTTCAAAATAAGCTAAATCAGTAAATTTCACGCTAGTCAAAGGGATTGACCATATTTTGGTGCATACTGGAGGCAATTCTGTGGAAATATCTTGACTTGCACCTGCACATAATCAAAATAACTCAAGGGATCAATGCTATTGACACTTTTAAGCGGCAACACTTCTGCGATTTGCTTCTGTAAAAGCTAGATTGCTAGATCCCTAAGTATGTTATACAAAATTTTATGGATCACAACCCATTTTGTGGACTCACAACAGCTCACTTAAAGGAATTTACCAAAGACTGGGAAGACAGGAATTTTCCGCAACACTGGATGGAGAGTGCAGGACAGAGGCAGGCTAAACAGGTTTTCCTTTCCACCAGAAGAGCACCAAATATCCTTCTAAACATAAATAGAGGGGGCTGCGAACTCTTATACTATTCAGAGCACTGTGGATTTAGTGTAAACAAGGGTTAGCAATTTTTGTGAACTGAATGGAGAAGCGCCAGAGTACATCCTCTGCGAACGAGTAGCTATCGCAAGACAAAGACTCGCATACCCACTTTGGTGGTGGTATGCAAGAAAAAGTTCGAGGTGGTACTCAAATTCATCAGAAGTCTTCAGTCATGGGCTTGCGGTTAAGCAGAATAATTCTAGTAATGAAACTCTTTGCATGTAAAAACGTTAAATGCCTGATTGGATTATTCTTTAGTTTAGTTAGAAAATCCACAGATACATCGTGCTTACCTTAAACTTGCGCTTAAGAAATGGTCACAGTGTTTGAGCACCTCGGATTACACTACCTGCCCAAACACCAAAGTGCATCTTTCTAACGTGTATAGGAAGTTCTGCATCACTCTCTGCTTCGCAAATGCCTTGATTAGGTTTTTTGTAGCATTTATTATCATATAGTCCGTGAATATATACGCCACCTGAATGCTATTGATAATCGACTCATTGCTTTCACCCCAAAATTTGGCTACATGAGTTCAAAGTCTGCAATTACCTCCAGTAAGAAATCCAATTTCTGTTATTTATGCTGTTATTACAAGTCCTTCTGTTAACTTAGCATACTGATATGCTTACATTTTCGAGCTGCTAACTAGCAGATGTGTTGTGAGGCTTATTTAGGAAATGAAATGAAAAGTTAAGCAGACACAGAGTAAATTTTGTAATTACGGTGCTATTTTAAAACAAATATTTTTTTTATTTTTCTTACAACCGTGTGCAACTGCACTACATTGTGAGCTTAAAACAGTTGTTAGCAACTGACATATGCCATTGATGGCAATTGTATCTTAATAAGTTGCTTTTGCGAAGATGTTGTCGTTTTTCGTTAAGTCTTTCGGCAAATGTTTATCACTTGAGTATAGTTAGAAAGCCACATTGAGGCTGTTTTGCTGTTTACAATTGTAAACCTAGCTTTCGTAATGCACGAGTGGGTGCATTATTGTTGCTAAATACGGTAATTGATCATTAGAATCATGCACGATAAATAAAAAATAAATAAAAGCATTCCAAAAGTAAATTTGAGCTGCTAAACATTCACATATAGGGTTTTCCAAACAGAGGTGTTATTTTGATATTCAAAGAAAAATACTATTTTTTAATATAAATGATCGGATGTTTATTTCATTATAAACAGGAAAGTATGCCGTTAATAGTGGAAAATAACATCAGGCAAATGGCCACCACGACCACGCTTACAGGACAATATCCTTTTCATGAAAATTTCCTTAACCGAATTGCAAAGAGGCTGCCCTATGTCCTCGATATCCTCACGATTTCCATCTTTGAGGTCTTGAATCGACCCTGGGCTGTTGGCGTAGACCTTCTCTTTCACGTGGCTCCAAAGAAAAAAGTCACAAGGTGTTAAATCACAAGATCTTGGTGGCCAATTGTGACCACCTCTTCGAGATGTGCATCATGAAATGCAAATAGACCCAGAAAACAGGTTTTTCGCAAGAATTTTGAAAATTCGAATATATGAAATTTATTTACGCGTACGAAAATACAAAAGATACTTAAAAAATAAAAAAAAAAATAAAAAAAAAAATAAAAATATATAACAAAAAAATTTTTGAAATATATAACAAAAAACAAACAAAAATACTTTAATGCTAATAAAAAACACTTTATTCCTGCGTACTGCCCCAACATTACACCATACAGTACTTTTTCTTGAAGATGCATTCGTTGAAACTAAAATTTGTAAACTAGTGTTGACATTTTTCAAAGTTACATATTTAGCTATTTGCGTTCGTCTAAATTTGCAGTACCAATATCAGCGCTTCGTTGACGCTCTTTGGTTATTGCGTAAAAACTATTGAATATAAGCTATACCCAATAATTTACCCACGTGTGCAGCTTTACATGTAATTGAGATAAAGTCTTTGTTATCAGTTTATATAAAATTGAATAAATAAACTACTTTAGCTGAAATTAAAAGTGGTTTCGAATTCCTATGCTGCCGATAAGAGCCTGGATAGTTACGTCTTAATACTTCCCTATTTAATTATTATATTGTAGCATAGTATTAGTGGGACTAATAGCAGTTGGATAAAAGTTTATATTAACGAATTTGTAATGCGCATCTTAATTTTCGTCTACAGTTTTAAGTTGTCCCAGAAGAACGAAAAAAAATAAATAAATTGCCACGCGCTGCCATTGTTGTGACTTCTGGTGTGTATGTATAAGTGTGTGCATATAAGTATATCTAACTCGATTCTGTTAGGTTATTACAAGCAACAATTTGCATGAACAAAATTATTATAATAATTTGAACACTTGTGCAGTCGAGTATAGAAATGCAGTTAAAGTATAAAAGACAAATATATATTTCGAAGAAAAACATTTAACAAATATTTACGTGTAAATTCCTTTTATTCCCTCGAAGCCATTGTGAGTAAACAAGTGCATATATAACATATTTACGTAGTTTGTTGTTGATTATTTTACAAGAAACGTTTAAGTGAGTAGCTTAGTTCCTATGCTGGTACGTATGTAAAGACAATTGTGAGAAATTTTTCTAACAAAACTTGACAGCGTCATAACTACTACATAAGATGTTTTGAAAAACAAATCATTGGTAATAATATTTCTTAACATAATCGCCTACTCTGGTGCTTTGAAATGCGATTCGTACGATGAGTCGATATTTAGAATGCTGAAACAAAAAGTGAGGAAATATTAAAAGTCTGATTACACCGAGGGTTTTTTCGATAGAAAAAAATTATGTCGAAAAGATTAAAAGTCGAAAATTATCGAAATCGAAATTAAGTAAGATAATAGAATTTCAGTTTCAGTGCTATAATAGCTTCAAAATAAAAAAATAGGCATTAACAAATTTATTCAGTACAGATAAAAAAAAATACCAGTCTAACGGTTAGACGCGATAGAAGTGAAACCTTCCGTAAAACAAACTGAGAGAGAATGGAACGAAAGCAGCATGAGGAGCGAGATAATTATAGGTTCATTATAATATTGCTATAAAGTTCATATTTTATTTTCTTCACTTTATATTATTCATCCTCAAAGTTTTCAATTTCAACAAATGATACGAGTGGCTTATGATAGCTAAAATATGATACAAATGCTTTGGTTTCGATGTTGTCAACATATCTTTGAAATACCGCGTCAATTGTTGTTTTTGATCGTGTTGTCGATTCAGTGCGATTGTTACACATTCTTAAATTGAATGTTGTATTGAGAAAGTCAGTTAAAGGAACCGCTGTGTCCAATGCAAAATTTACGTTAAAATCGCCACTTAAAATCATTGGAACTTTATCGTAATCTTTTCTAAGTATCCGCGATACTTCTGGTGTATACTTTATTAAATTTTCGTGAATGAATTCCGTGATGCTATTTATTGATTGATTCGGTGAAATATAAATTGCCACACTTAAAACTGTTTTTCCATTGCTCAATCTGGTTTCGCATACACATATTTCTCCCACTTTAGAGAGCTGAGCAGACAGTGATTCTAGTTGCTGTGCATTCAGATCTATCTGTGGAGTTACAATACGAGCACCGTCATTTTGATTGTGGTATATTGCAACATCGCCTGCAATTGCGGTAAATATTTAAAAATGAAAATATTCACGAATATAAAAATACGGACGCAATACAGCACACGCGGTTGCTATTATTAGCGTCGTAACGCGTATATTACACAGACGTACTAACATACACACAAACATTCGTAGGACGCTTGGTCTAAGCAAGTATTAGGTAGTGTAGTATAGGTATACATAATGCCTTCTCGCTCACCGTGGCTCCGTAATACGCAGGCGCGCACACATGCGTACTAGCATACATACAAACATACATACGTATGACGCTTGAGCTAAACACCAAAGCAAGTAATAGGCAGTGTAGTATACATACCACAATACTCACTATACTAGCGTGGCTCAGCAGCACGCAGTCACGCACATATACGTATATCAACATTTAACGCTTCGTAGTGTCGCTTTTTCGTTTCATCGAGTCTCAAATCACTCCCAACGATTCTAAAGAAGTTTTCACTTCAAAAATTTACTTCATTCAATTTCAATTTTAAAAATATAATATAAAGATTAACAAAACGACTTTACATAGGTTAATCCATATTTTAAAGTCACTTTTCAACATGTATACCATCACGATCAAAAAGTTCCCGGAATATATTCTGAAAATTCAAAATAAAAGTTTCTACCTCATAAGTGATTTTATCGCCTTCACAGTACTCTCCATCCATGGGAACGCACTTATGCCAGCGTTTGATCCAGCTCCCAAAACATTTGTGGAACTCTATTTTCTATAGAGCCGTCGGAGACGTCTCCGATTTTTTCTTTACTTCGCGAGCAGTTTTTTTTTTGTTTTTTTCAAAGTAAATTTCTACAATTTGGAAGCGTTGTTCCTGTTCATGAGAACTTGCCAAACCTTGCCGAACAGAAATGTCAACACATTTTCAGCTGTAAAACAAGAGTAATTGATATGGATAGTTCTCATGCAGCAAAAAAACACAATTTAGTCGAATTGCAATTTTCAGTTAGCAAAAATCATATTCATAGCTTCTTCAAATATATTTCATTTCGAAAAAATGCTGCAAGTCAAATTAAATTTAAAAGAAATGTCGTCCAAAATGGTAGCCCTACTAAATTTTTTTCTGGACATAATCATTGCTTAAGGCCCAAGGCTCACTTGAAATGGTGTTTTTTGGGTGTTTCTATAAAAGCGTATGAAACGAAAAAAGCTCTTGCTCTCTTGTTTTCAGTATTTCATTTTTTGATCCATTCTAAAATTTTTTTTGGCCATACAAGGTTCACTCAAAAAGAGTCAGAATGACGTTCAACGATAAAACCCATTTTTTGGCCCTTTTGCAAATACTAAAATTTTTTTCCCAGAATGATCGTAGTGTATACGATAACGAGACCTATTTTTTAAAGGTTGACAACTTTTGAAATGAACATATGGCCAAACAAATATGTTTATTTTTTCACAATGGATCAAAAAATAAAATACTGAAAACAAAAATAAGGCGAGGACCTTAGTTACTCTCATTTGATATACATACGTATGGAAATATTTGACTAATTACGAAAGAGCTATACTCCACATGTATTAGATTCCTCAGATATCTCTCGTTTCAAACCAATTTTGCGATTTAAGATTTTGCAATTAAATTAAAAAGTTTAATATTATATAAAATTTTTTGGTTCAGAGTGGCTAAATTTTCTTTTTTTACTTGATATCCGTGACTAATTAAAAAAAAAAATAATTTTAAGAAATCGTTATTCCAGAAACATATTAGTCCTTTCCAATTCCTTTCGTTTCAAACAAATGTTGCAATTTATGTTTTAACGATTAAATTAAAAATATGTATACCTTATATATATGGCAACGCTGCTCGAAATTTTTGTAAGGTGTTAGCATTGCTAAGCCACTGTCGCTCAATAACCATATTGAAATATCTTTCTAATAAAAAAAAAATTGTATTATGTGTACTAGCACCGTCAGATAAATATCTTTCGTTTCAAACAAATTTGACAAATTTATATTTATTTTGACAACCAAATTAAAAAAAAAAGTATTATTATCTGAAAAATTTTTCCAAAATGGCAACGCTATTCAAAAATTTTTTCAAAATCTAATCATTGCTAAAAAGCCCTAATTTGATATCCTTCCTGAATTGTACTACTAATACATACCAATTTGTTTATAAATATGTGGCAACCCCATTAAAAATGTGTACAAATTGGAGCTTTATGTAAACTAGAGTAGATATAGATATTTATTATATAGCTTAAAGGTGTACTGTTTATACAACAATCTTATTTTATTAATTTTGTGTTTTATTAAAAGGTGGCAACTTTATTAAAAAGTTTTTCTGTATTAAACTGCTCTTAGTTACCTTTTGTTTGTAAAATTTTAGTTGATTTACAAATTTCGGTCATCGCTAGATGGCAACCTTATTCAAAAAACATCAATTTATTAAAGCTTTCTCAAACTCTTTTTACTAATTCACTTGTTTAATGAGAGTGCGCAATCAAGCCCATTTTACTGTTCTACTGTAAGTGGTTGCTTGTAACGAAATAGCAAACCCATCGCCAATATTAATTGCCACTTCACTATGCGGTGGCTATTTCCATTACAGCCAGTTTGGCGTAAAAAATATACATGGAAATATCTACTTGCGGTTTTGTTTCATATAAATTTTAACTACAGCATCGGTTTTACACAGTTTCCTATTAATGATTTATTTGCGAACAATTACTGCTCTATACTGGTTTAATTAAATTTGAACTAGAATAATGACGATGCGCTAAATGTAACGCAATAACTTGTAAAATTAACCTGGATTGTCGCTTTGTAACTGCAAATTATACAAATAAATATTTGCATAAATTATTTCACTTGTATCAAAACACTGGCGCCTACCACATACCCAGTAGAGAATAGTTTTTGGTCAGGATCACAAATTCAGATGCGATAGCTGAGAATCACTAAGAAAATAACAAATAGATACCAGTGTATGGGATTTAAAAAAAGGCAAATAAAAACATATACCTGTAAACTTAGAAAATATTTACGGTGCCAAGCTATATTACTCGTATTATTGAGAGATCCAAATGGCATATTTGCCCATGCGCATATGACTTACTCGCATTATTTCCCTCCGAGTGCATAGAATAACTTTTGATTTTTTTTCCAAATAGCATTTTTTGCATTTTAAAGTAATGAAGATTTCCGGTTAGTATTTATATTTTTAGTTCCGGAAAAGTATGATTCAACAGTAATCGATTGAAGCGAGCGATAATAAAACAGAATTTGTTGTATTTCTCCACCAATTTTTATTTGGAGTAATGTACTTTGAAGAATGCTCTTCAGATGTCTAAGAAATCGCTTCTACAAGGAAAGAGATAATTTAAACACATTCTAGCTGAGCAGCTGGTTGGATACGTGGAAAATTGGAAGGGTTTAAAGATATGTTAGGATAGGAATAGGCCGCTATGCCCACCGAATGAGGTAATTTTAGGAGCAAACTGTCTGAAATGGCTTAAAATCATGTCGTTAGTAAATTTATTTAATAGAAAGTATTATATTTATTATACATTATTTGCATAGATATTTAAAGACCGCTACTGCTTTCTCTTCTCTCTCTCTCTCTCTCTCTCTCTCTTTCGCCTTCTCTCTTATGGGTGGTAGTCATTACCGCACTGATTTCCATTGGTCGCAATGGCACTAGTTGTAAACTAAGTCTCTATTCTTCTCTGCTATTTGGGTTTCTGTGTCGGCTTAAGATTCCACGGCGCTATTATACTATTCGATGCCACTATTTTGCTGCAGCTATTTTGCATATTTATTAAACACATGTATTTGTTTGAATAACTAGAACTTAAGGTGTGGTCGGCAGTCGCCTAAGCAACTACTTATTTTTGGCATATCGACTGAAAGTCTGAAGATTGCGATTTCGATTTCACCTTATCGGTCGTGAAGTATCAAAAATTGTATAAATATTTACAAATTACAATAAAATATAATGCAATCAATTAGACGCGTGAAGCAATGGCGAAGGCCTGCGCAAATTTCTGTAGTGAGAAGTTTTCAGATACAAAATATCTGCTTTCGAAGTTGATATGTAATTTTAATTCCCTTCATGTGTAGAAGAAACCCGACACTCACAATGAAAATTGCGCTAGAAGCTCGTGCTAAGCCAGTAGAGGATGAATTACAATTATTGAGGTGTGGCTGCAGAAATGCTTTAGTTTCAGTGGTAATTATTGATTATTTGCTATGGATAGAAAGAAATTCTGAAAATAGTAATAGTATTCGCAAGGCATGTCAGCGAATATTAGTACCTGTTTTTTAAATAAAAGGTATTGCTATTAATTAGCAGTTAATCTTAAAGGTAATAATGAAACTTATATGTTTTTTTTGCGGATGAGGGGCTTAAAATGCTTTATGCAACTGAAACTATAAGAATGCATGTATTTATATGTGTTCCTTATGTGCGTTTCCCGCCAACAGCCGACGCTCTAAGGTCAACTAAAAGCGGAAAAGTTAAATTATTTAGAATTTGTTGACAATTTGAAAGCTTAGCAGGGTCAAAAAATATTTTTATACATAGTAATGATTATATTTTTAATTAAAATGAATATTCTAAATATCGCAAGCCACTTTTGAGTATGTAAACGGATTTTTTTTTGTTGCCTTGCTATTATCTCAAAAACAATTTTTTTACGAGCGCCCCCATTAAATTTAAAAAAAATATTATGGTTTGATTTTTATTGTCTGACTAAAAAACTTTTGTCATTTTGTACGTTTTTGTTTACTGAATTTTATTATTTTGCGCAAAGGTTATAATTTTTATTTAATAAAAATGCAAAAACAACATGCCATAATTTTCACCCCATAAAGAAAGGTCCGTCAATGATCTTGTGGCGCTCTTTGATAACCGAAAAGCGCATTTCAAGTAAGATATTTGAGAATTTTTTTACAGTAAATCTGGGAAATAAGTGAGCGGAATTTTATACAAACCTTTGATTTGAACTACGTATACTCTACAATTGCGGCCGCCGTAGCCGAATGCGTTGGTGCGTGACTACAATTCGGAATTCTCAGAGAGAACGTAGGTTCGAATCTCTATGAAACACCAAAGTTAAGAAAAACATTTTTCTAATAGCGGTCGTCCCTCGATAGGCAATGGCAAACCTCAGAGTGAATTTCTGCCGTGAAAAAGTTCATCATAAAAAATATCTGCCGTTCGGAATCGGCTTAAAACTGTAGGTCCCTCCATTTGTTTAACAACATCAAGACGCCCACCACAAATAGGGGGAGGAGCTCGGCCAAACACCCAAAACGGATGTACGCGCCAATTATATGTATATATATATATATATACATATATACTCTACAATTAATAAATATAACGCTTTCTTATTTCTTAATTTTTTTTTTATGATTTTTGTAATTTTAATATTTTTTCTCTAATCCACGTGCAGACAAATTTGTTGAAATTAAAAGAAAAAAAACAATTAAATTTGAAAAAAGTAAAGTGAAAATTGTTGAAATTGAAAGAAAAAATAGCAAATTTGAAAAAACACTTAATTAAAACATATAATTTAAAAATGAACTAAATATTAAAAATAAACACAACTCTTTCCATCGAAAGTTAAATCAACAAAACGCAAATATTTTGATTTCCCTGCAGAGATATGCACATACATACTTCCATACATCGAATTATCTGTGAGTTCTTGACGGGCTTCCTTTTTTCAGTATATCACGGGCTATTTAAATTCGCCATTTTAAAAATACTTTTTCTTGCAGCCAATGGAAAATTTTTACAATTTGAGCTGGGTCGCTTCTTGATCAATATTGGTATTAAAAATAGCAACTCGGTAAATGTGCTAAATTTACAGACTATACTTTTTTGCGACAATCGCTCAACCCAATCTATTTTACATATATACCATACTCATTGTGAATTTTTTTATAAGAAAAAAATAAGAATATACTCGTATGTATGTATGAATATGAAGAGCAGTGTGAGGTGTTTAATATAGTATAAAAAACAAATATTTGTTTGACTTTTGATTGATGCACTGAAATGAATGTTACTTTAATATTCGTACGCATGCCATTTATAGGTATGAAAATACAATTACAGTGTCGCGGAAAACAAATCGAACTAGGTCTTGATATAAACTTATTACAATATAAAACATGAAAAATTTTCAAATAATATTAAACGAAGGCCCTTAAAACAAATTTGAATAATTATTCTTCATAATCGAACACGATTTGAATTATTATCAAAAAATTGGTTAACGGAAGTGAAACAAACAAATAAAAATACTGAAAATTGCGCGCAAAACATATCGAACTCGTCGCAATTTATATACTTACATACAAGTTGCGCCACCTTTAATTCAGCACCCTATCGGAAGATTTATAGTTTTTGTAAATAGCGTCGTACGTCAATCATATTTGACACATGTATACTAGACAGCTGCAGGATACAAACAGACAAGCAATGGAGCGCTCAAAGGTCAAAATAAAGATTTCCATCGCTCAGAATAGTTTCTTTTTTCGTATTTAGTAAAAAAGTTATTCAAAAACAAGGTTGGAGGATTAATTTTGCGCCACCTTGCATATCAATGTATACTATACATTTGTTTAATGTAAACGACAAAAATAAACTCATTTGTACACGATTGTGTATGTAATGCTAAGGGTAAGAATTATTAATAAATTTTTATATGATGAAGCTCATGTGAGTCTCAATGTTGGGATGCATTTAATTAAATTATTTCATATTGCTTAAAAGTCTAGTAAAAACGCAATTATGGCTATGAAAAAACATTCAGATAATTTGAAAAAATGTATGTTATTAATGATTATAAGAAAGACTTATCTCAGAGCCATCTCAAAGCAAACAAATTTCATAAAAAAATCAATAAGTTCAGGGAAGGTGGAAGGAAGACGCCAATTATCTAAGAAAACGCTCTAAAGACACAACATGACAAGAAGATTCGCGAATACTTATAAAATTAAAGAATCATCCAGATATATCGCAGTACCAAGCCTAGGAAGGCCTTAAATTTAAAAAGAAGCAGCAGGATTGTGCAAAGAAGAACATCTGCAGGTAGACTAATAAATTATAGGTTTGCTAATAAGCCATTTATTTCATGGCAATCGCTTTCAATTTGCTTCACAACACATCAAGTGATGAATGCAGAACTGTACAACTATACTTTTCCGTATAAATCAAAATTTAATTCAAAATATTCAGTCTTAACAAGAAAAGCTCGCTGGCCGCGAAACAAAACGCTTGGATTCGCCATATTATCAAAGTACAGTTAAGCATGGCGGAGGCTGTAATGAGGTGAACGTTTTTCTGAGGTTTTCTTTGAATTCCAACACTGAATAAATGTGAAATCGAATGGATCGATTTATTTTCAAAAATATACTTATGCTTAAATGCTCACCCTTCATGAGTCGAAAATGTCAGTTTCATGGTCGTCCCAGCATGATAACCACCCGAAGCACTGATCCAAATTTATTCAATTTTATTTCCCTTGTTTTTTTATTTAATTTTTTTGTTATAATAATTTATAATTTTTTGTAATTTAAATTCATTTGTTTTATTTTTTAGTTTAATTTGATTTTTTTTCTTTTTTATACTTCATTTCACTTTTTTTTATTTTATATTATTTTTTTTATTTTTTTTTATTACATCCCAAGAAAGGAGTAATTTACATACATTAATTAGCAACAGCTTTGCTGCAAGCCAATAATTTATAGCAGGTAGAAAGATTACAATTAAATAAATGTATATAAATATTATATAAAATATTTAAGAATTTCACAAACAAGAAAAACGTTTACTGTAAAAAGTTTCGGACTATATGACAAGAATTGAGCAAAGCTGCTTTTTGTATGTCGAAAATTAAAAATTCTGGAAGTTGAAGAGTTTTGACGTTGTCGGCTAAGTTTTTATGCACTAGTCCGTGGGCTGAGATGATAATTGGTAGTATGTGCACCTTCCTTAGCTTCCACTGGCGTTTTACATCAATGCCTAAGTCAGAATATTTGGATTTTTTTTCTGCATATGTTTTTTGCATGTTTTTGTTTAGAGGAACGGCAATGTCAACTATATATCCCATCGTTTAAAATGTATCAATCAGGAAAATATCTGACCTATTGTGGTCTCTTGTGGGATTTGGTAAAATTGCTCGGTCATAATATAGAAGATAGGGGTGTATCTGAAGTACGGTATTTTGCTTTGATTGGAGTGGTGCAACTGCGTCAGTTTTAGATGGATTATTTTCGCGATGGCATTGTGTCGCTTCAGATACACGGAGTTTTCCAGTGTGGTGCATCCCGCTAGCACGTGGTCTATTTTATTTTATTTTATTTGAGCTTAATCCATCTCGGCTATTGCCGGAGATTACACATTCCGGATAAAATTTTTAAGGGATTGTGCTCTGGTGGAGCGTAGTCCAAGTTCTACGCCCATGCGATTTCTATTGTTTAAATATTTTTAAATCTACGAATGGTCGACTGCTGCATGTCTTCTAAAAAGTGTTGGCAGTCATACTTCTTCAAATTTTTGAGTAGATGCTTAGGCACTAATCCAGTGGACGATATAATTATTGGAATTATATTCACTTCCCTCGCTTTGTAAATTTTTTTATTTTATTTTATTTTATTTTATTTTATTTTATTTTATTTTATTTTATTTTATTTTATTTTATTTTATTTATTTTTTTTTTTTTTTTTTATTGCATCCCAAAAAAGGAGTGTTTTACATTAATTGGCGACAGCTTTGCTGCAAGCCAATAATTTATACAATAACAGGTACAAAGATCACAATTAAATTAATGGCTATAAATATTATACAAAATAGTTAACAAATTTACTAACAAGAAAAACGTTTACTGTAAAAAGTTTCGGACTATATGGCAAGAATTGAGTAAAGCTGCTTTCTGCATGTCGAAAATTAAATATTCTGGGAGTTGGAGAGTTTTCACGTTGTCTGCTAAGTTTTTATGCACTAGTCCGTGGGCTGAGATGATAATTGGTAGTATGTGCACCTTCCTTAGCTTCCACTGGCGTTTGACATCAATGCCTAAGTCAGAATATTTGGATATTTTTTCTGCATATGTTTTTTGCATGTTTCTGTTTAGAGGAACAGCAATATCAACTATATAACTAGTCGCTTGAGATTTATCAATAAGGAAAATATCTGGCCTATTGTGGTCTCTTGTGGCATTTGTTAAAATTGTTCGGTCGTAATATAGAAGGTAGTTGGAGTCTTCTTGAACAGGTTCTGGGGTGTATCTGAAGTACGGTATTTTGCTTGGATTGAAGTTGTACATCTGCGTCAGTTTTAGATGGATTATTTTCGCGATGTCATTATGTCGCTTCAGGTACATAGAGTTTGCCAGTGTGGTGCATCCCGCTAGCACGTGGTCTAATGTCTCACTTCGACTATTGCATCTTCGGCATCTGTCTGCAGCGGCATTTGGATCTCGCATTACGTATTTAATGTAATTTCTCGTTGGAATCACACCATCTTGTATGGCGAAAATGGTACCCTCCGTTTCGGCAAATATCGACCTGTTGGTAAGCCATAAGTGCGACAATTTTTGGTCGACATGTGGGCTCAGCAAGTCTTTTCGATATACGCCGTGGATAGCCATTTCAGACCATCTTTGGATTTTTTCATCTATTGTGGCTGTGTTCTTGATTTCGTAGGGTTGATTCATCCGAAGTGGGGTATAATTATCATCCGCAGCACTTGCAGCCTTGTGCAGCTCGGATTGGGAACACTTACGTTGGAAATATGCTCTTATGTTCAAGATAAGTTTGTCATGCAGTGCTCCAACATCAATCTGTCCTCTGCCTCCCGCTTTTCTAGGTAGCATCATTCGAACGACAGAGCTTTTTGGGTGACGTGACTTGTATTTAGTCATAATTGTGCGTATTATTCGTTGTAGATTTTCTATTTCAGTAGATGACCATTTTACAATTCCGAAGCTATACGATACCACCGGGACGACAAATGAATTAATGGCGTGGATTTGGTTTTTCCCATTAAGTTGGGTTTTACAGATAGCGTGAAGGCGCCTTTTAAATTCTGCTATCAGATTTTTCCTCATTTGCATCGTATTTATACTGCTGCTTTGCATAACTCCAAGGTACTTGTATACCTCTCCTGGCTCCATTTCTGCTATGTCGAGTCCGCTACTTTCCGCGCCGCCCAATCTGGTTCAGTCGCTGCCGGGTTTAGATTTCCAGTTTTTGGTCCGCGAGCGGTATTTTATTTCCCGCCTACCCTGTATATCTACAGAGCGTTCCCCTATCCGCCACCCGGGGACGCGTCCGATGGGAGAACGGATTGAAAACTCCACACGGAGTTATTTTATTTTATTTTATTTTATTTTATTTTACTTTATTTTATTTTATTTTATTTTATTTTATTTTATTTTATTTTATTTTATTTTATTTTATTTTATTTTATTTTATTTTATTTTATTTTATTTTATTTTATTTTATTTTATTTCATATCACTTTTATTTTCCTTTAGTTTCTCTAATTTTGATTTGTTTGCTTTTTAAATTTATTTTTTTAAATTTAAATATTTTCTAATTTTTATTATAACAATTCATTTATTTTTCTTTAATTTACTCCACCTCTATTTTTTAAGTATTAAGTAAACAATTTCTAAAGTTACCCACAAATAACAATTTGAATCTAATTGATATTCAACTCTTCTTTTTCTCTGCTTCTTTCCTTCCAGGTTGCCTGGGCTTTGGCGTACGTCATTTCGAAGCCTTTCTCATATTCTTCAGTCTCTCTGTAGCCTATTCGTTGCGTGTTAACTTATCCGTCGCCATTGTTGCTATGACCGACAATTCTGCAAATCCTGATTTCGATGTGAGTGTAGGAAATAAGCGCATATATGTTCTGTTCTCTTTACCTCTCATTTTCTATACACCTAATACACATATATGTATGCATTAAATATTTATGTGACTCACAAAATTTTCTTATCGACATTTATTTTCAGGAATTCGACTGGAATGAAACCACAAAATCTCTTCTACACAGCAGTTTTTTCTGGGGATATATTATAACCCAAGTACCGGGTGGAGCTTTGGCTCGCAAATTTGGCGGTAAAATCACATTACTATGTGGTGTTCTAGCCTGTTCCCTACTAGCCATACTCACGCCCATTTTTGCACAAATTGGTGGTTGGAAGCTCGTGTGTGCACTACGTGTAGCGCAAGGTCTCACCCAAGGCATGGTTTTCCCCTCAACACATACATTGCTCTCAAAATGGTCTCCTCTCGAGGATCGCGGAAGCCTTACCACCTATTGTTATTCGGGTTCGCAATTCGGTACAGCAGTTATGATGGCAACCAGTGGTATAATCGCTTCTTCGTCATTGGGTTGGCCGGGCATCTTCTATCTGTCGGGCGGTATTGGTGTTATATGGGCTATTTTATGGGTCATATGGGGTGCTAATTCGCCAGCTGACTCCAAATTAATATCACCCGAAGAAAAGAAATTTATCGAACAATCACATGGTAATAGCAGTGAGGAGCATAGCACACCAGCACGCATACCATGGGTGAAATTCTTCACCTCACCACCATTTTTGGTATTAATTTTGGCACACAGCACACATAACTGGGGCTTCTGGACATTGCTTACCGAAATCCCCAGCTACATGAAAAACGTGTTTGGCATGGATATTAAAAAGAATGCCCTGCTCTCTGCGCTACCTTATACGGCTATGTTTATTATGTGTTTCGTTTTTTCGATCATCTCAACAATCCTCAGCAAGAAACAATGCATACCACTCTCGGTGAGCCGCAAACTTTTCAACACTATCGGTCACTGGATACCAATGATATCTCTGATTGGCTTGGCTTATGTGGGCGCCGATCAGACGACGCTAGCAATTGTACTGCTTACCATCACTGTTGGTATCAATGCGTCTACCTATTTGGGCTTCCAGGTCAATCACATAGATCTATCCCCTAACTTTGCCGGCATTATGATGGGTATCACCAATTGCGCGGCGAATATTATGAGTATCATAGCGCCGTTGCTTGTCGGATTTATCGTTACCGATGAGGTGAGTGCACAAAGATTAAAAATTAAAAAAGAAAAAAATTATTTTTGTTAACTAATTATTTTTTCTATTTTGTAGACAAACTCAGATCAATGGCGTATCATCTTCTTCATTGCTAGCGGTTTCTACTTCATCGGTAATTTGATGTTCATCATATTTGGTAGTGTCGAAGTGCAGCCATGGAACGATCCACAACCGCGTCCCTCACCAGAGAAGCGCAACTCCACCCAACTTGAGTCACAGCATTAGGCACGAGGACGCTACACATACTTACATATGTGTAGTGTTTCCTCGTCTGATTTTTATTTTTAGTTCTTTTTTGTTCATACCGTTGTGGTATATTGTTATTGCTTATCTGCATTTGTCTATGTATTAGTTAAGATGTTAAATATCGACTTAATAGCAATTACTTGATAAAAAGTAGAATTTAACTACCAAAATTATGTATCATAATTTAGCAGAGTGATTAAATGAAGATCTATGTTAATTAAGTTTAATGAGAAAAGAAAAGAAAATAATAAAACAAAATATAATACTGAAAACTGAGTAAAGCAGTTACTTATCATAGTAAACAAATTTACGACGATTTCTAAAAACTCAGGTTGCTCATAATAAGAAAAATCAAAGGCACATTAGCATTTCATTGTGTCAAAAAATATCGGGAATTGTTCATTTAAAAAGCGCGCGTTACACATATGTCCAGATTTTTTTTGCGGAAGGTCGTCTACAGTTTCGCAAAGTTTGAGCGTGATCTGTCAATTAGCTTGTTTTTGGCATTTAATTATATCACTCAACCGCAGGTGTGCTCTGAGATTTTCACTATGGATAAAAATATCGAACAAAGAATTTGGCTTATATTTTGCGTTTTGAACGGAATTCGTGTGCCGAATCATTGATAACGTTGCACAAAGCCTATGTCGAGTGGTATAAGTCTTTTGCGGAATCCGTGTCGCCAGCCTTTTTTAGAAGACCACTTGAAGGTTGACAACTTTTTGAACGAACTTTGTATGGCAAAAAAAAAAAGTTTATTTTTTAACAATGGTTCAAAAATAAAAAAAATCGTAAACAAACAAACAAACAAAAATAACAACTCCTTTTTCGCTTCCATTTTACACGCTTTTAAAGAAACACCCAAAAAACATCATTTCAAATGAGGTGAGGGTCTTAATATCAAACAGCTGCTCTAAAACTATAGCGCGTGATAGTGAAAAATCTCAAATAGTGACATTTAAGTCTCAAATGAGAATAATCCGGACTGTGAAAAAAGTTACAACCGAATTTACAAATTTACAAATGAAACGAAGCTGTTTCTATGTATCCAGGTGAAAGAAAGCCTACATGGAACTTTCACGCACAATTAGCGCGCACAGTTTTAGCTACCATGGTCGCTGTATTTCGTTCGAAGGCAATACATGTAAGTTGACAGTTTTTTATTAACAGTTGCTATTAAATAACAATAGTGTTTTCACAGTAATTGGAAACAAATTCTAAGAGGAACGAAGCAAATTATCAGCGTAAATTTTCCACAAATCAACCAAATATCGGTGTTCTTTTATTCAAAAACAATCGATTATGAAAATGATGAAACATCATTTTTTCACGAAATAATTTTTTTGACGTGATAACGTCTTATAATTCGATGTAGCCGGCTGCACGCACCAAAAAATGCGGCGTTATCTTGCTTATGCGGCGTTATCTTGCTTGAACTGCAAGCGAGAGCGCGGAACGAACGACAAAGAGGCACAATTGGCTCCCGCATTCGACAACGTTCGACATCTGGCTCTGTCCTACTTGAGTGATCATATATATGTATGTATGTATATGCGCATATGTATATAAATTCACATTTTTGTATTTGCATATGCCTTCTTCCTGTGTGCATGGTAATGAACCATTTCTCTGTTGAGAATAGGACGTGATAGAAAAAGTAGGAAATGAAAGGGAGTGTTTCGAGTGAAATGTGTCTTGAAAAAGTCAAATCGATGATGGTGCCTCTTAGTGTTGTTGACTTATTAACGTTTGATGCACAATCGAAATTGAACATATCTTTCACGTTTGTGTAAATGTAACTTGACCTATTCCATTGCGATTCCATTTACTCTCTATTACCTCTATATCCTTACAAAATATCTATCAAACAAATAAAATTAAAGTTTTGTTTTGAAAATTGCAACCATTCCATCAATATTTTCTTATGACGTTCTCACGTTAAACTTTCGTCAGTAAAGCGACTTTACCGATAACCTCTTTTTTTTATTTTACTATGAAGAAACGTATATAAAATTCGATTCCTACTGATGATGAAATTTTCTATATATACCGATTACAAATTCGTCCTACCAAAATCTACCGAAACCAATTACCATTTTCTTGGTGCATAGTGTAAATATGTATTACTCAAAATTAAATAATTTTGTATTGTAATTTTTTAATTTGGAAAAACATTAACGTATAAGCATTTATATAGAGCATTCGATACAATATTCTATTTCTGAGAATACATTAGCCCCAGCCAAGGACGGAGAAGATAAGTATTTAAAATACACTTCTTTGTAGCAAAATATGAGACAAACTGAAGGTTTATATATTTTTGGCTCACAAAAAGGTAGAAAATAATCAGCCAATATTTGACCAATTTTGGTTCGATTCCTAACTACAACTATACTCGGCTGCTGGAACTTCTATCAGAGCTGGGACTGTTAGCTACTTGAGCTCAAAAATCATGTCGAAATGGCTACACATAAATATATTAAAGTCGTTTACATGTCATAAGGTATTAGTTTGTTGCGGACAATTACAGTTGTGCCACTAATTCTTTTTTAGGCGAAATTAAATTTATTTCCTTTATATAAATAATAATTATAAATAATTTGATTAAAAAAAAATTTGTTCAAACTAACTCCTCGATGGAATTGCTTGCGCATGCATGTATATCACCGTCAGTCGGAGTTGAAAGTCAATTTTATTATAATAATAATAAATTGGGTCTTCCTGTAACGGCAAAACACACTTTGCACATTTTACGCAGTGATGAAAATATAAAATGGAAAAAACCAAAGTCTAAGCCAATGTTAAAGAAACATCAAAAAACAGCTCGTTTGGAATTTGCTCGTAAACACATTCATTGGACTACGGAATGGAGGAAAGTTGTGTTTTCGGACGAGAAGAAGTTCAATTTAGATGGCCCTGACTCATACTCATGTTATTGGCATGATCTACAAAAAAATAATGTACGCATGTCGAAGCGTAACTTTGGTGGTGGCAGTGTTATGGTGTGGGCAGCATTTTCGTCGGATGGCAAAGCTCAACTGTGCTTTGTGCCGTCAAAAATGAACTCAAAAACGTTTATTTATTTTTTATTTGTGTGCAATTCAAAAAAATTTTCGTATCCTCATACTTTATTTTGTTTTTGTCACGCTGTGACAATTTTGTGTTGCCTTTTGTTGCTTTCTTTATTCCATAATTGTCTGCTTTCTTTAAGAAAGCACGCACAACTCCTTCCGATCTTCAAATTTTTCGTCCAATTTCACGATTGGAATAGCCCTCCTCATGGTAAACACTGACCAATACCCGTTCCTCATCATTTAAGTATTTTGCCTTAGGCATTTTAGAAAATCTGAAGAAATTAAGTTAAAAAATTTAATTTAGCTAAGAAATTTGAATGAATGTGTAAAAAAATTGTAAGAATTTATCAAAACATTCAGTTACAAACAATATTCACAAGTTAATCACTTTTAATTTCACTACTGCACTCTTTAACAAACTATGCGTTTATACGAATATGTAGCAATTTTAAGCACAATTTTAAATAGAGACCCGTTATTTTACAACAAAAAGCAATAGATAAGAAACAAATGCAACGATGGTTTACTGTTACCTAAACGAATAGTTTGGAAGAATATTTGTTGTTGTTATTGTTGTAATCTTAAAACAGTTCTAAAGTAAACGAAAAAAATGCAATGCGTTTAAACGAATATGTAGCACTGTATAATATTTCTAAAATCACGAAATTGTGTAGTTTTGTGTGACTAACATTGACGATTTTCGTTCAGCAACGAATTCATTAATATCACTATAGATAAAATACTAAGTTCTGAAATAGCACAAAAAAATCTTTATTTGGAATCTGTGTTCCGTTTTTATGAATTAGATAATTTTATGAAAATATTTCCATTCATAGTTTACATTGTCTCTCCAGCGATTTATCTTTTAGTTTGAATGAAAAAAGTCGTAGTGCAGTCTGTTCTGAAATTATTATTTTTCCACTAACCGAGGACTGTTCGTTTCCAATGGATTACAATTTTTTTTTTTTTTTTTAATTTATGCACTTTTTGAAAATTGACCAACAGAAATTCATTGGTACAGGGTTAATACTTTTCCCACCGATTGCGAAAATAATCGTCCCGATTTTTAAAGGTCTTTTAGATACAGACTTATAGGTGATCTTAAGCCGTCAAAGTTATAACTAAACCTTTACTAATGGGGAAATTGTCCCGTATTCCCAAATTAACCGAATTCTCATGCCAATTTATACCCCTTTTTCATCTTTTATACGATAAAATTCACATTTCTCACTCCTAGTCATTGGCATGCATCCGCAAGTTATCATATGACCACCAATGTGTTCCGTTGTTGGTCATACTGTATATACTTGAACCGACAAACAAACCATTTTTTAAAGAAAGAACGTTCAAAATACTTGGATTACTTGACATGGAATGGCTTAGTGTAAAATCAAAAACCTCCGTTATTGTCCCAAAAAAAGTAAATAAAAAATTATGCTTAAAGGAGAACTCTTTTATTTATCGCTCTTTGAGAAATTTGGAAAAGTTTATGTTTTAAGAGACACCCTAATGTGTATGTGCTATTGTGACTAAATTTTCCAAAAATATCTTCTTATATTTCATATTTTCATTTTCCTCCCTTTGTTGAATGTATATGTCAAGTCGTCCATAAAATGTCAATTAATATATAAGAAAAATAAACTTATGTATACAAATTTGTTTAGAATAATATAAGTACAAAATTTAATTTCTCATATACCTATAGAGCATTCGTTTAGAAATTCCAGTCCAGAGTATTCATCTGCGCATTGATTTTCGTCGACAAATGTGTATGTATTTAAATTCTGAGTAGCTTCGTTATTCCTTAAATCTTTATTCTTTACTTAAATTAGTATTCAATCTTTCTTGCAGTTCAAAATCTTGGCTTTCGGCATCTGCAAACATTATTGCTTTTCGGCACGATGTCGGTTGTGTATGCACTGCGCGTTAATCTTTCGGTGGCAATCGTTGTGATGACAGATAAACAATCAAACCCAGATTTTGAAGTGATATGAAAAAATTATATTTTCATTTGGTTGCAATATCCAAAACTAATATCTCTCTCTCTCTTTCTCTCTCTATCCCCCACAAAGGAGTACGCCTGGAGCGAACACATAAAAGGTCTGTTGCTCAGTTCATTTTTCATCGGCTATGTGATCGCACAAATACCTTGCGGCTATTTGTCACGTAAATGCGGCGGCAAAGTACTTCTGCTCATCTGTCTCGTGAGTTGCTCACTGTTGGCCATACTGACGCCAGTTTGCGCCACCATTGGTAGTTGGCAGTTAGTGCTCGCCTCACGTATACTACAGGGCATCTTTCAGGGTGCTGTATTTCCGTCAGTGCATACGATACTCTCGAAATGGTCACCGGTTGATGAACGTGCGCTAATGAGTTCGTGCACCTATTCGGGTTGTCAATTCGGTACATTTGTTATGTTGGCTAGTAGCGGAGTGCTTGCTGCATCGCGTCTCGGTTGGCCTAGCATTTTCTACATATCAGGCACTATTGGCCTACTATGGGCAGTCATCTTCAAATTTTTTGCTTGTGGTTCACCGAAAGAATGTCGGCGTCTATCCGAACGAGAGCACGAACTCATCTTCTCGCATTGGGGCAATTCAGAATTGCAGGTGCGTCGGAACTCGATGCATCCACCGTGGACATCTTTTTTTAAATCGTGCCCATTTTGGGCACTCACCACTGTACATTGCACTAACAATTGGGGCCTATGGACACTGTTAACCTATATGCCAGTCTATGTAAAAAATATTTTACATATGGACATTGAAAAGAATGCACTCTCATCGGCGCTACCTTACTTTGCAATGTGGATATTGAGTTTCGTATTTACGGCATTGTCATTGTGGCTCAATCAACGTAAATGTCTGTCTTTGGAAACCAGCAGAAAGCTCTTCAACACCATCGGTCATGGCACACCGGCTGTGACGCTGATTGCACTTGGCTACATGGATGCGGATCATGTGCTAGCTGCTGTCGCTCTACTAACCGTCACAGTTGGTATTAGTTCGGCTTCATATCTGGGCTATCAGATTAATCACATTGACTTATCGCCAAATTTTGCCGGTATCCTGATGGGCATCTCGAATTGCTTGGCCAATATAACGGGCATTGTGGCGCCGCTAACAGTGGCGCTGATAGTCACTAATGAGGTAAATAAGTAGAATTTTTTTGTAAATATACTTACAATGATGCTTGCATACATACGAGCACTATACAATTACATACACACGCTCACTGGACTTTCAATGTCCGTCAATCCGATTCGAATATTTGAGCTATGCTTAAGGGGAATGCGTTTGAGGTTTTCAGATAGTTACCAGAGCTGTGTATATTTATATGTATGTAAAGGTGCAATTAAATGTAAAACTGCAAATTTGATGTTACTTAATTGATTTTATATTTAGCCCAGTCTTGTTCAGAAATAGCACAAATATCAGGTTGTCTTCAAGCTTCTATTTAACCCATCCGTAGGATACGCATCAGAAATGATGATAATATATCGGCCTAGCGATACGATATGTAAGTTAAAAATAAAGGAACTGTTTCGATTGTTATGGAGCGAGGTACCACTCAAATCATATCGGACGGACAAATATTGAAAAAGAAAATACTAGACTCGATCACGAAATTGTTCTACCATTTTCCTACTCGCAAAGATAAAATGAACGCCTTTCATAAAACGTTAAAATTGATGATTTACATATACTAAATAACACACATGCCACCTACCGCTAAATGAATTGTTCTACTACCGACAAACAGACGCCGCCATAGCCGAATGGGTTGATGCGTGATTACCATTCGGAATTCACAGATAGAACGTTGGTTCGAATCTCGGTGAAACCAAAATTAATAAAAACATTTTTCTAATAGCGGTCGCCCCTCGGCAGGCGGTGGCAAACCTCCGAGTGTATTTCTGCCATGAGAAAGCTCCTCAAAAATTATCTGCCGTTCGGAGTCTGCTTAAAACTGTAGGTCCCTCCATTTGTGGAACAACATCAAGACGCACACCACAAATAGGAGGAGGAGCTCGGCCAAACACCCAAAAGATGTAAGCATAATTCATTGGGGTAGTTAACTGATCGTGATGTTAGTCGTATTAAGCCATTGGAAAGTACTATTGGCTGTAAATATCCCAATAACAGTTCACAATGTTATGGAGAATTTCATTTAACATTTTAATAAAACGTAACACTTTACTAGCTCCAAACAGTACATTTAATATTTGGATGTAATTTTTAACATTTTAATGTAAGCAAAATTTTCAATCACATACCATGAACATTCTCTGCTACTATTAACATTTTGTATAACATTTCGATGTAATTTAACATTTTGAACTATATACTTCTAACGTCCTATTTAGCATATTTATGTAATGCAGTATTTTAATTTTACTCTTTCGCAGAAATCCGTTGAACAGTGGCGTATAATATTCTTTTTAGCATCTATTTTATATCTACTGGGCAATACAGTGTTTCTGATCTTTGCTAATTTCGAGGTACAGCCGTGGAATGATCCCACAGATTAACAATACTCGTCTATATATGTATGTATGTATGTATAAACTTATACTTATGCAATATGGATTTGCAGGCAAATTTTGTATACCTAAGTTAATATAAAATAATTTTGTATACTAATTATATTTTAAGCATTTCAATTAGGTGTAAATAATCGCTTCTGTGTAAATTAATGTCTATTGTTGTTGCTCAAGTAATATATTTTGCGAGATTAAAAGAGAAATACTGTTACTATCATTTATTACCATTGTACAAATATTTATACTTAGTAATTCAAGTGGCGAAAAATAATAAACGCCTTCTCCACACTCTTGTTTAAGCGTCGTCTGTGAAGAATGTGATATAAATTGCATTCACTGTTGACTCGAGTAAAATTTTGTTTATACAAGGTGAATGGACATAACAGCTAGCATGGAAACAACACTATTTTGGAGTTAATTACTAAACAAATAACTACCTATGCGTACTGAATACGAATCTGATAGCGAAAACTTCCCCTCCCGACACGCTTTTGCAATAAAAAATATTAAATGCCTGTAAATAGCATTTTTGAACATTACTGAAAAAATTTAGAGATGAAAAATTATGGTCCAGTCAGGGCTCAGCAGTAAAATTTGCCACAATATTCAACATTTCATCATTACATGAATTAATTGATTTCAATGATTATTTTCTGCCACCAAATACACAGCCTATCCTGCGTTGCGTCTATTCCATCTTTGATGCCATTTAAGAAGCTTTGGCTCTTCTCCTTCTTGATTGTCGCAATAGCAGCTTAAGCGATTTGGCCTAATTTTACAAAGCGCGCCTATCGTTCCTTCCTCCTGCTAGCCTGAACCAGTTGAACCCACCAATTGAAGCCAAGTCCCTCGCGAATGGTCTTCCCGCGAATGGTCTTATGAAAAGTCGTCCCAGTCATGAAAGTTTCTGTAAGTCGCCTAACTTCCTGATGAACTTGTTCCTATCGCTAAGCATCTACAATTCCTCAAACCTACGCATTTCGGCCCTCGTTTTTTAATTCGGATTCCGACATCTCATCTACGAGTATGTGATTCAAATGAAGAGGCTGTCTTCTTTCTCACATTATCCTAGAAGCTATCGGCGACGGATAATAACCGTTTGCAGAACTTTCTTCGGTAAAGATTGTATCTCAGAAGACTCTTGCAAAGAAAAGCTTTGCAAATTGTGTAAATTGTATGAATTGCATAAATAAAATTGATGTACTAACCGCACTATATGAAAATGGAGTTTCAACTATGAATGGTTCAGGCACTTCTTAAGAAACCTCAATCTTGCAAGCGAATTGATAAATGCATTTAAGCCCCGCTTCTTCAATAACGATAACATAATGGGAGTGAAAATATTGGACATTTCAGAGGGCAGTCATCATGAGCAATTACGCCTGGGCGTGAGGGTATGGAAACTCCACATTCTCGCCTTCCAAGCATAACTTCATCTATTTAAGTATATAATTTCTTAATTTGTTCCCCTCTTTTTTACAGATGAGTTTGCCTGCCTGTGTTGCTGCTAGGCTAGTTTTTGACTTTATATGTATATATGTATGTGGGTATATATTATATTTACTTAAATTTACTTTTCCAAATACTTACATAGCTTATTTTAATGCTGAGAACTCGTAACGTTATACAAATTACAAGTTCTTCGCACGTCTCACAGTCGCCTTAAATCTAAGTGCAATTATTATTTGCGCTTATAAATATTTGTGATTTATTTCATTTTTATCTTAATGCGATGAGAAAAGGTATTTGATATCTTACAAATAATGCAATGCAGGAATGCAATCAGTTTTGCCCACACTTTCGAGCAGGAAGCATTAAAATAGTAAAATCCCATTATGGACCGAGATGGTTTACCAACAGCTAAGAGTGGAATTGAAAGCAAGTATAGAAGAATATATGAAGAGTGGTTCTTACTACACAAATTTAAGTGCATATCGTACTCATTTGACAACTCTTTAACAGAATCGGCTTTTGGCGTGCGGCATCTCCAAAGTATGCTGATTTTCTTTGGCCTATGTGCGGTTTTCATGATGCGTGTCAATCTTTCTGTCGCAATTGTAGCAATGATGGATCGTAATTCCACAAATCCAGATTTTCCAGTGCGTATGCAGCTAACATACAACATGAATTATTTTTCTTACCTCATTTCGATTTTTTTCTTTTGTCGTAGGACTATGACTGGTCAGAGCAAACGAAGTCACTGCTACTAAGCAGCTTCTTTTGGGGTTACTTCCTAACGCAAATACCAGGTGGTCAGTTGTCGGAGCGCTTTGGTGGCAAAGTAATGCTGCTCTTCAGCGTTGGCACTTCCGGTTTTCTAGCCTTATTCACACCGCTTAGCGCACGCGTAGGCGATTGGCAGTTAACATGCGCCTTACGTTTCCTACAGGGTTTCTGTCAAGGTGTTATATACCCCTCCACGCATACATTACTGGCCAAATGGGCGCCACCCGCCGAGCGAGGTGTGCTCGCTACGCTATGCTTCTCCGGTTCACAATTTGGCTCGATTATCATGTTGGCTGTTAGCGGTGCGTTGGCTGCCTCGGCGTATGGCTGGCCAAGCATTTTTTACATGTCCGGTTGCTGTGGTGTGCTTTGGGCTATCGTTTGGCTATTTTTGGGTGCTGATTCCCCACGCGAATCTAAAATTATTAGCACAAACGAAAGGAATTACATTGAAACTACGCTGGGAGCGATCTCGAAAAGTGAGCATAAGTCGAGTACCTCAAAGTTACCAACACCTTGGTTGAGCATCTTCACATCGGTGCCATTTTGGATGCTGCTCATCGCCTGTTGCGCCTACAATTGGGGCTATTGGACTTTGATGACACAAATTCCATCGTATATGAAAAGTGTGCTCGGCAAGGATATCAAAAGTAATGCTTTGCTTTCTGCTCTCCCATACGCTGCAAATTTGTTACTCGGTCTGGGTTTCTGTGCCTTGGCTCAAGTGCTGTTGTCGATGCAGTTGCTGAGCACCAATGCCAGCCGTAAAGTGTTTAACACGATCGGTATGTGGATACCGATGGCAGCAATCATTGCACTCGGTTTTGTTGGCAAAGAACAAGCAGATATGGCTGTTGTCCTACTAACAGTGGCTGTGGGCACAAATTCTGCATCATTTTTAGGTTCCTTCGTGAATCACATAGACTTGGCACCAAATTTCGCCGGCACTTTGATGGGCATAACGAATTGTGCTGCTAATGTGATGAGCGTAATTGCCCCGCTTGTTGTTGGTCTTGTTGTTACGGATACGGTATGTCGATGGAGATAAATTTTTTTATTTATTTATTGTATTTACTTGCCTATTTTTGAATTACAGACAAACACAACTCAGTGGCGCTTAGTTTTTATGATCATGGCGTTGTACTATTTTAGTGGCAATTTACTGTTTATTACGCTGGGTAGCACCAAACTACAGTCATGGAACGAGCCGACGAAGCGACGTGAGAAGCGCGAGCATATCGAATTCCAAGCTGTAGCAAATGAAAAGGATCACATCTAGTCCGCGCATATACGAGTACGCCTCAGTAAGCTTCAGTCTGCGAAAATGGGACAGTGAGACATCAACCATTATAAGTTAGAGTTCAACATGAAATTATGAGTTTCATTCATCGAAGGGCTTTTATGAGTTTTTTTAAATATTTTCGACAATAAATAGTATTAGTATTTACAGTGTTGGACACATATTCTTTCATGAAGTCCATGCTTTGTTTTTTTTTTTAATTATATTGCATATGGATTTTTGTCTTTTACTAATTGTAGGGTTAAGTGGAGTGAGGTACAATGCTTTCAGTTTCTGGTCGACGCATCGGCATTTACCCAAATTGCATACTACAATGTGTTTTTGTTGGCAAGATTTTGCTTTCGATAAGAATGATTAAATACAAAATATTCCAGATTAGCAATTCCAAATCAAGAGATCCAAGTATTTTGGTTATGTAAGGTTAGGTTAAAAAGCTACCCAAACTAGGGCTCACTTGGACAAAGAATAAAAATCACCCATTTTGGTGTCATACCAAGGAAAAAAGAGGAGAAAAGACAAAATAAACACCAAAAATGGGGATGAAGGGAGAAGGAGGATGATGATCGAAGGGCATCTAATTACGTTAACCACTTCAATCTCTGATGAAAGTCATCTCATATCCTCAGGTGTGACAAAAAAGTGGGGACTCAGATATCTGAATATTAGCCCAACAAGAGTAAGGCAGCAGAGGAGAAGGTGCTGCGATGATTCCACCTCGTTTTCCAAACATCAATATCAAGTTTTACCATATGGACATCTAAGGCTGAATGCCCGTTAAGGACACCCCATAAGAGCTGCGGCTTTGTTAGCTTCAGAAGTTCTTTCAAGTGCCTCCGATCTACCCGTGGCCAGAAGGATCTCGAGACATAACACATCTGCGCTTTAACACAGCGCACTGAGTTGACGCGAGGTTCATGTTCCCAGGAGCAGATTACAGGTTCTAAGAGAATCTTAGTTCTCTCATTTTGCGGTGAAACTATCTCAATGCCCCTGTTTGGCCAGCTTATCAGCCCAGCAGTTCACCGCTATGCTACTGTGACCGAGGACCCATATGACACTAATATCGAAGTATTTTGATGCAGTCCAGAGAGAAGCCAGGCATTCCCAACGCACAAGCAACGAGCACAAAGCCCTTATTTCCGCCTGACTGTCGGAGTAGATATTTACCTCCCTTACAGTAATTGCAGATGTAAGTAACCAATCTACTGCTTCTTTAATTGCGGCTACCTCCGCTTGGAAAACAGGAGTCCGGCAAGCTAAATTTAGCCCTCCTTGCAGAATACTGCTCCACCAACCCTTCCGGCCAACTTCGAGTCATCCGTAAACAGGTTTACTATGCTGTGTCTACAAATCTTGGACCCCGCTCACTCCTCCTCGTAGGAATATGAATGGAAAGAGTACCGCTCGAGCACAGCGAGGTATATTGATCAAGCACCATGGGAATGAACTCTAAGTTTCTTACTTGAGTGACCGTAGCTTAAATCTAGCACCTCAATCTGATTGCAGCGCGTGCAGCTGTATTTTTCTCTGCGATGTCCTTGGGTGCCACATTCTATATAGCGTTAGGCGCTAGAATAGGAGTGGAAGTACCACACTGATTCTAATAGAAACAGATCTGTTGTCCTCCTGATTCTCTCCTCAATGTTGGGCTCCCACGTTAGCCCTCTATCAAGGATGAGTTCTAGGTAATTCAGCCTGTCAGTAAGACCAACTGCCACAATCATCTTATTGCATTGTGTGGATAAACCTAATAAGGTCGATTAGTTAAACATTTTAGTATAGAGTTTTTAAGGTCAAATATCTTTAGTTAGCGTATTTTTAAAATAAAAATATTAAAAGTAATTGAAATAAATATTTAAAAAAAACCGAATAAAATTTTTTCAAAATTTTTGGACAGGGTTTCAATAAGATTGAAGTGGGAAAGGGGGTATTCTAGTAAAGAATTTTGAAAGAATCGTTTTTGTTTTTGCATATTTTCAAAGTTTAAGCAATAAAGAATATGTCATTAAGAGAATTTCTAAAAATTCCTCTTATTTAATGTGTTATAGCCTTTTTGGTGGCATGTCATCGGTTCCGATCCGTCTTGTCTTAAAAACTTTGAAAGCGTTTTTCTCAAACCTACTTTTTCCAGCTGGCGGTAAGGATATCTTGAGTTCCAGTGAACCGATTTACTTCAAATTTGGGGACGATGTTCTTTCTACATTCTTTCATCGGAAGACCCTAGCTCGAAACTATAACTTTTCATTTAGTTTTTTTAAACAGGCCAGAATTGATGAAAACATATGCAAGAAAAATTTTTTTTCAAACAGCCATCATATTCGATAGCGGCATCTATAATAATCAAGAATCCGTTTAGTTTTTATTTTTCAGATCACCAGGAGGGTTGGAATCATGAACGCCAGGACCCCCTTGTTTATTGGACCCCCTACTTTGACTGCGTATAATTTTGTCAATTAAAATTTTTTTGTTTTGGGTTAGTTTTTAATGTAATAATAGTAATAATAAAATAAATAATTAATAATCAGTAAAGAAATGATAAAAAATAGGTAGTAAAATTTTTTGTGTGTCTTTTGTACAGTGCTGCGAAAACCGGGCAAAATCATACCTCTACACTAGAATACCCCTTTAACATAAATGAAATGAGTGAAAAAAATTCAGAAAAAAGTCGAACAGTCAGCTTTTTTTGAAAAAATTTAAAGCAAGATGAAAGCAATGTAATCAAGGAAAATAAAACCAAAGGAAGTCACATTTATTAAAGGTGATGGCACTAGCACAAAAAGGTCTTGTACATTAGAATGTCTCGACAAAATAAAAAGAAAAGGAAAACGACGAACTACCTCAACAGCCGACATGCAGTTGGAGTTAGAAGCATACGTCAATGGAGCGAATGGAATGTCTTTACGTCAGCTAATTTGCCGATAACACCTTTAATAGATTCATCTTGGCTGACACCCTAATGCACACGGCGAAAGAAAACGAAGAACAAATCAGCTGGTCTAGTGATATCACGGCGAATTGAATGCAGAAAGCAAGCGTTTACTTTGATTTCCGCAATTTCGACAAGTGTGACGTCAGGCATCTTAATAATACAAAAGAAATGAACAAAACAAGCAAAGGGAGGAGAAATTGGAGGTTTGTGAAAATTAATGTAATGGCCTGATAATATTCTAATTTGTAACAATTAAACTAGCATGTAGTTAGCATTTAAAATGTGAAAGCACAAATGAATATAAAACCTCCAAATGTAGTTTGTTTTGCATTTTTATGCGAATGATTCCGTGGCAAGGAAAAATGTATGTAAGTAATTCCCCTTTCTTTTGTCTGTATATTTTCGGAGCGTGATGTCACAGCGAATTCGGAAAGCACAATGTCTTAATATATCGTTCTTGTAGTGATATCACCTTTAATGTTCTTTTTAAACAAAAAAAAAATGTTAACAATACTCTACAATCGCTGATTCTGTCAAATTCACTGAGAGCCGAGTTGCGGTATTATGATGGACGGAGGGTACGTCTACTGTGACATATGAGAAAGTCATACGTCCTATGTGAGTGAAATGAAATTTCTTGAGTTTACAATTTTTAATTTCATTATCTCCTATTTTTGTTTGGTTCACTTTTAGAAAGTCTTTGGTATAAAATTTTGAAAATTTCATTACTTTAGGCAATTTTTTTTTAATCCTTACTAGTGCAGTAAAAAGTGATCTCTCATCCATTTACTTTAATAATAATAATTATAAAAGATCAGAATTCCGTGGCTATTAGTTCGGTATTATTATAAGCAAATTAGCTAAAAAATAAATAATTGGCGCGTACACTTTTGTTAGGTGTTTGGCCGAGCTCCTCCTCCTATTTGTGGTGTGCGTCTTGGTGTTGTTCCACAAATGGAGGGACCTACAGTTTCAAGCCGACTCCGAACGGCAGATATTTTTATGAGGAGCTTTTTCATGGCAGAAATACACTCGGAGGTTTGCCATTGCCTGCCGAGGGGCGACCGCTATTAGAAAAATGTTTTTTTTTATTAATTTTCCTTTCACCGAGATTCGAACCAACGACCTCTCTGTGAATTCCGAATGGTAATCACGCACCAACCCATTCGGCTACGGCGGCCACCAAGCAAATTAGCTACTTAAATAAATTTTGAACAATTTCGTTCACCTCGTAGCGAGTTATAAATAATATAATCAACCTCTGATAGCCGATGAAAATAATATTTTAAATCAGTAGGGAAAATATTGTTACTTTATTGTGCTGATATATTCCGTAAAGTGGGGATTAATTGTGTAGATTTTTTCGACTAATAATCGGTCGGTGCAGTGTGAATATCGGCGTCGATTTCCGATTCGTGTCGCGCCAACTTGGAGAGTATTCCGGCGCTTAGCTTGAACAAACTGAAGCCACACGAGACCTTGCAGGTAGCTGTCACCGATGTCGCTGAGAACGAAAAAACATCAACCAAACGACGGGCCACACAATTGGGTATCACGAGTCTGATCCTACAGCGAATTTACAAATATTTCCATACAAAGTGCAAACAGTGCATCAGTTAATGCCTGCTGACTGTTAGTCGCGTGTGAATTACTGCCAAGCCGTCCTCAATCTTAGCAACAAAGAGGACGACATTGAACCACAAGGCGTATTTCCATTTAAGCGATTACACCAAACAACAAAATCTTCATTTTTGGGCACTGAAAATCCGCGTGCAATGCACGAAGGGCCAATATATCCACTCCAAGCCAATGTGTAGTGCGATGTCCATGCGTGAGAAGTAATTGAACCATATTTTTTGAGGACTTCGTCGGCAATACGATCACTATTACTGGCGAATTCAGTAAACGACCTCTTACTACTGGAATTGGACAAGCGGGGCTTGGTGACAACAACGTCAACAAGATGCTGCAACCGAACACGCAGCACGGGCTACGATGGATATTGTGAAGAAAGCGTTTACTGATCGGCATCACCAATAAGCCTCCGACAATCGCAGATCTAAGGAAGAATATTCGACAGGAATGCAAAGAGTTATCCCCGGAAATCTTGGGGAAAGTCACATCCACTTAAAATAAACATTGTAAGAATCGAAATAAAGATATTTTGCGCCACCTTAGATTAAATATATAATATATATACAGTATACACGCGCTAAAGCCATGAAAGATTCGCTTGTAGCACCATGGAGATATAAAATGAGTTAATATTAAATTTAGTAATAAGTGAGGAATTAGTTAAAGGTTTCTGGCGTTGCCGAAAGCTGATCTCGCATCAAATACATATGTATTTATTGGGTTGGGGAATAAGTTCGTAGCGTTTTTACCGAATATTTTTATTTACACAAAAAGCAATAATTATATCAATAAGTTAATCAATTATATATTCGCTGTTGCTGTTTACAACCTCTTCCCATCTCTCGACCAATTTGTCGATGCCATTCCACGAAAAATCCCCTGGTCTGGTGTCAAAGAAGTTGTTTAGCCAGTTTTTAAGGACCTTTTTCTTATCCAAGGTAACGCCCTTTATATGATTTGACAGTGAGGGGAAAAGATGGTAATCGGTCGGTGCAAGGTCCGGAGAATACGGTGGATGCTGAAGAACCTCCCATTCGAGCTCTTAGAGCACGACTTGTGCAACATGGGGCGTTGTCGGGAAGGAGTATGGTTTGACCATGTCGATCAGATATTTTCAGTGGAATAGCCTCATTCACGCGGGGTAGATGATAGTGTAGCTGGTCAATGTAGAGCTCTTTGTTGACCGCTGCATTTTTTGCGAGCATTTCCTAGTGCATCATGCCCACTCAGTCTCACCAAACACATATCATGATTTTTTTTTGGATGAAGAATTTGAATTCAGAAGACTTTCGGTTGCGAGACGTGTCATCGTCAACGTCAAAGTCGCCATTTTTGAACTTTGCAAACCATTTCCGTGCTGTAGACTTGCCTATGACACTTTCTCCATACACGTCGCAAATATCCTGGGCTGCTTCGGTATCTTTTTGATCTCGATGAAAAGCAACGAATGCAGGTGTCGAAAACGTTGATTTTTGCTTTCAGAGTATTCCATTTCTACGCCTCAAAACTAATAAAAAATTATGGTATATAACTCAAAAATATAATTAACATAGTTTTGTAGAGTAGACAGCAGAGTTCTATCGAATGAATACTTACTCTTTGCCAAACAGCAAACAAATCTTTGGAAAATAAAATATATATAAAAACTCTACGAACTTATTCGCCAACCCAATATTTAATTGTTCATGGCTAAAAAGAAAGAATAATCCAACGGAGCAACTTCTACACAATACGAACGAGTGAAGAAATCAACTCTAGAGTCACTCTTACTGTATGAAACTTCACTCTGTCCTAGTAGATGTTTGTGTTCAAGTATCTCATCGCTAGACGAAAATTTCGGAAACCGCTTTTGAGCTCTTTTTGTACTAACAGTACCTAGTAAGGTGTCAAATGGTCGAAGTATTCCTCTCTATTTCAACGATAAGAATCCACGTGGAGTACTTAAGTCAAACATTAAGTACTGCTATGTTGGCATTAAAGGCAAGATAATAGAAAAAGTTAAGATAAAAGGCAATTTATAGAAATTTACTGCATTCAAGAAAATAAAGCATTTTTCCATGGGAAATACGTCCCAACCGATGAGTACATTTTGTATCATTAAAAGTGAGATAATGGAGGTACTACTACTTTTAGTACTAGACAGAACCGCGTAAATGTCTTATCTTTATACGAATATATGCACTTTATATGTATATATAATCTTTAACTAATTTTCAAAAATTTACTTTGGAAGATCTTTGAGTAAATAGTTAGATTTGGATAATTTTTGTATGCTTATATTTCCTTAAGAGCTGCGTATTTCATCCCTTTTTTGTTTTATTGGATAATGCAATAACTCAGTTATTAAAAAACCAAGGCACATGGACAACTTTTGACAATTTATTGGTTTCCTAATTATCTTTAATAAGTTTTTTATAAAAAATTTAATTATTTCGCCCACAAAAACTTTATACATAAATTCAAATTTCAAACTTTGTGCAAATTTAAAAAATTAACACTTTTTAATCAAAATACGACACTTTTCTAAACATGCTTTTAAGAAAATTTTGCGTCCATTCCTCTTTTTTTTTTAATTTCTTGCTGAGAGTGTTGGGTGTTTTCTTAAATGATCAAGATAGATGCTTATGCGAACAATGTAGTCATCCTGATGACAGGAAAGTTTCTCTTGATTATCAGCGGGCTCATGCAATCACCGTTAATGGAACTCTCCAAGTGGGCGACCTGAAACGGTCTAATGGTTAATCCGGCCAAGACCGATCTAGTTCTGTTCGTTTTTGTGTGGTGTGAGGCAGTGCAGACACAATCCTACCTGAAGTATCTCATAAAAGTCAAACGAATAGCTTGTGTGGGAATAAGAGGTGCGCCCCGATCGATGCCACAAGCGGCGCTGGAAGTGATCCTACATATTCCACCCACTGATATATATGTTAAAGGGGTAGAGGTCAAGTCTGCTTCCAGGATTGAAGCAGCAGGCATGCTAAAAGAAAACACGTACGGCCATGCATCAGTCCTACTATCTGTGGAACACTTGCAAGACACATCGAAAACAGACTATCTGGTTCCCAAAATAGATTTAAAAGAGAGTGTAAAATACAAATACACGACTGAAAGGATTGCCAGACCAGGGTAATACCAGATGATAAAGATCACCATATTTATACTGACGGCTCAAAGATGGACAATGACATTGGACCAGGAGTTTACTTTAAATTGCTCAATTAGACTCCCAGACAGGTTCAGCGTCTTCCAAACTGAGATCTACGTTATTGACCATGCAGCAAAAACGAGAAGTCTGATGGACTTACCTCCAGCAAACCTTACCATTTTTGCTCATAGTCAAACAGCGATCAAAGCACTGGCCTCAGTGCGCATCAATTCAAGATGTATTAAAGAATGCAAGATGTGTTAAACCCTCATTTTTTTGGGTTCCCGGCCACTCTGGAGTGGAGGGAAATGAAAGAGCGGATGAGTGTGCAAGGATAAGCTCTGAGCTGAAGTGGTAGAGGATATAAATATCTATCTAAACAAGTTATACACTGCGATTGACCTGAGCGTAATCGCGGAAACTAATAGAAAGTGGTATCTGACTAACTGTAGAGTCTTCAAAGCGCTTTGACCAAAACTGAATCTTAAAAGGACAAAATGGCTGCTTGGTCTCAACTACCAGCGTCCTCACAAGTGTTATAAGGGGTCACTGGACTACTGGCATCCTTGCCAATAGAATGGGTGACTTCTGCAGGAGCTGTGGAGATGAAGAAGAAATTGAGTATAACATCTTCTCTGTAAATATCCTGCACTTCAAAGTAGCCCTGCCAAATATCTTGGCGATTATTTCTTTGAGGACCTGGGAAATTTCCCAAATGTCTCAATGGAGCAACTATTTACCTTCTTAAAAGGATCTAAGTGGTTTAAGCAACTTATGTAGTTGGGGGAAGGGAAACAAATGCATTAATCAAAATGAGTCTTAGAGCCACCGAGTGTCTTTTCTTAAACAAGCAACCTGACTAACCTAACCTAACATTGCACGTTTTCTTACATTTAAAAACGATGCGGGCTGGAAAGCCTTCTGGAATTAATATTTTATTCCGATTGCACAATAAACTTAACAATTGAGAAAAATCATTTTAAAATTCTCTACTTTTATTTACCTACGGTGCACCCAGAACGTTTTTATTAAATAACACACTGCAACATTAAGAATTCAATATTGAGTATATTTCGAAAAAAAGAACTACTCAAATATTCCATAGATGAGTATCGAATTAAATATGTGCATTAGGGTTCTTTACTCTCCGTCCGTTATCTCTTCATCCATTCGTAATTTAAAATGTATTATATTAAGATTTACATTAGTTGGACTGCTTTGAAATTACCCCCGAAAATAGAGTTTTTTTAGGAATAAAATTAGTTTTTGCAGTTTCAAAATAGGGATATTTGTAAAAAAAAATTTAGAGGACAAAAGGATTAATTTTCCAAAAATTAATAGGATGAGAAAATATCTTACCGTTGATAACTTAGAAATATACAAACAAATTTGCATTTTAATTTTTTTTCATCAATCATTTTTTTTTTTTTTTTTTTTAAACTGCCTTTCGAAAAAAAAACTTTTTAGTCAGAGATTTAAAAAAAAATCCGGATATGCAATTTTGTAGCCAATCGATATTCAGTATTTGATGATATTTTTCCTAACGGTTTATGTATTTTTTCCATGTAACGAATGCTCGTAATTTTGTTTATATGGAGAAAATGCAATTTCTTAACCCAAAATGCCATGGGCTTAAAACTGCATATACAATTTTTTATAAATATTCCAGTTCAATTTATTTCTGTAATTAGGATTTATTAAATTACATAAATGTTCCTTGTTGTAGAATACATAATATTTTTATAAAAAGTTAAACTAGAAAAAAATAAATCTATCAAAACTTTGCAATATGTCACGCCAAGAATTTGCTTTAAATTACGAATAATCGCTAAATTACGATTTGTTCGCTATTCTGTTCGATTCAGGCATCTAAACTTGTTATGTAATAAATATACCCAACAATTTCAGCGTATAGTAGGTCTAATTTCAATTTATAAAAAAATGAAATAAAAAATGTAATGGATTACGCTCTTACTATTTTATTCACCTTCCACGTAGATCTGAAATTCTTGAACGACTTATGCAATATTTTATTGAAAGTGAATGCTGCTTTCATCTTAGACGTAATTACACCTTTACAAATAGCACCCCTTCCTTACAACTTTACACAAGTGACGAACGAGAAATAGATCCAAGTGAGGCACACTTTCTTTGGGGCAATCATCTGAACAGGGTTCTAATAAATAACCTATAGCGGCCCTAGCCAAGAATGATAGAAGGAAGATTGCGCACATCAGAGAGTACGTGACGTCACGTTTTTCCAAGTTGTGCAGTATTGCCTACCATTTGCTCTTCGCAATAAATTTAGTGCTTTTTTATACCGAAAATGCGAAAATTTTTAAGTTTGGTGTTTGTTTCTTTTTTTTTAATTTAAAGCTACCGCAACTTTAAGTTAAAAAAAATGTATTATTATACAAAAGAAGGTTAAAAAAGGTCACTCTGAGAAGATTTTAGTGCTAATGAAAATTAGTTCGTTCTTATAAAATTTGATATTTTGAAAGTGTGAATTTAATTTTTTGCTCCCTTTAAGGTTATGCAAGAATATTAATTGTCCCTTTCTCAACTCTTCTTAATATTGAAAACTTTTTACACATTTTGAAAGGCGTTTGAATTTACTGAATGCGGATTAAAACCATAGAGGTGTAATCGTTCCTTCCGGCCATCAATCCTTAGTGCGACATAGGGCATCAAGAGGTGTATTCATTGTAAAAATAAGCAACAAAATACCAGAAAATACTAAAGAAACCATACTGACACTTTTACAAAAAGAGTACCTTACCTAGTTACATAACCTCAAATATAGCAAATAAGTCGTTCCCTTAACAAAAGAGTCTCGCTTAACAAAAAAAAAACTCATAAATTAAACTGTACATAAGCATAACACATTTGTTAAAAAAAAAAGCACATTCTAAAGACAATTTGTCACACATACAAAGTTCTTTAAGTGATTGAATAAAGATTTGTTGTGTTATTTTCTTTGAATGGGCACTTTAGTGCGTTTTTATATCCAAAGCTAGGCAACACTGAGGTAGTGAGAGAGAGATTTGTTAAAAAAAGTAAAGCTAAATAAAACTGAGTGAATTATTTAAATAATTTTTAAAAATGTATATTTTACTAAATTATAAACATTACATTTTAATTAGAACAGGCTAGAAAAATGTCATTAAGAAAGAACTAAACTTCCGAGACTAAATAACAAAACAAAAAGCTAAATCAAGTTACGAAAATGGTAATCTGGCCATACTGGAGCTAAAATCACGCATCTCGTTGTCAAATTCGCTGAGAGCAAAGTAACGGGACCACGATAGACGCCATCTCATTATTCTTTCCATCATGGACCCTAGCGCCATCTAGCAAATTTATTTTCGACAAACAAAGTAATACAAACACTTTTTTTCAAATTCAAAATATTAATTTGGGTATCCCTCTATTTACTTATGTATAACGCGCTCTTCAAAGTCTCGAATTATTCGAAAGAGTGCTGGAAGTTTTTTCTATCAGCTTATACAGAACAAAAGCGCCGTTTTCGCTCTCACTACTTCAATGCACTAAAATCTTTTTCAATTTAATGCAGATTTCACCAGCTATTCGCCACATGGTGGATGGTCTAACACCGCGATGCTGTGCACGACTAGAAACCTCAGACAATGTGGAATTAGCTGGCTCATTCGTTGCCCTACTGTTACAATTGAACAGTTTTCCGCCGAAATAAAAAAGAAAAACTCTAATGTGCACGAATGCTTTGGTTCTACTGATTTGCTTATAAAAGCAAAGGCTTGAAAGAGATTACTTCCAGTTAAGCAGCTGGCGGACGATCACTTTTTCTATAGCAAGGTTGGTCTTATTGTTAATTTACACGACTGACATCAGCAGAATGGAATCTACAAAGCTCACGCTGTAGAGGTCGCTCCAAGGGTCTTGGAGACGAAGTCTGTACGTTGAATTCACGACAGCTGACTACTGCCTAGCATGACCGCAAATAAAACTTAAAACCAGCAATCGATCCCTATAGAATTTATTTGTTTCGGCACTTTGCGCCCCCAGTCGGCGCGCTAGCACATAATAATAACATAAGTTGACTCACTTTAGGTACACCGACGACATACTCCATAGCTTAACGCTATGTGTAAATGATAGTGAGTATTATATACACGCCGATAATACATATAAAAGCGTTTTAAGGAATAATGACTGTGGTTTGCAGCAAGGCATTTCGCCACTATCTCGGAGTAATCGCAATGATTTACAACTGAACATCTTAAAGTGTCACAATACTACATTCTACTTCAAGCAAGAACGTTTCTCAACAATTCATTTTTTAATCGCATAAATCTGGTCAAGGACAACGAGCCTTCTCTTGATCTTACCAAAGCTTAATTTCGATTGACATAAAGACCATATGGTCAGAGTAGAAAACTCAAAACCGGAGGCTATTCTAAAGAATCGATTCACCCAAAAAGTCTCATAGCTCGATTAGATAATTATTGGAATTTACCTACACCATGCGCACGTTCTAACTTCAGCCTCATTTTTTCGGTTTTGTTTACTGCCCGATATTATTTATTGAAAACATCATCGTTTTGTTTGTGTGGCCATTACATGATTAGCAACTCATATTTCAATTAAAACGTACGAGAAGATCTGCTCGAGAGAAGGCTCTCTCCGCTTGCTCAATCCGCAATTGGGCTACCTTAAAAGTTTTTTACTCAAATCAAGGCTTGTGCAAAGCATTTCTAAGCAAAACAGAAACATAAAATATGGTTATGGTTGTAAGGGTACGACGAGTTTGAAGGCAATGAAATGGCTAACGATCTCGCAAACCATGGGCCAAGCATCCATAAAAATAAGGGAGTACTTGAAAATTGTCACCCATAGGCGCAAGTTTAAGGCGAAAGAGCAATAAAAGAGTTTTGTGTTTTTTTTCTGGAAACATTTGCTTTAAGAAAATATGAATCTACAAGAACTGATCTATAAAATCTATGAGATAAAAAAAGCGAACTTCAGGTAGAAGTCTGGTTAAACACTCATTTTAGCAGGAGCTACTTTCGTTTCTTTTCAGCCCTAACTTACCATACTACAGTCTGAAAAACATACCTTTTTTCAAAAATCCGCCATTTTATTATTTTTCAAAAAAGTGTTCCTATTGTATCACCTGCCAGAATGACAATCCTACAGAGTAATAATCAGTTCAACTTTTTCGTTTCAGATGTCTTGAAGAACCAAAATCCTGTTGACAAGTCACCTATCTTTTTCTCAATACGCTTACTTTGGTACCACACTACTCGTACAAAAAAATATGTAAAAAACAAAATTTGTTTTTATATACTACTAGCGTTCCCTCGCCCGCTTCGCTAGACGATAAATTCAATGATTTGCTGAAAGAGAATAAAATTAATACGAAACAAAGCAAATTCTTTGATACAATTTCATTCGAACTTTATTGTAACACTTTTTGTTAGACAACGTATTTGGTTTTTTCATCTTTCGCGTGAATAATGACGATGGTTTGCCAACTCGTGAGCAAGCTACATACAATTGTCCATGAGAAAAAATTGGGTATTCTAAATTAATACCGCACATTTGTAGAGACTGTCCTTGCGCCTTATTAATTCTCATAGCGAAGGCAAAGCGAATAGGGAACTGCAAACGTTTGAAATCGAATGGTAAATCCGCCGGAATCAGTGGAATTCTGGGTATCAAAATGTCTTCTCCTTTGTACTTCCCTTTCAAAATTGTTGCTTCGATAACGTTACCCATTAGCTTCTTCACAGCGAGTCTGGTACCGTTGCAAAGTCGAGGCACATTACTATTGCGCAGCATAATAATCGGTGCTCCAATTTTTAATCGTAAATTATGAGGTGGTAAGCCTGGCAAATCGAGTGAGTTTAAGAATTCAGTTGGATAATTTACGACCTCATCTTGATCAGTAATAGGGTCCATTGACTTATACGCAACTATGTCACCAGGTATTTGATCTAAAATAGCTGAATTTATATCATTGACGTCCTTATTTTTCCCAGCTAAAATTGCTCTTTCGCTGAGTCAATCATGGTTTTTGTAATGTTGAACTATGTTTGGAAATACACTCTGTATCAATGCCTCTTTAGACTGTGCAAAAGTGCAGAAATTGTTAGGCAATGTTATCATTCCTTTTGTTTTTGAAAAAAGGTTTATTTTTTTTGGTTAAAAAGTGTTTTTTGAAGTTTTGAAAAACACTTCGCTCTAACAAATTTCTTCTCAGTTAATTGCTGAAAATTAAATATTTTGAAAAAACTATTTTTTTTTTAATTTAACGTTTTTGAGAAAATTTTGTTCTTGAAAAAATTTCATACTTTTGTAAAAGTTTAAATTGATTTGTTAAAAAAGATTTTTTTCCGCTTTGAAAAACACCCCCTCGAAAAAATGTATTCTCTATTAATAGTGGAATATGAAATGCTTTGAAAACACCATTTTTTTTTTAAATTTTGTTTGGTTTTCAGAAAATTTTGTTTTGAAAAAATTTCATACCCTTGAAAAAGTTTTATTTTATTTTATTTGTTTAAAATTTTTGAAATTTTGTTTTTTGTAATTTTAGAAAAACACCTCTTCGAAGAAATTTCTTTTATCTTTTTGAGGAAAATTTGGTTTTGAAAAAATTTCATTCTTTCGAAATTTTTTTATTTTACTTTATTTCTTCAAAATTTTTGAAAACAATTTTTTTTATAATTTTCGAAAAACACCCCTTTGAAAAAATGTTTTCTATGTGTCGTAGTGGTATTCCATTAACTTTTAGGATTATAGTCAAATACTTACAAATATCTACGCTTTCACAAATAGCAACAATAAACAAATTTCCTCAAAACCAAAAAATTTACTTTTTTTCTAAAAAAGTTCTAAACAAACAACGTAATAAATTTAGGATTTTGTGTTCACGAAAAAACAGTATTGTTTTTATTGTATTAACTGAAAACCAAAATGTTGCAAAAAATCAAAACAAAACTAAATTATTTTTGTATATTCATTTGGTCTATATGTTCCATAAAAAGTTGATATGGTAAATAATATGCAGGGTCTGATACACGCAAATTTCCATTGACCATTATAGTGACAAAATTATCGATCACCAATTCCAACAGGATTTCAAAATCAGAGTTGGAATGAGTTGTTGTGTGGTGTACTTCTGAAAAAATGAGAAATAAGCAAAATAAATCTAAAAATTCGAATTCTAACTTTATCTTGTGTATGTTCTTATAACCTTTGAATTTTTCCAATGAAGCACCATTCATTTTAAATTTTCCAAGAATTTTTTTTATCATTTTGCGTTTCTTTCCTTTTTCATTCGATTCCAACATTTGTTCATAGCCGAAAACATCGTTTGCAAACGCATTCATTTCCATATAGAATTGGCCAAAGAAAGCATTGCTCAATTGAATTGAAACATTATTTTCATAAATACTTAGGACCTTAACTAATGCACCTTGGTACATACCTAACGCAGATATTCATCGCGACCTTGACATCGATACTATTGATGAAACAATACAAAGCGCTAGCAGAAGACACATAAATAGACTATTAACGCATACAAATCCTATGATGAGAAGACTACCAAATAAAGAAAAATCTACCCAAAGTCGGCTTAACCGTCAAAGACCAACAGATCTTGCAAAATCCTTGTAATCAATTGCCAACTAATCGTATATGTCATTGTTGGTTAACCACTTGTTTTTAAAAAATATGTATATATTTCTTCTAAATGAACTTGGCATTGGCCCTTCAATATCACTCTCATTCCATCTTTTTGTAAATCAAATTACTTATTGTCTAACGACAGGTGTAATATTTTATGGAAGAAATAAAAAAAAAAAATTTTCATTCGAATCATTTGAAATTTCTGTATACAATAACGAAAAATTCAAAAAAAGTTGTACACATAAAACGAATGTCGATTCGAAACTTACTTTAATCTAAGAATCGAGCAAGTTTTGTTTTGTACAATATTTTGATTTTTTCTTTTTTTTATATGAAGAAAATATTTAAAAGAAATTTTTTCTTGCTAAAAACCTTCCCCTAGTGGATCCCTATAATATGAAAAAAGAACGAATAAAATTGGCCTCGTATCGGCCCAAAAAAATGCGTACAAACGAACATCATTTCATTTTTATATATATAGATTTGATGTCAATAGTAACATACTATAAAATCAAAACGATAACATTTTATTTTCTTAAAACAAATCCTAAAAAATATCTATAAAAAATGAGTGTCTAGTCAAATACTCACTCAATATCTTAACGAGGCCACAGGTTTACCACACGCATACGTCATTGATTTAAATTTTACATAAAAATTTCGATATAGAAAGTTTTTCGGAAGGTGGGTGCCACTTTTGACCAACACTGACAACAAAAGTAATCGGTTGACAGCTTAACAGTAGTGTCTGGAGATAATTAATGTGAACGAAATTTTTAACCGTGAACGAGACACGGTTTCTTTCTAGCTCTCCAGAGCCTAAGGAACTGTCTATACCTGTCGCGGCTGAGCAACTTCAAGGTGGCTTTACGGTGAAATTTTTTTGGTATGCGCCCAGTGAATCCACATCGCTTAGTTACGCCAAGCTTTTCGGTTGTTTTTGCCCCGATTTTAGGCAAAAATTACCGTATTTTGCGAAGTAAAATGTTATCTCTGACGGGGATAAGAGTGTTACAAAGCAGTTTATTTTTTTTTTTCATTCCTATTTCCTAATTTGTTGAATAGATTCGATAGTGAAAGGTTTGGGTAGAGTGAGAAGATCATAGATGAATACCGAGCCTTTCTTTTAGAGCTTTGGCGAAAAAATATAATTTATATATAAATATTATACAGTCGAACTTCCATATAGTGAATTCGCACGGGACCGGAAAATCACTTCACTATATAGAAACTTCATTATAAAGAGACATTGATTTTTTATGTAATTTTATTTAAAATAATCAGTGAGTTTGGTTTGAATTACAGTCTTCCATTTTTCATTTTCAATAAAAGCTTCCAAATCATGTAGAGAGTTGAAAACATTAATCGGCACGTCACTCCTCATTTCCACAAAGGTTCTAATTACGCTTATGGATGAAGCAGCTTGTATCAACGTAGGTAATGCCTCCTCAGTTTCTGCCAATTCTTCAACGGTCAAATCGTGTTCATCGTTATTTGAAATAATATTTACATATTAAATTTTTATTTGACTATAAAAAGATAAATGCTTACCAGGTTCAGCTGGAACTCCGCGACTTTCAAAAATGCTGTTGAAAATATCTTCTTCGGATGGGTTGTCCCAAGTCTGCACACCATTATCAACATTTACGTAGTCATCAAACGATGCTTCGATATTTGCTACTTTTTTAAATGAAGACTGTAAAGCAGCCAAATCCGATATTGAAAGAAGGTCCTCTTCATCCCAATGCTCAAATGCAATCTGCATAGCATCTTTTGAAAATCCAGCCTTTTTAAAACAGTTGGCAATTGTTTCTGGTTTAACATAGACATTCCATACATTGCTAAGATTTCGAACTGCTTGCAGCAAGTCTATGGCCATAACAGAATTTCCCTCATCCACTTGAGTCAATATATTCATGTTGTAGATAATGCCTTGGTCCATTGGTTGCAGTAACGAAGTCATGTTGGGAGGAGAATAAGCGAGATGAATGTTTCTCAACATGTCTCTTACATCTTTAGGGTGGGCAGTGCAGTTATCAACAAAAAACAACACCTTTCTGTTTTGATCACAAAATTTTTTGTCGAGTTTTAAAATCCATTTCGTAAAAATCTCACTGGTCATCCATGCTTTTTTGTTAAACTCATAATCGACACCTAAAGATTTTATTCCCTTGAAGCACCTCGAATTTTTGGCCTTTCCGATTACCAGCAATTTTAGCTTTTCTGTTCCAGTCATATTGCTTCCCACTAGGACAGTTGTTCTCTCCTTGCTTTACTTCCCACAAAAGCATTTTTCATTTTTGAATGCCAGTGTTTTAGTTGGCAAGCATTTGAAAAACAAAGCAGTCTCGTCGGCATTAAAAATGTCGTTAATGTTGTAATTTTCAATTAATTTCGGTAAGACGTTCGTTACCCATTCATCACGGTTTTCTATGTTGGCGTCAGCACTTTCCCCACATAATGTCTTTTAAATAACGCCATGCCGACTTTTGAACTTGTCTAACCAACCTGTACTTGCCTCATATTCGTGGGGTCCTAGTGCTTCCGCAAAATCTTTGGCATTTTGCTTCAATAATGGTCCAGATAAAGGGAGATTCTTACCACGTGCAACGAGTAACCATTTCAGCATTGCTTCGTCAATATCCTCAAAATGACAAGGTCGAAGACTTTTGCGTTTGGTATTTACTGCCAAATCATCCGCATTTTTTAAAATCACTTCCTAATTTTTTAAAATATTTGATAAAGTGCTGGGAAGAACTCCGAATTCATGGGCAATATCTTTTTTTTTCTTTCCTTCATTAACTTTGTTAATCATTAATAACTTTTTTTCAAGCGAAATGCTGCTTCTATGCTTCATTTTAACTTCAATAACTGAATAAAACTGTAATAGCTCAGCTCTTTCTGTTTTAATTTTGGGATTCCCCTCATTACAGTTTGTCCACATCTAACTGTAATTTTTTGCAACAGAAAACTTTTGAAAAAATTCAGTATTTGGAGACAAAAACTTAGGAGGCTTGAATTTCCAGCTGTAAAATTTGTTCATTATATAGAAAACTTCACTATATAGAAATTCATTATAAGGAGACAAAAATACACCGAAAGTAGAACGAAAAAGCAGTGTCCTCGAAACCAGTTCATTATAAGGAGAGCTTCATTATATGGAAGTTCACTATAGAGAAGTTCGACTGTATATATAATTGACGCGTACACCCTTTTTGGGTTTTTGGCCGAGCTCCTCCTCCTATTTGTGGTGTGCGTCTTGATGTTGTTCCACAAATGAAGGGACCTACAGTTTCAAGCCAACTCCGAACGGCAGATATTTTTATGAGGAGCTTTTTCATGGCAGAAATACACTCGGAGGTTTGCCATTGCCTGCCGAGGGACGACCGCTATTAGAAAAATGTTTTTCTTAATTTGATGTTTCAACGAGATTCGAACCTACGTTCTCTCTGTGAATTCCGAATGATAGTCACGCATCAACCCATTCGGCTACGGCGGGCATTAAAAAAAATGATGAGTTGGAGAAAATCTATCCAGCTAAACGGGGACTTTTTTAAACAAAATATTTTTCGTGTCCCGTATTTAAATTTTCCAAGAATTACTGATCAACTTACTTGCAAAATGCTTAGCAATCCAGTAAAGTCGCAAAATCTTGGAAAAAGACTAACGCCACTTGGTCGAAGAGTGCTTAAAGGGGGCCTCTTATCGGTGGTTTCAATCGGTTACTGCAATCGATAGATATATTATAGGAGAATATGCCCTCAAAATTTTATAGCGGAATTCAAAGTGATTTCGGAGTATAAGAGGCACCTCTTAAGCAGAGCCACATTTTCGATGATAATTGACGGTAGAGCGCGATAGTAGACGCTAGTGTAACAATGAGTCGGTAGCGGAAACAACCTTCCGGAGATAATTGAGTAGCTGAAAAACCACAGAACACAAGTATACAATATTGCAATGAAGGTGTACTTGTTTCCGCAGCAATACGCATATGAAATAAAAGCAAGGAAGGAAGGAAGATTTTGGTTGAGTTCCACAGCAGACGTGCCTATCATTGGTCGCCAACCTGGGACTGTAATTGCCTTTGGGTGGGACGTGGTTCAAGCGCAAAGCCCCCGGACACTAAGGGTGATCTGGCGACTGCCATTAAGAAAGTTATACTCACAAATGACAAAGGAGAATTGGCACTTGCATTAAGCGCTTAAGATACCGACTGGAGCAAGATATTGCCGAAGGTTACATTGAATAATTTTCAACTTTGACAATATTTTGAACTTTGTTACTCACTGCATTAAATAACTATCAAAATTTATTTGCTTTTTATTAGTTTTAATATTTTTTTTTTTTTGAAATATTATATAGTTGTTATTATATTTATATATTTTTTTCTTGAAAATTCTTGATAGTTCAGTCTACAGCAAAACTCATATATGTACATCCAAACAATCAATAAGTTTTCATCAAAATGTCAAACTTCTTAACCGGCATGTTTAGAAAAATTCAAGAATGCAGTTTAAAGCCCATTTAATTCTTATATAAAAAGTGCAAATTTAAAGTGCCTCAAAAATCGCGTCAATTTTTGGATCATTTTTTTCTGGCGGTGTTGTAAATGGTCTTTCAAAAGTAACGCCTAGAAGTAGTAGTGAATAATTCCTATATGGTATCTTTTTTTATATCATCTTTAAAATTTGTCAAGTAGATGTACAGTTTTATGCGGTAGAGCAACGCCGTACAATTATTGAAACTTATTATGAAAATGGTTGATCCTTAAAACATCGCAAAATTCGTGACTGTTTTGTGTAAATAATCGTCCGAGTGAGTCGACAGTGAAAAGGTTGGGGGGAAAATTTCAAGAAGTTGGTTCTGAGGTTTAGTTTTGTCGAGCATAGAAAAAGAACTTTCAGACCAAAAATGGGTCGTTCTGTTGAAAATATTGTTGCTGTACCGCAAAGTGTTACTGAACAAACTTCAACATCGATATCTGGACGTTCTCAACAATTAGGCATTCATGAATTGACCGTTTGCCTGTAGACCTGCTCATGGTGGACATTTAGATGATGTTATTTTTTACAAATAATTGCTAAGAGCCGTATTTTGAAAAAACCTTTAAATAACAAATCCTGAATTTTATTTTGTTTTTATAAAAAAGAAATATCCCACACTCCACAAAGATATTTTAAATTAGAACTTCTGTTCGACGAACTTCCTTTGGATTCAAAGACTTTCCACTGTTATTTAAATACGAGTTCATTCATGAGCGTATGTACTCGTAAAACGACTATATATAGGTAGAAAACAAAAAATATAAAAATAAATTAACGCTATAATTATATTTTCGCCAAAGAGGTTGAAGATTTAATTTTTATCTACAACATGTAAATACTTAGACAACACGCTGCCATCCCACCCCGTGAGAGATATCAAATATTTATATAAGTGTTTACATACTCCTGCGATTGTATGTATATACGTATGTGACAAAATGATAAGAGTTAATCATTAACATAAATATATGTTAATCTCAACTTACTGCCTTTATATAGGAAACATTATTTGTGTTAAAGAATAAAAACGACTTTTAAGTAAATATATGGCCGCATCTCCCGTACGTTTACTGTGAGATCGGCATTACTCGAAACATTATTTTAGTTAAGTAATGCAGCAGCACAGATAAGCGCATTTGTACTGTATTTACAAATAGCAGAAAATAATCTAATATTTAAAATCTTGCGACAAATTTTTCCAGACATCTCGCACTTTGGAGTTAGCAGATTCTTCAAGTAAGCAAGCTATATGTATGTAACTATTATATTTTTTGGTTGGACTTAAATCAGTTTGTGCGTAACCATATTTAACTTGCCGCAAATTAAATTTTTTCAGAAGGCTGCCGATCTTCAAAGTGTTCACACGCACTCGGTAAAAGTCCGAAATAAATTTTTGATCTGAAATTTTTGAAATAAATTGTTAAATATGGATAGTAATTCCAAATATGAAAGTGGCAAAAAAGGTTAGTGAAGTGTCAAATTATAAAACAAACAAAAAAAAGGGTATTTTCTACAAAAGTACACAGACAGAATACAAGTAATCGGCCTGAATGCAATAAAGGAAACAAAATGTGTTATCATCACAGGATTTACAAATCATATCGCGTATTCGCTGGAAGAGCGCCACATTCTTACAAACCGGTTTCAAAAATTTCTAGTTACTCTTCTTAATAAAGAAAAGACACATTCTCTTCTTCAGAGGCACTGCTAAAAGGCGCTGCTATACATTGTGTGCACAACATATGAAATGCGGCATTTAAGTAACAAAGAATTTGCCATAAAACTTAAGAAAATTAAGTAACAAGCAACATTTTATTGTCGACCTTCACAAAAATCTAACTCTTACTCTACACAACGATCCAGCACCACGGTTACATTTTCTTTAGTCCCTGTACGCCGCACCGCCTGTCGCTGACTTTTTATAGTTCTTCTGGTTTCGTGGAAGTCTCATGAGTACTGGGTGGAACCAATATTTGTAATCGCTCTGGATGTGGTGCAACAATTCCTCGCATCTTGATTTTTATTAATTTCCACGGCTCTACTGAAAAAGTTAATTTCACATAAAACACAAAACGAAAGGGATATTGGCATCAAACTTAGACTGGAACCTTCTTTTAGAGTTCTTTATTTCTGGATATTTGTTATATACGAACGAAGCAGCTAGCCACCTCGCGAATTATAACTAAGCAATTCCATTTCAAGTGATCTACGTATTTTGAAAATGATCTTCAACTTTTTGTGAGAATTAGTTTATTTGTAGATAGAAAAAGATATTAATTTTTATATCGAATTAATATGGAAAATTTTGGTATGCAGTTGTTTCAAGATAAGAAGGTATTTGGTTCTTTTTACATTTTTTTTTATTCGTGGTCAAGGTTATGTAAAGTAGATGCCTTACAACGCACGTAGGCCCAACAAATGCCCATTTTGATACCACCGGAACTATCCTATCCTTACTCTAGTTGGACCTCTTTAAACCATCCTGTGGACTATATAAATCTAGTTAGTCTAGCTAATTTTATGTATGCAACAACCGCGATGCCCTCCAGAAAAGCAATTTCGAGCACATTCAACCTTCTTTAACCTTGCCCTGCACCCACAGAGAAAGTGTTAAACTGTCGCTTCCTCTGCATCCTGACAGCCTCTGCAAAAGTCAAAATATAGTGCTCCAATTCTACTAGCATGCCTTCCTATAAGACAGTGCCCAGATAGGACAGCCGCTAATATTCTTAAGTATTTCCTATTAAATTTAAGTAGACTGTTAGTGCGACTCATATTCCATTCTGGCCATGTCTGCCTGCTAACGCTACAGGTATGTAACTGTGTCCAGGGATTGTTGGCTATACTTAAAGTCTGCCTATATATTTGCAGCTTACATGTTGCCAAGGACATAGACATATCAACTTTGTCTTGAGTAATTTGGAGCGTTGTGCCCAGTCTAGCTAGCTCATCCGCCTTCCAGTGACCCTCAATGTTACTATGGTCCAGCACCCAGAGTAGAGTTATAGAGAAAAACTGTGCAAGTATTCTTAATTGCTCATAACACTCTACTACTGTTTTCGAAGAGTGTTTGGAGGTCAAATAAACTTAAAAAAAAATAAAAATTTCAAAAACAAAAATGTATTTTCTTGTTCAAAATTTTTGTGAAAACAATATGTTTTTGACATTTATGAAAAACAACCCCTCCCATCTCAGTGTTTATTTTTCTTACTTTTTCCATAGTGGAATTATCTTTTCAAGTTATATATTAAAATACGTGAAGTGAGCCAGTGAAAAATCAGTCCATTTGTGAAAAAATATCAAGGCGCACCCCACAATTGGAGTAGCAGCTCGGATAAATGTATATTGCATTTTTTGCATATAACGAGTGCGTAAATTTTTTTTAATATGGAAGAAAATACCCAACTCCGTCAGCAAGAAAATCAATCAATAATCAACAAAAAAAAAAAAAACAAATGTCAAAAACTAACACGATTTTTGAGTCACTTCAAACTTGCACTTTATTATATCGAAATTCAATGTGCTATAAAACTGCGTGCACAAACGATTTTCTAAAAATTTCAATTAAAATTGTTTTCAAAATTTGAATTAAAAAAATTTTTCTGGCACACAGCTTCATTTTTTGGCGCGCGCCATGTACAGTGCGTCATGGTTTTTCTTGGCCTTACCGTCGCTTTCACACAACGTGTTAATTTTTCGATGGCAATTGTGGCGATGATGGATCGTAATTCAACAAATCCAGATTTTGAGGTAATATCAATGAACTCCTTTCAAAGCTATCTACAAATGTTAACGCAAAAAAACACTCACTTTTACAGGAATACAATTGGTCGGAGCAAACAAAATCTTTGCTACTTAGCGGCTTCTTCTGGGGTTATTTCATGACCCAAATACCCGGCGGTCAGTTGGCACATAAATATGGTGGCAAAGTTATGATGCTCGTAAGCATAGGCACTAGCAGCATTTTGGCAATACTCACACCACTCAGCGCACGCATCGGCGATTGGAAGTTACTCTTTGTATTGCGTCTGGCACAAGGTCTCATACAGGGTTGTATTTTCCCCTCAACACATACAATACTCTCAAAGTGGGTGCCACCTGAGGAGCGCGGCTCCATTGGCACCTTCTGCTTTACGGGCGTACAATTCGGCAGTGTTGTTATAATGGCCGTGAGCGGCACTATAGCTTCGTCTTCATTTGGCTGGCCGGGCATTTTCTACATATCCGGCTTGGCTAGCTTACTGTGGACCATTGTATGGTACTTTATAGGTGCTAGCTCACCAAGCGAATTCAAATGGATATCAGAAGATGAAAGATTATACATTGAATCGTCATTGATGACATCTACAAAGCCAGAGGAGGAGCATGTGCCTACCAAAACACCATGGGTTAAGATACTAACATCGGTACCTTTCTTGGTCATACTGGTGGCTCAAAGCACATTCGCATGGGGCTTCTGGACGCTGCTCATACAAATTCCGTCTTATATGAAGAACATACTGGAACAGGATATCAAAACGAATGCATTAATGTCTTCACTGCCATATCTCGTCAATATGTTTTTGACGTTCGCCTTTTGCGGCTTAAATGATTTCCTTATCAAGCGTGATTATATAAGTATACGTACAAGTCGCAAACTATTCAATACAATCGGGTTTTGGGTGCCAGTAGTACCACTAATACTCTTGGGTTATATGCGTAAGGATCAAAGTAATTTGGCGCTTTGTCTGCTCGTCGTCACAATCGGTGTAAATTCATCGGCGTACTTGGGTTTCCTAACTAATCACATTGATTTGTCACCCAACTTTGCTGGCATACTAATGGGCGTGGCTAATTGTATGGCAAATTTAATGGGCGTTTTAGCGCCATTACTTGTGGGCTTCATTGTCACCGATACGGTAAGTAATAATGTCTTGATACACTCGTATATGGAATTGAGTTTGACTAAAACTAAACCAATTTGATGGATTATCGTGTATGATGTACTTATTGAAATGGTCAAGTAGCTTGTGTACAGGCATTTATGCACCTTTGGGTATAAATATACCACAATTAAGTGGAGCTACCTTTAGCTCATGACAAGATTTCCAAGGAGATTATGAAATAATTACACTTCGGAATGTGTAAAAATTACTGAAATTCACTTTTCTTTCCACTGAGTACGGATGTATGTATGTATGCTGCCCTAAATATTAGGGGTGTGCGAATCCCATTCGATTCGAATCGAATCGATATCATTTAAAAACCTATATCAAGTTATTTAAAACTACTAATTCTATAAAAATAATGATATCCTAACCGAAGATTAAACAATGAACTTTAAGCCATGTTAATTTTGCTTTTATTAGACCTGAAATCTTCAGAAAAATCGTTTAAAAAAATAAAAAAAAGCATGCACTCAGTTAAATATTCGAATTATCTGAATTATTTAAACTATTCGAATTATTCGAATAGTTCGAACTATTTTAACCATTCGAATAATTCGAATAGTTCGAACTATTCGAATAGTTCAAACCATTCGAATAGTTCGAACCATTCGAATATTTGAGTCGAATCTCGGATCGAATAATTCGGTTCGATTCGCTTCGAATAGTTCGAAATTTCGAATATTCGCACACCCCTACTAAATATCCATAACCAAGGGCTTTTCGACAAGTTTTCAAAATTTAATTGTTTCTTATTTAATTTAAATAATTTTGTACAGTTCGTTCTCCCACAAAGGCTACATACCTAAATACAATTTCAAGCTTTGTGCAAATTAACAAAAAAAAGTTCAGCAAATTTTCATCAAAAATTCAAACCTTTTTAAACAGAATTTTTAGATAAACTTCCGGTTATGCAGTTTTATTGCAGATTGAATTTCGGTACACAAAAGTGCTAGTATGAAGAGCCGAAAAAAAATTTTTTTTTGTTGGTGGTCATATGCATTTTCTCCATATGACGAATGCGTGACTTTCTTTGTGAGGAAGAAAACGTGCACTACCGTCAGAGAAAAAATTTTTAAAAATCAAAATGAATTTTGAGATACTTGCACTTTTAGAACGCAATGGGTTATAAATCTGCACACACCGGATTTTTCTAATAATTTTTATGAAAAAGTGTGAAATTTTGATGAAAATTTATTGATTTTTTTCATTTACATTTCAATTTGTAACCTGGATTTATATGATTTTTGTTGGACAATGAGTTATGTTTTTATACAAAAATATTAAATATTACAAAAACATTACCAAACCAGTTTGGGGTCAAAATGTTTATGTGCAATCATTTGTCGCGGACTGTACACCCTGAGACGATGAATTTCTTGCGTAACATTTACATGTGTAAGTAACTAAAAAACAAAACATTTACTTCTGATTTTAGAAAAATGTGAATCAATGGCGTACAATATTTTACGTAACTGCGGCATTTTACTTTGTTGGCAATCTACTATTCATTTTGTTCGGCCAAACCACAATCCAAAAATGGAACTATCCCAAAGAAGAACAGGAGCAAAGAGATCACATCAAATTCGAGCCAGTTAACGTAGAGAAAGCCGTACATTAAAGTGAAATAGACATTGACGAATGCTCAGCACTGGACCAAATTAATGTAACAATATGAAGTATGAATCCATCCACATCGACAACGTCAGTATTATTTACAGATTTCTTTAGTTATAAAATAGTAACATACATTTCAACATAAGCACATAGGCTAAATAACAGCTAACTATTGAGTTTCGTTCTTAGTAAATAATATTTATAAATAATTGCATAGATACGATGAACTAAGTTAAATGATTATTTATAATTAGTTATCTTCTATAATAAATGAAAATATTAAAAAAAGAAACCAAATTCAATGATATACTAGGGCAGCTGCCACAGACGGGTGTATATATTTATGTGTCGTGTTTATCTTCTTCTTCTTAATTGGCGCGATAACCGCTTACGCGATTTTGGCGGAGTTTAACAAAGCGCGCCAGTCGTTTCTTTCTCGTGCTTACCGCCAGTTGGACACACCAAGTGAAGTCAAGTCCTTCTCCGCCCGATCTTTCCAACGCAAAGGAGGCCTTCCTCTTCCTCTGATACCACCAGCTGGTACCGCATCGAATACTTTCATAGCCGAAGCGTTTGTATGCATTCGGACGACATGACTCAGCCAACGAAGCCGCTGGTTCTTTATTCGCTACGCTATGTCTAAGTCATCGTAAAGCTCATACACCTCATCGTTCCGATATTCGCCATTGCCAACGTGCTAAGGTCCAAAAATCTTGCGCAGAATCTTTCTCTCAAACACTCCAAGCGTCGCTTTATCGGATGTTGTCATCGTCCAAGCTTCTGCACCATACGTTATGACGGGCATGATGAGAGTCTTGTAGAGTGTTAGTTTTGTTCGTCGAGAGAGGACTTTACTACTCAATTCCCTACTTAGTCCAAAGTAGCTCTTGTTGACAAGAGAGATTCTACGTTGCATTTCAAGGCTGACTTTGTTATCGGTGTTAATGCTAAATTGACGAAGCCTTTTACAACCTCGAAATTATAACTGTTAACAGTGTCGTGGGTGCCGATACGCGAGTGCGCCGACTGTTTGTTTGAAGACAGAATGTACTTCGATTTTCTTCGTAGGTCTTTATCCGGCCACCATTGCATTTTTTTGTAATTAATATACATTTCAAAGTAATGAACAATTGATTCACTAAGTACTTTCATATAACGCATTATAATATAATAATATGTTCTGATTACTCTCAATACTCAAAAATTCGAGTTTTACTTCATGGATTATAGCCACTTCCAAAGTGCTCTGGTGACAAGGTGAACGGTGCATAGTCCTGATAAAAACGATTTTTTTCTTTTGCGAACTGGGTCTTTTTCACGATTTTTTTCTTTCAGCTAGATTACAATAATATTCAGAATTTATTGATTTATCAGTTTGCAAGTAATACACAAACAAAATTCCTCGCGTATACCAAAAAACGGATGCGATTGACCGATTTCTGGACACAAACTCGTTTCGGAGCCGAAGAACCAAATTCATAACACGCATTAGCCTCTTTTTTTGATTTAGCATCATGGTAATGGACACAAGTCTTATCCCTTGTGATGAATCGATGCACTTTATCTTTCGAAATGGCGCTAAATGTTGCTGATAAAGGCACATTCGAATGTGTTTTTGTTCCAATGTTAGCAAATACGGCACCCGTTGTGCATACAGCTCCAGCCAAAATATTGCTTACACGCCCAATGAGATACCTAGGACTTCTTCTAAATCTCTTTCAGTAACTAGACGATTTTCCTATACGATATCCTGTATTTTTCTACGATTTACGATTTGCTGTTTTCGGACGTCCTTGACGTGGATCAACTTTAAGGCTTGTACGACCACGCATAAGTTGAGCCACCCATCTTTTACTGTATTAATTGATGGCGAAAAGTCCTTATACATTTTCAACATTCGTTCATAAATTTGCTTTGCTTTTAAACCTTCCAAAAATAAAAATTCAATCACTACGCGATACTTGATTTTTTCCACTGTAAAAAATACTGTGACAAGTCGATTCTATGTTAATTGTCTTGTAAGCAACGAATGAATTGACAGATTGAAATAAATCTTCACATGCGTTCATGTTTTGCTGGCAAAAGTTCACGGCTGTCTTTTTTCGTATGCCTTAACAGCAGCAGAGCGTTTTCATTTAACATATGATTTGCCGATGAGCAGTGCAGTTATGTCAGTAGGCATGTTACGTTCAATTTTTAATAAACACTTAAAAAATATTTTTAGTAATAATGGAAATTTAAAAAAAATCTCTACATCCATTCTCGGGCTTTGCGAACAGAAACCAAAAACGGCTTTCAATATGCTTATATAAATTAATAAAAATCCTTGAAGTTATATAAATATTAGTATAGACTGACCAACAATTTTGAAATATATGGACACGGACAGCATCTGGTTCCCACTCCGCTAAACTTGTTTCTTTTCTGGGTGCTCTGAAGTCTCAGGACTATGTCCACCACATACTATCACGCTCATCATACTCAAATTCAGCGGGGTCCATGCAGCAGATTCATTGAAAATTGGCCCATGCGTATTCGTACCCGATGTCATTTTTAAAACGAAATAAATTACTAAGCATCGAGACAAGCAAAAACTATACTAAGAGAGGCAGCATTGAGGAGCCGGTGGCATATGTGCTAAAACGTAAAGTTTCCGCAAAAAAAAAATTTAAGTTCGAGGCTTGTTTATTATAAATAAATATTATAATGTAAATAGTCGCAAATGCGCGCTTGCAATTACACAATTAGATACTTAATTGTGTATTTGTTCCAATGACTTACAATGTAAAAAGTAATTTCCTTTTCATTTTTTTTTTTTCATACATAAATCTGTATCAATTCGCTTAAAACATGATGCATAAGTAAATATAATGAATTAGCATAAAGTTTTAACTCTTTCAAACCCAATATTGCACAACTCATGGGTCTAATAAATCTATGTAAAATACGATGGGAAAAATTTCCCATTCACCCCAAAAATCTTATTTTCTGAACAAAAACCCGTTTCTGGGTTAGTCCATATGAAAAAAAACTCATAACTTTCCTCATTTTTGGTACTACCTGAATTAGTTACATATTTCATCCATCAAAATTTTTCCTATATTCATTACAATATATTCGTATAGTGAACGTTCATTATGCATTCGATTAGAATGTTTGGTTTTAATTTATGTCGTATTTTATCTAAAGTGTTAGTAATGTTTAACACTTTAACTTTGTTAGTAGTAGTTGAATAGGCAAGTAATGTTTAACACTTTAACTTTGTTAGTAGTAGTTGAATAGGCAATAACAGACTTTGGGTTTTATTTATGAAAAATTGAGCTTTGATCACACTCGATTTTCTGAATACAAGGTTTGTTCTGTATATTCATTCTGTTCGAATTACTGTTATTATTTGCTATCGTGCCGGCTGGAGGCGCAAAGTGCCGATACATATAGTCCCATTGGGGTCGAATTGCAGTTTCTGACTTTATCTGCGGCCAAGTGAGCGAATTGTCAGATGTCGTGAATTCGGCAATTCTGTTTCAAGGTTAAAGCTGTGCACGATTGGGGTGCAAAAACCAAGAGTCTGTTTGCTAAAAATATGCTCTTTCACTTTTCTTCCGAAATTCCTTTTTGACTATCAATTGTATACATTGTTCGTGATTTCCCAAAAGCTCGGCCAATACTCGTATACTCCTAAGATAATCGAATTCATATGATTCTTCTTGGCCATTTTTTTTTTTTTCAAAACTCAAATTCGCGTCGATCAACCACATAAAACAGAATTCATAGCAAAAACTGGATTTCGGAAAATTTCTTTCATTTTACATTACCTGTGAGAGGGAGCTGGAACATGTCGAAATAGCGAACTTATTTAAGCCAAAATTTTAAGTTTGGATCTAAAATGAGATACGGAATCTTCTATGTAGTTATATTCACTCAGTCATGCAAATCACAATCAGAAAAGTAGAGATAAGCGAACGCTCACTTGATTTGGTATTATATCAACTGCTGAACTTAAACAAAAACAAAGAATAGGAGGTACTGATGTAGAAGCTGACTTTTTCCAAATTTGTTTCTGTCGCCCCACGTAAAGCTTCCTTTCACCATTTGCTTCTTCAATTCTAATCAATGCTTGTAGGCAATTTTCTGTGCTAGCCTCCGTGACCCAAACAACTTCCGAGATGTTCGGCACCCCCGGCTCCTTCAAAACCTTCATAAACTCAATGCCGGCCTTCGAGCAGGTACCATTGACCTGCATAGATTCAAGGATAGCTTGGTTATCAAATTAAGTGGAAATAAAATGTATTCTTGAGAGCGAACTTGTGCGTAAAGGACAACTGTCTTCTAGATGTTAGTCTTGCCTTAAAGGCATTTCAATGGCCAGTGGCATTCTAAATAAATACTAATACGTAGCCTATCGTTAAGCATCGAGTCCTCAGTAAAGATGTTCTTAGACTTGGAGTCCAGGCTCTTCAAATTTTGCTATATCAATGAACTTTCAGTCGAGCTCAAGACACTTTGCCGAAGTAATGCAATTCGCGATATTTTGCCATGGCTTTACACTTTGAGTAATAGGATGTTTTCGCATTCGCTGAATGTTATTCAAATTAGCGAAATTATAGAATTGGTTTAGATAGCCCGCCAGATGGCAAGGGCATAGGAAGCCCACTATGATAGTCAGAAAAGGTTTCCTAGTCCTAGCTCCATATGCCCTTCAAGCCATTTCGAGAAAACCGAAGCGCATAATTGGCTATCAAAAGTGTTCTCCTCTTCCTCATCCCCTTGTCGAATATTAGAGTACCAAGAAAATAGGGAACTACGGAAGCAACAGCTCAAGGTTCTATCTTATTCAGTTAGCTTTCGTATTTAATGACTAGGTCACGAAAGGGTTAAATAACCATTTTTTATGTGCGAGCGTGTGTATAAATATTCTCTTATATGTACGTAACTAAGTACCATGTATACATATATTTTATAATCATATTTACACAAATCTTATCCAGTTCTCTTTACGTACCATAAGTAGGAAAACAGTAATATAATTACATGCTCTTTGGGGCTCTTACGTAGAAACTCAGTACGCGTCAAGTCGTTCAGCGGACACTTGGGCAACCGATAGCTGCTGCTTGTACTCCGCCGTTTTAAAAGCTCCTGCTTCCACCTACCAAGTTAGTGAATTAGTGAATCAGTTCAGAAATGGGGTCGAAAACAAACCTTCCAAACTTCTCGGAAACAAAGCGTGAGTTTCTAACGAACTATTCGCATAACTAAATCGAAAAGTGAGGGTTGAGGTATTAAAAAAGCTTATGTTTTGCTTCTTTTGTTTGGTTTTATTTTCAACTTTAGTACCGATTTTTGGACGGCGTCATGTACAGTGTTTGCTGCTATTTTGTGGGCTTTCGACCATAATAGAACTTGGAGCGGATTGCGCTTGATTATACTTAGAATCGTATGATCCATACTCGTGTGTTTCTACAGTTCCAATTATTTATTGTCGAAAACTCGCAATTGTTGTTCGCGTTTAAAGTTTCTTTAATTGAAAGGCAAGCGCGCGAAATTGTAAAAGGATCTCTTGTTTAGGTGATTCAAGTACGCTCTATCTCATCTGTCCTTGTTTCTCGTGATACAAGTGGCACAATCTACCTAAAATCTCAACAAAAAAGGATCATAGTACAACCGTCCGATCAGTTTGTCGAAAATCTCGGGAGGTGATTTTCCTCTACCGCTTTTCGATTAGTCATGGACAACTCGCCCCCTCGATGTATGTTAGAAGCTACCATTTCTTAGAGTTCATTATTTCTGGTAATATTAGATGCAAGGTGTTCACTGATATCTAATTATTTTAGGAGGGACCGGATAACCAGCGGCGTTCATATGAACTCCCTCTAAAGCTAACGCGTCATGCCAGTATTTGTCAATATTTAAACTAACCCATTAATAAATAATATTTAATTCTGAATTTCATGCAAAAAAGAACCTTTAGTACAGCCTTTCGAAATATTTGGTGCCGAGCGCCACCTAGTGAGATAATGTGTTAAGAACATAATTTCTTTTCGTCGAAAATAATGAAACCCACCGAATATGCCGAAGCCAACCGAAAATGTGGTGCGCAAATTTGTTAAAAGATGATTTAAAGAAAACACGTGTTTTCTTTTAAATTATGCATATGAAAATATCAGCTGAAAGTAAGTTGTTTGGATGCCGCTCATGTTTTGTAAAAAAGTTTCAATAGCCCAAAGGCATTGCTACGCAAGGCATGTTGACCCAAAATTTTAAAAATTAATTTCTCGAGGAAAGAAAAAAATACATTTTTCTAGTTATAGTATTTCATAATGGCACTTCCAATAAAACTAAATCCCAAAAACAAAAAATTATTTTATGAAAAAAATTTATTAAAAATTAAGTTTAACCTTTTTAAAAATAATTTAGCAATTTTTCCAAAAAAAATATTTTTCTAGGGTTAGTAGTTTTTGAAATAAAAATTCGTGAAGAAAAGATGACTCAAAAGTTCGATTGGTAAACAGAATTTTCAATTTTCCAAAACTCTTTAGAACTCTTCAAATGTACGCAAATTACAACAAAATTACTAAGTTAGCAAGATAATCCAAAAGTCCACGGACAGATGAAACGCTTCATACATATGTATATATAATATTTTTTTATAGTACGTTTTTTATTAATAGGTATACCCACCCATTCATCAGCAATCTAAATTGAGCAAATTAAAAAATATACAATAATAATTCATCAAACATGTTATAATAGGCACGAAATAAGCACAGAGCTCTATGCTTTGCATTTCAAGTAGTGTGATAACAAAAGTGTTTGTAAATAAAAGAAGTGGTTACTTAAAAACAAATTGTGAATTATGGAATTTTTCGATTTTTTGTTTCTTGCATTTAAGCTCCATATTTTGGCACCCGCCATGTGCAATGTTTCTTGGTATACCTCGGTCTCTCGGCAGCCCTCATGCATCGTGTGAATCTCTCTGTGGCAATTGTGGCAATGATGGATAGGAATTCGACAAATCCGAACTTTGAGGTAAGATTTTACAAAAAAAAAAAGAATACAACGACTTATTTTTTTACTTTCTTCATACTTTGTTCGACCTTATGCAGGAATATCAATGGTCGGAGAAGACGAAGTCGTATCTGCTCAGCAGTTTTTTTTGGGGCTACTTTCTTATGCAGATTCCCGCCAGTCAGCTGGTGCACAAATTTGGTGGCAAAGTCATGCTGCTTGGCAGTGTATCACTTAGCGGCTTATTAGCTTTGCTGACACCGCTAAGCGCTCGTATTGGTGACTGGAAATTACTCTTTGCGCTACGCTTCTCTCAAGGCCTAATACAGAGTGGCATTTTCTCGTCGATACACATGCTTTTGTCGAAATGGGTGCCGCCCGTAGAACGTGGCTCACTTGGCACATTTTGCTATAGTGGCCTGTCTTTTGGCAGTATTGTAATGATGATGGTTAGCGGTTGGATTGCTGCATCCTCATTTGGTTGGCCGGGTATATTTTATTTCTCCGGCTTGGTCAGCCTGATATGGGGTATAGTTTGGTACTTTTTAGGCGCCAGCTCACCAAATGACCATAAATGGATATCAGTAGAGGAAAAATTATTTATCGAGTCAGCATTAGTAACGGAACACGAGCATACATCCACAAAGACACCATGGCTAAAAATACTCACATCAGTGCCTTTCTGGGTATTGCTGGTGGCACAGAGCACAGGCGCTTGGGGTTTTTGGACACTACTAACACAAATTCCGTCATATATGAAGAGCATTTTGGGACAGGACATCAAAAGCAATGCACTAATGTCGGCTACACCCTATATAGCTTATATGTTTCTAACGTTTATATTTTGTGCATTAGCGGATTTTCTAATTAAACGTGGGTATACGAGTGTAAATGCAAGCCGTAAACTGTTCAACACCATTGGTTTCTGGGTGCCGGTGGTGCCACTCATCTTGCTTGGCTACGTGCGCGCTGATCAGAGCCAGTTAGCCCTGGGTCTACTAGTGATCGCCGTTGGTATGACTGCCGCTGGTTCGCTAGGTTTTCTTACCAATCACATTGATTTATCGCCCAACTATGCTGGCATTCTGATGGGGTTGGCTAATTGTGCTGCGAATATTATGAGCTTGCTTGCGCCATTAACGGTGGGCTTCATCGTCACAGATGTGGTATGAACGATTATTTATTTAACAAGAACTCATTAAATATATGTAATATTTATTGCAGAAAAATGTGCAACAGTGGCGTGTGGTATTCTTCATTGCGGCTGGCTTATACTTTATTGGTAATCTATTGTTTCTCTTGTTCGGTAAAACTGAAATTCAATCGTGGAACTACCCCAAAAGGCATAAAGGCTCACGTGATCATATAAAATTTGAAACAATTAATATGGATAATGTAAAGGAATGATATATGCACATTTATTATAGGTGTATCAACAATGGGAAAATATAAGTGAAAGAAATTTTTCTACAGGTATAAAGAAATTTTAAGCAAAAAGTAGAATTTATTTGAAAAATGGCTTACACAATTTTTAGGGAAATAAATGAATAAAGAGGCCAAAAAAATTTTTTTTTTCTTGATCCAATCGTGTAAATATGTTCTGTGGAGAAAAAAATTATACATTTATTTTTTATATATTCTTTTTTTCTTATTCACATATTTACCAGAGCTGCGAAAGATTTGAAAACTACCATTGAAATCCCATGGAAAAATGAACTTTCCTTAAATTTGGCATAAAATGTTTACAAATTGACAATTCTATACTCCCTTCTTTATATAAAAAGAAAATTGTTTAACTGTTTTTTGTAAATTTAAAACAAATTTACAATAAAATATATATACATACATGTAAATATAAAAAATATATATATATATATATGCAATATATATATATAATTGGCGCTTGCACCCTTTTTGGGTGTTTGGCCGAGCTCCTCGTCCTATTTGTGGTGTGCGTCTTGATGTTGTTCCACAAATGGAGTTACAGTTTCAAGCCGATTCCGGACGGCAGATATTTTTTATGAGGAGTTTTTTCATGACAGAAATACACTCGGAGGTTTGCCATTGCCTGCCGAGGGGTGACCGTTATTAGAAAAATGTTTTTCTTAATTCTGGTGTTTCACCGAAATTCGAACCTACGTTCTCTCTGTGAATTCCGAATGGTAGTCACGCACCAACCCATTCGGCTACGGCGGGTATATAAATATATATATATTATTTTAATTGTTGTTGTCTTTTTTTGGATATTTCTAAAGAGAAATTCATAGAGGTGATTAACGAAAATCTTCACTTAAGAGTTGAGAGTGGTCAGATCGGATTCAAGTACAGCTGCGTTAGTTGTAGCATAGAACTCTGGAAAATGCTGCAGTAATCGAGAGCTCGACGACAGTTGAATATCAAGTTTTGAATAAAATACTGCGCCTCCCACGGCGCATATTAGCCTGCTACGAAATTGTAGGTGTAGCGATAGAACCAAAGTAATTTTCCCACATGTCTAGCACTATTATAATTTGCGGCCCTTTTTCCGAGTTGGCTTGATGAGCAATGCACTCTATCGTATACTTCTCTGTCACAATGATAGTTTCGTCATTTGAATTAGCCTTTTCGAATTATTCTAGAAGGAAACAGTCGTCATTGTTTATTTTCCCCATTATTTTCAGTTATTAAACTTGGTAACAAAAATTTGAAAACTCTTCAAAATGAAAGACAATTTAATTACGAAAATGTGAGGTCTATGAGCACCCCAATCGGATAGCAAAGGTTTTAGTTATAACAAATTAAATAAAATTCCAACGACAAAAGAGACCTGGGAAGGCAGAGAAAAATTAAAAAAGGGCAACATTGTTTATGCAAGATTACATGTTTAAGCACAGTAAAGGGTTTTCCAATAACAGGTGTTATTTCCATAAAAGATAAATCGTTTCGTTGCTTGTGTGATACTTAGCGCCGTCTTGTTGAAAATAAACGTTGCTCAGATCAATACCATCCAATTCCGGTAATAAAAAATCCTCAATCATCCCTCGATAGTGCAATCCATTTATCGTAACTGTTGCTGCTGAAGCTGGACATTTTCGAAAAAGTAAGGTCCAACGACTCTGCCGGAGCATAACCAGCATCAAACAGTCACACGTTGGGTATTGAGAGACTTTTCAACAATAACTCTTAGATTTTCTAAGCTCCAGATCCGACAATTTCGCTTGTTGGAGAAGCCACCGAGGTGGAAATGGGTCTCATCACTCAAGATGATTTTTTGATGGAATTCCGGATCATTTTCATGCATTTCAACGACCCAATCAGCAAAGACACGACGTTTTTGATGATCAGCCAACTTCAGTTCTTATGTTAACTGGACTTTATAAGCGTTAACACCCAAATCTTTATGCAAAATACGGTGTAATGTCGTTTGTGGAATGAACGGCGAGGAATAGACAAACCTGGGTTTTCTTCAACACTTTCGGCTACAATAGCAATATTTTCGGCTGTTCTTGAGCGACGTACACGGGTTTTATTTTTCACATTTCATTTCCAATTTCTGTATTGCGGTCTGTGGTGCTTCACGATGAACCAAAAGTGTTCGAGTTTAACGAACCGTCTCTGCCAAATTTTCATCATTTTTATAGTGAATTTTAATAATTTCAATGCATTGTTTAAGTGAGCATCGTTCCATTTTTATTAATGGCGTAGCTGCTACTTGTCAAATATAAAAAAATGGCAGCTTCAAAGGTGACATCTACCGAAATACCGGACCATTCAAAATAACAACTGTTATTGGAAAACCCTTTATCTCATGGCAAAGTGAAAAGAGTGTCCGCTGTGAGCACACCAATCAACATGCCAGCAACATTTTTTCACATCTATTTAAAATTTACATGTCATTCAAAAGTTTGTTTGCGAGTGAAGTGCTTGAGTTCAAATACTCCAAAGACATTGCATTTTTAAGCAAAACACCATAACTTGGTAACTATTTGACCAATTCGATTCTAAAAAACTGCGTTGTATGAGCTTATAATATAATATTTATAATACGCAACATATTCAATAACATGTATGGTATAGTCACCACCATCAGCCATAATGGCTGCACATCTTTGAGTCATACTTTCTGTTAATTTCAGCGCAAGTTCTGGAGGTAATCGGCTCTAACTCACCCGAATTTGCCTCGATAACTCTAACTAACAAATATGGACAGTATTTGTTCGTCTTTGAGTTTTCGCTTAACTAATACCTAAACAGTTTGAATAGGTTTGGCATCAGGCGACTGTGAGGGTCAATCCAACATTTCAATTTCATTTTGGTGGTTGCACTGCACACATCATCGGCTTCGATGCTTTGTGTTAAATTTTCTTCACACAAACAAACGGCAAAATCCTATTTCGGAGAAGCAGCCCAAACATGGACCCCGAATGCTTAACAGTTCCTGCAACTATTCGCTCAAGACTAAAATACACCCGTGAATATAATATTACGTTCTGAATTTGTTTTAGTCCATGCAAGTCTTCAAATATTTTGCTGCAGAGACACGAGGCATTTTTGGACCTATAGGGTGTACACACATGAGAATACTGCTTCAAATCCTGTTTCATACGGACTCATTTCATAAAAACACGTACGTTTCCTAAATTTTTCTAACAGATTGCACTACGCGTATTGCGGAAAGGATACACCTACTTAGCAGCATTAAATTTCTTTTATAACGGAACTCTAAGACTGAATTTTGCCGGTCATGCCTCTATTAAACACATTGTAAGTCTTTTTTATATATTTTTGTGTTATTACAGGATGCGCGCGATATTGGAGGACAACTGGAACGTATAAGTAATTGGTTTTTATTTTGATATTTTTCCTTATTATTTTTTACACAACATTAACTTATCATATATTTATGTATAAAAGCATTTAATAAATTTTCCATTAGCTGCAATAACCCTCCCCAACCTGGTCCAGATACGATTGCATTCCCGCATCAAATGCTCCTTATTCATATTAACCAGCCTCCGGAGAATAAATGTTGTTATGAGGATGCTTATTGGTTCCACTCTCAACTGCATCCCATACGTATTAATCCAGGGGATTAAGGTTCGGGAAGCTCGGCGGCCATAAGTTCAGACTTATGTGAAAATTTTCAGCCATCCAATCTTGTGTCTCTATGACTTTGTGTGAAGAAGCAGAGTACGGGCTGCTCCGCGTACGGTATCAATCCAGGATTTCATTACTGTCTCTAGAACCTAGATATATTCAGCAGACTTCACTTGAAATCCTTGAGTACAAAAGTGCAGTGGCACGACATGTCCTTTGTTGCTCACAACTCCCAAAACCATAACAGTGGCTGAAAAGTTCGTGTGCCTGACAACATAGCCATCTATCATTTCTGCGGTTGATCAAAAATTTTTCTCGTCAGACAAAAGCCTAACATCTCAGGCACTTTGTGGTCCCCCTGGAATGGGCCCCCTCTTGCACTTGTAGAATAAATTTTGCACATCGGACAGTGTCCAAAAGTTGTCCGTGTTTTTTGCATTTTGCAACAGATTCTACGTCGGCGTCTAATGTTTATTCACGGCGAACTTTATTAACAAACGAACGGCACACTTAGGAATATTAGACATTTCTAAATCGGTGTGATTTTCCACATGACGATAACTCCACACCTTATCATTTCTTGAGTTAAGTTGTAGTTCTATATTCCTTATCTGAAAAAGACATCCCAGGTTGTTCAATATGTTTTGCTTTTCGATTCGAAGAAAAACACAATTTTATGGTTTCAGTGTACTCTCCCTAAACATCAATAGAAGGGCTAATAAACGCGCTTCCACAGCTGTTACGAACTCATTATTCGATGAAAAACGCTTTCCACACATGATATTTTAGGTCTGGAAACAGATGCATGTAGCTAGGAGCGAAATTGGTGAGTAAGGTGGATACTCCAAAATTCGAAATCTAATTCATGTCGATTGTCGAAATGCTCTTGTGACTAGGTGCACGGTGCATAGTCCAGATGAAAAATATTTTTTTTTTTTTGCAAACTGGGTCTTTTATCACGAATTTTTTCCTTCAGCTGGTCTAATATTCACGCATTAGCCTCTTGGTTTGATTAAGCATCATGGTAATGGACCCAAGTCTTATCCCTTGTGATGAATCGATCCACTTTATCCTTTCGAAATGGCTCTAAATGTTGCTGATAAAGTCACATTCGAATGTGTTTTTGTTCCAATGTTAGCAAATACGGCACCCATTGTGCCCACAGCTCCAGTCAAACTATTGCTTACACGCCCAATGAGATACCTAGGACTTCTTCTAAATCTTTTTCAGTAACTAGACGATTTTTTAATAGGATATCCTGTATTTTTCTACGATTTATGGTGCACTTGTTGTTTTCGGACGTCCTTGACGTGGATCACCTTTAAGGCTTGTACGACTACGCTTAAGTTGAGCCACCCATCTTTTTACTGTATTAATTGATGGCGAAAAGTCCTTATACACTTTCAACATTCGTTCATAAATTTCCTTTGCTTTTAAACCTTCCAAAAATAAAAATTCAATCACTACGCGATACTTGATTTTTGCCATTGTAAAAAATACTGTGACAAGTCGATTCTATGTTAATTGTCTTGTAAGCAACGAATAAATTGACAGATTGAAATAAATCTTCACATGCGTTCATATTTTGCTGGCAAAAGTTCACGGCTGTCTTCTTTCGTATGCCTTAACAGCAGCAGAGCGCTTTCATTTAGCACATTATTTGCCGATGAGCAGCGCAGTTATGTCAGCAGGTATGTTAGGCTCAATTTTTAATAAACACTCAAAAAATATTTTTAGTAATAATCGAAATTAAAAAAAATCTGTACATCCATTCTCGGGCTTTGCGAACAGAAACAAAAGCTGCTTTCAATATGCTTATATAAATTAATAAAAATGCTTGAAGTTTTTTATTTTCGCGTACTGCGATGTTAGTCGCTTAATTCACATTTTCTTAATGCCCTACCATCACTGGAATTCCATTCAAGAAACCGCAGTCAGCTCTTACGCGAGCCAGGCTTGTTGTGTATTTTAGTAACTGCTAATGTGCGTTTTGTGTTTTTTATACTATAAATGCATTAATAACTAAAATTCTACGCGCCAAAATGCAGCTGTTGCTGAACAGATATGTTGCTGCTTCGAGAAAAAGTATTCGCAAGCTCATCGTAAAAGAGTGAGGTTGACTGCAATATTGAATGCAAAAGCACACTCTCAGTGTAAAGACAAACTCTTAGTTTAGTTTAAAATAAGAGTTTTTCTGTAAATATATAACTTATATAAATATTAGTATAGATTGACCAAAAATTTTGATACTTTGGTTTTAAAAACGTTTGCTGACTGGGCTTTGGAAAGTTGGGGCCCTAAAGTTCTTCACCTTTAGCGACTAGATGTAATTTCAATGCGTGTACTCGTATAAACTAATAACAAAATTACTGTATGTATTGAGCTCCAAACCAAACGAAGTTCTCTATGTGGCCATTACCTCTACAAGGAGCTACGGGTTTTGTCTGATATTAGCGTCAGCTACAGATCGATTTTTTTCTCCCAAATTGAATTATATGGACACGAACAGCATGTGGTTCCCACTCCGCTAAACTTGTTTCTTTTCTGGGTGCTCTGAAGTCTCAGGACTATGTCCACCACATACTATCACGCTCATCATACTCAAATTCAGCGGGGTCCATGCAGCAGATTCATTGAAAATTGGCCCATGCGTATTCGTACCCGATGTCATTTTTAAAACGAAATAAATTACTAAGCATCGAGACAAGCAAAAACTTTACAAAGAGAGGCAGCATTGAGGAGCCGGTGGCATATGCGCTAAAACGTAAAGTTTCCGCAAAAAACAAAAAAGTAATTTTAAGTTAGAGGCTTGTTTATTATAAATAAATATTATAATGTAAATAGTCGCAAATGCGCACTTGCAATTACACAATTAGATACTTAATTGTGTATTTGTTCAAATGATTTACAATTTAGAAAGCTATTTTCGCTTAAAACGTGATGCATAAGTCAACATAATGAATAAGCATAAAGTTTTAACTCTTTCAAGCCCAATATTGCACAACTCATGGGTCTAGTAAATCTATGTAAAATACGATGGGAAAAATTCCCCATTCACCCCTAAAATTTCATTTTCTGAACAAAACCCAGTTTCTGGGTTAGTCCATATGAAAAAAAACTCATAACTTTCCTCATTTTTGGTCTTACCTGAATTAGTTACATATTTCATCCATCAAAATTTTTCCAATATTCATTACAATATATTCGTATAGTCTACGTTCATTATGCATTCGATTAGAATGTTTGGTTTTAATTTATGTCGTATTTTATCTAAAGTGTTAGTAATGTTTAACACTTTAACTTTGTTAGTAGTAGTTGAATAGGCAATAACAGACTTTGGGTTTTATTTATGAAAAATTGAGCTTTGATCAGACTCGATTTTCTGAATACAAGGTTTGTTCTGTATGTTCATTCTGTTCGAATTACTATTATTGTTTGCTATCGTGCCGGCTGGAGGCGCAAAGTGCCGATACATATAGTCCCATTGGGGTCGAATTGCAATTTCTGACTTTATCTGCGGCCAAGTGAGCGAGTTGTCAGATGGCGTGAATTCGGCAATTCTGTTTCAAGGGATAGTCAAAAAGGAATTTCGGAAGAAAAGTGAAGGAGCATATTTTTAGCAAATAGACTCTTGGTTTTTGCACCCCAATCGTGCACAGCTTTAAAATTGTATACATTGTTCGTGATTTCCCAAAAGCTCGGCCAATACTCGTATAGTCCTAAAATAATCGAGTTCATATGATTTGTCTTTGCCTTTTTTTTTTTCAAAACTCAAATTCATGTCGAGCAACGACATAAAACAGAATTGATAGCAAAAACTCGATTTCGGAAAATTTCTTTCATTTTAGATTACCTGTGAGAGGGAGCTGGAACATGTCAAAATAGCGAACTTATGTAAGCCAAAATTTTAAGTTTGGATCTAAAATGAGATACGGAATCTTCTATGTAGTTATATTCACTCAGTCATGCAAATCACAATCAGAAAAGTAGAGATAAGCTAACGCTCACTTGATTTGGTATTATATCAACTGCTGAACTTAAACAAAAACAAACAATAGGAGGTACTGATGTAGAAGCAGACTTTTTCCTAATTTATTTCTGTCGCCCCACGTAAAGCTTCTTTTCACCATTTGCTTGCAATTTTCTGTGCTAGCTTCCGTGACCCATACAAATTGCGAGATGTTCGGCACCCCCGGCTCCTTCAAAACCATCATAAACTCAATGCCGGCCTTCGAGCAGGTACCATTGACCTGCATAGATTCAAGGATAGCTTGGTTATCAAATTAAGTGAAAATAAAATGTATTCTTGTGAGCGAACTTGTGCGTAAAGGACAATTGTCTTCTAGATGTTAGTCTTGCCTTAAAGGCATTTCAATGGTCAGTGGCATTCCAAATAAATACTTATACGTAGCCTATCGTTAAGCATCGAGTCATCAGTACAGATGTTCATAGACTTGGAGTCCAGGCTCTTCAAATTTTGCCATATCAATGAACTTTCAGTCGAGCTCAAGACACTTTGCCGAAGTAATGCAATTCGCGATATTTTGCCATGGCTTTAAACTTTGAGTAATAGGATGTTTTTGCATTCGCTGAATGTTATTCAAATTAGCGAAATTATAGAATTGGTTTAGATAGCCCGCCAGATGACAAGGGCATAGGAAGCCCATTATGAGAAACCGTTTCGAGAAAACTGAAGCGCATAATTGGCAATCAATATGTAGAAAGTGTTCTCCTCTTCCTCATCCCCCTACAACTCCATGTTGTACGAATTGTAAATAAAATTGTCGAATATTAGAGTACTAAGAAAATAGGGAACTATGGAAACAACACTTTAAGGTTCTATCCTATTCAGTTAGCTTTCGTATGTACGCCAGTATGAGCTCCTTCTCTTAAAGACTAGGTCACGAAAGGGTTAAATAACCATTTTTTATGTGCGAGCGTGTGTATAAATATTCTCTTATATGTACGTAAGTAAGTACCATGTATACATATATTTTATAATCATATTTATACAAATCTTATCCAGTTCTCTTTATGTACGATAAGTAGGAAAACAGTAATATAATTACATGCTCTTTGGGGCTCTTACGCAGAAATTCAGTACGCGTCGAGTCGTTCAGAGGACACTTGGGCAACCGAAAGCTGCTGCTTGTACTCCACCATTTCAAAAGCTTCTACTTCCGCCTACCAAGTTAGTGAATTAGTGAATCAGTTCAGAAATGGTGTCAAAAACAAACCTTCCAAACTTCACGGAAACAAAGCGTGAGTTTCTCACGAACTATTCGCATAACTAAATCGAAAAGTGAGGGTTGAGGTATTAAAAAAGCTTATGTTTTCCCTTTTTTTTTTGGTTTTATTTTCAACTTTAGTACCGATTTTTGGACGCCGTCATGTACAGTGTTTGCTGCTATTTTGTGGCCTTTCGACCATTTATGGAATGCGTGCCAATCTTTCGGTTGCTATAGTTGCAATGATGGATAAAAATACAACGAATCCTGATTTCCCGGTGAGTACGATAATGAACATATATACATAGATACATATAGTGTTAGTGAAAAATGGTGTTATATTATAAAAATATTTAGATGAAAATTGGTGTCAAGCCATGTGACCTCTAATCTATTATATATATTAATATATTACGAGGCAAGAGCAAATACATTTATTATAAAAATTCCAAGCCAGAGAGGAAATAGAAACAAACTGGAGTTTCCCAACGAAATATTTAACTAATTTTAGTAAACAAACAAAAACACAGCCATGCACCTTGCGTCCATGAGCTTAACTCCGAGCATTCCTTATTTGAAAGAAAATGTGTAGCACCGTCAACGAAAAAAAGTATCAAAAATTCATTAAGGCCACTTTAAACTGTCAATGGGCAGTACAAAAAAATAGTCAGCATATAAAACTGCATTCATAGAACCATTCTAAAGACTCCAACAAAAAATTTTGATGTTTTGATGAAAATTTGTTGATATTTTTTTTAAATTTGTACAAAGCTTGAAACTTTGAGTTATTTGGGTTTGTTCTAGTACATATAAGCAACTTTTTATAAAAAATAAAAAAAAAAAAATTAAATATTAAATAACAAATAAATAAATAGTCAAAAATTGCAATATGTTGCAAATATTAAAAAAAAAAATAATAATAAAATAATATTAGTTTGGGGAAAAATAAATCCAGTATTTTCTCGGCAGATGACATTTCACACTAAATAAATTAGTTTGCTGTTTTTTGTGTGTTCCGTTCAGTTGTGAGTTACAGTGTGTTAACAATGGAAGTCAACAAAGAGAAAATTCGGCACATTTTATAGTTTTTCTTTGATAAATTAGTAGTCGTAGCATCGCTCAGGAGCTAAAGATCGACCATAAAACAATTTGCGCAAAATAAAAAAATAAGAGTAATGGATTTCTTTTCGCCCAAACTAATATGTCACGCTGCTATTATTTCAAACACAAGTGATTATGAAATGTTCAACGTTTATGAATTCCACCTTTTTATAAACTAAATTTTATACAACCTTACAACTGATACGTAATAATGCTACTTCACACTTTATTCTATTTTCAGGAGTACAAATGGTCAGAGCAGACAAAATCCAAGGTGCTCAGCAGTTTCTTTTGCGGCTACATATGCACTCAACTACCTGCCGGTGGCTGGGCGCGTCGTTTCGGTGGTAAAGTGATGCTAATGTTCACAGTAACTAGCAGCAGTATCATATCCATACTCACACCGCTTGGGGTTAGCATCGGCGACTGGCAATTGCTATGTGCTTTACGATTTCTACAAGGTTTTGGACAAGGTGCGACAATACCAGCCATGGCAACGATATTGGCCAAGTGGTCGCCAGTTGAGGAGCGTAGCTCTTTGGCAACTTATGTGTTTTCTGGTGCACAATTCGGCACCGTTATAATGTTAGCTTCCAGCGGAGCACTTGCCTCCTCCAGTTTGGGTTGGCCGAGTATTTTTTACATACCTGGTGGTTTGGGATTATTCTGGATCTTAATTTGGCTGTTCTACGGTGCCAGTTCACCCAGCGATTGTAAAGTTATTTCTGAGGCCGAACGTGCGTATATTGAAATGTCATTGAGTAAACATGCGAAACGTGAAGATCATGAAATGCCGAATAAAGTGCCTTGGTGTAAGATATTAACATCTGCACCATTTCTGGCATTACTAGTTACACACTGTGGACACACGTGGACCTTCTGGACACTACTCACCCAAATACCATCGTACATGAAGAGCGTTTTGGGCAAGGATATCAAGAGTAATGCGCTGCTCTCATCCCTCCCATATCTTTCAATGGTGATTTTAGGATTGGTCTGTTGTCCTTTTGTTAATGCATTAGAAAAATCGAAGCTAATCAGCACAACCGTCAGCAGAAAAATCTTCAATACAATCGGTCAATGGATACCGGTAATCACATTCATTTGGTTGGGCTATGTGAATGCAGAACAAAGTGATTTGGCTGTAGCCCTGTTAACTGTAACTGTTTCGCTTAGTGCGATAACACATTTTGGCTGGCAGGTGAATCATATCGATCTATCACCGCACTTTACTGGCACATTGGTGGGAATGTCCAATACTATGGCCAATGTGATGAGTATCATAGCTCCCCTAGTGGTTGGATACATCGTAATTGATCCGGTTAGTTTTTTTTTTTTTTTTGTTTATTGAAAAACAATAATTTTAATAGCTTATTAATTATTATCAATGTATATATTTTTTCACTCTTCTTAGACGAATCCAGTGCAGTGGCGTGTAATATTTTTCATAGCTGGTGGTTTCAACTTCATTGGGAATCTACTTTTCATCACATTTGGTACAGCGAAAGTGCAGCCATGGCACGGTGAGGAGCTTAAGGTGCACGAACTTAAGCCACTTAATGAAGATTTGGTGACGGTTAAGGTGGCGCAGGAAGAAAAAGAAGAGAAAGAAAGAGAGGAAGAAGAAGCGGGGTTAAAGCAATTGTTACAACTAGATAATAAGACTTAGATAAATAAAAAAAATTGTATATAAATAGACTTAAAACAATTTATAATCATAAATTTATAATGAAAATGTAATGCGAAGAGCTGAAGTGAAGCATACGCAATTGATCATTTAGGAAATAATATAATTTTTGACACCAAAATGGAAATTAGCATTCAGTAAATGAAAACACACATTATTGTATTTAATGCAATTTTTATTCAATTATTTTTTTTTTTTTGGTTGGGTTTTTTTTTCTAAGTACTAGAGCTATGGGTGTGAAACCGGAATTGACCCATACATATATGGCGCTAACTACCAAAATAGGCATTCGTTATACTGCAACGACCGGGTGGTCGATGTTGAAATGGGCATATAAAAATAAGAAATAGTTTAGTTTAGAAATAATAACGAAGGTCGCTTGCGTACCATTGTGCATTGGTTAGCCGTCTTTATTTTAAAGAACCCCAGCTGAAATTTTCCAACAAATATTTTTGTACAACATTTTAACCTTCAATCGAGCCCCCAAACTTAATATATATAATTTTTTTTAAATAAAAGTCAAAATGACACACCTAGTCAAAAATATTTGACTCAAGAGTTGCATAAATATATGCGGCATTAAATTTTATTTTCGACTCTTGAAAACAATATTAGTGGTGGGTGTAGTTTTATAAGTGTTTTTTTTTTCAAACAACTTAGATCAACTTAAGACCAACTTTGGAAATCTTCAATACACTATAAAAAAATTAGTGAAGTTTATGGACAATACGACAGGTATTCCAATATTCTGCAGCGCTTCCTCTCTCATTATTACTATACCACATTCTTGTCTTCTTTTGGTTGTTGCACAGTGTTTTTACAACGCATCTTAATATTCGTTATCATAAGTAAATGTTTCAAATATAAATTAAATCTACAACTTATTTACTTTCATTTCACTAAAATACATACAAATCACGCTTTTATTAGAATTATTTGCATACTTTACTTAAATACTTAATTCTCATGCATATAAATAGACATCTGTGTATGTATGTATGTGTTCATTCATACAGCATGGGGTGCATAGTACATACATATATTATCGCGTGGATTTGGAACGTTTTTGTCTTTACGAATTTCGCTAAGCCTCCACTGCCTCTGAAGAAGAAGAAGGAACGACAATATCGACGGTCAAGGGAATGGCAGGCGTAGAAATAGAATACAGTAAAATAATATAATAAAAAAAAATAAAATAAATAATTGGCGCTTACACTTCTGTTAGGTGTTTGGCCGAGCTCCTCCTCCTATTTGTGGTGTGCGTCTAGATGTTGTTCCACAAATGGAGGGACGTACAGTTTCAAGCCGACTCCGAACGGCAGATATTTTTATGAGGAGCTTTTTCATGGCAGAAATACACTTGGAGGTTTGCCATTGCCTGCCGAGGGGCGACCGCTATTAGAAAAATGTTTTTATTAATTTTGCTTTCACCGAGATTCGAACCAGCGACCTCTCGGTGAATTCCGAATGGTAATCACGCACCAACCCATTCGGCTACGGCGGCCGCCGTAAAATCAAGCAATAATTCAGATTTGATATATGCTGGCCACCCGCTTTGGGAATGTTTCATTTTACTGAGAAGGCTGCGCTGAGTGTACGAGTGTTTGAAACTTAGCTTAAAAAAAATTAAATGCCTGTAGTTCTTTATTCCTGGCTGATTCAGCTTTCTAAATCGTTAAGCGTAAGATGCTTGACTTAAATATTTAGCAAAATGTGGTTATTTCACGAATATAACTTTTTATTTTAACGGGGTTTTTTTCTTTTCCTTTTTTTAAAAAGAGTGCATATATCAACATTTTTCAAAACAAAAATCGTAATGCTTAAGGGCTCTGGTACTTATAAGCCCCAATTGCAAAAATTATCCTAACTCATAACAAAATCAGCTCTTATTGCTTTCTATCTTATTTAAGTATTTGTAAAAGTTGTTTAGATTGGGAAAACTATTAAAAATCGCAATACTACTTTTTGAGTTGCTGGCACTTAAATTTTAAAACTTAAAAACATTTTCAAGCTTTCGAAAATATGTACATGAATATTTATTCATTCTTTTTAGTTTATAAATTTTTGTAAAAAAAATTATTACAAATATTAAGATGAAAGACAATTTCATTACAAATATTTTTAGTCTATAAGCGATTAAATCGTACACAGAATAGAAAAGTTATGATAAAATAAATAAAAGCAGGCAACTTCAATGTTTTCTCTTTCAGTTTTCCGATTTAGACGTTGAAATTAAAAAAAAAAAAACGAAGGTTTCACTGAGGGTTGGAAGAGGTTATGAGATTTACTATTAGCTCTATCTTAATACCCTATTTGCACATTTCACAATCCAGCAGCGATACCTAGGGATTGTGCCGAAAGTAACACACATAACTTTAATTATCTTTTGTCTCTCCAGCCAAAGAGCACGTAGTTCTTAAGTTACTCGACTATGCCATGTGAAACATGAGGGCAGATATCCTTCCAATCGCCTTAATACGTATGGGTCTTTTTTACAGAACACTTAATAAATACATGGATATATAACTTATCTTTCCACTCAAACAATTATATGAAAAGTGCAAGTTAAAAATTTGGAAAAAGGTTTCGATAGCTTCTTAAGCTTAAGAACTGGTGCCAATCTGACAGGGGACACCATTGCATTTAGAAAGCGCTAATTAAGTAGAATCAACTTTTGCACCAAAAAAAAAGTTGAAAATCCACACCCAGCGCTATTATTGATTTTGCAATAAGTCTGTTTTTTTTTAGTTTTTGGGGCCGCTAAGCATAAAAACAAAATAGATACTCAATAGAACGTAAACAGTCCAGAAGTCCGGGAACTCAATAAATACAAATTTCTTGTCCGAAACCAAAAATCAAAGTTATTTGTTGTTGTTTATTTTTACTTTAATTCTTCCTCTTCTATTACAAAACAGTCGACAATTCAATTCGACAGTCTTCACAAACTCACCCGCACTTATTTCTGGGTGACTTTGGTCTAATGAAAACAGAAATTACTTTCTCAAAAAGGCTCTCAACCAAGGCTGATAGATTTGTTAGGTGGAGAGGTTTGGTCATCCGCTATGGTAAAAAATAAAATTGTGACAGTAACTTCGACTGCCACGTCACAGGGTGCTTGGCAGTGGAATTCGGCCCGCTAATTTCACTCGCACTCACACACACGTCCAATCAGACCTTGTTAAGAAGGCAATGAAGTAACATAAGCGTATACTATGTTGATTTTTTGCCTATATTACCAACACTACTTCAGTGTTTTCGTAAACAAACCGTTGTCATGACCCATGTGACGTCAGCAAACCAGCTGATTTTCCAAAATCACTGAGCGTCAGTTAACTGTCGGATGTTAGTCACAACTCTAAATTCTTTTCACCTTGCTTTCAATAGCCCGAGAACCGACAAAAAAACTCTAAACTGCCAGTTTCGAACACCCACGGGCGACCTCGGGAGAGTAAAGAAACATACTGAAAATTTGAAAGGAGTCCCAAGCCTCAGTGTCTGCATATTATTATACTACAGACATAGTTCTATGATTTGTATCTCATACCCGGTTACTTTCCCTCATGCGGGTATATGAAAGACGTCTAAGTTGTCCAGCAAAGCCTCCTCCTCCGACGTCATGGTCGTCTTTGAGTCATCACTATACTATATATAAGTGTCTTTGAACGAATATGTGAAGTTACAATTCTAATGTGAAGTTCTTCTACCTGATAGAATTTACGGAATCATTGTGCTAGGTTGCCATCTCTTATGTCTCCTAACATCTCCTGGAATTAAGGTTCAATAAATAATTTCCCACATTTTCCTCAGGCACTATTATTGCACAGAGATACATTGTGGGAACATTCGTTACTATGCTTATACAATCACTTGTTTATAACAAATAAAAAATTCTTTTTAGCGCCTTATTACCTTAATCCATTTACATATAAGTGACGCCAATTATATCCAGTTTATGCCACTTGGATTGTGGTCACACAACAAATAATTTACAATTGCTTCTTCTTTTAGATGGTTACAGATTATCACCTAACTTAACTTAAGATTATTACTTAACAGACTGATTATTCTTTACAGTATTGCCACACAAATTTAATTAAGGCGCATTATTAGCCAATGGAAAAGTTTTTAGTCACAATTCTTATCAATGTAAAATAAATCAGTGCATTCATGTGCCATCTACATAGCATCAAGGTTGCTTAGATTTCTTTATGCATATATATCTATACTTACTAGTGATGACAATCCCGAGGCCCCGGGATTTCCGTATATTTAACTCAAAGTGACGGCATTATTTGCCAACAATTTCGTGATTTTGGGAATTCGTCATTTCGTGCGAAGCACATAAAATGGTGGCATGACTTTAACTTTCTAGCAGATGCGGATATGTTTGAACGGTTTTGTTTTACTTTTCTTTAAAGCCCTTTTACATATGTATTACTTATTAAAAGATAGGATAATTTTCCAGCAATATTGATACAATTTTATCAAATTAAGTTTTTGCAAAATAATGAATATAAATCGCGGGACTAATTTCGGGATCCCGGAGATTCCGAAAAGCCTAGAATCGTAGAAATGTATGATCGTGAAAAAATGTTTATCCCTCATATACTAATGTACATATTTAATTCGTGGAGATGTTCATTGAACCCCACCCGCTCTAAGAAGTTCATTGTCAACTGCAACGAAGTTAAAATAAATATTTAGTTAAAAATTTCTATTTGAAGAAAACAGGCTTTTTCTCCCAGATACTGAGGGAATTTATTTACACGTTTATGAGCAACTGCACAGTGCTAAACAAAACTGATCATTAATGATAATGAAAAAAAGGTCTACATTAAGAAGAGGACACTAAGAAATTGAGCTTCCGCAGCTAATATTAATACCTTTCTCAGGCAACTTTACAGCAGATAGTTAATTGAAAAATAAATGTAGTTTTCAGTCTAATATCCAGAGCATAGAAAATTGAACAAGTGGACGTTGTGTGTAGAGTTTTCTTCAAACTATTTTTGTTGCAAACAACTTGATTCCACTTACATATTTTCTTTTCTGTTCCTTTTCATGTTTACATTGGTTATTGTAACCTGATTTTTTCAATTTTGTTCACAAACAATCCTTGTTTGGGTACTCTTTTCTTAAATCTCCCGCATGCCTTATCTGCACAGAAGTTTTGGCACAGTTATCCACTTCAATTTGCAATCATCTTGCAAATTCCTTTCCGACTAAGCAATAAGAAATGGACTCAAGAATTCACATGTGGGTTAGCACAACGAATGAGATCAAAGTTTGATAAAAAATGATTCAACCTCCGAATTTACTTGGAGCGCGTCTTCCTTTAGGCATAACCGAAATCGCTACTGGCCGTCGAGACATTGCCCAGTAGAATGAACGTGGCTGCCGCGGAGTAGAGAAAATGTAAATCATCAAATGTTATATTTACCACTTGCTCATTTTAAGGAAAGCATGAAAGAAAGGTACTACGATAGTTCTCCTACCATCAACACTGAGATGTGACTGGGTTAGGTCTTAACTAACCCTACTACTCGTATTTAAGTCTGTGTGAAAACAAAAATTAAATACAAACTTAATGCAATCTCTAACACTAGTGCTCAGTTTTGGCCTATTTGTGCTGTTGAAAAAAAAATCCAAACTTATTCTTACCTAACTTCGAGTTAACAAAATTTTTAAGAAAGTCTTACAATACAAATTATTGTAAAAAAGTGTTACAGTATTTAGATAACACTTTGGTTTATACATTTCTGACCTAAACTTATCTAACGTAATCGAATTTATCATAGCCTTGTAGTTAATGAAATGCAATCTGGATAATGTCATAGAATCTTTTTGTAATAATAGGGAACAGATCCGGTTACGTTCAGTTCAGTCACGTTAATGTAAATAAGATTTCGGTTTCACTAAAATATAATTGCGTTTGAATTGCAAATGAAACGAGCTCACATTTAAACAGGTCAGTGTGGGGTAAATTTTGGTAGTTACTGTACAAGCGTTTGTGTTTAGTGAATTTTGAATTTGTAGAATCAAAACAAACACAGAATTAAGTAATAATCTGATTACTCAACAACGTAAATTTGTACTAATTTTTAGGTCGCACGATCTTTCTTAGGAGAGCAGCGTGTATACGTGTATATATAAATAAAAACTCACCATAGTAACCCGTTTCCGTAGACGTTGCCGTAGAAACCTACGTAATCAGCGCTACGAGCCTATTGAATTGGATAACGGAAATACCGCTTCGATAAAGCTAGCGCTGATTATTTAATAGAACTCCTTAATCCTGAAGATCTAAAGAAATAGCAGAGAACTTCCGATTGCAGTCAGCCACCAGCTTTGGTCAGCATCACGGTTTTTAAGAAGGAAGAGCCAATAAAGTTATATTATGATCAGTATCCCATAGCAGAATTTCGCGACTTCTTTATACATAATTTTTGGATTCAAGATAAGAGGTAATGTTTCGGTTTCAATTTTGACAGCTGAACCGAGCTGAGCGCAACTTCGACAAGCTTGTGGCAAAGCGAGAATTTTTTGCTGATTCCTTGACAACCACATCTTGAAAATGAATTTACCTATCAAATTGCTTGCTGCCCACATCATAGCTATAAATTCAAGAGGTTTTGACAAATTGTAAGTTTGAGAAATTTCAAACGCAAAACTTTCACGCGTAAATGCACAGTAAAATCATGGTGGAAGGAATACAGAGTTGGCGACATCAGCGTACCTCTATCCTGTGCTTAGTAAATTTGGCAAAGTCAGCTGATTTGCCGACGTAATAGTACAACATTTGTACTAACGTTGTTGTTATTTTATTTGACCATTTTTATTGTTATTCATAAGTGCATTTGCCCTACAACACTGTTATCTTTCTTCTTAATTCAATTATTACACCACAGTCAGAAATGCTCTCAAGAAGTCGCAATGTACAGAATGCAAATGTGCGGCCAATATCAAACCCTTACTCGGCTCTCACCGAGTTTAAGGAATCAGATGATAAGATTACGTAAGAGGGGTTATGACAGTGGTTTGCTCACGACGGAAGTTGGCCAAAACTGAGATTGTCTTGAAGCATGACTGATTAGAACAATGTAAGATAATTAGGTGTAAACTGAGCAAGCAACATTCAGCGTGAAGTAACAGCCATGGTTACCCGCACAATTTTGCTTCAGAAGGCCAAACCTTGCGCTTTATTGTCCTTGGCAGTGAAATACTAGAGCACGCACAAGGGCTTATATGCAAATAAAACCACCAGTAAAGATAGATAGAGAGAGAGAAAGAAAGTACAGCGTTGCCATTACGGCATGACTTTCCATATCTTGACATACACATCTTTCTACGGGCTGCATTTACGGGCTACGTATGCGTCGATAACTGCACTCTAAGACAGTAAACAGTTGTTGTGCGTAACGAGACAGAATTTTTATGATTAGATTTAGATGGGCTACAAGTTATTCAACAAATAAAAGATATTGTGTATGTTTGTATATCCTTTTTTTTTTTAACCAATTACTTTAAGTAGGCTACAGACGACGTGGACAACGTGCTCGCTGTCGTTTGCCATATACGGCAAGCAGCTCATATGTGATTTTATGTTGATACGTTAAGATGGATGGCAAAACCGGGGATGATGTCATTGCAATGTTTGTTATTTATGCCTGTTTCAAAAGAAACAGAAATTATAAAAATTATAACTGCAAAAAAATACATTAACTAAATCCACTACCTTAAGGTTCCTTGCCTCAGGACAAAGTTAGGACAGCTTTAAATTCTTGACAAATATTTCACCCCAGTCCATCTGCTTACTAGTAGTAGAAACATGTTAAGGAATTATTTCTGCACTAAAGCTATTTATTCAGATAAGTAAACTAACCCTTTGTGGAACAACATCAAGACGCACATCACAAATACATAGCCTCCTCGGCCAAACACCCAACAAAGGGTGTACGCGCCAATTATATATATATATATATAAACTAATTGTTTTTTAGGTACTCAATTAATTGCACTATTAATTTTTGGTTCAGGCTCAAATTTTTTCACCGATGTGCACACTTCAAGCATCTACACAAAATGACACACAGTTACTCTTGTTTTCAATGTAATGTTCACGCACCATACCGCAAACGACGAACATGTTCGCAAACCACTGAGCGCGAGCATGCTCACAATCTTGTTCATCGTCTGTAGCCTGCTTTAGACAACAATTTGTACGAATTAATTTGTTGCCCTAGAAGCTAATGATGTTATCGCTGGAGGGGGAAACTGTGTTTGTAATTGTTTGTTCCGCACCAAACATTATTATGGTAAGAAAAATCTTATAAAGCGCAATAGGCATCGATTCAAATCTCACTTGTACTTCGCATAGAATTCTGGTCAGTTTTATTAACAATCGCTTTCAATCATGACGAGAGAGCCACGCTTCTCAATACAAAGTAACAGCCAACTCCGACATCCTATTTTTGGCGTACGATACCTACAATGTCTGTTAATTTCATGTGGCCTATGCTTTAGCTATGCTACGCGTGTAAATATTTCCATGGCCATAGTGGCGATGATGGATAATAAAGGTGCGAATGCAGATTTTCCGGTGAGCAAACATATATGCATATATTTTTTTTAACAAACAAACTTATACATATAGTATATATATATATAAATTTTGTCTGCAGGAGTACACCTGGTCGGAGAAAACGAAATCGCATATACTTAGCAGCTTCTTTTTTGGTTACATATTCACGCAGATCCCAGCTGGTGGCTGGGCACGTCGTTTCGGTGGTCATCTACTGTTGTTCATTAGTGTGTTTGCCAGCAGCATATTGGGCCTCCTCACACCACTGAGTATCAGTGTAGGCGGTTGGCCATTGCTCTGCGTCTTGCGCTTTTGTCAAGGCTTATTTCAGGGCGCAACTAATCCCACGCTCGCAACAATAATAGTCAATTGGGCGCCCACACACGAACGCAGTGTAATGCTTACTTATTGCACTTCAGGCACAGAATTGGGCATAGTGATTATGCTGGCCACCAGCGGTATACTTTGCTCTTCCAGTTGGGGATGGCCAAGCACATTCTATCTACCCGGTGCTTTGGGTTTACTGTGGGCTGTTTTGTGGTATGTGTTGGGTGCGAGTACGCCGAATGAATGTAAATACATCTCAACAGCTGAACGTGTACTAATCGCCACATCATTGGGTCATAATGCAAGAAGTGAAGAATGTCAAACAGTGCGTGCCATACCGTGGATGCAAATCATGACCTCAAAACCATTTCTAGTACTTGCTCTTAGCCAGTGTGCGAGCAGCTGGTGCTTTTGGACGCTACTCACACAAATGCCATCCTACATTAAAAATGTCCTGGGTAAAGATATACAAAGCAATGCATTCTATTCGGCACTGCCCTATTTCTCTATGCTTTGCCTTTCGCTGGCACTCTGCCCTGTCGCTAGCTATTTGGAAAAGTCTAAGCGTTTGAATGCGACCATAAGTCGTAAGATCTTCAATACAATTGGCCTATGGATACCGGCGGTTACATTTGTCTACTTAGGTTTCATACGTACCGATAACGGTGACTTGGCGATCTCACTGCTAACGCTAACTGTAACAATAAGCACTGTTGTACATTTTGGTTATCAAGTGAATCACCTCGACTTATCCCCACACTTTGCTGGCACGCTTACGGGTATCGCAAATACGGCAGCAAATGTGATGAGCATCATGGCGCCGCTCATCGTTGGTTACATTGTTACAGATGCGGTGATTTATAATAACAAATATTTTTGCATAATTGTTTTCTTATTTGCTTCAACAACTTTTATTTCTCACAGACGAATATTTATCAATGGCGCATTATTTTCTGCCTAGCAGGAGGTATAAGCTTTTTTGGCAATCTAATGTTTCTGATATTCGGTACTGCTAAAGTGCAGCCGTGGAACGAAGAACCGAAATTGGAAGAACAAAATAAAAAATATAGCGTGGAGCTCCCAAGAGTTGCGCAAAATTATACGGAAAAAAGTGATGCTGGTATTTCAAGAGAACACTTAGCTTAATTAGTATAATTTTATTTTATTACATTGTTTATGTTTTATATGAAAATATTTTATTTATATTTATATATGCACATACACAAATGTGTATACAGAAATCGCTATACAAAAAAATTATTTTCTTTTCGGCCAGGGCAAACAACGAAAGTTTAATTATGCATATTTATATATATATATATATTATATGTATACATATATGTGCTTATATACATATGTGTATAATTGGTCTTACACCCATTTTTTGTGTTTCGCCGAGCTATTCCGCCTATTTGGTCTGAGCATCTTAATGTTTTCCACAAATGGGATAACCTACAATTTTATGCCACCTCCGAACGGCAGATGTTTTTATGAAGATTTTTTTCATGGCAGAAATACTCTCGGAGGTTTGTCATTGCCTGTCGAGGGGCGACCGCTATTAGAAAAATCGTTTTCCCCCAATTGGTGTTTCGGGCACGGAGCTTCCAGCCTGTACACTGATTGCCTCTTTCTTGAAAAACATTGCATTTTTAAATTTCTTAATTTAATCGGAAAACATTCCCAAAAACATATAGAATAATTAAAAAACTGACGTTCACGCAAAAGAGTCCGATGAAGCACGAGAATGAGCGGTGATCAACGATAAGATACAGTACCTCCATATCACTCAGTTTGGCTACATTTTCACAGCTAAAAATAGCTTCGTTTCCTCAAGATCCAACTTTAATACAACTTATAATGTAAGCCGAGAAGTCAAATGAAAAATAACCCTTGCCGATGGGTACTAAATTGAAGAACCAAAACCTCGCATCTTGTCCCTTCTTTTATATGGCATAGAACGTAAACGATGTTTCAGAAAGATATGCATATGAATGCTTTGGGAGCGTTTGAAGGAACTATTCTAAGATTCTAGTGAACGGCGGGTACCGAAGAAGATGGAGTGCAAACCTGTACGATATTCATAATGATGTAGACATAATTCAACGCATCAAAATAAAACGAGTGCACAGCTTGGACATTTCGTGCGTATGGACAATGAAATAGAAAAAAAAACTAGGGTCTGTCAGACTCACGCACGGTAGAAGTGAAACTTCTAAGTTGGTTGTTCCATGTATGGGAGCCCCGGTTTAGATCTCTCCCCCCTCTCTCGTATTAAATTCAGGTTTTCATATTTTTTTTTTTCAGAAAAGCGTAAATATTACTCATAAATTTTTTATTATACATTGATAAAATTTAGTTATAATTACAATGGAATCATAGGCACCTTTTCAACACATTTCTAGTATATACATCGATTGTATTCACAAATTATTCACATGACATCGCAAAATTTTCAGGATCACTCTCACAATGGTTATTTCCTAATATACTAATAATCGGCTTATGATAGCTAAAGTGGGAGATATATACATTTGCGCTCAAATTGTTGATGGATCGTGCGAAAACTGCGTCTATTGTTGTTCCCTGTCTAGTTGTACTAACATTTATATCGTTGACAATATCTAGATCAAAGACTTCTTTGAAAAATTTCAAAAGTTCCAACGATTCTTTGCTCGCGAAATTGACATTAAAATCTCCGGTAACGATCATTGGATGTATTTCATCGTGATGTTTTTCCTCGTACATTTATGTGATATATTTTTTAATATATTTATTTGATATATTTACTTAATATATATTTACCTTGGATTGCCATGTATTTCATCAGGCATATTGGAGACAACTATCTGTTGATGAGTCGCATCTGATGCGCAAGTTTGCGTCACATCAGTCTCACTCTGACTCATTTTGCCCGTAACTTAATTGTTCACCAAGACACACTGAATTTCCTCTAAATAGTTACGCAATAAAGAAAAATCAATAGCCGTAATACGTATATTCCTTCGATTTAGCGATATTGTTAAAAACTATTAAGAATATCGCTTCGTTTAGTGCGAATCACATGAATAGGCGACACTGCCTTATTAGCAGAATCTTCAATTTGCAACTCGAAAAACTGCTATTCAATTTTGCGCCTTCTCATTTCGTTAACTTTCCCTGCATTAACATTCCCTGGTTTTAGAAAGTTATTGAAAATATCGTAGATACACTTTATTGTCGACGCAAAAAGCAATTAATGAGTGCCTAAAAGTATGCAACAGTTCTTTAATACAATACAAAACCACTACTGGCAAAGCAGTGCCATTTGACGGATTTCGGTAACGCTCCGAACTTACCGTTTCACTCGCCTATTATCAATCTGCCTTGGGGCCCCCGACGCGCCTAAAGAAGTTTCACTTCAAAAATAAAAAAATTATAAGGGTGGTCAAATTCGGTCCAGATTGAACTTTATATATATATATCGGTACTCGTACATACTTAAACAAAATTTAATCAGGCCTGGTTGGAATCAAATAAACTCAATCAGTGGGAGGTGTAGCTTGTTACGTTAGAGTGACGGACGGAAATTTACTCTTAATACTAAAAAAGTGGGCGTGACTCTATTCCATCCCAATAATAAAGGCTATTTAAAAAAACGCGCCTTAATGTCGTTTTAAAGTTGGAGATGTAGAAATGTATATTCTTTCAGGGGAGATATACACCTAAAAGCCGGAAAAAAGGTAATTTTTATGAATTTTTTTCAAAGGAAACTATTTAAAATGTATGATTGGGGTTTTATTTATCTAAAAGTACATATATTCAAAAATGTGTTAAATTTGTTTTAGCTTAAAATAATAAGAATTGTAAAGGATAATGTAGAATCCTTGGAAGTCCTTGAAAAAATCAGCCTCCGCGGTACCCAATGGCGTTTCTCCAAAAATCATCCGAAATAAGAAAACCAAAAGGATTATTAAACCAGATACTAAAATCTAGTCTTTGTCGTAGCCGATTTTGAAAATATCGATTTTTAACAAAATGGCGGACGTTTGAACATAAGTATTGATTATTGGGCTAAAAATGAGTTCTTATTTTGCCTATAGAACAAAAACTATGTAACGGAAAAAAAAAATCCTATGACATCTACTAGATAATGTTGTATAGAATAACCACAAAAAGCCTCAAGGCAATCGGTTTATTACTTTTCGAGAAATTTTGGGTACCAACTTGAAAAACGTGGTTTTGAGAAAAACACGTTTGAAAATTTGGGAATGAGCTCCGGCCCATAAAATCAAGTTTCACGTTCTCGGCTGTAACTAGCTTATTTATCGAAATATTACCTTGTCCTTTTCACTAGATATTCTAGAGCCCTCAAACTTTAAGAAAATGCAAAAAAAAAAAAATCGATTTTTCACGACCTTCTAGGTGTATATCTCCCCTTCAGGCATCAATTAAATGTTCACCATGAGCACATTTATAGGCCGTCATACTATAATTAAAATTTTCAAGCACTCGCTCATACATTATCGCATTGCGTTCAGCAATTTCGATCCTAATATTGTGCTTTAGCTCAGGACTCCTTGTTGGATTCATCACATAGACTTTACTTTTCAGAAAACGCCAGTCTGGTCTGCCAGTCTTTTTTCTTCTATATAGTCGACAAAACCAGTTTCTTCAAATTTGTTTCCCAAACTTTGAATTCTCGACTTATTCGACAAATTTTTCCACAAACAAATTACGTAATTTGCGATATGTTGTTCTTAAAGATTGACAGTTGGCAAAATAAGTTTCAATAATTTTAACGCGTTCCCTCCATGATTTTTTCTACTGTGTACGTGTCTCCACCTGGCAAACGTCAACAATAACATAAAACAAGTACCGTCTAGGAATTATTCACCACTGGTTGGCAATAAGCCACGTGTAGTGTATCAAGTTTAATTGAAATATATTAAATGTTTCTCTTTTGTTGAAGATTTTTATATTGGCATGTTTTTTTTTCTTTATGTCCCCATTTGTCTTTGATTATTTTGTAAAAATTTTACTATTTAACTTATTCCAGTCGCTCTCTGTAAATTATATTCAATATTTGTTGTTGTACCATATTATATTTTTACCGAGTTTTTTTGTGTACGAACGGACGATAAGACCGATATGGCCAAATCTACTTCTCTTATCATTCTGAGCTCCCTTGTTTACAAGATGGCGCAAAATAATAATCCAACGGTTCTTCAATAGCTTTTTACTAAATACAAAAAATGATTTTGAATGATGGAGACCTGTCTTTAGCACTCCAGCTCTCCGCTGCTTGTTTGTTTGTATACTGCATTACTGTTTGTTAGTCCAATTCTCTACTACGATATTGCAATATGGTGGAATGCTCTTGAGAAGGGCAACATTAAAAGAGTTGACAAGATTCAAAGACTCTAATCTGTTCTTATAGCCGGTGCAATGTCAACCACACCATCGAAAGCACTGTATGTATGTGATATTAAACTTCCTTCCGGTAGACCTGCAGGCAACCCATCACGTGCAGTGCGGCATGAAGACTGAACACTTTGATTAAATGGTCAAACACGGATTACGGCCACAGTAAAACCCTGGATGGCATATTGGCATTACAACATTCACGACCCTCCACCTCTCGAGGGAAGAGTGGGAACAGAACGAAATAAGACAAGGCGAGTCCATCCATGTACACATAGATGGCTCGAAGCTCGACGGTGGACGGGATGTATATTCCGAACAAATAGGGGTCTCCTTCAGTTTTCGGCTTCCCGACTACTGTTGTGTCTTTCAGGCTAAACTGACGACAATAATGAAATCCGTGACACTGGTATAGTGTGATGTGATGCCTGGAGATGATATCGACATTTTCACTGACAGCCAGGCGGCGATAAAATCTCTCACAAAGCAGTCCACAATCTCCAAGGTAGCCATGATATGCCACACATCTCCTAACGAGATGGCTGAGTCATTTAACGACATTGAGGGTAACTGTAGAGCCGATAAACTAGCGAAACTCGGCTCCAAATTGACCGATGAGTACATATTTGCATACCCTTGCAAACATGTAAGCTGCTTATCGTTGAGGAAATTGTAAGAACAGCGAACGATAGATGGTGCAATGCAGAATCGCCCGACAAATGTGCCGGCTCTCAATGCGAAACGCACAGAATTTCTGCTAAGACAAGATAAGCACAGTCTTAGCATACTCATTTCAGTTATAAAGGGGCATTGACTAATCCGAAGGCAGGCCCAGCGGATGAGTGTGCAAACACATGACTTCTGCAGAAATTGTCTAGATGAGGAAGAGACAATCCCACGCCAGTTGTACCACTGCCCTGCTCTATCAAGACGTAGGTATACTCAGGTAGACAATCCTTTAATGAATTGGATGATCTTAGTTCTGTCGAAATGAAGGATCTCCTAAAATTTTTAGAAGAGATAAGGACAAGTTTCCCACGCGGCATCACAATGGGCTATGAGCTTGAGTGTGTCCCATAGTGGACAACCGCTTCAATCTTATCTAACCTAACCTAATATACTGCAGCTGTCTGGTTCACAAGTGCCAAATATGATTGGTGTATGACGCCATTTGCAAAAATTATAACAACTTCCAATTAACTACGACATAAAATTCTACGTGGACAGCCAATCATTTATAAAGCGATAAAATCGTACTGTCTATCACACAAAAATGTCCATGAATGCAAGGAAACAATGAACAAGCTCCATAGTAAACGCAGACTTTGTGTATATTGAGTTCCGGGCATAAAGACATAGAGGGAAATGAGATAGCAGACGGTATAGCTAAAGAAGATGCGAGACTTGCAGGGGGTCAAATAAGTCGGGTACTTAAACCCCTATAATTCAAAAAGAACTAGAGGAGCACATGTTAAGAAAGGCAAATATATTTGTCCGATTGAAAACACGCATATGATGAAAAGTAAACTTACATATGATGACAAGTATACCAAATCGGTTATATCGTTCGATAGAAGGAACTGTAGAACTCTCCTGCCTAGTTGCAGCTCATGCTAATAAGTACCAGCTATCTAAATTGTTTTTTAATAACAGGTGTTGCGCTATCGAGAGATGATTAACGATTTTTTATGGCCGAAATTGGATGCTATTGACCTGGACTACATTTATTTTCAACTAGACGGCGCTACGTGCCACGGAAGCAACGAAACCATTGATCTTTTACGGAAAAAGTTTCCGGACCGTGTAACCTCTCGAAGGAGTGATCACAATTGACCACCGAGATCTTGTGATTTAACACTTTGTGACTTATTTCTTTGGGGCCACGTGAAAGAGAAGGTCTCCTCTAACAGCCCATGCTCAATTCAAGACCTCAAAGATGGAATTCGTGAGGCTATCGAAGACATAAGGCAGCCACGCTGCAATTCGGTTATGGAAATTTTCATGAAAAGGATATTGTCCTGTAAGCGCGGTCGTGGTGGTCATTTGCCTGATGTTATTTTCCACTATTAACGGCATACCTTCCTCTTTATAATGAAATAAATATCCGATCATTTGTATTCAAAAATAGCATTTTTTTGTGATAATCAAAATAACGCCTCTTATAGGAAAACCCTTTATTTCTAACTAAATCTAACTCTTAACGACGCTTGCAGGAATTGTAATGAGCCGGGTATATGAGAAACCCTGGAATATCTTCTATGCGACTGTCCGGCTCTCTCGAAAACTAGATTATGCTACCTGGGTACGCTCAGTTTTGAAAGAACTGGAGCTTGAGCGACTCCTAATCCCTGAACTAGAGCTTGAGCGACTCCTGGATCTTGAGTGATGCATATTTTCGCAAAACAAAAATAATAAAAAAGGAGTCTGATCTGAGATCGCTATCAACCAAAATGGTCTCTGTGTGGCTTCGGCCAGCCAGTATAGCCTCACCTAACTTAATCGACCCTTCCTTTAAGATGGTTAATTACCAATAGCATTTCTTTATGCTTTTACATACAACCGTTATAGGTATGAACAAAATTATAATACCCTTGTGCAAAAGTGTGCGGATATAAAAAGAAGATATGCGTATGCATGAGCCCCAAAAATGTATTTTCTGCTTCCAGTGATAAAGAATGTATAAATAAAAACAATAAATAAAAATATTTTTAGAAAATTTTCCACTCATATGCACGTCACACATATATTCTTTTTCTGTAGAATTGTTTTTCTGTGCACACTGTGAAAAATTAATGTACTAAATAAGAACTTAAAAAGGAGTAAAAAAAAGTATAGAATGATCTAAGTTCAGGGCAACTAGAATATTTTTTCCGTTTTGAACGTTTTAATTCTAAGGACAGCGAACGCCAATACAGTCCACGCAAGTAACGAAAGCATCATCGGTGGGGAAAGTGTACGCGGTTTATATGCAATACCCTCGAATAACACAGTCCATACTGGTTTAGGTGGACTGCGAAATTTTTGTATTACTCTTTTTAATTTGCGAAATATCATTTGGAAAAAATGGCGCTGAAAAGACGTGTCTGCAATCAAATTTATAGCCAAGTCAAATGTAGTTGTGAAATACATATATAGATGTCGGCTTGTAAATTTTTACCTTTCACCTCTTTAAGTAGCCTTCTTCCAAATAAAACAGTATTCTCTCCCATAAATTTTCAGATTTTTTTTTGTGTAAACGAAAATTGTAAACAGAATTTTTAAACTTTATAGGTTCACAATTCATAATCAAAAAAAAATATACAGCAATAATATAAAAAAACTATATTATTAATTAAAAAAAAAAGCAATACAAAAAAACTATATTTTTAATCAAAAAAAGAGGATGAAGAGGGCTTCCTCAAGAAAGGCGGGTGAAAGTTTGGCTGCTTTACTTAACTAGAAAATAAAACAAACAAAAAAATGTTGAGTCATCATCCTACACCGCCAAAAACGCGTCTTTTTTGCTTGGAGGTCTGTCAATTTGAGAAGCTAGATGATTTATCAAAAGAAAAACTGAAAACCTTGCCGCAACCCATTTTTGATGTCTCAAATGATATATAAAAATTGAAGTTAACTCATAAAGGATCGGTCTTCGTCCGGAATTGCTGTAAGCTAAACGGTATATACCCGGCACCAAGCTTCTGAAAATTGCTTTTAGCAGTATGTACTACGGTGTAGCCAGCTAAAATACGAGCCACACGAATAAAATCGTATTCCATAAATAAGCATTCCCGCTCTATTGAACACACCAATACCCAAGAAAATTTATTTTTGAAATTTTTTTTTAAGGGGCTAGCGGTATTCAGAGGCCCAGGAAAATGATGATTTTCAATCATTTTTTGTTTTGCTAGTCAAGTGCTTTATTTTACAAAAATAAAAACATAGCATTAATTCATCATTTTTCGACTTGACTTTAGCAAAATTTCAAAAAAGTTAATAATTGTAAAAGTTATCGCTGTTTGTGTGGAGTCCGTTTCTCCAGAAGTCGCTTGCAGTGATCTTCACAAGTCCTTGGAGATTCATCTACAATCAATCGGACAAGAGAAATTAATTTATTCGTAGATAATCTTGCGGCTGATTGAAGCTTTTTGCAAACTTAACAATATGGCGGCCTCAGGAAATATTTTTCAGATTTTCGAGAAAAAACAGACAATTCATTGTTTAATCGAAATTTTGAAAAAAAAAAATAGATATTTAAAAAAAAAATCGTCCGATCAGGCACGAGTTTTTTATATTTTTCAAAAGCAGAATAAATTTTATTGAAATCTACCAAGCGGTTTTTAAGTTACAGTGATCACCAGTTAATAAAACATAGTTTTGAGAAAAACGCTTTTCTAAGATATGACACTTTAAGAAAAAAACAAATACAATTTTTTGAAAATTCTGACTACCCCTGTTTAAAAAGAAACAATTATGGGGATCACCCTATATACATTTATACATGGCACGTGCATTCTTTGGGTGTTTTACTGAGCTCCTCCTCCAATTTGTGGTGTACGTCTTGATGTGGTTCCACAAATGGAGGGACCTACAGTTTTCTACACTCAGAGGTTTGCCGTTGTTATCCGAGAATCGACAAAAATTAATTAATTAAATATTTATTATTACAAAAAATTTGTCTATCATCAAGTTGACCGGATTTCGAACCCGAGTGGTAGTGAGTCGGTAGTGAATGGTAATCACGCACCAACCCTTTCTAGAACGATGGCTGCCTTTCATTAGCATGTAAGTGCACCAAAATTAAGCGAATGAAAAAACAAAAATTTAGTAGGCCTGGCCCTATCCATGGGTGTAGTTAATAACATATGATTCGGATGTGAAGTTTTCAACAAGTATTTGTGTGAGTGTCTTTTACCTTTCCCGCAAACACCGACAAGATAGGCGCATCTATGGAGGATATAGAGGGTTAAAATATTCGCCATTATATTTTACATAGAACTTCTGAACACAATATATGTCTAACCTCTAAGAGTATCATAGTTCCCATATGCCGATTAACCTTAACAGTGTATAAAAGATATGAACTTTGAACACACCCTAAAAGAAGTTTGGGAAGTGAACTTTTGAATTGCCAGTACACGTGAATTTTGTTGACCTCTCTACGAAAATCAACTCACAGAATCTTATTATTTTTCAGCAGAATAAGCAGTTCTTGTTTTGTATTTTCTCAGTTAATCTTTTAAACCAAATGTAATTTTTTTGTGGCTATAGAGCTCCTAAGAACGGCACACCATTTTTGGAACTCTTTATACACACTCCATGCATTATTCTCAGTAAAGCTCTGGAAAGTGCATTCAGAAATTATACTCGTGTTTGAAAAATACGCCACCAAATTCCTAGAAATAAATTAATGCAAAAATGTATACAAAAAAACGTCAATCTTCCTTGTTTCACTCCTCTTGGGAGCATGAGCCGTGCACAAAAATAAGCCTCGCGACAAAACGATAGCACATCAACATTCTGACCAGTTTAGAAAATTTGACTAATCTGTTTATTTTTCATTATTTTATAGAAGTATCGTTCATTGTCTAATAAAAACTATATAAATTAAATGTTGAAATTTTATGCAAAAATTAAGACAATTTCACAAACTTTTCTTCCATTACCACTGCTTTTAATTCAAAGTTGTAGAAATATTTTTGAAATGCAGTTTTAAAGTTTATTAAATCTTAGTGCAATAAAGGGCAAGCTTGAAGTTACAAAAAAGTCGCGTAGATTTTATATAATTTTTTTTCTTGACGCTGTTGCGTAAAAAATATATATAAAAAAATTTCGTGCACTCATACCGGGAAGTTTTCTAATTTTTGTTTAAAGTTTGAAACTTTTATTAATATCGTTTTTGTTAGACAACGAGCCTTTCGCCACTTTTAATGCATATATGCAAACTAGATTTTTTCAGTGTCGCATTTCAAGTGTGAAAATTCGCATATATAGGGTTATCTTATAGGTGGGCTCGAAGTAAAAGATACACATAGCGGTCATCTTGGTAAAACACAGCTCTTAAATTTGGCAGCCATACTTGCTCTGCCACCACAAAATAGGCTTACGACACTGGTTCGTAACCACCCACTACGGGCATGAAAAGGAAATAACGAATGGCTCGTGTCAGACAATGGCAAACCTCTGAGCGTATTTCTGCCATGAAAACTTATGAGAAACAATCTGCCATTTAGTGACGCCATAAAACTGTAGGCCCTGTGACAACATTTAGACGCACGCCCCACATTGGAGGTGAAGCTCGGCCAATCACCCCGAAAGCTGTACGCAACAGTTACATACATACATATCCCGACATCTTATAAAATAAAATCCTATGTATGTATGTACACTAATAATAATGTACAGAATACTTCACTTTGTACAGCGTTTTCTTTTTCTTGGCGCGTACACTTCTGCTAGGTATTTGGCCGAGCTCTTCCCATATTTGTGGTGTGTGTCTTGATGTTGAAATAAAATGAATGAAATAAATATTTTTTTTTGTTGTTTACCCCTCTCGGGAGCATAGGACCTCGACAAGATTCTTCCATTGTACACGTTTTTGTGCTGTTGTTTTTGCACCGTCCCATGAAATGTCGGCATCTGCTAGTTCGCGCAGTATCGACTTTCTCTAAGTGTTTTTTGGTCGACCTCTGCTCCCTTGCGGGTTCCAGTCCAGTGCCATTTTCGTGATGCTATCTGGTGGTTTTCTCAATGAGTAGCCTATCCATCGCCGGTTTCTGCGTTTGATTTGCTTAAGGATGGTTAATCTCCACAGTGCGTCGTTACTGATGATGTTTGGGCATGCGGAGGCATTGTTGATGAAGGATTGTAGCCTCTCTGTGATGGTGTTAGAGACCAGCCATGTTTCGCTTCCGTACAATAATACGGACTTTACGCATGAGCCGAATATTCGTAGTTTAGTGCGTCTGGAGATTAATAAATAAATATACATATGCTCACTGTGTGCCAAACTCCACTACGCCGGATAAGCAAAGATGTAAAATGTTTCTATATCTACTTGTTTGCTCTTGTGTTGCTCACTACTTTTTTAATTTTTATATGCACTTTTTGGAAACACTTTGTCTAACGGCAAAGCGGCACATGCCGTGTACTTTCTAGCATTAAAATCAACAAGGCATTGAAATGGTCAAACTTTGTTAGTCATTTGCCCAAATTTATATTAGACACATAAAGTCATCCAATACATATGAAAATAAAGTAAAGAACAAACAATTGCTGAAATATTATTTATTTATTGAATTAAATTTATAATAAATTACAAAATTTAATTGTTAGCTTACAGCGCTAGCTACAAAGGGCTATTGACTATTATTACTTTAGCCATTTGTTTCATTTAGTTTCAAAGTTCGAGCATCCCAAATGAAAAACCCTATTATATGAAGGTAAATAAATAAATTTGGATATGTAAATACCATGACTTTTCATTGCATAACGTGCGCTTATTTTTGGAGTAGATTTACTTTCGAAAATCATAAGTAAATAAATAAATTTCAAACACACACACCATGAGGTCAAAAATCTGCTGCTGCCTAATTGAAAATGCCAGTCTCCCCTGATTTTATATGTATTTAACAGCGAAATCTTGACTTGGTTATCTTAAAATATTTTATTTGCACTAAAAATACTAACTACACAGGTTTACAAATAAGCAAAGATTTTTTACCCAAGAACGTTGAGTATGAAAATCCGTATAATTGGTTTTAAGTCATATAGTTTTCGAGATAACACCGAATTGCAGTTTTGGGTTAAAGAAAACAGTCTACCTACCAAAAAATTTTTAAGGCATATATCTACACGGTTCGGTACTCGAAGTGTAACTAATTTCAGGCCGCTCGCTCAGCTGATGCACTAGCGACTTGAGCGAAATCACCGGCCAAGTACCAATCAAATTGCGAAAGAACTAAAAATATCTGACCGTAGCATCCGCCGCATACTGAAAAATGATCTCAAAGTCAAGCCTTACAAGATCCCAAAGGCGCATGATCTCACACCAAAGCAGCAACAAGTCAGGCTTGAGAGAGCGAAGGAGTTGCTTAGCTTGACCAAAAGCGGTCAATTTCCAAGCATTGAGTTTTCTGACGATACAAATTTTTCAAATTGAGCAATACGTAAATTCCCAAAACGATAGCATTTATTTGACCGACCGTATATATGAGAATTTGAGTCAATCGACTGACCACCAGGAGGCAGCCACAGGTAATGGTTTGGGCAGTTGTAACCGCAGATGGGCGCTCTCCAATTGTTTTGATCGAGCCTGGCGTCAAGGTAAATGCGAAATATTATCGGGAAAGCATTCTGGAGATTTCTTTGAATCCGTGGGCAGAAAAACATTTCGGTGGCAGACCATGGACGTTTCAACAGGACTCGGCACCGTCTCACAAAGCTCGACTGAACCAAGAATGGCTAAAAAACAACGTTCCGAACTTCATACCGTCCACAAAATGGATCTCAAATTCACCAGACACGAATCCAATGGATTTTTCTCTTTGAGCCATTTTGGAGAACAAGGTCCGAACTAAAAGATTCACCAGTCTCTAGGCGGTGAATAAAGCCATTGTACGCGAGTTGGCCTACTATGAATATTTTAAGTTTACATTGTAAGACACATGTAGGCGAACGTTATTCGAAAAATTTGGTTTTACTTATTTCTTAAGCCTGAGATATCAAGAAAAATTTTAAGATTTAAATGAGAATATTTCTAACATAGAAGGGCCGCGAAATTAATCATCCCATCGGAAGATTTAACATTTTTGCGAATGGCGTCGTCAATCTTATTTGACATTTGTAAGCGAGCAGACAAGCGATGAATAAAGATTGGATGATTAATTTTGCGCCACCTTGTAAAAATGAAAAATAAATAATACAGTTTGGCCGAGCCCCTCTTCTTATTTGTAGTGCGTTCTGATGTTGTTCCACAAATGCCACCTTGTAAATAGTGATCAGATTGACGGGGTTTTTTTGTCAGATCATGCGTGACTACTGTCAACCTAAATACACAATTTTTTCAGTATTCATTGGCATTTCATCATGGAAAGACTTAACCCTCAACAACATTTACAAATCGTACAATTGTATAACGAAAATTGACGCTCTGTGTCTTATGGTGTTCAGAGCTATGAGACCCAGTTTTGACTTAATTGCTACGTCAATAAGTAAAATTGGTGTATTTGAGCTCAAGAGCAACCTGAAGCCACTCAAGAACAGCCATTATATCTATTGAAAACAATCGTTTTGTGTGGTCTATTGGGTGGAGGATATTTCTTCTCCCTTATTTCTTCAAAGCCGAGATTGACGCCAATGTAACAGTGAATAGCAAACGCTATCGTGCCATGACGATGTTTTGATGCTGTACATTGAATCAAGAGGTCCACAACAGGTTCCAACAAGGCAGCGCTACTTTCCATACCGCCCGTGAAACAATGGATTTACTGCGTCGTCGTTCGGTGAGCAATTTGTGTCTCGTCTCGGATCAGTGGATTGGCCACCGAGATTGGCCACACCTTTGGATTTTTATTAGTGCGGGTATGTAAAGCCTAAATGCCGTGTAGATAAACCAGCTTCGATTAAGGCATTGGAAACCAACATTACTAAAGGTATTCTCGAGATACCGACCGAAGTCGCCCAACGAGTTATTCAAAACCGGTGTTTACGGATGTCCGAATTACGGCGCAGTTGCAGCTAACAGCTTTAAAAAATCAATGCCACGAATGGCTCTACACAAAAATAATAAAGATTGTCCAATAAATTTGAATTTTCTTTATTTTATTTCATTTTAAAATCCGATACTTCTAAATTGATCAGCTATTCGCATGAAAAGAGATAATTCATTACATTTAATTTTTATTTTTTTATTTCTAATTTTTTTATATCACTTGCTTTGGTCGGTTAGCAGATTCTCCAGATATTTGAAATTTTTATCTTTATTCCCAAACGTTATTTAGCGAGATCTCGAAAATTGTATGACAGAAAAAAATGCAAATTTTCATACTCAGCAAAAACTTGTACATAGAAATTGCTTGATCTCTTTCTTGGGGTTTTTTGTCTGCAACCTAGTGCTACGAGTATTTGTATCTTATCACTTACACTCACACATACATAAATATTGCCCACAAGCGAAGCTTTTCGTATAAAATAGAGTTACTTTAACTTTAAGGAACATTTGCGCGCACAGCCATCAAATGCGCTACTAACTAGTAATATTATCGCCGCTGCAGCATTTAGTAGTTACCCGCATAGATATGGTGACAAGTCGAAAATTATCACTTGAGCCAAGCCAAATAAAATTCAAGGGCAAAACTATAGGATACCGGCATCTGCAATGTCTACTGATATCCTTGACATTTGGACTACTTTTCGCCATGCGCGTTAATCTCTCGGTTGCCATTGTGGCTATGATGGATAATAAGGGCGCAAATCCAAATTTTCCTGTGAGTATTTATTCACATTTATGTTATGTAGAACTATAGTATATCTTTGAGTTACGTAACTAATAAAAAAATGTTAATTAATCTTCGTGTTCTTTTCTTCCACCCACACCTCAGGAGTATGCCTGGACGCAGAAAACCAAATCTCACATACTCAGCAGCTTCTTTTGCGGTTACATTTTGGTGCAAATTCCCGCTGGTGGCTGGGCGCGACGTTTAGGTGGTCACTTATTACTCCTCATGAGTATAACGATGAGCAGCATTATGGCGCTACTAACCCCGTTTAGTGTCAATTTAGGTGGTTGGCCCCTGCTATGTGCATTGCGCTTTTGTCAGGGCTTATTTCAAGGTGTAACCCTTCCAACAATTGCAACATTAATGTCGAAATGGTCACCCATTGAGGAACGTAGTGCCTTGCAAACATATTGCTATTCAGGTGCACAATTGGGCATAGTGATGATGTTGGCTACCAGTGGTGTACTTTGCTCTTCCAGCTGGGGTTGGCCAAGCACATTCTATCTACCCGGTGTACTAGGCTTACTTGTGGCTATACTTTGGTTTATATTCGGTGCGAGTACGCCGCGTGACTGTAAGCACATTTCAGTCGAAGAACGTACCATGATTGAGGAGTCACTGGGGCATAGTAAGAAAAGCGATGAAATTGTACCGCAGCATGCAGTGCCGTGGAAGAAAATATTCACATCGAAGCCATTTTTGGTACTCTTATTTACTCATTGCACCAACAATTGGTGCTTTTGGACGTTGCTTACCCAAATACCATCCTACATTAATAGTGTGCTCGGCAAGGATATCAAGAGCAATGCAATGCTTTCGTCGTTACCCTATATAACTATGTTGGCGCTATCGCTTGTGCTCTGTCCCATGGCGAGCTGGTTAGAGAAATCAAAATTATTAAATGCCACTGTCAGTCGTAAGATTTTCAATACGATCGGTCATTGGACACCGGTCATATCACTCGTGTCATTGGGCTACTTAAGGCCCGATCAAGGCGATTTGGCAGTCGCTTTGCTAACAATAACCGTTACCATCAACACATTAGCGCATTTTGGCTATGCTGTGAATCATCTGGACTTGGCACCCAACTTTGCTGGTACCTTGATGGGTATCGCCAATTGCTCATCCAATGTTATGGGTATCTTAGCGCCACTAGTGGTTGGCTTCATCGTCACAGATACGGTGAGTTGATATTCGTAGAAGTATTTATTGTGTTTTTGAATGCTAAATTTTTTGCATACGACTGATTGCAGACAAACATCTATCAATGGCGCATAATCTTCTCATTAGCTGGTGCCATTAGTTTTTCAGGCAATCTTATGTTCCTGATATTCGGTACAGCTAAGGTGCAACATTGGAACGAGCCTCCTCGTATAGTTCAAGAAACAGAACCACTAAAAGGATTGGTCATTGATGTGAAGAAGACCGATGATGAAGCTGAGGAAGGCGATGTTCGAGTTTAAGTGCGATGTAATATGACAAAATATTTCTTTCGAATTAAGTTGGTTTTCCTCAGTTTCATATAGTCTATGTCGTGCATGTAGCTATACGGGGTTTCACACGCACAACCTATTCCAGTAGGCGTCGTGAGGTGATTTCTTACATATAGGGGTGTAGATAGTTTTGAAAAATCATTTCGAAATAGAGAAAAAAAACATTTGGTGATAGAAAGCACTTTTTTATTTTCTCAAAAAAATCGAAGAAAAAAATGTTTGACATAGGTAAAACTTATTTGGATTACAAGCTGACTGACTACGTGGAAATTTAAATGGTGCGGGACGAGTTTATTTCTGCTTTATCATGAACCTGTGGATAAGAATCCATTATTCGGGAAACTCCCAGGGTAGATATTCAGTGTTTTTTTACTTTTTTAGAAGCCAGCAAATTGTGAGTTTTAGTCTAATAAGAGATGCAGAATCGTACATCATTGAAGACTTGAAAGTTAGATAGACTCAATAGGAATTGCGCAGTCACGCTAAGCGCATTAAGCTTTAAACGCCTGATACCATATACTGATAACTAGAACAAGCAGATATTTATTTTACGAATGCCTAAACTTCTGACATCGACCGTTTTTTTATAAAAATATAAAGTACAATGAACTCATTGTATGAAAAAAACCTGTAAACATATTTCCCAACTTTGTGCAAAATTCACAAAAATTTAACAAATTTCAAACAAGTTGCATCGAAATATTCAACTTTTTAATCAGAGTCTCTACTAGGTTCCACTCGACTTTGGTGTATGTAGTTTTAAAGTCCATTCATTTCTAAAGTTGCATTGGCGTAAATTTTTCTAAATATTTTATTTGTAAGTTTGAATAAAAAAAATATGTAAATTTATTTTTTTTTTATTTTATAATTTTTTATTGAAGTTAAAAAATTGAGTATAGAGTTTTAAAAAAAAATTTTTAATTTTTTCTAAAAAGATTTTTTTGCCGTTTTTGAAAACCATTTCCGCTTTTTTCTGTAAAAAACCGGCACGTGATCGTCGAGAAACCAATGCAAACTCAGAGAATGAGAGTTTGTTGCGAATTTGGCAGCGGTGCCCATTTTCCTTTTTTATGGACAGAAATTGAAAAAATGTACTTAGTTCCAGCAGGATGGAGCGCCATTTCACAATAAATGTTAGTTAATTATTAATTGGCGCCACTAGACTTTTTTCCCCAGTCAAATATCGTGCAAGTTATTCGCGAGATTGAGCTAGAAGTTGTCACCACGTTGTCTTATAAAACTTGGATAACAAAATGTGCTACTGTGGAGCCTGTCGAAGTACGAGCCACATGAATGAAATCATATTCCATAAATAATGGGAACGTTTGCAATCGAACAAACCAATAATATATCAAAATTAGTTAATTTTTGTTCACCTTTTTGAATTTTCAAAAAGAAACCAATATATGTACTACCCTGTATATATCATTGCCACGTACATCCTTTGTTGGATGTTTAACGAGCTCCACCTCTAATTTGTGGTGTGCGTTTGTTTTCCCACAAATGCAGGGAGTTTTATGTGTATAGAAGCTGCCCAGCAATGGAACTGCCCGAATAGCGAGAGCAGAGAGGCCTATAAGCTCTTCTATTCGTGCGACGTTACGAGAGAATTGCATCGATGAGTGGCAAACAAGAGGGCGCTTTCCCAACCTAAAGCTTTGCTTAACGATGCTACATGGTGGACATGGTGAAGCGGACTTCTACCTGATCCAGTTTTTGAGTGGACATGGATGCTTCACAGCATATTTATATAGTTACGACGACAATCCCCGACTACTGAGACGGAAACGTTTTAGAGGACGTGTACCACATTTTAACTTGTGAAGATTCGCACTTCTCTTCTGCAAAAGAAACATAGAACATAGAGATGGAGAATCTCCTTCGTCGAAAACATTCATGCAACATATGCTGCGCTCGAAGGAAAAGATTGGAAGGACTGCGACACAGCAACGGCGGCTAATCTTCGCGAAGTAATACTTGACAATAGTCACGCTGTGAGAGGTGATGAAAAAAAAACAGGCTCAGCCTGGCTTCAGAAAGCCACTTGAGGGTAGCGCGCTAACATAGAACAGTTTTATGTCGCCTCCGCACGGCGGATGGTTTTTATGAGGAGCTTTTTCATGGCAGAAATACACTCAGAGGTTTGTCATTGCCCACTGAATGACGGTTTTTTATGAGTAGCTTTTTCATGGCAGAAATATGGTCGGAAGTTTGTCATTGCCAAGCGAAAAAAACAACCTTTTCTGTCAGTTGGTGTTTCATGCCCATAGTGGGTTTCAAACCCGGATCCTACTTTACTCTCTATTTAATTGAATAATACATTACTCACATCCACTACATACAATACACACATATACAACACGAATAACATGCATATGGATGACAACATAAATTTTTCTTAACGCGTTTATCTCAACATTTTAAGCGCTTAATATCTATGTGTTATCAACGAATTTGGAATTTATTTATAAATTACTCTGCGTTTATTAAATCTAATGGCAAGAGGCAGTGCGACTACAGTTTTCTTTCTATAAAATTCCAGCGTTTCACAGCGCGACAAATCATTTGCGCTTGCGAGAGACAAAGGAAATGCAGGTACGAGTCTGTAGACATCAGCATCACACACACCACTACATCAAAAATAATCAGCAGTCACAAAAATATATATGGCGACAAATCCAGGATATGCCATTGAACCGAACGGCAAATTCAAGGCTAAGATAATCGGCTATCGTCACCTGCAATGCCTGCTGCTTTTCCTGGGATTCTGCTTGATTTGTGCAATGCGCGTCAACCTCTCAATCGCCATCGTGGCTATGATGGATAAGCAAGCTGCAAATCCAGATTTTCCTGTAAGTAAAATTCGCGCATAATATGTTACCCAAAGTAAAAATGTTAACTCTTTTGTCACTTAGGAATACGACTGGTCAGAACAAACAAAATCGCATGTACTCAGCAGTTTCTTCTGTGGCTATATTTTGCTGCAGATTCCCGCTGGCGCTTGGGCGCGACGGTATGGCGGTCGCTTGCTGCTATTATTGAGTATCAGCCTTACCAGCTTATTGGCGCTGCTAACACCGCTTAGTGTTAGTCTTGGTAACTGGCCTTTGTTATGCGCGTTACGATTTGGCCAAGGCCTTTTACAAGGTGTCATGCTACCAACTGTTGCAACTATAATGTCCAAATGGGCGCCTGTTGAGGAGCGTAGCGCAATGCAGACGTTTACCTATGCTGGTGCTCAGTTGGGTATAGTGCTGATGTTGGCCACAAGCGGCGGTCTGTGCTCCTCGCGTTGGGGTTGGCCAAGCACATTCTATCTACCCGGTGTACTGGGCTTACTATGGACTGCGCTTTGGTTTGTATTTGGTGCGAGTACTCCGCGTGATTGTAAGCACATTTCAGCGGAAGAACGTGCGATGATTGAGGAATCATTGGGTTGTGATAAGGATAAGCAATTGGAGAAAAGCGAAACAAGCCACCCCGTACCATGGAAATGCATTTTTACATCGAAACGGTTTTTAGTGACTTTATTAAATCATTGCGCCAACGATTGGTGCTTTTGGACATTGCTCACTCAAATACCATCCTACATCAAAAGTGTGCTTGGCAAGGATATCAATAGCAATGCATTGCTTTCGTCACTGCCATACCTATCAATGTTCGGCCTATCGCTTGTGCTTTGCCCCATAGCAAGTTGGTTAGAAAAGTCTAAACTTTTGAATACAACAGTCAGTCGAAAGCTATTCAATACGTTCGGTCTATGGATACAGGCCGTAACACTTGTGACTTTGGGTTATTTGCGCCAAGATCAAGGCGATTTAGCAATTGCTTTATTAATAACAACTGTTGCTAGTAGCACTAGCGTGCACTTTGGCTATGCAGTAAATCATCTGGACTTAGCGCCGAATCTAGCTGGCACTATACTGGGCATTGCCAACTGTGGCGCCAGCATGATGGGCATCATAGCGCCACTAGTTGTGGGTTACGTTGTCACAGATGCGGTTAGTAAAATATTATTCGCATATATATTTATATGGAAAAATTGTAAGTCTTTCACTAATTTTCATCAACAGGAAAACGTCCACCAATGGCGCATAATTTTCTCTCTCGCTGGGGGCATCAGTTTTGTTGGTAATCTGTTTTTTCTGATTTTTGGTACAGCTAAGGTGCAACATTGGAACGAGCGACCTCGCGCACTTACTGAAGCTGAACAATTAGAGGAGCTGGTTGGCGAAATGAGCCAGCCTACTAAGTCTATTGAAGAGGATAGCGGTATCGATGCTGAGGAAACACATGTTGACCAAAGTGTGTGACTTGTTTAGTTTTATGAAGTAATTATGTACATACATATATGTTTTTGCGAAGACTTGAAAGTAGTTATGGAAACAGCAAAGAATGAATGTTGTTTTAAACTCTCAAAGTGACGAACGAGCGTCCAGGTTGGCGTAATTTAACGGAAAACATGGAATTTTTCATTTCATTGCAATCAAATTTAAGGCGAGTGTTGCTGAATGAACTAGTTTAAGCGGATAAGGCATAGCGGATAAGCGGTAGCAGAAATTGGTATTTTTCTCAACTTAAAAATTTAATAAATTAAAATTCTAAAAAAGATGCTTTATTTCAGATGTCATAAGCAGTATAATTTTTATTAATATTTTTATTTAAGCTTTGAGTATATATTTTTTTTAATACTTTTTTTTCGTTTTCGTTTTGTTTCTTGTTTTGTTTTTTGTTTTGTTTATACAATTTATTTCTTTACGAGATCTGCTTTTAATAGTCTAACAACGAATCTAGTACTCGACTCCTACTGTTGAGCCCCACATTCTCCAGTGGCTCTTCAGAAGGATTGTAAATATTTCCTTCGCATACGGCAACGATTTATTGTACTAAGTCAACCGATTGCAATTGCGCTTTGTGGTGGTTTGCAGTTTTATTAAGTACTTTCCTCTACTATTTTTCACCCTAGTCTTAAGCGTAGGTGTTTCAAACTAACGGGGAAGGAACTGCTAAATTAGTTAATATCAGGGGATAGCCAATACAGGTGGTGCACAATTCAATAAAGCGCTTTATTGCTGTGTAAGTTTTCAAATTTGTTTAAACATTTTCTAAGCAATTTTTTTGTCGAAGCCTTATTTACTTATTATTTTTTAAGGCTGGGTAACACGAACAAACTGCACATGCAATTTTTAAATTCTGGGGCCCAAAAAAAAACCGTTTCGATTATACTTAGAAGTACAGCAAATTTTGTTGATATATCGACTTTTGTAAAAACGTTGCGTTTAATAAACAAAAAAATTCACAATTTAATAAAACATCGTTCGAAAATTTTTTCTAAAAAATTGCTTTCGTTTATGCAAAAAAATTATAATCAACCATACTTCCAAGCATAATATCTTGTCGAGCGGAAAGAAATTATGGGTGCTCGGAAATTTTCCTAGCACTCAGCCAATATTGCCAATTGTACTTAAGGCCTAGCGGGAGACACTGTTGGGATGGCAGTTCATTGCCCCTCTGCGAATTTTCCAGATTTCTTGAGGAATCTTAATAGTTTCTCGAAGGAAATAGAGTGCAGCTCGTCCCTTCTCAATACATCTAACCAAAAAATTTACAATCTAAGTCTGGTGAAAGCCATACAGCGGCTGAGAAAATCATCCGTGCTTTCTTCATCCTCCCAAAAAAAATATTAGTTTGGGGAATAGGTTTTGCGTTTTTGCTAAGGCTTTTATTTAAACAAAAAAGCAATAATTATATCAATAAGTTAATCAATTGTGTATTCGCCGTTGCTGTTTACAACCTCTTCCCACCGCTCGACCAATTTGTCGATGCCGATCCACCAAAAATCGCCTGGTCAGGTGTTAGTTGTTGTCTTTCATATCGAAAGTAACGCCTTCATATGGTTCACAGGGAGCGGAGAAGATAGTAATCGATCGGTGTGAAGTCCGGATGCTGAAGGACCTCCCATTTGAGATCTTGGAGTGCGACTTGGACGACTTGTGCAACATGGGGTCTGGCGTTGTCGTGAAGGAGTATGGTTTGACCATGTCGATTAGGCCTTTTCAGTCGAATAGCCTTATTCACACGGTGTAGCTGGGCAATGTCGAACTCCTTATTGGCCGTGGTATCCGAGCATTTCCCAGTGCACCATGCCCTCCCAGTCTCACCAAACACATATCATGATCTTCTTTGGAAGAAGATTCGGCTTTACCCTCGGCTTCGGGTATCTCCTAGGGCCACTCACTCCTTTCTTTGCTTCATATAGCCACCACTTCTTATCTCCTGTAACGATTCGGTACAAAAAGCGTTGTTTATGTCCGCGTGTTACACGATGGTGGGCGAGATGCTGAGAAGCAATTTGAAGGCGACTTTCTTTTTTTCGTGCTCGTGAGGCACCCAGGCTTCCAATTTTTCGAAAAATCCCATTGAATGAAGGTAATTGAGAATCGTTTTCATTTTTTCCACCAATTCACGACTAGTTTGGCGACCATTCTCATTCAAAAGTGATTTGAGACGTTCTTCAGCGAATACAGAAGGTCTTCCGCTGCGGGACGTGTCATGGACGTCAAAGCCGCCATTTTTGATCTTTGAAAACCATTTCCGTGCTGTTGACTTGCCTACGACACTTTCTCCGCATCGCAAATATCCCGGGCTGCTTCAGCAGCTTTTTGGCATTGATGAAAAGCAAAGAAGTGCAGGTGTAGAAAATGTTGATTTTTACCTCCTGGGTAATCCATTTCGAAGCCTTCAAACTAATACAAAATTTAGTGTCTCAAAAATGCTATTAACAAAATTTTGTAGACCAGAAAGCGTTCTATCGAATGAATACTTACCTTTTGCCAAACAGCAAACATTATGCATATGGCGGTTATATGTCATCCTCATGTATTATTCCACTCAATTAGTACTTTCTCTGGCTGAGCAGGAATTTTGCTACCACCCGGTCTCAATTTTTCAGGAAGCATTTGTTTTTCTTGCAGCTGTCAGTACTGCACAGACAACTGTGATGAGTTTTGTTAATGAAAACCTAATTATGTAACTAACTGTGTCCGCTATGATAGGCCCTGAAATTAGGTAAAAACTTCACAGAACTATATTTTGTAATATCATAGAAGCGAAGGAGACGAAGAGAATTGAAAGAATGTTTTAAGAATGTTTTTTACCTAGCAATGCTTGGTGACTCAATAAAAATAAATATATTTCATATGAGTAAACACGGTTCATTAACCTTCAAGGTATTACCGGCTAAACAAATTAACTAAGATGAAAACATCAGCTGTGAAGAAAATTACTTGTATTTCGTGCAGCGATTAAGTTCCTATTCAGACGACGTTTTCAGACATTATTCAAAAATTACAAATGATTTGTTCGGGAATGTTCGCTTGTTGCAGCTTACCAAGATGGTATCTTAACCAAGTATACATAAGTCGGAAGGAAACCGATAAGTGTTCTTATTCACTATTGGTTGAGCTCAAAGATTTATCCAGGCATGAAAGAATGAGTTATGAATCTCTTTAATGAACCTTTCCTCCTCGACTTACGCCAGTTTATAGTAAACTGAGAGTTTTACCACTTTCTAATTAGTTCGCCAACGTATTAATTTGAAGCTCCACAACAAAGCTCTAGACCGCGAAGATGCTTATATTTTACACTCAGCCTTTCCTCGCTTTAAAAACTTGCATGCGCCAAACGTTACCTTGTAATGGGTTTTCAGTAGGTTTAGAAGCTTAAGACGCCCTCAAGCCTGAGTTCAAACTATTACTATGACTTATGACTTACTATTATTATGACTTACTTTTATCTCATGCCTCCGAATACTGTCAGCAAAATTATGTTTCTTCAGAGGATTTAGCAGGCTGATAAGCATAACAGTTGCCTTCCTTTCGCCCAATCGGCGCGAAGGACTCATTCGCATGACGTACGGTTCAGTTTTGTTTCGGCAAAAAATTTTAGATCCAAAAATGTGCGGCTACGGAAAAAAGTCATTGGATATTAACTTTTATTTATCGAGAAAGGAGAGTATCGTTCTCTTGATGGTAAAAAGTGCTGGAGAGTTAAAACTTTGGCATAAGGATGAAAGAGGTTCGTTAAAATTTCTTTGACACTCACAAAGTAACATGGGGGATAGCTTCAAAAACTATTGATATCAAACTTCCTAAAAATCCAGCAGTTTTTTGTACATGTCCGCCATATTTGGATTCGCCATTTTAAATTTGTAAAATCTCTTTTCATATTTGTAATCAGTGGTTCAAAGAATTTCGAGTAAAACATGTTCAGAAAATCCCCAAAAAACTATCACATTCATACAGAGATATCCTCCATGTGAAATTCTCCATGTTTTTAGATTTAAAACCAAAACTGTGCCGTATAGGCACAAAACTTACCTCAGATGTAGTTTCAGTAAACCCAAAAACATACAGTGTGCCTAGTTTAGTCAGGGTGATCTTTTCGATTTTTGGGTTTTTGCAGTCCTTTGTAAACAATTCCACCTGCTAAGCTGTATTTTCTTTCACCCAGACAAGATAAATACAGTGTACCTCTCAAAATAGAGCCATGAGAAGAAATGTGTTCGACTGCCATCTCAACAGTTCCATTTGTCTTCAGTAAGAGTCGAATAGAGAAAGCCAAAGTTATAACAAAACACTATTTTTCGTGTGACTTCCTTCATAGTGTAAAATTTACATGTACTGTTACATACAAATATAAATACTGTGCGTTCTATATACTAATCACTACGATTTTTATCATTCCAAAAACCAGTAGCAGCTACCGCTTATTACTAGTTTAATTACTGATTACGTAAGTCTCGAGCGAACCTCCCTCTAAAAAAGTAATTAAATTATGTACTATAGTTTCATTATCAAATGAGATGTCAACACAACAAAATTTACTCTCCATAGCAGTTGGTGTGAATCGCAAGGCAGCTACATACAATTGTTGTTGACCCTTCACATGGGGAATTTATGAGGTATTCTTTGTTTATAAAACGTCATATGCACACGTATTTTATGATACTCGAGAGATTAGCTAATTGTATTTATACAGATGAATAGATGTACGTGTATAAATATGTAACTATAACTTTTTTTATCTCCTATGAGAAGAGGCGCCGTACACTTTGCTCTACAAATGCTACCAACTTTTAGACAGAGTACTGCAGTCTGATTGTTTGTCTACTAAAATGTTTAGATGTTGACACCAACCGATGAAGGGACTGATACATAAGGTTTCAGTGTGATGAATTCAGGACATGCTTTCTTTGTCATATTTTACATGTGCTTTAGCGTCAAGAATGTGAAATTCTGCTAAGGTCGGTGTGAGAGGGTTACTTTGAAATCAGCAAAACCAAATATGAATTCTGGGTTCATTACTCTTCATCACCGTTATTGAAGATATATTTTATTGTAAATTTAAAATTTACATTAATTTCATTAAAAGTTGAATTCAAATTTCTAAATCAATTTCAGTATTTATGATGCAAGTAAGCTCTAGTCAGATCTCAATAACGTCGCTGCATGGTGTGATAAAATTGCCTTCTTCTAGGAAATATTTTCACATATCGTTTTATAAGTCTCCACAGTTATTCACTACCACATATTTAGTTCAGGAATCACGTCTCACCGCTGTGTATGAAGCTTCTGTTCTGGATGTAATTTTTGATTCAAAGTTTCTCTTTCTGAGTAATTTAAATTATAAATTAAATATCTGCGATATATTCTGCACTAGCCTTTATCCGACGCTTTGGTTCAGACTTTACTGGTTCACATGCGCTAAAGTTACTATTTATCTCACGATCTAAGTTGGAATATGCCGTATTTCTCACATTTGCCTCATTACTAAGTTAGCACTTATCCTAGTGGGTGCCGGTGATGATCAGAAGAAAAACAGAGGGGGAAAAATAAAACAAAAACCGAAAAGCGGGGAGGATGATGACCAAATGGGGACTAACTAAATACATTGCGTTAACCACTTCAAACTGCTGGACTGTTGGACACACCAAGTGAAGCCAAGTCTTTCTCCGCCTGATCTTTCCAATGCAGAGGAGGCCTTTCTTTTCCTCTGCTACCACCAGCTGATAACGCATCGAATACTTTCAGAGCCGGAGCGTTTGTATCCATTCGGATGACATGACCTAGCCAATGTCTATGTGAAACTTAAACAGCTCATCGTTCCATCTCTTGCTATATTTGCCCTCTCCAAAGTGCAGAGGTTCAAAAATCTTTCGCATAGTCTTACTTTCTAACACTCCAAGGTTGCTCCATCGGATATTGTCGTCGTTCATACAATAGGACGGGCATGATGAGCGCCTTATAAAGTGTTAGTTTTGTTCTTCGAGAGAGGACTTTACTACTCAGTTGCCTACTTAGTCCAACGTACCATTTGTTTTTTCAACATGAAAACACCCTTTCAAATCGAAGCATTCTGTGCATAGTTATTGACGTGCATTCATACGAGTATTTTGGGACTTTATCTTGGAAGATGTAGATATTGTGTTTGTATTTGAATTGTTTAAAATTCATAAAATAAAGCATTTTTATGTATGATAAAAGTTTTTAGCTAATCTTTTTAGTCTGACGATAAATTGTTTGGTTATTTTTAGCCACCTTTACAATGCGATCTGTCTACCACTCAGCAAGCATCCTACGGCAAAATTTAAATGAAAAATGTATGCACCCAGGTTTGTAGATGATACGCGTCAAAACAAATGTTAACCTAGGCAATTTCCATTTAAATTTGTTTTAATTTTAAATATACCGACACTGCTACTGTTATTTACGCATAAAATTATTTATTTAACAAACGCAATAACAATTATACAGTTATTACGCATATTTGCTCTCAGATTATTACGCTCTGCTAAGATATAATACGTAGAGTTTGCTCTTACATACTTTTTTTAAATTGTTGCATTCATAGTTTTATCATTTTCGTACCAGCGTCACCGAGTGATTTAGTGTTTACATGAATTTGCGTCTTAATTTCTACATCCTTCATTATTCCCATTTTCTTTTCATGAGTTACTCACGCATGGGTAGATTTGAAATAATCAGGATAAAGGGCCCTCCACATAAAAATTACTTGACTTGAAAATCCATTGAAATGCCAAACTCATCGTAAAAGACGAGAAAATTCGATGCATTCTATGTAAGGTCCAACTACGACGAAGGTGATAAGGTGACCCATATTGGAAGCATATGGCAGGTAGCTATGAAAAACAGATTGAACGATAACAACAGCCTAACACGATTATGGTCAAGTCGTGGTGTGCTGACCGAAACGATCAGCAAACCCTAATTAGTGATGAAAAAAGTTTTAGAAGGGAATCTTCCAGCAGGAAATAGAGCTTCTATGGGGGCCAAAACTCAATGAGGACATCTACAGCCAACAAATGAACGGATCAGATTGTAGCAGAGGATCGATTAGAAGCGGAATGAATTGACAAATAAGAAGTGTGGTGTATCTCTATAAAAACAAATCTAGGACGCACACATCTTCAACGATGTGCCAAAAGCTACACCTCTCCATACATTGGAGGTTCAATCGCACTCGCCGAATAGCCCAGATCTCACACCAAAAGATTTGCATATTTTCAAGATGCAATTCTGGACGGTACAAAACTAGCTTTCAGAGAGACTTGTTAAAATGAAATTTCTTTTTAAACTTTCCAGAATTTTTTTTCGTACATTTTTGTCATACATTTCTTTCATAAATTTTTTTCACAAATTTTTTCCCCAATTTTTTCACAAAAACTTTTTGCAATACATCTCAAAAACTCTAGAGGATTTTTCTTTTCAAAGATGACTCAAAATTTTTTTCACAAATGTTTTCTTTAATGAATAAGGCATATAATGAGAAAAAAATCTCAAGAGAAGTGTTTTTCAAAGATGACAAATTTTTGAGAAAAAAATTTTAAAAGGAGTGTTTTTCAAAAATGATAAAGATTTGACTCAAGATTTTTTTCCAAATTTTTTCTTTAATGAATTATGCAAATAATGAGAAAAAATCTGAAGAGGAGTGTTTTTGAAAGATGGCAAAAACAGATTTTTATTTCACAATTGTCGAGAAAAAAACTTAAGAGGAGTGTTTTTCAAGGATGACAAACAAAATTTTTTGTTTCACAATTTTTTTTCACAAACTTTTTCGCCAATTTTTTTCTCAAAAACATTTCTTATTTCACAATTTTTTTTTAATTTTTTGGTCATCATTTAAAAAATTTTAATTTATGTAATTTTTTACAATTATAATTTCTTTTTTTTTTGTTAAAAACAAGAAGTTATTTCTTTTTGGAAAACTCTAAATCAAATTTTTTAATATTGCATAAATCTCAAATACTTAATTTTTTTTTTAATTATTAGAACATTGAATTAATTTTTCCAAATTTTTTTCAGTTTACTTCTTATCATATTCAACGGCAAAAACAAACCAGTATTTCAGAAAAATTCTCTGTATAGAAAGTAAAAAAGAATCGCGGGCTCCTCTGGCAGCGATAAAACGTAAAAACTTTCTAGAAGCTTTGATAATATAATATTTTGGGCTGAGCCTTGATTCATATGCTGTCTTTGTACATCAAATTATTTTTATGAGAATCCCTTTCATGGCTGCACAATACAGGAACTTTGCCATTACCACTATTATAAAAAAAATTAATTTTACGTTTCCGCTTCTTAGAGGTCAAGTATGGAGAGAGAAATAAATGCAAAACACGGTCATATACTTTTTATTTTATTTATTTTATTTTCCGAAACCTCTTCATCGAATTTCACACTTTTATCTTATTAATTATAACGTAATGAGCTAATTTTGGCTCAAGTGGAAAAAAAGCTGTGAGAATGGAGTAATTATCTTTGAATTTCGTGATTTGTCCGAAAGATAAAACAGATATAGTTCACCATCGTGCTCTTCTTTTTAAATAAATTTACTATGCATATTGCTCTTATTCCCTTCAGATGTGTGTTTGTGCAGATATATAATATATACGCACGTACATACTTACATATATATATAATTGGCACGTTTTTTACCTATCACATTGTTGTAGGTATGTATACCCGCGTTCACAACAATAGCAGCACGACATATTGCAAAGTTTTAAATATTTATTAAATTTTTTTTTTTAATTTTTTTCTTTTTAAAAAATATATTTAGCTCATACCGCAAAAATCACTTATAGCTTCAATTTTTACCCCTAGTGCAAAAAAAATTAAATATTAAATAAAAAATAAACAAATAGTTAAAACTTTGCAATATATCACGCTGCTATTATTACGAGCACCAGTGTACATATGTATGTAGCGCTTACCATATGGGTTTATCTAAGGACTTAATCCGATTTGCCTGTTCATTAAGCATTTATCACTAGAAGATGAGTGTGTATATAAAAGACATGCCTGTTTGATTGTTATCATTTTAGGCTTCGAGTTAAGCGCTAATCATTTCAATTAGCGTTCAGAAGTTTAATAAGCACAGAGCTGTTAGGAAGTGTCCAAGCTCGTGCCATACGAATGTTGACTACGTACTACGCATTTGCAATTTGAATTTAAGTTACTTCTTTTTCCAACTATTATTTAGCGTATCAATATGGTGACAAGTAGACGCACCTCCAGTGTGTCAAAGTGTAAGTATAGTAAATTTATATGGCCGCCAGTTTAAATTATTCATTTATATGTACTTACAAACATACCTACAGTGCTACCACCCACCTTTGGTCGGCGACATTTGCAGTGCCTGCTAATGTTTTTGGGCTTCTCAGCAGCATTTGCTATGCGTGTTAATCTTTCGGTAGCCATTGTGGCAATGATGGATAGCAAAGCAGCAAACCCTGATTTTCCAGTGAGTATTGAAATAAAATCTTTAGCACGCTTATGACTCATTTCGTACATTTCCAGGAGTACCACTGGACGGAGCAGATCAAATCGCGCATACTCAGCAGTTTCTTTTGCGGCTATATATGCACACAAATTCCTGGCGGTTTGTTAGCGAGTCGCTTTGGTGGCAAGGTAATGTTGCTCAGCAGTATCTCTATCAGCAGTGTAATGGCGCTGCTTACACCGATCGGCGTTGACTTTGGTGGTTGGAAGTTACTCTGTTTCATGCGTTTTCTACAAGGAATCGGACAAGGTGTAACAGTGCCGACGATGCATACTTTGCTTGCCAAATGGTCACCAGTGAATGAGCGTGGCTCATTGGCCACTTATAGTTATTCGGGCTCACAATTCGGTACTGTGGCTATGTTGGCTACGAGCGGTTTACTCGCTTCATCATCCATGGGTTGGCCGAGTATTTTCTACATACCCGGCGGTTTGGGTCTATTATGGGTGGTGGCTTGGATTTTATGGGGCGCAAATTCGCCAAGCGAATGTACAAAGATTGGTAATGCAGAGCGGGAATTAATCGAAACATCTTTGCGTGATAGCGTTAAACAGAGTGATCGCAAAACGAGCTTGCCCGTACCTTGGAAGAAAATATTAACATCGCGTCCATTCTTCGTATTACTTGTAACACATTGTGCATCGACTTGGTGCTTCTGGACGTTGCTCACACAAATCCCTACATATATGAAAAGTGTACTTGGCATGGATATCAAAAGTAATGCCCTACTATCGGCGCTGCCTTACTTCACTATGCTAGTTTTGGGATTGATGTTATGCCCGCTTAGTGATTACTTGGAGAAGGGCAATCGTTTGAGTGCAACAACTAGTCGAAAACTTTTCAACTCCATTGGCCAATGGGTGCCGATGATAACTCTAATTTGCTTGGGTTATGTTACACGTGAACAGGCAAATATGGCTGTAGCCTTGCTAACGTTCACAGTGGGTATTAGTTCAACTTTACATCTGGGCTTCCAAGTGAATCACATAGATTTGGCGCCGAACTTTGCTGGCACTTTGGTTAGCCTAACCAATTGTGCGGCCAATGTGTCCAGCATCATAGCGCCTTTAGTGGTGGGATTTATCGTCACCGATACGGTATGTTTCACGAAGAGTGCTAAATTTTTATACAAACATATAACTGTTATAAATATATATATATATATATATGTATACTTAAATTGGATTCTTTTAAACATTTTATAATTTTTTCAACTTACATTCTTTTCTCCCTCCAGAGTAATCCCTTTCAGTGGCGTATAATCTTCTTTATTGCTGGTGGTATTAGCTTTTTTGGTAACCTGCTATTCGTTTTATTCGGCACTGCTAAAAAACAACCATGGAATGATGAGCAAAGCGCAAAGAGTCATGAAATTAAACCACTTAATGAAGAATTGGACGATGCTCCAATCACCAAAGCGGAATCTCAGTTAGCGGTTTAATTAGATTTGACCCATGTCCTTTTAGTTTCTAGCAGAGCTTATGAAATTATAACATTTAGATGCTTGCACACATATGTATATACATGTATAAATTAGTATTTAACACAAGTCATTGTTGTAATCTTACCAAATAGTTGTAATTCGTATTAAGTTACCACTTAAGGACGCAAAATCTAGTTAAGCTTGAAGTTTCATTTGTAAAAAGTACGGAAGATGAGGTTGGTGATAGGTGTAGAAAAAAACAAAGAATATTACGCTTTATTGCAAATAATTGAATAAAGACATTTTTATTAAAGCATTTTAATATTTGATACCGATAACACCGTGCGACAAAAATCTCCTTTTTTCGTTATGCAAAAACAAATTCATATGCACGTGATACTGTAGATCAATGCTGTGTATTAGTTGTTCATTTCATCATCAATTTAATTTTTAAAAGGCTTTAAAGCTTCAAAGAAGACAACGTATCAAGAGGTATCCACTGCGTATACTTTATTTCATAGGGTAAAAGTACAACTATCTCTTTCACATGTTTATAAAATAGCATGAACAACGAAATTGAATTGTGTCTTACTACAAATACTATATAGCTTCAACATACATACTTATATATACAAATTTGTGCGGAATATTGCATCAACAAATTTCCCGATTATTTAAGAGTACTTTCATGTACACACAAAAGGCGTTATTAATTTATTATATTCTTTTACTTATTCATTCATTCATCAAGTAAAGTACAGATCAAATAGATTACTATTAATATTATAATATTAAAGCTTACACATAGGCTATAGAAACCAATATGGAGGCAGTTATACTAAGATCAAAGGTCGTTCAGAACTGCCACGTAGCTCTAAATCGTATTAATACCGTCTTCAAGGTCAGTCTTATATGGGTTCCTGGACATAGAGATATTGAAGGAAAGTCCAAGCCTAAATGTGTACTAATCTTTCACTGCTTGTCGCAATATTGGAATTCCTATAGCAACTTCCGGCCGCCGTAGCCGAATGGGTTCGTGCGTGACTACCATTCGGAATTCAGAGAGAACGTAGGTTCGAATCTTGGCGAAAGATCAAAATAAAAAAAAACATTTTTTCTAATAGCGGTCGCCCCTCGGCAAGCAATGGCAAACCTCCGAGTGTATTGTCAGGCGCCATCTGACGTTTCGATTGGAGAATTTGACATAATTTTTCATAAACGCCTTGAGGAAGTGTTGATGTGTATGCCATATTAGTGTTCTTTACAATGACTTCAAAAATAATTCTCAGCAAAAGCATGGAATTGAACCGTAAGCATTTTCGTGATGACTGTTAACCGCTTCTCGAACTTCATCAAGTGACTAATATGAAGGCCCGCGTCGGCGTAGCAAAGAAATGAATGACCAAATGCTTAAATCCTAGCCCGGCAAAAGCAGGACAGCTAAGAAAAGGTCGCCTGATCCTTCCTACAGCTGATGCAAATCTGAGTCAAATCATACATTCCTCACAGACGGTGTCCTGTGAAGGCAAAACCTCGAGAGCTAAAGCTTTGATAATCTTAGAAGATCGCTTCCGATCCACACGTGACCAGAAAGTTCTCGCGACTTTATAAGTTTGTATACTTGCCCAGCGCTCGCTGGGTGGCCGTGATGCCCACCTTTACAGGAGCCGATCTCAAGTATGATACTTAAGGTGGGATCTCCTCTCATTTTGCGTGAGAGCTAACTCACCTGCCTCCTGTTCAGCCAGCTCATCTATCTCGCAGTTTCCTGCAATAACACTGTGACCAGGTACCCAGATTAAGACCCATCAAAGAATTCGAAAGTGACAAGTTTCAAGGGTAACATCATCGAGCCTAGAACTAAAATTGCCGCTTGGCTGTCGGAGTATGCATTTACGTCCCTAGTAAGCAACTAACTGACTGCTTCTTTGAGTGCGGCTTCCTCCGCTTGAAATATCGACTCTTTATTTCAACTAAGCAAAAAAACTTTCCATGCTCGAAATACGTCAAAAGTGCGACACGATATCAGTGAGTATTTGCTTAGAATTAAGCAGGTAGCAAAAAAGCTCACACAGCTAAACTAACTGAATCAAAAAATTCTGGGGATTTGCTTGTTTTGGCATAGATAAGATACATAAACATTGTACGTGTAAATATATGCTAACTACAGGGCCGTCGAGGTAAATCCGGAATGTTGAACTTAAAAACAAAACTATTGGATATTTACTCAAAAATAATTTTATTTGAACTTAACTTTGTATAATGTGAGTACACATATCATAGTTGAAAATTATTCAATGTAACCTCCATCTCGTGCAATTACCTGCTCCAACCGGGACCTGAAGCGCCCACATGCGCGAGCTACCTCCTCTTTGTCCATTGTGGTCATCACTTCCTCGATGGTTGTCTTCAGAGCGTCCTTAGTGTTATGAGGCTTCGCGTTAACTTTTGCTTCAACAGTGCCCCACACGTAATAATCAAGAGGATTGCAGTTTAGGCTTGAAGGTGGCCAAAAATCTGGTGACCAGTGGTAGGATAAGTTGTCAAACTCTCCAATGGTCAGATGGCGTCTGACAACAGTGTCTAACTGTCCAAATGCCCAAGATTATAAGTATAAGTAGAAACCCTCGTTTACGAGTTTTGACTGTACGTATGTTTTTGACTGTACATATGTAAATTGATTGAATACGAGGTGTGTTCAAAAACTATCGCGGATTTTAAATTTTCGAAGGTTACCTTCACCTAACAGAAACAAAATATTTTATAGCGGTCATAAGTGAGACGATTACGTTTTTTATTTTCAAATTTTATATGGTTGTTTTTTTATTCGAATTTTTTCCGAACACAGGATACTCCAATCAGTGCTAGGCTTCAAGTATAGTCGGTAAATTTTGCATTGCTTACAATTATTGGTTTTCTTGTCAGGCACTGTCTCAACAATCAATTTCCAGAGAAAAGAAATTTCAGCAAAAACTCGGTTTTTTCGACACAATTCCATAACTGTAAAATAGATGCTTCCACCTTCAAAGCTTTATTACGAGTCTGGTCGCACTCTGTGAATCGCATTGACAGTGCAGCTGTTGTTGGTGCACAATTCCGTGACGTCGGCCAGTTCATTTCTTGCTACCGTCACTATGTATAACATAAACAAATAGCACCTTGTTCTTTCTATTATAGATAGCGGGAAGAGAAAATGCTGCCAATTACTGAGTGGCGCCAGGCCCCTAAAACAAAGCGATTAAAGGTAAAATAAAATATTTCAAACAATCTTGAAGTGATAACTGCGAATGCTCCTAATATCGCTAACTATGATATAACATTTGACTTACCGCCGGTTATATTCGGTTTGGTTCACTTCCGTTTTCTTTTATCATTTAATCTTGTATTTATCTTAACAAATAATCATTTCACAAATTTTGTGCTGATTTCGTAATCTTTAAATTTATATAGCCGAAAATATTATCGCTTGGCAGTCAATTTGCTCTCAGAAACCTAACAGCCACAGAGCTATTAGGACGTTTTGTATCACTTACAAATAAATTTAATAAAGTTTTCTCAAAATGGTATTAAATGGGCGTACTTCCAGCCTATTAGAGTGTAAGTATTGTGAGATTATATTTCTCTTAATAGAGATAACCTGCGGGCGTGGTACACTAAGACAGTCTAATAGCAGTTAGACAATCTAATGAATTCGTTATCAAATTTGTGGATATGGTGCTTATGCGGTTATTGAAAAGCTGCACTATTTAGTAAAAAGTTATTTGAGTATGAGATAAAGTTGTGCTGTCCCAGATGTGGTGTCTAGTTTTCGTTTTGAATATTTCGATATAAAAGACAAACATCGATACAAATCGGACAATCGTGAAGAAATTATGAACTAATACTTGTATAGAAATTCTGAAGGAAGGACATATAAGTAGCTATGACATTACTAGAGAACCAACCATCGAAGACTAAACAGTTTTTAACCATTCGAAAAAGGCTGAATTTATTGAGCTGAATTTCCAGCTATAAAATTCTGCATCATTTTATATATTTCAAAATTTTTTTACATAAAAGTATGTACAAAACTACGAATCGCTATTACCCAATAAGCTGGCTGTGCAGTCTCCATCGTTGTCGAGTATAGCCTGACATCTTCTCGGGATGCCTTGAAGCTTTTCTGCGTAGCTCGTCGACAAAGAGGACCAGATTTTGCGAACTTGACGCAGGAGTTGCTTTAAATCGTGGACTATCTTTTCGACAAGATGCGTTTTCATTATTCCTCACACATTTACAATGGGGTTGGCGTCTGGGGACTGGGTAGGCCAGTCCATTACTGTGACGCCATTTTCTTATTTTGTTGTTTCTCTATGTATTTTTCTGAGAGTAGTGGTTTTCACGATGTGGGACGGTAGGATGTGTTCGCCTCCTTCAGTCGTCGTTCGGCGGTGTTGATACTCACATCTATTCGCTTTTTAGCAAGCATTGTGCGTGCTTGGCGTAGTCGCAAAGAAGGGTCCGCTCAAAAAGTTGGACAATCACTTTATTCTGCTTTTTTGTCGTCACTCGCTTCAAGCAGCGTTCGGAAAAGTCATCAACATTTTTGTACACTTTGTACCACTGATTCCACATCACAACAAACTTTTTTTAATTTTTAATCACTTTTGCAGCCGCAGCGTAAGATAATTTGGACCCTTTCGAATGCGTGCATAAAAATACCACCTCGAAACGTTTCACGTCCGTCTCCCTCATTTTTGTTTGGTTGCATTTACGAGAAAGTTTCGAACGACACTAACCTGATTTAGCACTGGCGTCGTAGCCCTTGAGTGGGACTACTATGCAACAAAAAGCAGAACGAAATATATCTTGAAGTTACAAGAAGAAACCCGTTTTTTTTCTTCTGACACAGACTGTAAAACTCATAATGAAATGTCTTTGATACTTTCATTTATTAATTTTTATTTGCTTTTCCAACTCACCCAAGCCGAAAAGAAAAAAATGTTTCTAGATAATATTTTAATTCATAACAAAACTTTTTTGTAACTTTCCGTTATTAGTTTTTATTTATTTTCCAACTCATTTAAAACTAGTGATTTTCGGCACAAATTGGACTAGAATTTGTTTGCCTATTATGAAAAGTTCAAGAAAAAATGTTTCTAGATATAATTTTAATTCCTAATAAAATATTTTTGAAACTTTCATCTTTAGTTTTTATTTACTCTTTCAACTCATCCGAAACTAATGAGTTTCGGCACAAATCGGACTAGAATTCGTTTGTCTATTATAAAATAGTTCAAGAAAAAACTTTTCTAGATAATATTTTAACTCATAAAAGAATTTTTGAAACTTACATTCATTAATTTTTATTTACTTTTCCAACTCATCCAAAACTAGGGGTTTTGGCACAAATTAGACGAGACGGCGAATTATTTCAGACGGAAACTGGGATTATTAGGTTTCACCTGCCCCTTTGAGTGTCCTACTATCAATTGAAAAAAAATCGTAATTTTCATAAAATCTTCATTTCATGTAAACAACTCTATTATGACGATTTTTTTTTTCAAATTTTCAAATTAACTTAGAGCCGTTTAGAGATATTCTCTCAAACGTGACTTATTGTGAGCATACTAAAGTGGAAAAAGATAAGCATAATTGGTGTGACATAACTGTAATTGAAGTGTACTAGAAACAAAGTAGAGAAGTGAAATATTTTAAGCAGCTCTTGGTTTCCTGAAGACATTTTCATGGTAGATATGTCAACGCCCACTAACAGGGAAAAATGTTTTTTATCATTTTTATATTTGCTGTAGGTTTTACAACCCGAATCAAGCGGGTGATATTCACGCACGAGCCCACCCGGCTACAGCATGTACGGCATGGTGGATTTTATAGTTAGCATACGTCGAATATTACTCACGGCCAAGCCCACCCGGGTGCAGCGTGGTCTTTATAAGTAGAGCTACTAACCACATGACTGATATTATTTATCTTATTTTTTTTTTTTAAAGTAAAAGTTTGTGTTTAGATAAGCTAATCCAGGCAGATGTTATCACTGAGTGTATTCTTTTAGGTTTTATAAACCAATTTTTTTTTTTTTGTTTTTGGTCGGGACAACTAGCAAGTGCAGCACTCAGACATGAATTAAGTCTATTGTACTACACTTGGATTTCCTTTTAACTTTCTTTAAATCAACCCGATCTCCGAAGAAATCTGAGTAGATCTTGTGGTGATAAGGAGCCAAGATGGTCGCTTCTTAATACATCAGTGCCAAAGATCTCAAACTTGATTCGAGCGAAGGCGGGACAGACGCACAGGAAGTAGTCCGCAGTCTCGTCCTCCTTTTCACAAGCTAGGCAGAGTGCACTGTCTGAGATGCCCAACCTTTCCATGTGCTTCGCCCACAGAAAATGGCCCGTCATCAGTCCAACCAGTCGTCTGCACTCCCCTCTGCCTAATGACAGAAGGGTTTGCGACAGTCGATCGGACATGACAGGTAACATCAGTTTAGTCCATCTGCAGCCTCTCTCAGTCTGCCGAGCTCGCTTGTGGGTGGTAGTTACCCATTTGCTAAGCGTGGCTGTGATGGCCGAAGAAGGGAGTGGCAAAATGGGAGTTGGGCCAAAGAAGTTGACCTGAGAGCCCATCTTAGCTAAGGAGTCAGAGGTATCGTTACCCGCGATACCCACGTGTCCCGGGACTCATGTTAGCATAAGGCTATTATGTCTACCGACATAGTTCAGCCTGGATTTACAGGACTTGACTACCCCTGATGTGGTTGGGAGGTTGTCTAAGGCCATAAGCGCAGCTTGGCTGACGCTGCAGACACATATAGATCTGCCTCTCCATCGGTTTCCACAACAAAGTTCATCGCTTCTAGAACTGCATACACCTCCGCTTGAAACACAGATGCATGCATTCCAAGAGCAAAGTGCAGTTTTGTCCCGCTGGATTCCACGTAGACCCCAGAGCCGGAGCCATGCTTGGTCCTGGAGCCATCCGTAAAAATGCGAAAACAGTGTTTGCCGGGCTCATTTTCTGAGTTTAACCACAACTGAGCCTCTGGCAGCACTACCCTTTATCTCTTTTCAAGTACGACTCTTGATGGCATGGAATCAAGGGGCATAGAGAGAATCGTTGGATCGACGTCCATGCATTCTCTGTTTTCCAATGCCAGACAGGGGCCGTACCAGTTCCCATTGTGTTTCAGCCTGCAGATGGCCTTCAAGGGCTATCCTTGGATGAAAGCAGTAAGTGGTGGCAAACCAATCAGAGCATCTAATGCCGGGTCTGAAGTAGTCGGAAAAGCTCCGGTCTCGATAAGGTCCTTCTGACTCCCACGAGAGAAAGTCTACTCATCCAGACCACTGATGCATAGGTGATAATAGGTCTTATCATACCCATGTAGATCCATAGGACCATGCTAGGAGAAAGACCCAACGTTTTCCCAAAGACACCTTTGTACTGCCAGAAAGCTGTCAGTGCTTTGGATGTCTTTGTTTCAACGTATGATTTCCATAGGAGCTTACTATCGAGGATTACTCCAAGATATTTAATTTCCTTGGGTAGCTGGATTGTGACTCCTTTAAGCTTAGGCAGAACGAGTAACGAGTTTATAAAACATACAAATCAAATTAAATAGAACAAGTAATGCACAGATTTAACACAGTAATATGGTACATATTCCAATACACCAATTTTTTTTTAAATTGTCAGTGTTAATAATTTATATGACATTGAGAATTTTACTAGTGAAAAAATAATAATTTACGGTGGGGAAATCTCGGCCAACCAAGTAGTAAACCATACGATTTTTAAACTAATCATCAATAATACATAAATTTTGTTTATATTTCACTTAAACGAATTATATGACCACACCTCAAAAAAACACTCCCTTCATTAACCCCGATTAACATTAATATCATCTACAGTAAAGGCGCCCACGTTTGGCTGGCGACATTTGCAGTGTTTCATGATATGCATTGGCCTCACTGCAGCATTTGCGATGCGCGTCAATATGTCTGTGGCAGTTGTGGCGATGATGGATAATAAAGCGGCAAATCCTGATTTTCCTGTAAGTTTCTCGCATATTTGTATGCATGTAGAAAAAAATGCAAGCAACTAATTAATTTGAAACCCTTTAATTTCCACCACAGGAGTATCACTGGTCGGAGAAGACAAAAGCGCGTGTACTCAGCAGCTTCTTTAGTGGTTATGTATTCACTCAAGTACCCGGTGGCATACTTGCACGTCGTTTTGGTGGCAAGGTGCCGTTACTTTGCAGTTTCACCATTAGCAGCATTTTGGCAATACTCACGCCATTGGGTGTTAGTATTGGTGGCTGGAAGCTGCTTTGCTTCATGCGTTTCCTGCAAGGTTTCGGTCAGGGTGTGACGACGCCCTCAATACATACCCTAATTGCTAAATGGTCACCGGTTGAGGAACGTAGCTCACTAGGTACTTACTGTTATTCAGGCATACAATTGGGCACCGTCACTATATTGGCAGCGAGTGGTGTACTAGCTTCCTCCAGCCTGGGCTGGCCCAGTCTTTTTTACATACCCGGTGGTGTGGGTCTTCTATGGGCGGTGGCATGGATAATTTGGGGTGCAAATTCACCCAGCGAATGTAGGAAAGTGAGTGCGGCGGAAAGAACACTTATCGAAGAGTCTTTAAAAAGTAGTGTGGAGCAAGAGGAGAGAAAGAGTAGATTGTCTACACCCTGGCGAAAGATATTCACATCAGCTCCATTCTTAGTGGTTTTATCATCACATTGTGCAAATTCTTGGTGTTTTTGGACGCTGCTCACTCAAATTCCTTCGTACATGAAGAGCGTTCTGGGAAAGGATATAAAAAGTAATGCTTTGCTCTCGGCTTTGCCCTATTTGATAATGTTCCTTTTGGGATTGGCATTGTGTCCCATCGCCAAGTACCTGGAGAAGAACAATTACATTAGCGCAACTATGAGTCGCAAACTTTTCAACACCATAGGGCTGTGGGTACCGGCGGTAACGCTAATCGCGCTGGGTTATATCACACGTGAACAGGCCGATTTGGCTGTGATTTTGTTGACATTAACAGTTGGTATTAACTCTGCCGTGCATTTCGGCTTCCAGGTGAATCATATTGACTTGACACCAAATTTTGCTGGTACTCTGGTTGGCTTGACTAACGGCATCTCTCATGTGGTCAGCACTATGGCGCCGTTGTTGGTGGGATATGTTGTTACCGATACGGTACGTAAAATGGAATGAGCTTTCCTACGCATAATTTACTCTTTCTTTATTACAGAAAAATCCCGATCAGTGGCGTATAATATTTTTTATAGCAGCCTTCATTAGCTTTGCTGGCAATCTGTTATTTATACTCTTCGGTACGGCAAAAGTGCAACCCTGGAATGATGAGCAAGTCGTGCAAACCCACGAAATGAAGCCACTCAAGGAAACCAACATTGAACCAAATCATGCAAAAAATCAATCAGTTCTTTAGAGTTTAATCAACTTAGGTTTAAAATTATTATAAAGTTTATTAAAAGTATGCCAAAATTTAGCCTCCGAATAATAACTTTTGTATCGCTTAATGGTCGAAACCCAATGGTAATGAAAACAATGTTAGTAAATAGAATTAATATCAAAATTCTTTAATATTTACCTCATTAGAATAATTTTTTCTGTAATATGTCAACGAACAAATGTGTGAATAGGGTTAAGAAATCGAATTGTAAATAATGTAGTGTAGAGAAACTTTAATTCTGACGTGCTCACAGTACCTTCCTTTTCCTTTGTATTGCAAGCTAATTGTACATAATTTTATAAGAACCAGGGATTGGAACAATCTATATGGGCACAGTATCCTAATTGCTATTATCAGCAAAGTGTGTTTGTTATTCCCTTCGCCTATAAGTTAAGGGTTATTTAATAAGAGGTCTTATTTTGATATTCAAAGAAAAATGCTATTTTTAACTGTAAATGATCGGATGTTTATTTCATTATAAAGAGGAAGGTATGGCGTTGATAGTGGAATATAACAGCAGGCAAATGACCACCACGGCTACGCTAACAGGACAATATCCTTTTCATGAAATTTTCCATAACCGAATTGCAAACTGGTTGCCCTATGCCTCGATAGCCTCACAAATTCCATCTTTGAGGTCTTGAATCGACCCTGAGCTGTTGGCGTAGACCTTCTCTTTCACGTGGCCCCAAAGAAAAAAGTCACAAAATGTTAAATCACAAGATCTCGGTGATCAATTGTGATCACCTCCTCGGAAGATAACACGGTCTGGAAACTTTTCCCGTAAAAGATCAATGGTTTCGTTGCTTGTGTGACACGTGGCGCCGTCTTGTTGAAAATAAACGCTGTCCAGACCAATACCATCCAGCCATAAAAAATCGTTAATCATCTCTTCTGTTTAACACCTAGCACCTGTTATTGTAAAATCCTTTACTTTACTTTACTGGCTTGAGACATGACATATTGAAGGCAAGGCGAATTCATTTAAGGTGATGGCACTGCAGCAGCTGATTTAGCGATTTTGTGTCTTGATTGTCAAAGTGGTCTGCTTCTTCTTTGCTGCTTACGCGATTTGATTTTGGCAGAGTTTAACAAAGCGCGCGCCAGTCGTTTCTTTCTCATGCTAACCGGCGCCAATTGGGCACACCAAGTGAAGCCAAGTCCTTCTCCACCTGATCTTACCAACGCAGAGGAGGCCCTCCTCTTCCTCTGCTGCCACCAGCTGGTACCGCATTGAATAATTTCAAAGCTGGAGCGTTTGTATCCATTCGGACGACATGACCCAGCCAACGTAGCCGCTGGATCTTTATTCGCAGCGCTATGACTATGTCGTCGTAAAGCTCATGTTGTCATCGTCCAAGCTTCTGCGCCAAACGTTAAGAAAGGCATGATGGAAGCCTTGTAGAGTGTTAGTTTTCTTCGTCGAGAGAGGACTTTACTGCTCAGTTGCCTCTTTAGTCCAAAGTAGCACTTGTTGGCAAGAGAGATTCTACGTTGGATTTCAAGGCTGACATTGTTATCGGTGTTAATGCTGGTTCCTAAATAAACGAAGTCTTTTACAACCTCGAAATTATAACTGTCAACAGTGACGTGGGTGCCGATACGCGAGTGCGCCGACTGTTTTTTTGAAGACAGGAGGTACTTCGTTTTGTCCTCGTTCACCACCAAACCCATTCGCTTTGCCTCTTTATCCAGTTTGGAGAAGGCAGAACTAACAGCGCGGTTGTTAAGGCCGATGATATCGATATCATCGGCATACGCCAACAATTGTACGCTCTTATAAAATATTGTGCCTGAGCGATTAAGTTCTGCGGCTCGTACGATGCTCTCCAACATCAGGTTAAATAAGTCACACGACAGCGAGTCACCCTGTCTGAAACCTCGTTTGGTATCAAACGGCTTGGAGAGGTTCTTCCCAATTCTGACAGCGCTACTGGTGTTGAGCATAGCCGTATTAGTTTTGTGGGGATACCAAATTCAGACATCGCGGCATACAGGAAACTCCTTTTCGTTCTGTAAGCCGCCGAACTTTCTGGTAGAATTTTCGAGCGTTGTTCCTATTGGCCAGCATCTCAAGCTCCTCGCACTCACGTATTTCGGCCTCTCGTTGAATACCTAATAGAAAAATATAAAAATAAAAATTTTTAACTTGCCTTTCTTCCAAAAATTTTGAACTTGAAGCTGCATGCTATGTATGTCCGAGTTCTGTATTAAGCCACTGTATGTATTTCTTCTTTTTCTTATAACTACCAAAGCAAATTCGTTAAAAACACTGTTTGCATAATCCTCATAATAAAAAATTCAGCAAAAGTACAGATTTAAGGCAAAGGGAATCAGTTTTTGTGACCGGTTCCGCACAATTAAAAAATTGGAATTGAATCAAATTGCACTGACATTTATTTTGTCCCTGACTGTATTAATAACATATATTTTCGCGCCAAAAAATATACAACACTTTTTAGACTTCTTATCTCCTCACACTTCTTATCTCACGCACAGTTGCCCGCATACAATGAAAACACATTCAAATTAACTAATTTATGTATGAGACAATTAAAAATGCGAAAATTATTTGAAAATAAGAACTTATGTATATATATAAAGGGTGATCCATTCAAAGGTATCGGGTTTTAAATTTAAATAAAACAACGAAAATTGAAATTGATTTGGCCATCTTTAATATTTTTGTGAAGAACTATTTATTGACGTAGCCATTAAGCCAAAAATAGAACTCATCGCTGAACAAAACACTTAAACGAACTCACTACAATGAACACTTTTCACAGACCGTCAATTTTCGTAATACAATCGTACAACTTGTAAACGTAGTTGGGGCGTAAGTCTCTCCATGATGAAATGTTAATGAATATGTACTAAAAAAATTATGTATTTAGTTTGAAAGTAGTAACGCGTGATCTGTCAAAAAATGCCTATTGAAAAAGTACCTCCAATCTGATCTCCCTTCATGATTGGTGCGTACACCCTTTTTCTTTGTTTAGCCAAGTACACTTATAAGCCGACTCCGAAGGGCAGATAGATTTTTTTGAAAAGCTTTATCATCGCAGAAATATACTTGGATATAGAAATAAAAAAATCGGTCTTATCGTGAATTTCTATGTCAGCAAATATCTTCATAAATTGCAATTTATTGCAATTATTGGGATATGTTATTTGCTAACATGGAAATTCATGTTGACACTCGAAGACACTCGCTCAATATAGTTTTTCACCATAGCTGATGGCCAAACCTGGTAATCTACCATCCTTAGACTGATTAGTGGAGTGTGTGAATAGGTGTGAAATGAGCGAGCAGAATTCTGCTGTCGAGTCCCTGATGATGCGGCAGCCGAAGTTACTCTCCCACTTTCGTTTTTCACCATAGCTGATGGCCAAACTTGTTAATATACCATTCGTGGGCAAAATAAAAGTTTTGGATGTATGCAGCGCACTCCTCGCATAAAAATTTCATTACACTGGGGTGCGTTCGCTTTATAGTTATCCAACCCTGAGTATTTTGCGGCTGAGTGGTATACAGTGACTTAGTGGAGTATCCCTTTTGATTCAGAACAGCTTTTAATCGGGAATTCATGGATTCTACAAGTTTTGCTGTATAATCGGAACTAATTTTGTCCCATTCTTCATGTGGTGCCCGTTTCAGATCAGAAGCATTAGAAATATTGTGGTGTCTTATTTTATTCTCCAGCAATGACCACAAATTCTCAATAATGTTGAGATCTCGACTCTATGCAAGTATATGTACTACATGTGGGCAGTTCCAGATAAGCCAAGTTTTTACAATATCAGACGTACGCTTAGGATCGTTATCTTGGTAGAACCTAAACGAATCCCTAACGCTCATTTTATCCGCACTTTGTACTAAATTATCTTTTAGGAGATCCAGATACATCTCTTTATTCATGTTTCCTTCGATAAATGTTAAATTTATGACGCCTGAATAGGATATGCAACCCCATACCATCACCTTACCCCCGCCGTGTTTAACTGTAGAGCACGAATTACATGGTTGAAGCGGCGCGTTTGGTTTTCTCCAAACGCAGGACTTCCCATCAGACTTGAAAAGGTTAAATTTGCTTTCATTCGCAAAAACAACGGACCTCCAGAATGAAATGCCTTTGTTTAAATGTTGTCTGCAAAACTTTATTCTTTGTTTTCTATTACGAGCATTAATAAGCCGTTAATTATTTCGGGCAGTCCTTCCATGAAAATTTTCTTCGCGCAGAACTCCACTGTATCAGGGTTACAGATGTTGCCTAAGTATTTTTCCACTTGGTTCGTTAATTTTGGAGCGCTTAAATCGGGTTTTTCTTTAACTTAGCGAACAACCCACCTCTTATCTGCATCATTAAATATTTTATTTGACGCAGATCAGCCCCTATCTTCTATCCTTCTAATGTAATGGACAGATGGATGGAACTAATAATGGCGAATAACGTCTCTTCATAATGACGAATAACGTCTTCTCTTTTTTCTAGTGAGGTCCGTTTTCACATTTTAAAAAATTTAGATTTTTTCAACTTTTCTTTACAAAATTTTTTTAAGAATGACGTAAGACGCTAAGCCACACAGCAAAAATACATTTCATTCTCAGAGAAAATATAAAATACACTGCATCATTTAAGCTGCGAGCATATTGTGAAGAGAAATCTATTTGTTTCTATATTTCTTCAGCAAGCTTTGTTTTTCTTATTGTTCTTTCTGCAGTGGTAAACAGTAGATTATTAGTTTTAGTTTTATTAAATTTAATAAACATCGAGTCTCTTTCTTTTTTCTAAAAAACTTTTTTCCAAAAAATGTATTACCTGCATCAAATAAGCTGTGAGTCACTGTATATTCGCACCGCAACCCCATTTTACCACCTATTAGCAAATTGCAAAACGAATTTTAATTTCCTCTGCCGGCTTAGAAATGGCATATCTGTGCAGTGTAGCTACTTTCAGCATTAATTAGGATGGATTTGAGGGAAAAGTTATTTCACTATTCACTAGAATCAATAATTATAGATTTACAAGTTTGCTCTTAAACTATGGGGAAAAAGAAAAGTGTGAGGGGAACTTTGGCTGTCATGTTACAAAGAGATTCGGCAACCGAATTGTACACGATTAAGTCACATATACTCACACAATCGCCCAATCAGGTGTTGTTTAGATGTTCAGATCAGAGCGAAGGCTATGTTGACTTTTTTTCATATGTCACAAACACAATCTTATCGCCAGCCGAAGTTTGCATAATAATTTGACATACATATATTCACACAATCGTCCAAACAGTCGTTTTTCAGATGGCAACGAAGCAACATGACGTCAGCCCATCAGCTGATTTTGTCAAATTCTTGAAGATGTGGATAAATAGCTCTGAATAGTAGTAAGTAAACCTGCTTAAATTTATTTATTTATCTATTATCATTACTTAAACATTTTTTTATTGCAATTAGTGTGCATGTCCATATACAGCAACGTGGCATCACTAAAAATTTTGAAAGATGAAATGAACGATCGCTACACGTGACATCCATATGTATGTACGTCATGTAAATAGTCTAAAAACAAAATTTCTGAATCTCCAGCATACTTTACATATACAAACATATGTATGTATAAACTCACACATACATATGCATAGTACGTGCCTAGCAACAGCTATAAACACGATAATATTCATACCACAGTAATCGAACTACTTAATTAAGCGTTGGTCTCCAAATACTAATTTGCATACTTGTAAAATATACATTATCCGGCACTAATATACAGGGTCCGGCACTCGAAGTGTAACCAATTGAAAAGGCCTAAGCTTAGTTTGGGAAATTACTTTTATATATACAATTCAAAGTAAAAAATGTGTGAAAATAATTCAAAATTAAGCACCAATTTAAACTTTTGTTTTGACTATGACCTTAAGACATTCCAGAAACGAATCGCAAGCTGCCCGAATGTGACTTGCAGGTATTTTGGCCCACTCGCGGACAATGGTTTTTTTCAACGCCTCAGGACTGGAAAATCTCTTAGTTCGGACTTTGCTCTACAAAATGGCCCAAAAGAGAATAATCCACCGGATTTGCATCCGCTGAAGCTGAGAGCCATTGTGTGGCCGTTATAAAGTTTGGAACGTTGTTTTTTAGCCATTCTTGGTTCACTCGAGCTTTGTGAGACGGTGCCGAGTCCTGTTGAAACGTTCATGGTCTGCCACCGAAATGTTTTTTTGCCCACGGCTTCAAAGAAATCTCCAGAATTCGCGTTTACCTTGACGCCAGGCTCGATGAAAACGATTGGAGAGCGCCCATCTGCGATTACAGCGGCCCAAACCATTACCTGTGGCGGGTGCTGTCTCCTGGTGACCAATCCATGACACAAATTATCTTATGAATGGTCGGTCAAATAAACCCTATAGTTTTGGGAGTTTACGAATTGCTCGATTTGAAAAATTTTCTCGTCAGAAACCATTTTGAACCATTTCTCGCAACATTACAGTCTTTCGATGACCACCTCCATGAAGTTTCGCAATGCTAGCAGTATCATTGTAACGACTAACGGTGCGACAAACAAAACCCTTATTTACTTTTAAGTGCTCGAGCTCACGAACAATCGCTGGGTTTTGATTTGAAATCCATTACCGATTTTCTTTTTTCGCCTTTACTCTCGGCAAAATACTTCCGCGCGCTTGTAAACAATACTCCGGACTGCCATTTAGCCAACTAATCGTACATCAGCTGCGAGAGCAGTCTGAAGTTAGTTACACTTCGATTGCCGGACCCTGTAATATTGTGCCTTACACCTACATACATATGCACACAAATAGTTGACTTCGCTCAACGAATTTGGCTGATAACTGACTGAGCTCGGTTTACCATAGAGACGTAGATTATTAAAAAACATTATACTCAGGGTATACATATGTGCATACTTAGGTACATATATGTGTACTGACGTTGGTTTAGGTATGAAGCGTTGATCCATTGGGCCTGTTTCGCCGAGACCCTCCTGGTATTTGTGGTGCGCATCTTGATGTTGTTCTTTGCTCTCGACCCGTTTATGGTTTTTATGAAAAGTTGTGTCAAGACAGAAATACTCTCAGATATAGAAAAGCCTTTTTCTGTCTTTCTTGTCAACAGTTGACTTTGAGCTCGGAGCAACCGAATGATGGTCATGCGTAAACTCATTCGACTACAACGACCGTCTTAAGGTACATACAGGTATTTTGACATGCAAGGGGTAATGGCATTTCAAAAAGCGAAAGTTTCAGAAATCTTGAAAGAGGCCAGGGCGCAATTTCCATTTTTTTCAAAATTTTGATGAGTAAATCTTGAATATGCCAATATTCCATACCATACCATATATTCACGCACTCGTCTAATCAGTCGTTGTTCAGATAGCAACGAAGTTTTTTTTTTTCGTATATCACTAACACATTCGCAGTTTTTTCGTAAGCAATCCAATTCATAACTCCTGCTAAGTCAACCCAACCGCTGATTCTGTCAAATTCGCTGAGAGCCGGCTAACGGTCTGACAACGGTCACACTATGAAACATCTTTTCACATTGCACATATTACTCCGTTACCATCTGAACAATGATTGATTGGACGAGGATGATGGATTACCAAGGATGATAGAGCACAAGATTGCGCCTTCTGAATTCGCTGCGACGTCATATCTCGAGAATATACAAACAAATGGAAGAGAAATTACTTGTTTGTGAAGAGAAAGAGCAAGCTGAAGCGAAAGAAACGGCCAAGCACAAGAAATTATACACACACGCACATACTTTCTTATCGCGACGTCATCCGCATAAAAACGCAAAAAAACTGTATTTAGAGGCTTTATATTAATTTTGTGCTTTCATAATTTAACACGCGGTACTTCATTTTCGATACTTTGTTTAATTCAAATCTTCAAATTGCAATATTAACAAGCCATTCACTGAATATTTACAACCAAGTAATTTCTTTTCCTTTTGTTTGTTTTGTATTATTATAGTTCATGACGTGAGTCGGTTGTGAAAATCGCGAAAAATAAAGTAGCGGTTTTCACCGTAATAGATTACCAGGTTTGACCATCCGAAGCAGGAAGAACGCATAAGAGGAGGAAAAAGTTCCTCATCTCCTATCTAAGTCTTCAGAAAAAAGCAATTTGTGCTTCTAGTTACATCCCGCCGACTTGACATACCTGAAAAGATTCATTATTCATTCAAATAATCTAACTACGGTATGGCAGTCGGCATTTACATATATATTTATATTTGGCCCAAGCGTGTCTAACCTACCCACCTACCTAAAAATTTTTTTTACTATTAACAAAAGAGTTGGCTATAGCCACAAGCTGTATGCGGAACGTTTTGGTTATTCATTAATTAACACTGCAAAAGCTAAAATCATCAAAAATTAGTCGCACAAGTCACATCAAGTTCCAGTCAAACAACTTACGAAATGGACGTTGGACTGCGGTGGGAAGCGGTAAGTGCTGAAAGCGTCGCTGGCAGTGTGGCTTGTGTACATATTCCACAAATTTCTACTTTATTTGGGCTGATTTTTTATTTTTTTCTCGTTTAAGTTGTGTATAAACTCATGGCAAATTTCCTAACAATCATCGCACAAATTAAAATTCAATGCGATTGACAGCGCAAGTATTTATGTACGATCTGTTTTCGGTGTTTTTATGGAAATGATGATTTTGTCATTTTGTCTGCAAAATATTCACGAAGAGTAAATATTTCATTCAGAAAATCATGCTGCGAAATTATTTTTTTTATATGCATATATATTTGTAGGTTAGGTTAGGTTATGGTGGTCTGCACGACCAACTCACTTAGACCTCACAGGTCCATTGTGATACCACTGTGCTGCACGGGAACCCCATTTACCTTCGTTCGTGGAACCATTTTGTGGCTCTTATGAAACGTAGAATTGATCCCAACCCCACGCTAGGCAGCTTTGTAAAAGAATTAAAAAAGTATTTACCCAGACAACCTGCTCTGATTTTAGCTAGAGCTGGGCAATTGCAAAGGAAGTGCTCAACTGTTTCTTCCTTTTCCTCATCTCTACCACTTCTGCAATATTCATAGGAGAAAACTCCTAGTCTTGAGGAATGCCTGCCATATAGCCAATGACCGGTTAAACAAGCCGCGGCCTTCGAGATATTGTCTCTTGAGAGAGTAAGCAACTCCTTTGTCCTTTTCTTGTTTATTTACGGCCATAGTTGTTACACATGTATCTTCATCTCTCCATGACCTATTGGCCTCTTGAATAATGTTGTTTTTTATTATTAGTTTACTTGTGGCCCTGGGTATTCCAATGGTATTTTTATAGCTGAGCAGTTGAAGAGCAATACCTTTTCTGGTTAGCTCATCATATTTACAGTTTCCCTCAATATCTCTGTGCCTGGAACCCAAATGAGGCTGACCTTGAATACTATGGGTGTTTTTTTTAGAGGTTAGGTTTTCAAGATGAAATAAAACGTATATAATTTAATGTTATGGCCAAGAATTTAGCTTTATTATAAAGATAAGGGTTTGCGATTATGTTTTAAAAATGATACCCATCCAACCAAAAGTGAGCTTCATCGCTGAACAAAATTTTCTTCGATGCGTCGCGCGAACCGAGCCATTATTTTCGTAATAAATTTGCACGATTTGCAAACGTTGTTCAGGTGTAAGTCTATTCACTATGAAATGGCAAACCAAACTGAGCATAAATCAAGTGACAGCTGTCAAAAAGACCATCTACGAAAAAAGTAGTGCCAACTTGAAAACCTAACCTCTAAAAAAAACACCCTTTACTTTAATGTCATTTAGGGCTGCCCGGCATTCCTGTGCAACCTTCGATCTGAGTATAACCGCATTTATTGATTTGATGGTCGCTTGACTATCCGAGAATATATTTATTGTCGTTTTTGTTATGGCAAGCGTATTTAGATACATATGTATGTAGCCACTTCTTTTATAGCTAGAACCTCTGTCTGATAGACGCTGCAGTAGTCTGGTAGTCGAACGGATAGTTTCAGATTTAATTCCTTGGATAAAAGCCCATAGCCAACCTTATCGTCTAGCTTGGAACCATCTGTATAAAAATTTAATTCCCCCCTTCTCCATGGCCTTGGAGTCTGCCACTCCGTACTTATACCATATATATAATATTATATATACATTTTATTTATTTTTTCCCCTAATTTTTTGTTTCACGCTTTTGCTACTTAGATACAGGTATATGTACATACATATGTACAAATAAGGGCGGCACAAAAAATTTACTTTTTAAAAAGTTATTTTTAAATAAACAAAAATGCTACCCTATAAATTTGTTTTATGGTAAAGAAAATGGAACTCATTTTTTCTACTCTTATTTAATATTTACCCATGCCACCGACGTTTTGTAAATTTTCATTGAATTTCCATGGCACTTTTCGTAAATTTTGTATAAAATGTCTCGCTCTTTTAATTTCTCTTCATTTATGGGGTTAGGGGTAGTCAGAATTTTCAAAAAATTGTATTTTCATTTGCATTTTCTTAAAGTATAATATCGTAAAAATATTGTGTGAAAATTTGAAGTGAATCCGACAAATACTTTTCGAGTTATTCAACAATTAACAAAGGGCGCTCGGGCAAAAACAAAAACTTTAAATGCATTTTTCTCAAAATTATGTTTTTTGAACTGGTGATCACTGTCACTTAAAAACCGCTTAGTAGATTTCAATAAAATTTATACAGCTCGTGCCTGATCAAAGGAATTTTTTTCAAAAGCTTCGATTTTTTTTAAATAATTAATTGTCGGTTTTTTCTCGAAAAACTGAAAAATATTTCCTGAGGCCGCCATATTTTTAATTTTACAAAAAGCTTGAATCAGGCACAAGATTATCGATTAATAAAACTAATTTCTCTTGCCCGATTGATTTTACATGAATCTCCAAGGAGTTGTGATGATCACCGTAAGGGTCTTCTGGAGAAACGGACTGCACACAAACAGCTATAACTTTTGCTAAATTAACTCGAAACATGATGTATTAATGCTATGTCTTTATTTTTGTAAAATAAAGCAATTGACTAGCAAAAAAAATTATTGAAAATCTCATCTTCGCAAAAAATCACTATGACTACGCGTAACCCCTTATACGACAACTCTGAGTTTCACAAGCATCCGCCTACTTTTCCTCGCCAGTTCAATTTCTAGGAAAGCGTTTAAGTACACCAACAAACAAAAGCACTTTCGTGTTTGTGAACACAAGTTTACCCTCTATCACATATCTTTTTTTTCTTTCATTTTGCTGGGTTTAAACTTATTCCCTATTCCATTCTATGAGGGCACCATTTTTTCCAAACAAACATTTTTTTATTTTTTAACACTTGGCAATTTTTTCACCCCTCCAAAAAACAGAATTTGTGGAACTCTCCAAAATACGCCTCTGTTTGGCGATGACTCCCTCGTTTGAACTAAATTTTTTCACCGCGAACCACTTGTTCATGTTTAGGGAACAAGAAAAAGTTGCAAGGAACCAGATCGGGTGAATACGGAGGGTGCGGCAGCAATTCATAACGCAATTCATGCAGTTTTGCGGCAACAACTCCGGATGAATGTGCTGGTAGGTTATCGTGGTGAAACAGCACCTACTTTTCCACCAAATGCAGTCGTATCTCTCTTAATTTTTTGTGGAAGCGGTCCAATAACTCGCTGTAGTATTGTCTAGGGATCGCTATTCCTTTTTCTAAAAAATCCATGAGGATGACGTCGTTCGCAGCCCAAAAAATTGTCGCCATGACCTTTCCGATCGATGGGACTGTTTTTAACTTCTTTGGAGCAGATTCACCGGGAGAAATCCATTGTTTTGATTGTTGCATAGTTTTTGATGTGTAATGATGTGTAATGATGTTTCATCAACGGTGACAACTCAACGCAAAAATTTCTTCAGATCTCGCTTAAATTTCTCCAAACACTGCTTCGAAGTTAACAGCCCCATCTGCTTATTGTTGCTTGTGAGCAATCGCGGCACCCATCAAGCCGACAATTTTTTCATCGCCAACTTATTATGTAAAATATAAATTGCTGTTCCGGTCGACACACTTATGGCCTCTTTTACTTCACGCACTTTCATTCGTCGATCAGAGCGAGTCATGTCGTGGACTTTTTGAATGAACCAATATCTAACTGTGGTAATAGATGGCGAAGCGTCCCCTTAGACAGCATCCAACTTTGCGTTTATCTCCAAGCATTTTTTCCCATCCGAAAACAAAAAACGAATTGCCGAACGATCCTGCTCTTTTTTCATCTTAGCGAAAATCACCAAAAACGTCTTACTCGAATAGCTGCCAAATCCAGACTAACCTATTTGTTTCGCCGTCGTTTGATAGATGGCAGCACCCGATGCTAGCACCAACTTCCCTCAGGAACGCCCCCTGTTATCAAGCAGGGTACTTATTAAACCGCCCTCGTAGGTCTATAAATTTTTGAAAGAATTTATTCACCTGCCAGTTTTTACCATCAAATTAAACCTACTCTTTCCAGAGATTGTCGGGTTTATACATACAAATTGACATAAAAAACATCATCCAAAATTTTTTTTTTAAATTCCATTCTACGAACAAAATAGTAGTCCAGTTTTATTTATTAATTTTTTTATTATGTATAGATTATAATGAAATCATGGGTTTTCGATTGCATGCGAAAAATCATACATGTAAATCATATTTCAAAATCGCCGAGAGACATTTTAATTTTGTTTATATGCTTATATGTATAATAAGTACATACATATGTATGTATGGATATTAGTTCCAATTAAACGAATTATAAACTAATGATGTCAATGAAATAATGCGTCTATATATGTATATAAAACCATTTAAGAAAAATAATATAAATATGTACATAAATACATAAATCCTACGACTCCATTTCTAATTGAAATGATTGCTGCGCCAGTCGCATAAACATTTTTCAATCTCCCCGGCTGGGCAATATATGTGGGTGGGTATGTGTGCGCCAAATACCCGACAAGTATAGACTCGCTGAAATTCGCGAATTCTTTTTTGTTTAGGGGGCCAACTGGAGAGGCTCGGACACACACTAAAATAAACAAAAACTGTTGCCGCAACGCACTCACAAAACCACAGATAGCGTAATCGGCGTGGTTGGGAGAGGCAAAAACGAGTGTGTATACAAACAATTCAATGCCATTCATATGGCTATCACGTGAAGTGAGTATCTGGAACGTGTAAGAAACGTGATAAAAGTTTTAATGGAGAATATGTGTACTAAGAAAGAGCGTAAGCAGCATGTGAGAGTGTGTAGTGTAAACGTGAGCGTGTGAAGAGAGTGTGAAGAAGGTCGCGGTGACTGCGACTTCGATAGCGACAATAAATGAGAAATAAACGAATTTATTTATTTGCAAGTACATACATATACACATATGTATGTATGTATATACTCTTTTTATTGTGAACGTTAAGGTGTTGATGTGAGACAACAACACAGTGCTGCAAGGGGGACACGTTTACTTCGGAAGCAATTAAAAATCAACCACAGACTGCGAGCGGTTTTTCAACTCACTCCTGGAAGAAGGTTATCACGGCACTCGATTAATATACTCGTACACTTCTTATTTATAATTTTTTTTTTGTATTTTCAATTATTTGTTCCGTTCATTTACTCCCCGTTTAAATTTTGCACATGTATGCCCCCATACAGATGTAATTGATTAAAAATGAATATTATGAAAAAAAATATAATATAGTATTTGATTGGGATTTTTAATTCGACAAATACGTACATATTAATATTTACGTCAAAGGTTGTGTTTTTCTTGTTTATTGTACCTAAAAAGCGGCACTGATTATAATAATAAGTGGCATACAAAGGTGATTGTGAAACTTTCAAAGGAAATGGGTGTTCACGTGCTAGACATTTTTTTTCGTTTTAATTAATAAGAATTTCCAAATATTAATGTACGTATTTAAATATTTTCACTTTATCCCAGCAAATGCTCAGAGTCTTAAATGAGTCATTGAGAAGAAGTAAATCGGAGCATTTATCCTCATAATGAGCTGATTTAAGAAGGTGATTCCCTTCTCATGAAGGAGCAATTGTAAAAGCTCGAACATGAGTCATATGTAATTCTTATTGGCCTCCTTTCAGATTTGGATGGGATTTTTCTTTAATTTCAAAAAAGTATTATATTTTTACAAATTGGTCTCGGAAGCGATTAATTTTACAGTTACCATAGGTAGGTAGGTTTGGCAGCCGCATCGCACATAGAGACAACGATGCCACTTAGACCACGGAGTGGGTCCGTTGTGAGCCGCGGGGGCTGGGCTACATTTCCCTTTCCATATTGAACCATCCTGAGCTTTTGACAAAGCGTAAAAGGTTGTTGATACCTAAGGTGTATAGATTATCTATGTTCGTTAAGAAGTAGGATTTTAAAAATCGGTTTCTGCTTCTGGCTAGAGCTGGGCATGTGCAAAAAAGGTGTTGAATTGTTTCCAATTCCTCCTCATTTCTGCAGCTACGACAGAAATCATGCGTGTATACGCCTAATCTCCTTGCATGATTTCCTATGAGACAATGTCCTGTGAGGGCCCCTACTAAGGTCCTGATTTGAAGTCTACTCAGCTTTATAATACTCTTGGACAGACGTAAATTAAGCCTTGGCCATGTTTGCCTAGCAATTTCGCAGGTGTTAGCGCTAATCCATCTCTGATTTGCAGAATTGATTAGTGCGTCCTTAATGAGAAGCTTACAAGTTGCGAGAGGTATCTCCATAAAATTACTTATGTCTGGCATACAGGTACCTTCTCTTGCAAGTTGGTCTGCCCTACAGTTCCCTGGTATATCTCTGTGGCCTGGGACCCAGCATAATATTATACGATATTGTTTGGCCATCTCATTTAGAGATTGGCGACAACGTAAGACACTCCTTGATGTTGTTTGGAATGCATCCAGGGCTCGTAGGGCAGCTTGGCTGTCTGATAGAATGCAGATATCCGTTGATGATATTCTGTTTATCTTTAACCATTTTAAGGCTTCATGAATAGCGTTTATTTCCGCTTGAAAAACGCTACAGTGATCCGGTAATTTAAAGGATTCACTAATAGAAAGCTCTTCGCAAAATAACCCTGATCCTACACCGGTGTCCATTTTGGATCCGTCCGTGTAGATCTTAACGGGTGTATTGGGTGTTGGATCTTCCTCAAGCCATTCCAGTCTAGAAGGGATTTTCATTAAGAAATTCCTTTCGAAGCAAAGAATGGGAGGGTGATAATCACAGTCACTGGGTATATCCGTGTAGGAGTCTAAAATGGTTGAATGTCCATGTGTGACAGTTCTCCATTGTGAGCTCGCTTTGAGCCTTAAAGCGGCGCAGGCCGCTGAGTATTTGCAGAAGAGATCTAGGGGTGGCAGATGTAGCATGATGTCCAAAGCCATGGATGGCGTGGTTTTCATGGCGCCACATATAGCTAGTTCCGCTGATCTCTGCACCTTATTCAATAAGTTAGAATAGGTTTTTTTCTGCATAGCACACCACCAGACAACATTTCCATATAGAAGAATGGGTCTGACGACAGCAGTGTAGAGCCAATGAGCAACCTTAGGTTTAATTCCACAGGTCTTCCCTAAAGCTCTCTTACAGGCATAAAAAGCTAGGTTCGCTTTCCTGACCCTTTCTAAGGTGTTTGACTTCCAAGTCAGTTTCCTATCTATGTTTAGTCCCAAGTACTTGGTTTCTTCCGAAATCACAAGAGCTTCCCCTTTGAGCGTAATTGGACTTAGCTGAGGGATTCTGTGTTTCCTAGTGAACAATATGAGTTGTGTTTTGTCTGGGTTGACTCCTAGACCACACTTTCCTGCCCACCTAGAAAGTATATCTAGAGCATTTTGTATTAGGTCTCTTAATGTAGATACAAATTTACCAGAGACAGCAATAACAACATCGTCGGCGTAAGCTATCACCTTACAGCCCACCGATTCCAGTATTAACAGAAGTTTGTTTACAACTGCGTTCCATAAAAACGGTGAGAGGACTCCACCTTGCGGTGTACCTCTACTTACCAATCTCCTGAGCACCGATTCTCCTAGTTCCGCTTCAATGATTCTGCTATTTAGCATTTTGCCAATGAAGCCTACCAAGCCCGGTTCTACCCTAAGATCAGTGAGTGCTGCAGTAATTGCCCCCCTTCAACATTGTTAAAGGCCCCTTCAATATCAAGGAAAGCGGCTAAAGTAAATTCCTGTTTGTGCAGTGAACTCTCTGCCGTGTAAATAAGGTTATGTAGAGCTGTCTCTACCGATTTCCCTTTCGTGTAGGCATGTTGTGACGTAGAGATAAGATTTCTATCTATAGTTAGGCTTAAGTGAAATTCTATCAACCTCTCCAAAGTTTTCAATAGGAAGGAGGAGAGAGATATCGGTCTTAAGTCTTTTGGATGGGTATGTGAGTTTCTACCAGCTTTTGGAATGAAAACAATTTTGACTTGTCTCCACTTAAGAGGTATATGACCGTAGAGAAAGCAACCTTTAAAGATTGCTAGTAGTCCGTGTGCTAGATATCCGGCGGCCTTTTGCAGTTCCACCGGGTAAATGCCATCTGGGCCCGGTGATTTAAAAGGTTTGAAACTTTCAATCGCCCATAAGAGCCGATCCTCAGAAATAGCATCTATTCTGACTTCACGACAGTGTGCTGTATCTTCCATGTCATGCCCAGTAATGTCTGAGCAGCCTGGAAAATGAGTGTCGAGTAAAAGTTCTAGAGACTCTTTACTGGTTGTAGTGAAAGTGCCATCACTTTTCTGTAGCAGTTCCCAATTTTGAGGGCTTCCAGCTAAAATCTTACGAAGTCTGGAGGCCTCAGTTGCCCCCTCAACCTCTTCACAAAAGGATTTCCAAGATTGCCTTTGGGCAATTCTGATTTCCTTCTTGTAGATTCTCAGGGCATCTTTATAGCCTTTCCAATCTTCATCGAGACGTGTTTTCTTTGCCTCATTAAAAGCGCTTCGGCTTGTTTTTTGAAGCTCGCTTAGCTCAACCGTCCACCACTTAGGCTTGGGTTTACCCCTCAGTCTTCTTATGGGACAGGCTACCGCCAAGGCAGCATTCATGGTGTAGGTAATCTTGTCAACCAAATTTTCTAGTCCTTCTGTGCTTTGTGGCACCGCTGATGGACATGTTCCTAGGGTAGCCCCGATACAATCTATATACCTTTCCCAGTCTGTTTTCCTGATATTTCTACCAGGCTTAGGTTTCGGTAGATTTTTGCTAACCTCAAACGAGATATATCTATGATCAGAAAAAGAATGTTCTTCCAAAACTTTCCAGTTCCTAATTCTGTTAATAACGGAGTCAGAAGCAAAAGTAGCGTCTAACACTTCCTGTCTATTACTAATGACAAAAGTAGGTTTATTACCTTTATTGCAAATCTGTAGTCTAGTACCTATCAGATAATCAAAGAGACACTCACCTCTAGCGTTGGTATCAGTGCTGCCCCATATCTCGTGATGCGCATTTACATCCGCACCAATGATTAGCTTTGCGCCAAGCTTCTGCGCCTGCGCTACCAGATCTTTGAATATTGATCTCGGTAGCTCCTCGTGGTCATGTGCGAGGTAGCAGGAAGATAGCCACATCCGTTCATTTCCCGACTCCAGGCTAATGGTCAATTGATCGGTGTCGCTGTAATTAGAGAGCATGAAAGCATTTATCCCTTTTCTTATTAGTACGCACGCTCTAGGGTTACCTTTGTTGCGAGCATACATCAGTTTATATTGTTGAGTCCTTAGTCCGCACACAAGTCCATGTGATACCCATGGTTCTTGAATCAGGACAATATGATGTCCACCTTTGGCCAGGTGGATTATGAGGTTGGCGGACGCAACCTTTGAGTGGTGAAGATTAATCTGAAGAACCCGTAACATCATGGTTACTGGGCTTCCTCTCCACCACCGTTTTGTTGGGCTCATCTAAATCTGACGCCAGTAGCTCTTCCTCATCAGTGAGAGTAGTATCAAGTACTCTATCTAACAAGGAAGAGATACTGCCGTCAGCAGATGCCTTCCGTAGCGCTGTAGCAGAGTTAGGACCGGAGCCAGATTCCGCCGTGGGGCCTATCTCAGCTCCAACCGGGTCCTTTAAGTTAGGCGCCTTGTCCTTGTTGTAGACCCTCAGAGTTATGGACGAAAACCCATAGCTTACTACACCGTCCGATCGCGCCAGTGCGTCCGCCGAGTCCTTGCAGACTACGAAAGTAGCGCTTCGGTACTCGCCCTTGGGATCGTCCAGCTTTGTGACCTTCCAAGACGATGTAGGAAGCTCTGGATTGCATACCCGAAGCATCTCAAGGATTTGTTTAGGGTCTGATGGCTCCGCTGGTAACCAGGCCCTAGCTCTTGGTAAACTAGGGATGTCATCCCTTGAAATTACCTCGAGTTTAGACCCAGGCCATACTTCGCCAATCCTTGAGATGGCTATTTTGTATAGATCAGTGGATCTCTGATCGGCACAGGCGATTAGCTTCACATGACTCTGATGCCATCCACAATCGCGACAGAAAGGAGCTGGACCAGGATTCTCCTTCAGAATTTGGAAGAAGACGCTTGAGAGCCTGGCTTCCACTTTCTTCCAATTGTCAGGCGAAATAGTGCCGTCAGGGTTGCTTTTATCAACCACCGCCCATAGCTGTTGGCCTTTGACAGCTTCGCTGTACGTAGCTGGAGAAGTCTTGTTGATTCGGGGCTTCTTCAACGTGCTGGGGTTGCTGGGTGGGTCGTCCGACAACTGACGTTTTGGGTTCGGTTCAGAACCCCGAGGGGACTCCTCCGTTACCCTTGTCGCCCAGCTAAATGAGTGCTTCTGTTTAACAGACCACTCCCCCTCTGGAATCGTTTTCAGGCGCTCCAGTAGCCTGAAGGCAGCACGTCTCTCCTTGTAGCCATGCCGTGCAGGCTCTGCTACTGCGGAGGTATCAGTCGTTTCAGACTCAGCTTTGCCACCTTTACCAGGGCTAGTCCCGGTATTGGTGGTAGAGGAAATTGACTTCTTGGCCGTAATTTTGTTGTGAGTACCGCCACTTCTACTGTTGCCAGGTTTGTCCTCAGCACCAGCTTCCGCCGTACGAATTGGGCTAGCCGTGAAGGGCTTCGATGTACTGACACTTCCACTAGGTTTAGTTATCCCAGCTTCCGTCGTACTAAGAGAAATCTGGTTTGGTCCAGATTTGGGGGTGGAAGCTATAGCTTCCTTTGCATTTAGGGACTGCTTGTCCATTGAGGTTTTTTGATTGAAAGACTCCATCTGTTTCTTACGATCACCGTCCACCGTGGCAGACATGGTGATCTTATAAAAAGGAAGGGGAAACATGATGGTCGACCGTGGCAGCGCCCCATACCACGGCAAGGTCATGGTTATACCCCGAGGTGACCCGGTATCGAGGTAGCTCCGTAGAAATACAGTCGGACAGAGAACCCCCTGACTGCAAACCACCCAATAGGCACGGGTCGCATGACACCTTGGGTTAGGGGGGTGAGGAGAGGAGATGATGGGATGATGAGGGTTAAGGATTAACAGGTGCGTCGGTACGGTGATCTTCATATGGTGATTGGATGGCCACCAATTTTGCCATGATGGCTAGCCAATCCTCATATGGAGCTTCCCTCTTAGTTCGTATTGGGTTGGTCCCCATGATATGGGGGTCAAACCAACACTTAAGCCTCATCCCCGCGACAAGGAGACCAACATGATGAGGACAGTTACCATATACTTACAGCTTTTTTTTTTAGAAAATAAATATTTTGTTTTTCTCATTAAACAAACTGAAAACAAATTTCTTCCTATAAATACCTTTATTATCTACGAATATGCATTTTTCAATACTATTTAGTTGTATTGATAAATAATAATAATAAATTAATTAATATTAATTTACAAATAAATAAATAATAATAAATGAATGTTAATTATTTTACAGTTTATTATTTGTTCACTATTTTTATTATTCCTTCATTATTTTTTAGCCTTAAGATGAATCGCTGCTGATGGGCTGTGGCGGCCATTTTGTTTTGGCGACGTCGGTCAAATCTGTTGTGTGTCATTCAATCACTGATGTTAAATAGCTCTGAGCAGCAAATGCAAATCATACTCCTATTATATAAATTTATTTAGAAATATTGTATGGTATGGAATCTCTTGCGGCTGAATTGGTCACCAATATCTTGCGATGTGGTCTCGCTAAACTTTTTCTCGAGTGATTATTCTTAAGCATGGTGAAAAGATTTTTAAAGATGTGGCCAAGATAGGACCGTTCACCGGCTCTCAGCGAATTCGCAGAAATCAGCTGATTGGTTGACCTAACGGGACAAGCCAAGGCAGAGGTCAGTGTTTACAAAAAAACTGAGATTGTATTGGTGATATATGGAAAAAATCAACGCAACGCTCCCCCACATTGCTTCGTTACCGTCTGAACAACGACTGATTTGGCATGGCAGCCGAGGTTACTCGCTCAATGTCGTTTTTCATCATAGCTGAATGCCAAACCTGAAATGGTAAAACAATTCAGAGGGTGTGGCTAATATCTGACTCTTAACCGGCTCTCAGTGAATTTGAAAGAATAAGTTGATTGGCTGACGTCACCGGGGTGATGACAGCGGTTTATTTACGATAAAACTAAGAGTTGTGTTGGTGACATATGAAAAAAAATCAACACAGCTATTGACTTCGTTGCCGACTGAGCAACGACTGATTGTCCGAGTGTGTGAATACGTGTGAAATGAGCAGGCGGAATACTGCTGCCGACGGCCCTATGACGTAGTAGGCGAAGTTGGTCGCAGAATTTTGGTTTTCACCCCAGCTAATGTCCAAACCTGGTTATCTATCAGCCTTGATTTTTAAGTCGAGGAACTATGCCATTACCTCAAAATCAATATAACCCCGTCATCATTAAAGAGATTAAAACTGCTATGGATGACGTATTCAACGAATGATTGAATTCAAATTTCACATCTCCACTGGTTTCCTGCAGGCCAAACTATTAGTGATGAACTCCGTGAAAAAATACTGAAAACTCCTCTTCTGTGATGATAGGATGAGTAATACTTGTATGTTCCCAACCAAGTCAAAATGCTATCTCAGCACGTTTTGCCTCTGAAACTTCTATATCTTTCAAAGAGCTTATGAAAAGAAGAATTTAAAGCGAACACTACGCGCATAGTGCAACCATCCACAAGATATCACGCTCTACACTCTAAAGAGCTTTTCTCCGAGTCCACGAATCCAAATGTTCAACATTTCTATATAAATAGTGGCTAACACGAGTTATTAAGCTCAAATGAATACTTTTGTAATAAACGTACAGAAAATCACACAACATTCACCTAATGTTCATCATAGATGGCGTGCCGCGAGCATACGGATTTGCAGATTCTCTACGATAGTTGCAGTTACATTTTAATTGGTTTTAAATTTTACTTTTATTTTGATTTATTTCATTTGTTTTGATTTAATTTAATTTCATATATTTAATTCTACTATATTTTATTTTAATTTATTTTTTTTTTTAATTTTTCATTTATATTCGTTTCGTTTTATTTTACCATATTTATATTCTTTTTCTTTAAGTCTTATTTAAATTTTTGTTTCTTATTTTATTTTACTAGAATTTTTTCTTTTTTTATTACGTTTTATTTTATTATATTTTTTTGCTTTGTTTTTTTTAATTAATTTATTTAGTTTTATTTAATTTTACTTAATTTAATTTTAATCTAGTTTCACCTTTGTTTTATTTTATTTAATTTCATTTCAATTCTTCAATCGTTTCACTTTACTGTTTTTTTTTTGTTATATTGCATTTTATTTCGTTTTATTTTCATGTATTTTAATTGAAGTTACATTAAACTTTCTTTTATTCAACGTTGTCATATTTTAGTTTATTTTATTCTGTTTTATTTCATTTTACTTTAATAATTTTTTTTCACTTCGTTTCCTTCAATTTTTTGTTTTATTTCATTTTATTTTATTGTATTTTATTTAATTTTTATTTTTTGATTTTATTTTATTTTTGATTTTATTTTATTTTATTTTATTTTAATTTTTAGTTTTTAATTTTATATTAATTTTTTATTTTATTTCGCTTTGTTTTTTTATTTCAATACACATAATTTCCTTTTATTTTATTTTATGTTGTTTTTGAGTTGTAACATCGCAGTTAATTCTATTTTCTTTATTGCATTCTTTTTATTTTACTTATTTTATTTTATTTTACTTATTTTAATTTATTTTATATTATTTTATTTTATTTTATTTTATTTTATTTTATTTCACTTAATTTTAGTATACTTATATGTATTGGGTTGGGGGAATAAGTTTGTAGCGGTTTTACCGAAGACTTTTATTTAAAAAAAAGAAACAATAATTATCCCGAGAATACGGCGGAAGGACCTCCCATTCGAGCTTTTGGAGTGCGGTTTTGACGACTTTTGCAACATGTTGTCTAAAGATGTCATGAATACGTATGGTTTGGTCACGTAGAGACAATCTTTTCGAGCATTTCCCAGTGCACCATTCCTTCCCAGTCTCACCAAACACGTATCATGGTCTTCTTTAGATGAACATCCAGCTTGACTCTCGGCATCGGGAGCCAATCTCCTGGAGGCACCCAATCCTTTTTTTGCTTCATATTGATGATAGACACCATTTCTCATCCCCCGTGACGATTCGGTACAAAAAGCGCTATTTATGACCGCGTGTTGCTCGATGGCGGGCAAGATGCTCAGAAGAAATTTGAAGGCGACTTTCCTTGTGTTTTTTTTTTGGTTGAGCTCGTGAGGCACCTAGGCTCCCAATTTTTCGGAAAATCCCATTGAATGAAAATAATTGAGAATCGTTTTATGATCACAGCTCATTTCTTCCGCCAATTTACGACTAGTTTGGCGACCGTTCTCCTTCAAAAATGTTCGGAGATGTTCTTCATTGAATTCAGAAGATCTTCCGTTGCGGGACGTGTCATCGACGCCAAAGTTGCCATTTTTGAACTTTGTAAACGTTTTCCTGCTGTAGACTCACCTATGGCTCCTACTCCATACACGTCGTAAATGTCCCTGGCTGCTTCGGCAGCTTTTTGACCGCGATGAAAAGCAACGAAAGCAAGTGTCGAAAATGTTGTTTTTTACCTCTTGGGTATTCCATTTCTAAGCCTCAAAACTAATAAAAAATTAAATAAACCAAAAATACAATTAACATAGTTTTTTAGAGCAGAAAGAGTTATGTCGAATGAATATCTACCCTTTGCCAGAAATCAAGCAAATCGTTGTAAAATAAAATATAAAAATATTCCCCAACCCAATATTTAGTTTCACTATGCCCAACGCCGACTTTGTTTTAGTTATGTTTTTTGTGATTAGGCTGGATTCAATAGTTAAATTTATTCCTCAAATTTATCTTAAGCAGAAAAGCTCTGTTCAAGTTAAGAATTTAAAACTTTTTATTTACAACAACAAAACTGGATATTTTCAATGTATATAATAATTCCATATTTGCTTGCTCTCCAGTAAAATTGTAAATATTTATATACTGAAGCTATTTCGCGGAGCATCCAAATATTTATATTCCGAAGGTATTTTGCGGAACATCGACAGCTAACCGAACAGTTCAACAGCTATTCTTCGCCCGCATAATAACGACTAATTGGCACACCCACTGTGAACACTGTCAATTTGCATATACATACTTATACATATATGTATCAAAAATGGGGTTGGGCAGTGTTTACTTTACCTGCACCAGAATTTTCAGATGTACGGTGACAGTTAAAGATTGTCACCAAAATTGTTAATTATACGCTCGAGTTTGCAACGCTGCGTTGGACAGAGAGAATAAATTTGGAAATTTCGATTAATTTTCATTAGGGCATTAAAAGGTAAATATGTATACCAATTGTGAGTTGAGCTGATTTTGTATGATTATTTAAAGAGTAATTAGCACAACCAATATTATCCATTCACTGGTTCAAGGCAGCTCGGAATCTTAATTTGTTTTCAGATTAGTGGACTGATATTGAAGCATCGTACAGAATTAGAAAGAAGCATAGCTGACGCTCTATGGATTGAAATCTCTTCAATGCAGGAGGGTTCATGTGAGGCATGACTGGCATAAACTACTACCATCATCGGGAGAATCGAGAAAGTGGTGCAAATCGCCCTAATGCTATTCGGTTCTCAGCAAAATTAACAGAAAAATATGAGAATTTGCTTACTAAAAGAGCACAAGTGGAAACTTTGGAGCTCTTTGAAAATGCTACTCGGTTCTCAGTGAAATTAAGAAAAAATGTTAAGCTCTTTAAACATTTTTATTGTGGTGAAGGTGGGGGAGTAAAAAATATGCAAAAAAAAGGTTTTGTTAATAATTTTCCTTTCTAACTTTAATTTAATTTTAAATTTTAATTTTATAATATTATCTATTACTTAGTTTGCAATAAATATTAAATATTACAAAATATTATCTTTGAATCACCAATCACTAACCAATAGATGAGAGTTATAGAATTACATAGTTGACCGATCAGTGCCGATTGTGCAGAAGAGACTTAATCTTATTAGCTTATACTTGTATTAGATATTAAATATTGCAAAATTTTTTGATCCAACCAATAGCACTGAGCTCGGATAGTTGATCTTACCTAATTCGGACGTTCTAAATCCGTTGTGTCGTATTGGTACAGTTTCCAAGTAACAGTATTTGAAAATTTCTTTTGGGCAGCTTAGAGCTCATTTAGAAACAGTTTTGCTTCACATAGTATATTGCACAAAATGTCAGCAAAATAGTTTGATTAGTAGTATTATAAATAACTCCCACGAAAAAGTAAAAATTTAAGCAAATTTTCTTTACAAAAAGAAACTAAAAAATACCATGAAATGAGACTATATACCTATGCATTTTTTTCAATTTCAAACGTTTATTAACAAAAAATGGTTACAAATTTAATCTTCAAAATAATAGCCATCGCTAGTGACATATTTTTCCCATCTCTCAGGCAATTTGTGGATGCCGCGCCAAAAAAATTGGTCGTCTTTGGCCGCAAACCAATAATCGAGCCATTTTTTGGCTTTTTCGTGAGAATTGAAGCGCTGCTCGGAAAGTGCGTGGCCCATCGACGCAAACAAATGATAATCGGAAGGCGCCAAGTCTGGTGAGTAAGGTGCATGCACCAGCGGTTCCCAATCGTACGTCTCCAACAATTCCCGGGTCGCTCTTGTTCGATATGTCGGTGCATTGTCATCAAGAAAAATTACTTTGTGACGCCGATCGGCATATTCTGGGCGTTTTCGGTGTATAGCGCTGTTCAAATCGGCCAAATGTTGTTGGCAGCGTGCACCGTCAACTGTTTCACTTGGTTTTAATAGCTCGTACCAAATCATACCACGCTGATCCCAGAAAACACACAGCATTGCCTTGCGGCCGAAGCGATTTGGTTTGGCCGATGTTTTTGGCTTGTGGCCGGGCGGACCATACGATCGTTTACGCTTGGATTTGAAGAAATACACCCATTGTTCATCACCCGTAATGATTCGTTCCAAAAAAGACTTCCTTTTGATCCGGGAGAGCAGCATTTCTCAAGTGGTTTTTCGATGTCCGCAAATCGTAGTTTGAAGGCATGAAATTCGACTTTTTTAAGAGCGACAAAAATGCATTGTTGTATGAAACGAAACAAACAATGAACTGAGTATTGTTGACAGATGACAGACGAAAAAAAACAAGACATTTGGGAAGGTTTAAAAATATTCCTAGCGACATCTATGGACTAATAGCTGAAAGTCTCATTTCATAGGTATATATCTGGTAAAAAAATATTTTATGTGTATAACGATTTAAATGCCTTTCTAACTTTATAACGTGAGGTTGTTTCTAAAACTCACAGAGGCCCTAAGCTATTATTCAGCTAATATGCACAAGCCCCTGTCTCGAAAACTTGGGCCAGTCTGACAGGACGTCAGAAGACTACAATCAATTAAAATCGCCTGTTAAAACGTTTGCCCAAATTTTGCGCTTGCACAGAGTTATTACATCAGATCAGTTCAATCCTTACAGCTTAAAAACTAAGTCATGCGTCATCACTCAGTACTGCTCAATATTTGAGAATATTTCTTATCGGTCAGCTCTAACACAGAATATGAATATTCAGCGTTGCCATAAATCACCATACGCTCCATAAATTACTACACCTTAAGTATAAGTTACAATGCGTTCCACAAAAATGATGAAAGACGAAGCAATATTGCATTTTGGTATACGAGGATTTCACTTTTGCCAAACATCTGCTACAAAGTATAAGTATGTTTAACGTGAGTGAAGACTAAAAACTATATCAGTTATTCTATAGCCAGTCATATGATTGCTCATCCTCCCATCAGTATTCCTATAGGGAAGCTGCTTAACTCATAAATAAGTATTTGTACTTGCAATTCAACCATTTTTCCGCCTCTTTTTTTGTAAAATTATATTCTTATGCTTGACTGACGCTGACCTAAATTCACTTACGTACTTACAACCTTGTAACATAAGTAAACATGTAGAAGAAGTTTTGTAACACCTGCTGTTTGGGTGAGCATCAAATTAAACCAATAATTTTCTTTCACGAAAAAAGTCCAAATATATAAAACATACAAACAACGAGATGTATATGTTTCTGATTGCATATGAATCAATTCAATTCACAAAATGGCTCTAACAATATTTGTAAATAGTACACGTATGACTACGATAATTGCTGATGATTGAAGGTGCAATAGCCATCCGCCCTTTAACAATTATACACAATTCCTCTTTCACAACAATTGACGGGTATCATTCGTACAAATCAATTCAATTGAGATTGTGCACTCAATTCATTATTCATTGTTTGCTATTCTATAGCTTTGCCAATATTCTACATATGTATGTATGTATGTGTGTGTATGTATATTACTGCTGTGTCCTGTATTTTTCCCATAGCATACAAACCTATGAATGAGCTGAGGTTAGGCGGCTGACGTGCCCCCAATAAGCACCTAAGGTGATGCTTGTGACAGTTGGTGCCGGTCACGAATTGATTTTAGCTACACAAATATTTAAGATTCAAATTTTCAGCTAAAAATGTCTGGGTTCAAACAATGAAGTATGGCTATTCAGATGGTGACCTTGACTATGAGCACCATACACCTGCTCTGTATCTAGAATGCTGCAGCCCCACCTGTGGCTTAAAATTAGCGCAATACAAAAAAAAGTGGTAACGCACGAACTAATAAAAATACAACTGCAGAAGCTATATAAGGGTAATTAGGTTGATCAATAATGTTCTACCAAAAAAAAACAGCAATACTGATTCCTAGTGTTTGTTTCAAATCCTACTCATTTCGCGCGGTTTAGCGTGCTTTATAATCCTCTGGGTCACGATAGCGCTCAATGAGGAGAGCAACACATTGCCAAGGCAGCTAAATCGCGGTCGCCAAAATGCAGGCTCATTACCTAATGTGAAGGCGAAGGGGCAAAGGACAGATATATAAAAAAAGTTTACCCTTTTTGACTATTAAAGGAGCAATTACTTGAATTCTTTTTGTAATACACATACGAGTGCATATTACTTTTGGCAATCATCTCCACTATGAAAATTAATTTCGTCATATAAATTAACTGATTTAATGAATATGTAGGTAGGTAGGTAGGCATAGTGGTTGTCGTTTGACACACCTAGGCCTGCTGTAGGCCCATTGCGATACCACCGGGGCTGTCCCCTCTCCTCACTCTACATTGTCCTCATTGAACCAACCTGTGGCTTTGATATATCAAACAAAGCTTGTTATTTTTATATTGGCTACTTCTGCCAAGTTATTCAGGGAGCCTTTTCCTAAAATATTTAACCTTCTTCTATCCAGATCCATGCACCCGCATAGAAAGTGTTCTATAGTCTCTTCTTCTTCAATGTCGTCACAGCTTCTGCAATCGTCGTTATAGTCTACTGGCATGCCTGTCAATCAGACAATGCCCTGTTAGGTCCCCGAGAAGATTTCTCATGTTTTTCCTGTATAGTTTTAACAGTTGGCTTGTGCGGCCCATGTTCCATTCCGGCCACGTCATTCTACTAGTTGCACAAGTCAGGGACTGAGACCATAGCCTGTTGGCAGCACTGATAGTGTGTATATCTATAAGCATCTTGCAAGTTGCTAAAGGTATAGGTTTGTTCGCTTGTCATTCTAGCCGGAATGAGGTGTTGGTATTCATTCCTTCAGAATGATCATTGCATTCATTCCTTCAGTAGGCCTCCGCCTACTTGATCATTTAGCTTGGAACCAACAGTATAGAAGCTGATTCCGCTTCTATTGTCCATTGCCCCATTGTCCCAATCTTCTCTCGTAGGGAAAGTTGTGGTAAAGGATGTGTTTAAATGCTACTCTACTGAGCTACAAAAGTCTGTCGTTTGATGTAGGAAGGGGTATTCGTCTAGTATTATTGCGTAACCTCTTCCGTTAGTGGCTAAGTTGGAAGATTCTCTTAACCTAAGTGCCGATTTCGCCGCCAGCTGTTTGCTGTAGGCCTTAATTGGTAATAGGTGCAGCATGGCATTCATCGCTGCCGTGGGCGTAGTCTTTAGGACCCCGCTTATGCAGAGACTAGCACCCCTTTGAATACTTTCTAGGCATTTTACTGTTGTTCTTTTCTCGAGTGTTAGCCACCAGACTAAGACACCGTATGTCATGATAGGCCTTACCACTGCTGTATATCGCCAGTGTACCAAGAAACTAAGCAATTGCGATCTCGAATATCGAGAACTTATGCATGGAGAGTATCCATATTCTCGCACTCTTGCTAAAATATCTAACTAAGCTTTCAAAGTACTCGAAAGGCTTGAGGTTAAAAACACCTATCAAAATGGTGAAATTGTTAAATTTGTTAAATACGGTTTTGCCCAAGTAAATTTGCGAGGTCCCTCCGAATGCATAAAAGAGTGTTGATAATTTTATGAAGCGATGCCATTAATTAAATGAAATCTATTTCAAGAAACTCGATAACGTGATTACGAAGAATGCAAGGCGTGAATTCAGCAGCTCTATGTGCAACTTAAATTAGTAAATAAAGACTTATTATATATGTATAGTTTTTCAAGCGTAAAGACTTTATGCGGAAATGCATCTGGTACTCGAAAAATATTTTTGTTTACATTTTTGGCCACTTCATGGCTGTGGCGTAGTAATTTTTCAAAGATGTTGCTTGTGTAATAAATTATTTGAAATCCAATATCCAAATCCTTTCAATAAATAAATTTTGGTTGGTGTGACGACTTTTTCCGTCCACCCAAGGATGCTTCGTTAACCCCTCCAATCCAATCCAATCCTGTGTACTGCTTCCTGGCATATGACATAAACGTACGCTTGCATCAGTGCAAGTTTTTCTGCACATTGCGCAGCAGGCATTTTTAATTTTGAACAAAAAATAAATGACATTTCCCAGATTTCACATATTTGCTTCATATAAATTTCAAACGGAAAATTTAAGACAAAACATCGCTGTAAGCAAATAACATTTTGAAGACAATAACAAAATTCTCCCCTAACTATGCCATATGCGCATGCGTCCAAAGAGCAACACCTGAAACATCTAACGAATAGAGGCAACATTGTTAAATATAAGGCAGTTTTTAGAAAATTAACAGAGGAAACTGCCTTACTATATTATTGAGCAGATACTGCAGTGAACCGCAAGTGCCCCTACTATGAGTGTGAAATCTACTCTTGAGAGTGTGAGAGGATAGTTCGCGGTTTTTGCCTTGTAAGAGCGCAGCATGATTTTGGAAACTGTGAAAGGTGTTAATGAGCGATTCCATGTCAAGTGAATCAAGTATTTATTTTGGGAATTGTTGTAAATATTTCTGAGAATTTACCATTCGTAGGTTTGAGTACAACAAGAGTAAAATTACTTATAAGAAGTAAATTTAAGGTTGAAAAAAAATGTAATCATTCTGAGATTTATTCGATATTGAAAATTTTGGCATAGGCTTTTTAGCGCAATTTTTTTTTTCTAAAGCACACCAAAAATAGGAGGAGGAGCTCGGCCAAACACCCAAAATGGGTGTACGCGCCAATTATATATATATATCGCTCCTCGGTAGACAATTTCAACATGCCACAGTGCAATTTGAAGGAGCAACTCGGCCGAAGTAATTTCTTGTTTAGTTTGTTCGTTTGGTTTTTTTGTTGTTGTTGTTTTTTCACTCCTCTCGGGAGCATAGGGCCTCGACAAGACTTATCTTGCGTTGGTTTCGTTAGTATGTTTGATTTCTGACAGGGTAGATGATTAGCCTGCCGCTACCAGTTCTAAATAGCGGGAATGCTCACCTGTTATTGCTAAGGAACAACGCCTTCTTACTGCTTGGAGCGCCATCTCTATTCCACATTTTTCTGCCAGAAGGATCGCACAGATGGTTGAGGACTTCGCTCAATCTGGTGTGTCTGCGCTATTACCGCGGTCGTCCGCTTCCTCTTACTGGCGCCACTGATGCAATGTGTAACTGAGTGTTTTTCTTTATTTTTGCTTGTTTCAGCAGCCACGGGAGTAAAGATGGAAAGCAGAAATGAGATGTTTTTTTTTTTCTTTAGAAGCAGAGAAAGTAGGTAAATTTGGAAAAATGGGAGAACCGTGCTTTACGTGGGATTCGAACCCACAACCTCTGAAATGGCAGGCTAGTGCACTTATGCTAGACTATCGAGGCCGTTTGTGCGTTACTGGTCTCGAAATACGCGCTACAGTTAATGTTCATATTGAAAATATTTCTTCTTTTTCTGCTTTATTTACTCAGTTAACGCCTATTCGGTTTTTGAGCGAGTGCAACAAAGTTCGTCAATCTTGCGCGTCGATATCTCAACACAGAAGGAGTAAATTTGCCTATCTAGTCGATGAACTCGCCTAAGAAAAGCTGATATCAACTCCACCCACGATATCCGGTACAGAAACGTATTCGGATTTGACTGTGGTTTGCGAAGTAATCCATGTGCTACGTTGTAGTGTAAACCTACGGAAACATAGAGCGTTGAATGGCATCAAGATAGCGTTTAGCTATTTGAAATTCCAAGTTGGAGTGGAAGAATTTTTACTAAACTGCCACTTTTGCATTACATGTTAATTTTATTCACAGAAACGCATACATTAAAATGATTGTCAAATTCAAATGAAAAGTTCAATAAATAATAAAACAACATTTGCTGAGCATTAAGCGGCAATTCAGAGGAAAATTCGACGAAAAATTAAAGCATTCTATTTATGCATATCCGGTTTAATATATTGTAATTATTCTACTCCACTCACTTCATTTTTTTTGTTTTTCATTTTGTTGGTTATAGTTTACGAAATAAGTAGCTGACTCACTCGCCTACTCAACCACCCATTTGTAGATAACTGATATGTATACAAGTATTTGCCTATTTTCTGGCAAAAACAGCGTCTAGCTGCACTAATTTTATCTAATCACAAATTAAAAGCTGTTATGTATTTGGTAGTCTTGCTTTTTATGTAGTTTTCCATCACATACGAATTATAATCCCCGTTACACTTTTGAGCAAATGTGACCTCTTTAGGTGGATTATGACCTATGTGCATATAACTACATTCTGTCGAAAAGTACCGGGAATTGTTCAATAAAACGCAAAATATTTGTTTAATCATCAAAATCATCACACCTTCAAAATAGGCTCCATTCGAAGCAATACGCATATGCCAACGTTTAGTCCAATCATCAAAGCACCTTTCAAACGCGTTTCAAGAGATTTTCTTCAGCTCCTTCAGCGAATTCTTGGAATTAATGGCCTCTATCGACTCGACGCGGCATCTGCGGAGTGGAAATTTAAGTTTTGGAAAAAGGAAGGAAGGTCACAGGGGACTAAATCCAGTGAATACGGTGGTTGCTCGAAGACACTTGACGAGTTTTTGGTCAAAAAAGTGTTCCCAATATGAGTCTTGTGAGACGGTGCGTTATCATGATGCAAGATCAATGACTTTTCTTTCCACAAATTGGACCGTTTCCTTCTCAAACGTCGCATAACTTCCAAATAATATTCTTTACTTACCGTAGAACCATTTGTAATGAGTACCGAATGCACAACACCATGCCAATCAATGAAAATGAGAAGCATGACTTTCATTTTTGACCGACTTTGACACAGGTCTTTGCGTTTCGGCTCATGTGGATAGCGTCATTCAGCCGCCTGTTGACTGGTTTGCATGTGAAACCCATATACCCATGTCTCATTACCTATTATGTTACACTGGATAAACGTTGGATTCGAATTCACTTGCTCAAGCATGTCTTCAGCCACCTTCTTCCGATGAATTTTTTCAAATAAATTCAACTCTCTTGGAACGAATCGAGCAGCCACGCGTCTCATGCCCAATTGATGATGTAAAATATTGCGAATTAATTCGTGAGACACGCCAAGGTTACGAGCTACCTACTTCACACTTAAATGATGGTTTTCCAGCACCATTTCTTTGACTTTGTTGAAGCGTTAATGGGCGATCAGTTCGGGGCGAATTTTCCACGACTTCTCGGCCCTCTGCAAAAGCCTTAAGCCACTCGTAGCCACTTTTAACAGAATGTACATGCGCTTTGTAGAGTCTTTCAGAATTGTCAGGAGGGTTGTACGTAACGAGCACAATCAGCTGCGCAAAGAAACATCAAATGCGAATAGGAAGCTGTTCAATAAAAAAGTTTTGATGAAATAGAAATTTTGAAGAAGCACGATTTTTACAGTAAACAGCGATGAGAATACATCCGTCTCTAGTAGCACCCGATTTTACAGCGTCTTTATCTTTACAAAATACACCGTAAAGACTTAGTTCAAAATATTCTTGATAAAATAAGTCAGAGTTAAGCTCAGTCTCTACTATAACGAAAATGTCATAAACTTAGTTTTCGCATATAATTTTTAGCATGTTAGGAGTCACATCTGTATAGTATGTAATTCCTAAAACTTATCTGCATGTATGGAAATTAGTAGCATTACAGCTCCATATCTAGCCATCTCAACGCCTCAACCAACACTCTACTAACTAGAAATATGACACATCACATTTTATAACTTTCATAAATAAAATCATATTCGGTGTTATCGCAGTTTAATGCAATCATATATGTATACCTGTATTATTGTATATGCATTTTTATTATTGTCACAAGTGAGCAGATCAATTTTTGTCATATCATGCTTGATATTTATAAGTGAGCAAAGTGCGCGGTAAGGTGGAGATGCAGTCAATTTAGAAGGAACTCGTGTGCAAAACGTGATATGGTTATTTTCTTCTATTTTTGTCACCACTCATACTAGGAAAAAACGTGATTGTATATTGCTCAAATGTGTATGGCGAGTAAGTATGTACCAGGTTGTTCAATAAATTTTGCGGTTCGATAAGAGAGAGCGTGGCCACTAGCTTACATTTTTTGTTGTTACTTATGTCGCTACACTCTTCATGTGAACATATGAGAAGTGTCATTTCAATCTGTCAATTTATTCTTTATTTACAAGCCATTTACGGCGTGCCACAGTATTAACCTCTCCGAGCGATTCAATACCGTTCGAGGTTTCAGACAAGGCGATCCACTGTCATGCAACCACTTTAACTTCGTGATGGAAGGGGTGCTCCGAAAAGCAGGTGTTCATCATAATGGCACTATTTTCTACAAATGTGTCCAGCTCCTTTCGTACGCCGATGACATTGACATTATCGGCCGCTGTAAGCGAGATGTCATCGCTGCGTTTTCTGCTATCGAAAAGGAATCATCACGAGTGGGTCTGGTGGTGAACGAACGTTGCTGTCTGCAACGCGGAACACACGGCGTGTAGGAACGCACGTCATTGCGGACAACTATACCTTCGAAGTTGTGCCAGAATTTATTTATCTTGGCACCGCCGTTGACAGCAACAACGATATTAGCCAGGAGATCAAACGGAGAATCACTCTTGCTAATAGGTGTTACTATGGGCTAAGTAAGCAATTGAGTAGTCGAGCCCTCTCTCGCATGACCAAACTGACACCTTACAAGACGCTCATCATATCCGTGTTGCTTTATGGCGCAGAGGCATGGATAGTGTCACAAAGCGATGCAGCCGCTCTTGGGGTGTTCGAGAGAAAAGTTCTTCGTAAGATCTTCGGTCCTGTGCGCGTTGGCGGAGACTACAGTTCAAGAATGAACCACGAGCTGTATGAGCTCTACGCCGACATTGACGTAGTTCAACGTATCGCCATCCAACGCCTGCGTTTGGCTAGGGCATGGATGAAGAAGCTCCAGCAAAGAAGGTGTTCGAGGGCTCACTTGGTGTACAGAATTGGAGAAGCCGCGCACGGAGCAGAGGTGCCTGGAGAGAGCTAGTGAGGTCGGCCGTAACTCGGTAACGGGTTGTTATGGCCATCTAATGAAATGAATGAGAAATACGTTCGGAGGTTTGCCATTGCTTGCCGAGGGGCGACAGCTATTAAAAACAAATTTTTCTTCAATTTGAAGTTTCACGGAGATTCGAACCTACGTCTTCCGATGGTAACTACGCACCAACCATTCGGCCACCATCAATTAGTACAGTAGAAAGATGCTGAACTTAAACGTGGTCGTACAAGCCATGGAGACGATCCACGTCAAAGATGTCCAAAAACAGCAACTACACAGAAACCGTAGAAAAAATACAGGAAATTGTATTGGAAAATCCACGACTAGCTGTAACTGAAACAGATTTAGTAGACGCCCTAGACATCTCATTGGGAAGTGTAAGCAATATTTTAAGTGAATTATTGGGTTTCAGAAAGCTGTGTGCACAATGGGTGCCCCGTTCACTAACAATGGAACAAAAAATACATTCGAATGCGACATTCTTAGCAACATTTGGAGCGTTTTCGAAAGAATAAAGTCTATTTTGTGCGACAGTTCATCACTATGGAAGAGACTTGGGTCTATCACCGTGATGCTAAACCAAAACACGAGGCTAAAGAGTGGTGTGAACCTAGTTCATCGCCTCCAGTTCTTATCCAGAAATCGGCCGAGAAGGTGTTTGGTAGTTTCTTGGGATGCGCAAGGAATTTTGTTTCTGGATTACTTGCCAACTGATAAAGCAATAAATTATGAATGTTATTGTAACCTTTTCGTGAAAAAAACCCAGTTTGCAAAAGAAAAACATTATTTTTCATCAGGACAAAGAGCATTTTGACAATAACAAAAATCCATGAATTGAAGTTCGAATTGTTGGAGCATTCAACGTCTTCACCAGATGTGACGCCTAGCGACATCCATCTGTTTCAGACCTAAAATTTATGCGTGGAAAGTGTTTTTCATCAAATGATGAGGTCATAACAGCTGTGAAAGTGCAGTTTGCAGCCTTTCCAGATTCTCACTTCAGTGATGGAATTCATAAAATGGAATCTCGTTGGAACCAGTCTATTGAAATTCAGGGAGACTATACTGAATAATAAAGCATTTCAAACCATAAAATTGTGTTTAAATTAAGTTTTTCTTATCGAACCGCAAAACTTATTGAACAACCTAGTATATTAATCAAATGTGTATGGCGTGTATGTGTGTATGTGCATTTGTAAGTATGCTTATTTACGTAATGGAATGGCCAAAGAGTGAGTGGTTTACTAATTTAATTGCTGGATAAGATATGTATACATATAAATATATATAAATACATATAAGCAAGTGTTTTTTTGTTGATGTTCTTGTTTTACGTAAAAATTTTACTCTCTACATATTTCCACACAAATATGTTTGCAAAGCAATAAAATTCAAGTTTAATATCCCGCATTTCGGTGACAGTGTAATCCTATGCACTCAGTTACGAATAGATAATTTTTGAGACATGGCTACAGTTCTGGGTACCCTTTCCATTGCATCACCTTTTTATTGTACTGAGTCATGTTAGTTGAATTGTGGTTGAAAAAAAAATTAAAGAAAATAATTCTTGCACTCAACTACTAAACTAAATGAACTGAAAATTTCAAAGATAAGAGGTGTTATCACTAATTTGTATAACTGTATGATTTCTTGTGTATAGGTCACTATCACTTCCATCTTCGACGCGACGGGTCTCTGAAAAATACGCCACTTATCTGCCATGACGTTAGCATAAAACTACAAATCAGAAGCTAAGGAGACCCGGTGGTCTAGAAACTTCAAAAAATCCATTTTTTTTTTCGATATGTCGAAAGTATAGTATCTTAAGAACGGAAATTCCCAATATTATAGCCTCTACAGCCCATTAACTAGGCAGAGAGCGGTCCGCGCGCTCCTGTACCTCAAACTTTAAACTCATTTATGTCGAAACGACTTTTTTCGACCTGTTTACTGTGTTTACCAAAAAAAAACACTGTTCAATCGAATCGTCTGAAATTTTAATATGTTGTTCACAACATCAGTGGCTATCGCCCGTACTAGAATCTTATTATTATTTCAATTATTTCGTTTTTTTTTTATTAAAAAACTGAAAAAAACAACCGAAACAACCAAGTAGCGGTTTAGGTGTTAGTGGTATTAAAATGCGTTTGAAATCCACATTTTTGACCAATTTTGTGAAATCCAGATGTCCAATTAAATCGAAACGAAAAAAGATGTTTCTTTATCAAACAAGGCAAGGAACAGTCTGAACTATGTGAAAGATCAGCTGGTGTACCCCAAGGCAATATTGTGGGTCCCATCCCATACTTGATATACACATACGATCAACCAGCTTCTGAAGAAACAATAGTCGGGACGTTTGCGGATGGCACTGCCGTACTCCCACCCCCATGTGGCCTCCCAAACATCACAGCAAGGTCTACAAAAAATAACTAATTCGTTGGAAGAGTGGCGCATTAAGACGAATGAGACAAAATCTTCCGAAGTCACTTTTACACTAAATCAAAAAACTTGTCTCCCCATTAAGTTTAACCTCTTCAGGGACGAATTTTTTAAAGTAAAAAAACGTAAATTTTATTTTTAATTTTATTACAAGTTATTCAGCTTACATTTATGTATAACAATTCAGTGATAAGAAAAAAATAGAAAAGAGTTATTCTTACAGAAAAAAAATAATGTCCACATAAGTGGCCATTTAGCGTAGAGTTCATCTATGAATGGAAAGATTTCATGTACTCAGGGCATACGGATTCATCACACTTTTCACATACATAGCGTTGCTTTTTGAACCACCTATTTTTTTGAGAATGGTAACACAAATGAGATGTCAAATGTGTTCATAATTTACTTAAAGCTTTGACATTTAGGAAATGGGACCCTATACGCTTGAACAAAATTGGGAAATATTGAAAACATATTTCCCAAGGGGTGAGTCTTCTTCTTCTTTTACTGATTTTCACATCGGTGGCTACGTCAATAAGCAAAATTGTCGGATTTTTTTTTTTCGAAAATGAGCGATTAGCCGCGGTTACAGTAAATGGCGAGCGTTACCGTAACATGCTCAACGAGTTGTTTCCAAAAATTTAAGAGGATGACATGGACGACATTTGGTTTCAACAGGACGGTGCAACTTGTCACACTGCCAAAGTTACACTCGAACTTTTGGCTACCGTTTTTGAAAACCGAATAATCAGCCGAAATTGCGATATCAATTGGCCGCCTCGGAGCTGTAGTTTAAGCCCGTTGGACTATTTTTTGTAAGGAGCCGTTAAGGACAAATGCTATGCGAACAATCCAGAGACGATTGATGCTTTAAAACACGAAATCGAAGTTGCCATTCATGAAATTGGAGCCCAAACAATCGAAAATGTGCTTAAAAATTGGGTTGATCGAATGGCCTACTGTAAAGCCAGTCGTGGCAGTCATTTGAACGATATTATTTTTCATTCATAAATGACAATGTTCAATCTTCAAAATAAAAAAAAAAAACTTTAAAAAAATATTGATAAGTTTTTTTTTTATAGCCGATTCAAAAAGCAAATTTTACATGGCCCACCCTGTATATGGGTTTGTTGGAGGAAAAACGCAGCGAATCGAATCAGTATTTATAATGTATTTATTTATGACAAGATTATGGCAAGTATCCTACAATACAATAGTATGAGTTGATGCTAAAGCATTGCCAGACCTGTTACATTTTAAGCCTACCACTATAATTGTATGCTAATATGTACGTGAACTACGAATACATTTCAATTTGAATCAAGTAGTCTGCAATGCTTTTCTTTACATAACTTTCTAGGTACATTTTAATTTAAACCAAGTCATTTTACAAAGCAACAATGCTTTTGTTTACATAAGTTCTTAGTTAATACATCTGCAATATTTTTATTTGTGGAAACATATTTTAATTCAATTTCGTTATTTGCAACTTTTTCTCTTATAAAATGAAATATAATATGTATATGCTTTGTACGTTTATGGTGAACAGGATTTGTAGAAATATGCTGTGCACTTATGGTGTCGCCACAGATGACTATTGGCTCTTCTTCTGACCATCTTATTTCAGCTAACAATCTGCGTAGATACACCGCTTCTTTTGCAGCTACGTATTCTGCTTCTGTGCTGCTCAATGCAACAACACTCTGCTTTGCTGCAGACCAGGAAAACGCGCTGCCTCCAAGAAAAGCCAGAGTAGGATTTTCTATCCAGCTGATCACTTGCCCAATCGGCGTCTACGAAACCTCGAACTGGTTCGCCTGTTTTGCGATAAACGACGTTCATATTTATAGTACCGGAGAGGCATCGCAAGATGTGTTTCGCTGCGACAATTTGCTAACTGCGTGCAAAATGTCAGGTCGACTCAAAATTGCTAAATACATGAGAGAACCGATTAATGATTGATATTGCGTAACATTTACCTTAAAACAGCTATCATCATTGCAACCAACGTTGAAACCGGGATCGAGCGGTGTTGCAACAGCTCGGCAATTTTGCATGCCATATGTGTCTAAAAAGTTTCTGATATAGGTTTTCTGGCATAGTAGCACAAAACCTCGTTTGCCGTCTCATTGTATTTCTAACCCAAGGAAATACGAGAGAGGACCGCCAACGTGCATTTCAAATTTGAATGATATCTTCTTCTTAATCGCGCTAATTTCGTTTTCGCTTGGTGAGATGATTATCAAATCCTCGGCGTAAACTGCGATGTAGCTGCTTTGCTGCTGATTGAACTTGACGTATATATAGGCACGCCTCGAGTTTGCACCCTTTGAAGCCTATGCTTTGCAAAACTTCATCTAGAGTGCTGTTCCACGTGCAGCCAGATTGCTTAAGCCCATAAATAGCTTTGCTTAGCTTAGGAACCTTATTAGGATGTGCCGCGCTGACAAAATTTTGTGGTTGTTTCATGTAGACGTCTTCAACTAGTCTGCTGTTCAAATATGCATTAGAGATGTCAATCTGGTGCATGTATAACTGTTTCTGTTTCTGCAGCTATAGCGAACAGCATTCGGATGGTTTCATAGCGTAAAACAGGAGAGAATGTTTCCCAGTAGTTGGCACCTAATTGTTGCCCGCCATCTTTTGCGACCAATCTAGACTTAAATCTTTCGATTTCACCATCCTTGCTTCTCTCGATTCGAAAAACCCATTTCGAACCAATTGCTTTTTCACCGGCAGGTAAGTCGACTAAATCCCACGTGCCGTTTGCTAGAAGTGCGTTGTACTCCGACTGCAACGACTCTTGCCAATTTTTCGAATATTGGCTCTGCAACGCTTCTGCTACTGTTTGTGGTGTCTCTCTTTATCTGAACAGTTCATATTGTTTAGCATATTGGATGTTGTTTGCTCTTCTGAAGGCGTTTGTGACTCAAGATGAATAATGTTTGTCACGAAATCATCATTTCTGTCTTATATGTGGCATTTTCATATGCGGTAAAGAGTTAAGAGGTAAATTTTGAAATTTTTATGGAAATTTGTCGAATTTTTATAAATCTTCTAGAAAGTTTGAAATATGCACAAATATGCATTTTTATTGTATAACGAACTTTATTTTTATTAAATTAAAAAATAATTAATTAAATAGTTAAAATTAGTCAAAATGTTGAATAGCCAAATTTTTTTTTGTCAGACTTCATATTTAAAGACCGCAAAGAAAAAATTACAGAAAATATAATTTTTTAGCCTTTTATAAAAACTCCTCTATCTCGATTTTCGAAGAATAAAATTTATTTGAGCAAACCTCAGGAGGCATATAAATGCTTATTGTTTAATTAGCCATATCTATCAGGCCACAGAACCGGTTAAGTGGTTCGGTTTTAATAGAACCAATAAACCAAAACTTTATTTCATTTTATTTTTAAATCAGTAACAGATATTTCCTTTATGGCTTAGTCCAACATTTATGGCATTCGTTTGTAAAAACACCATAAGCCATATTTATTAGAACAAAATTTAAACTGCATGAGCGGTTGATGAGCTGCCACTTGACAATGACAAATCACATTAATTCTTCGGAGATACACACAATTTGTAAAGGTGGGCGCAGACATATGTATGATACAAAGTAAAATTCTGTTTACCTGGCTGACTACTCGCCAACTTGTCAATATACTAAATATAGAAAAAGCAAATATCGTTCATGTTACTCTACAGTTAATTTTTATAATTCAATTAACTTATTTGCGGCAATTCACCCAAGACAAATATTAGTCAGACTGATTCCGCGAAATTAAAGAGTAGAACAATTCAAAAATAATAAACTAATGGATGCGACTATAAGTCTTATATTTACATGGCACACAACTCCTCGCGTTGTCATGTAATCTTTGCATTTGCAGTTGTAAATCTTTATAAGCGATTTCGGCAAACATTTGCCCGACGTACAAGAAATCGCTAGTCTAAGATTAATCACATCATATGATGTGCCACGATAAAAAATATTATAGTTGCATTGACGTCATAGGCGCGTGCAGCAATCACACATTTTTTCCATTCCATAAATCCAAATCTTAAAGAAAAGAAGAAAAGTAAGAAAAGAATTACAAACTACGTAACTGACAACTGGGTGGCACGTAAATTTACACAATTGCATAAACAATTTCGTATACAGTCGCGCTCATATTAATAAGGACACAAACAAAATTTATTTTTGCTGCATTATTTGTAAACATGCAAATGTTTTGTATTATTTTTTTAGATTTATTGTTGTTTATTATAGAAAAACTATTATTAAAAAAACTATATTTTTTTATTACACATTAAGAAATTAAAAAAAATCTATATTATTATTATTAAAAAAAATATATATTTTTTTATTACTTATTATTAAAATATATATATATATATATATGTTTTTATTAATATTTATTTAAAAAAAAAATTTTTTTATTATTAAAAATATATATTTTTATTAATATTTTTGCATTAAATATTTAAAAAAAATATATTTTTTTATGCTAGTTCAAAGAATCGATTTTTTCTCTGTTTTAGTTAAAGGTCAATAAGTCAGTTAATAAAAATCCTCAATAAAATTTGAGGTAGGTCTTGTTAGTTAAAAATGCCGGGGCTTAGAATTGAGGTTTTACGATTTCTCATCATTAGAAAAACTAATTTTTTATTGGAACTATTTTCTTATCATTCCAAAAATTACCAAAAAAATTATTCCCTACACTTTTTAACAAAAAAAATTTAATTTTATTCCAAAAAAATGCTTTTAAAAGTATATTTTACGCCAAAAAATTAAAAATATTTAAAGAAAAAGATATTTCACTTCATTACCAAAAAAATTATTCCCAACACTTTTTAACATAAAAAATTTAATTTTATTCCAAAAAAATACTTTTAAAAGTATATTTTATGCCAAAAAATTAAAAATATTTAAAGAAACAGATATTTCACTTCTTTTTCATACCAAAATTAATAACATAAAAAACATTTCAAAATTACGTATGAACTAATTTTCAAAAATTTTTCAATACCAATTTTCACGAAAATTTACAAGAGTGTCCAAAATACTGGGATCACTTGGCACGAAATGGCGCACCTATTCGTTTTCATCATACAAGGTGGCGCAAAATTGATCACCCTATCGAAAGATTTATAATTTTTGCCAATGGTAACGTACATCAGTCATATTTGACACTTGTGAACTAGACAGCTGCAGTGTACAAAAAGAAAATCAATGGAGCGTGTAAGGGTCAAAATATAAAGCTCCAAGTTACAAATTATTCAAAAACAAAATTAGACAATTAATTTCTATTTTCTCGACTCTATAGGCCTTCAAATGCAAGTCTACTATTTGCCCATTTTTTATGTTCATAACTCGCTGGTGTATTTATTTGCGCAGTGTTGTACTTTTTGCGCATACTATCAGTAGAATGAACAATAGCGGCTTTGTTTGCTAGATGATGCGGGTGCAACGTGGCGTATACGTGTTTTCCAGCGCGAACCAGCCACAGCCAGTCACAATAACTAAGTTAGTACATGCATACATACTCACATATGAAAATATGTTAATAGAAGAATAGTAACGTTTGATTGCATTCAAACCACCATAAATATTCCCATCATAAAGCAGTATTTGTCTTTTTTTTCCAATACATTGCTCGCTATCAATCCGTTGTTGCTCACCCCTGTCACTGCCAAAGGTCTGAGAACGCATCAAATGGAGGCAGATCTAAAAGGAAAAATTATAAAATACGAAAGCCATTTTCCCTATTTTAAATTTGCCGCCAATTCGCCACTTTTGGAAATTTGCCTGTCTCTTGGACATTCATAATTGTTGGCGGCAAAAAAGTCTTGCGAAAAAAGCAGCAGCAAAACAATGCTCATATATATATATATAATATATGTTTGTGTGTATGTGTACCGCTAAATTTTCATTTATTTGGTCTCGACTTCATTACGTCTTCGTGTTATTGTTTTCACTTTGTGATGCGAGCATTTGGCGCGCCACTTGTGAGTTCACATATACGTACATATTATATGCTCATAAAGGGTGGGCTAAATACAAGTATGTTCTTTTAGCAATCAAATAAAAAATCGTGAATTACTGACTTTTTGATCACATCTTGGTCCAACTAAAAGAGGCTCGTACAATATATGACTTAAAAGACTGAAACATTTCTGGATTACTCGCATGAAATTGATATTTGGAGACAGGTCTAACGACTTCAAATAGTAGCTAAGCAGCAAACATTTGACATCGCCAAAAATTGCATATCAAAAAATATATAACATTCCCTACAAAGACCATATAAATCCAAGTTTATAACTCTGCGCAAATTTTAAAAAAATTATGTGCTCGACATTTTTTTATGTGCATGAAAACACCCAGCACCACGAGGAACACATTTTTAAAAATCAATGCTACTTTGGAGCCATTTGAAACCAAACATTTTTTTGGAAATTTTTTAATTTTTTTATCCTTACAAAAGTTAGAACTCGATTTATATACATTTGTAAGAGACCGAAATATATTTTCATACTAAACTGTCACTCATACGAAACTGTCTCTCTCGACATATCCTTTGTCTTCTGTTGCAAGAACTGGAGTCTTATCTATATTTGTAAGTAAAGTTTTTCAGCTGTATTCAACATCCAAAATCCGACAAAAAGTGGGCACTAATAACACAATGGGTGGACCCTGATTTCAATTGATGAGCCAATTGAACGTTGCAATCGAATATTTCGAGAACTTTGAAATGAGGGAACTGAACACCCTAAATTCGTAGATAAATCAATGTTCTTGGGTTGAATTGCAGATTCTCGGCCATAGGTAAGACATTCTCGTCCGTATTCACTGAGCGTTTTAAATAGATGTAAACCAGACTCTACATAGAACTTTTTACGCAACTTGAGTATTACCCACTTCTTTTCGCTAAATGCATAATACAAGCCGTGGCTGAGGCTGGGAAATAGTTTTCTTTACACATATTTATGCATTAATATCTTCAAAGCTCGCATCTTCGCTATCGCTACAAGTTACCATGCCAATTTTCTATTGTCTTGTACTTGCAAACGATGCTGGTAGTTTTCTATTCGCTGCTTCAGGATGCGTTCCAACCTCTCTCTCGCAGCTTCAGCGAGCTCAAATCTAATTTCTCTGAATGTTGATTCTACCTTAGGGAGCAGATGGAAGTTGCATGCGGCTAGCTGCCGTGAATAAAATACTGGGATGCCGTTGGTTAGTTGATTCAAGCGTTGGTTAGTTTCCAGAATCCAACTAGCGCTTCCAACCCATTTTGATGGCGCACTTGACAGAATGCGCAAAGAGCTGATGTATTGTCTTTGTGGTATTCCAACTACTTCTTTGTCCACATTTCGAGCGGTTCCTTTTTCTTATTATTTAACAAAGTTCAGCAGAAATACTCTTGGCTAACAGTTCGATCTTCAGCTATAATTTCAATAGCGGTTTTTCCAAATTACCGTGAAATTGCCCAACAATTTGTTGCTCTATGATTACACTTACACCTTCTACGGTAAAATGCGAAAAACCCAACTTTAGTTCTAATGAAGGTAATGGCTGTACTAAACTTTTACGGAAGCGAAAGAGAAGGTCTCAGCTAGCGTAGTAGTGACAGACTCACTATTTAATAGCCATAAACGAGTCTCTCTTTGGCAATAAGTTGGAAAGGTTGCTCAAACATAAAGCGATTAATTTCCTTTCGTGATTTGGCCTGCCAGCGCCAAATGTATCTATGTTTCAAATAGAAACTTATATTTGGGCCACCATGTGTACTTATATGTAAGTAATCACCCACGCCTTGGCTCGGATGAAATATTTTTTACGCCACTAAATTCATTGTTTTATTTATGTCTTATTATTTATTTTTTCTTTTCATTTGTGCAATTTAATTTCACTGCTTTTTGCAATAAATCTAATTTGAGAAATTTGTCTCCCTTCATCGTATTTGCAAAACAATTCACGTTTCATTGCAGCTATGCATACACACACATACATTTCACACGGAAATACGGAATTCTGTCTTAATTGTATTGACATAATTACACTTTGAAGGCTTCCCATTGAAGAGTTGCCAAAAATATAGGAGAATAAAATTTTGTATAATTTGCTGAGTGATATTTGCAACGAATTTAAAGGAAACAAAGATCATTTTTAAGAAAATATTAGTTGAGATAAAGCAAAAATCGCACAGACCGCAAAAAAATATAGCAGCTCAAAATTTTGACAATTTTTTTACTATGTATTTTATGTATGTATTTAATTATTCATTTACTAATTTTCTTATACAAATTTAGTTCCTTTTCTAGTAAAGTTTCAAACTTTGTACAAAATTTATATATTCGATAAATTGTCACCAAAACTTTGAAATTTTTAATAAGAATTTTAAGAAAAATTTCTGGTGTGCAGTTCTAATATGTATAACAAAATGCAAGTGCGCAGTGGCTCAGAATCCTCATTGACTTTTAATAATTTTTGTCTTTGACAGTTTTTTTTTTTTTGCCTCCTTTATTAATTACACCTGTCGTATGACACTAGGTAATTCTTTCTACAGCTTGGATTTCATACATTAATCATTATCAATATTACATTTTGGTAAAGTTTTTGTGTGAGTTTATTTATTCTAGTTATCAACTGAGTTGGGGTTGGTCGTTTGAGCCGCCTAGAGTTTGCCTTTTCTGCTGATGGGATTTGTCGCATGCCAGTATTTGTATGGTTCATTAAACGGACGATATAATTCGTGCTGCGTTTTCGGATGATTTCTGCTACTGTATCGATGTTGAGGCCACGATGAATATCTTCGTTTGGGACGTACCAAGGTGCATTGGTTATAGTTCTGAGTATTTTTGATAGTCGTCGTTGAATAATGTTAATGTTACTAGTTTCCCAGATTTCTATGCCATAAGGGTTTTATTCAGCAATGATGGTTTCGAGCGCCTGCCAAGTAGCCAATACAGTTGTCGGAATCTGTTGCTTACCTCATTTCTTTTCAACGTGATATGTTCTTTCCAGAGAAGTTTGGAATCAATAGTCATTCCAAGGTATCTTACTCTGGTGTCTATCGGGATTTGTGAATTATTTATTGTGAGATTCTTGTATCCTACTTTCTTGTTAGAATAAACTACATGAATTTTTTTGCCACTATTGATTTGTATACCCCAAGCATTAAACCATGTTACTGTTTTGTGTATTTTATTAAGTTCGAAAATCGGATAAATATGGAATTTACTGGAATTAACTGTGTTTAAAAAAAATCATAGTTAAAATTAAAAAATTAATAAATAGCCAAAGCTGGTAAAAATATTGAGGAGCTGCACTTTTACATTTTTAACTACCAAAATAAATGTTTAGTTCATTAGCACTTTAAGCTGATATAAATTAGCGATGGTCGAGCAAAACTTTCATAGAAATTTTACTCATCTATTCCAATTGACTCTTTTGCTATAAAAATGTTTATTAAGTCGGTATTTCGCTAAAATTTTGCAGCCAATTTTGAACTAACTTTTTGATGAGAATTTATAACGAATTTAGTAGAGAACTTCATAGTATTAAGTGCAAAAAAAAACAAATTCCGTCTCACAAATGTGTCAAAAAGTGGCATGACGCTGGAGTCGAGATACTTATAATTATTTTATTTACATTTCGTTTCAGTTCATATTCATATTCCAAATTCAAAACACCAAATGATGAAAAAAAGTTCTTTTAAATGGTTAAAAAACCATTCACCGTTCGGAGCCGGCAAATCAAGATATATACAAAATATATTAGGCACGGTTTGACATTTAAAAATACCTGGGAAGGGATTAGGTCTTTTCGAGTAAAACGAGAATCGAAATATGATATTTGTCATACTCCGCAAAAACTTGACTCACCATTAAAAACCCGGTTTTCGCAACTTGTGTACTTATAAATCTAAAACTGATTAATAATCGATTTCGTGCCGGTCTATGAAAGAAGAATCTTTGACCTTTCAAATGGTGCGTATGTTTATTAAGAAAACTTAAGGTATGTACATATACATATAGGTGTATTTTCCCAGCGAACACAATCTGCTTCACTTTCCCCCCTTTGTTTCGACATTGACGATAGTGATACGCAGTTGTTTTGTAAGGGAAGCTATACTAGTCGAAACTTTATAAGATAAAATTGCCTTCAAAAATATCAGAATGTTAATTAGAAAAAAACTCGAGGTGTTGAGCTGATAGCGGTTAAGCCAATTAGCGTCGGAGAAAATTCGTATAAGACAAAAAAATCCCTAACTGCTTCCATGAAAAATGTAATTGCAATAATGCAGCTAAAGTTTCAAGTTAGCTCGAGTTATAAGCCAAGCCGACTTAGAAAATGTCTTTTCGAGAAAAAACGCATTTATAATTTCGATCAGACAAAAAGTGATCCGCTAAAATTCCAAATTCTCCCACCTTATTTCTTAGAGTATGCCACTATTAAGGATATAAAATAGGGAATATTTTAAGAAAGGTAAATTAATTTTTAAAACTGAACTTTTTATATTGACCAAACCTCCCAAAAATGATGACAGCAGCAAAAATTTTGGCATACAATTTTTAAAGAAAACAACCGTATACAAAATAAAAACAACAATTTCAACTAACAAACTCAAATCAGCTATGACAACAAAAATTTCATAGCACTGCAGTTGCCGTCTCGAACTGATAATACAAATCGCTTCTGAGCCGAAAACAATAAAAAAGAACTGCGCAACAACAACTAGCAAAATATCAATTGCTGATACTAGTATATTTCGAGCAGCTTGTAGCAGCGCACTGCTCCACTCAGCGACACATGCACGCACACAGTTGCGCGACATCAACTACTCAGAGCAAGACAGCCAGCGTAGAGATATACATAAATGAGATATGAGTGACCGCAAGTGGGCGCCTCGCTCTCAGCACCCATCATAGTACTTTAACTATGCATCTCCCACTTTGTCGCAATAAATCTCACCGATAAACCAACCATTACTCTATTTTCTGCTCCCTCTACACTTCAAGCAACTACTTTTGCCAACACTTCACACAACTGCATGTAAGAGTAGAATTACCACTACACTCTAATTCATTTCAGCGTATTATATTTATCAGTGCTTGTTTTGTTACTATTCTCTTTTTTAATCGAAATTCCTAAGCCACCGCGGTCTGCTACAAGCGAGTTGTTGATAAGGCTGTGTTGTGTGGTAAAATGGCTGGTATATCTTCAGGAGGCCGGCCTAGCACGGAGTCTATTGATTTCTATTTATGCATATGTACATACATATTACAAACGCATATGTATGAGCTTGAATAGCGCTGCATGCTTTGTTTCGTCTCTTTTAAGCATTGATAACCGTGCTGCTTTTTGGAAACGTGCCAATTCATAGAAAAAGCGGCAGTTTTCTAGTGTGTACGAGAGAAAGAGAGAGGGAGAGAGAGTGTGTGTGATTTAAACAAGAAGAAGGAAGATGAAGAAGAAGAAACATAGCAACAAGTGCGCCTGCAACAGAAGTCAATAAAAAAATTAGAATTTCCGCTTACTCTCACGCCTCGATGCAGTAAAACCGATTCGAGAATGTCACAGAGCGCTTATGAAAATTAACTCGAGTGTATGAGTTTGCTAGCAGCGATGCAGCAACATGTATAGATCGGAAAGAACTTCTCGCAGTGAGTACTCAATACACACGCACACACTTACATATATGTATACACAAACAACTAAAAGTCAATGATAATCGTTACACAAACGGTTTGCCTAACACACTTTTTGCTCTTATTTGAAGTGCCCACTTGCAGCGCGTGTTTGCGTGTGTGTGCGCGTTTGTTTACTCCGCTCCACAACTGACCGTTGCTCTTGCTTTTGTTTGGTTTTCTTTGGGAGTAAAACTAGTATCTGCATCAGCGTAATCAGCCGCTCGTTCATGTCACCTACACTAAGTGCACGTGTGTGCGTTGGTTTTCGCTAAGAGGTGCCGATATATGCTGCTACTTTTATTACTTGTATTTGCATAGTCGCTGCTGCCACTCTTAATTGTGTATGTTTATATATGCACTTATGTATGTGTACGAACAAAAATATACCCCCGCACGCCGTTTCTGATACGATCAATTTTATTTATATAAAAGCATTGCCAACACGTTCACTTCAAGCAGTTGACTTTAGAACGCTTCTCATACGAGAACGCGTGAAAATTTCTCGTTTCAATATTTTTCACGCATTAAAACGGCACACATAAATACATACACATGTAAATAAAGACACAACACGCGCATCTACAAAAATACGAATTCACGTAAGAAAATTTTCTAAAAAGTAAAACGCACGCAAAAACGGGTTCATTTTATTTTTGGAGTAAAAATTAAAATTTAATAAAAAAAAGGTGATTTATGGTTTCATAATTTTTTTATAAAACAACCATAAGCGAGTGTGATAACCATCGAGTGCAAGCAATATATGCAAAAGTCAGCAATTGCAAGCAGTCCTTTCAAAGTCAAATTGGTTGTCGATTTACGTCATCAGCGCCTGTTGATTTTTAGCTTTCGGCTTTCCACACGTTTTGCTGCTCAGTCTAACCCAGAAAGCGGAGACAAACGTGCGCGTGTGCTATTGAATTGAATAAAAGTTGAGAGTTTTGTGTGTAAGGAAAAAGAAATACGTTTCACTACATTGCTTTGTATATACATACATATCTGTATATAATTATATATCTGTGACACAAAAATAGAACTGCTTCAGTGGCATTGCGTATGCAATAATTGCAGCGCAACTACAGCAACAAAAACAAGCATTAAATTAAAAAAATTGCAAAAGGATAACAGCAGAAACCGCAGCTTCAACAGGAAAAATGGTGAAAAATAGGCGTTTTGAAAAAGGTAAGAGAGAGATGTGAAAAGCAAAGCTGTCTATTTAAATTTTCAAGAAACGGATTAAAAAATTTTGAATTTTTTTACGCATATTTTTAATGTAAAATGTGAGTTTCCAAAAATATGTATGCAGTTATGTACATGAATGAGTGGCCGGTAAAAGTGCGTGAAGAAAAAATGCATGAATATTTAATTGTATATATGTATGTATATATGTATATTTAAAATACATATGAAAACAGATTTTTATCAAAAGAAGATTTTTTGATAAAATTATTTTTCCCACAATTGTATATTCGTGTAATAGAAGCGCACCGAGATCCACTGTTAAATTCAAATAATCTAAAAAATATGTATCGATGGAATGGAAAAAGTTATATTTCAAATAAGTAAAAATTTTAAATTCGCTTAAATTGAAAAATTCGTTTTGAATTTGATAAGAATTTAAAATTTAGTTAAACTTCTTTATTTAAGAAAAAATACTGTTTGACGACAGTAAACATTTAAACTTCGACAGAGTATAGAAAATTCTCTTTGAAATAAGTAATAAAATTTAAATTTAGTAAATTATTTTGGTATAAGATTTTTTTTATTTTAGTAAAATTTTTTTTTTAGTATTGTAAAAAATTTTAATTCGCCTAAATGATGAAAATTTTTTGGAATTACGCAAAATTAATTGCATACAAGAAGTGATCTTGAAAATCAGTAAAAACTCCAACTTCTATGGAATAAAAGAATCGCATTGAAAATCACACAAATTTTAATATTCCATATTTTTCTCGTATATCTGGTAAATCATATATTTGATATGAAGTATATCATATAATATGATCCGTGATAATATAAATAAATTTGCTGTAGAATTAAAATTATTGCAAGAAAATTCTGTGAATTGCACGATACTTAAATTTTAAACGGAAAGCTTTTCTACTTCATAAACACTAAAAAAAAGATTCATATGATCAGATCAAATAATCATTTCAGGACAACTTTAAAGTCGAAATTCTTCTTTGTTTGACTATCCGCTTCCATCCATCTTAAATTTTTCAAATTAATTTGAAATTTAGTTCACTCCACAACCATTTCTCTTACTTAATTTTAATTTTTAAGGGAATATTTTACAAAAACATTGTCATGCAAATGATTTGAATCGAATTGAACTAAACGTTGTAGTGCAATTTAGTCCTCAAATGTTTTATTTAGGAGGATTTCTCAGACTTTTCTTAAACAAAGGTCAAATTAGCACGTAAAACGGGAATTGGGGAATTGAAATGCTCAAAAAATTTACTAGTGGGACTTCATTATGAATCCTTGTCAATCATATTGATATCGAAATTGACTCATAAAACTTTTTACATGTAATCTAAAGACTTCTAGCTGGAACAAAATTTTTAAAAATTTTACCCGTTTTAAAAAAATTTGCTCCCACCAGAATATAACTTTTTCTACATATACTAAAGCGCTATCGTGATTTCTCAACAGACTCGCTTTTCAATATTTTTATTATTCGAATTCTCTGAGTCAGTTTGGAATCATCAAACTTGAAAATTCTGATAAAAAGCACTGAGTACAAGTAGTTATAAAAATCTAAATTTGTAATCATGATGTGGCGAAATTTATAAAGAAAATATTAGTATGTGTATATAGTAAAAAAAATATGATAGACGAAAATGGATGAAATGATATTGATAACATTTTTTTTTTAATTAGAAACTCTTACTACTATATTTTCAATGTGTTGAAAAAACTTGCAAGCTCATGTATGAAAAGTAAATATAAATTTTTCTATGAAAGCAAAAAGTAGTTACTAGGAAACAGCATAGCATTTATAATATATACACACACACATACTGACACAATACTCTCTTTAGAGCAGCGAGAACAATGAAAATAATGTACAAACAAGAAGTGTCTGAGTTGCATGGAAATCGAACTTTATATACCCAGCGCATGTTTTTAAGGGCCATAAATATATAAATTCCATAATTATAATTACCTTTCAACGCATTGCCTTTTATTGGGCTATTTGCTAAGATGCAAACGAATGCAATTTGTGTTTGGAATCCAATTGCATTTCAGAAATTGTTTTTCTTTTTGGGTTACTTTTATACTATATTTAAAAGTAAGCGATGCCACTCATCTTTTCCGAAAGTTCTCTGCAATTTTCCATTACACTGAAATATCTATGTCACACCTATATTCCGATAATTCTCTACTTTTACTCGCAACACTGAAGTATGAACTACAAAAATGTGGCTGCAATCTTAATAAATCATTCACTGTAAAGATAAATTTTTATAAACGAACTTTTTAGATACATCAATGTAGACAGTGCCATGCACATTTTTCCAAAAATCAGTCGTAAGGGTTCCTGATAGTCTAGAGCTTGAAAATTATGGTATTTTCAGAAATTTTTTTTACAATAAAAAAATGAAAAACGGCTTTTAGGTTTTTTATTTAACTTGGTTTACATACAAAAATGAAAAAAAATTGGTTTTTTTTAAATAATTTTTTTTTTATGAATTTTTTTTTTAATGAAAATGAACAAAAAAAATTCTTTTTTTTTAATTTTAATTATTTTAAAATTGGCGCTGAAGTTGACCTTCCCGAAATTGGACCTGGACGGTGTTGCCCATTTTGGCTCTTCTATTTATCTGAAAACCAAAACCCCAAAAAAATCATTAATCAGTATGGCTGCAGCTATGTTCCGTACTAGAATAAAAAAAAAAATTTACAAAAATGCGCGGTTTTCAATTTGATACTCTAAAAATTGGTGTTTTTTTCAGTTTTTTTATTTTTTTTTTAAATACGAAATAATTGAAATAATAATATGATTCTTGTACGGGCGATAGCCATTGATATTGTGGAGAACCTACTAAAATTTCAGACGTTTCGGTTGAATAGTCTTGTTTTTTTGACAACACCAGGTCGAAAAAAGTCGTTTCGAGATAAATTAGTTTAAAGTTACAGGTACAGAAGCGCACGGAGCGCTCTCGGCCTAGTTAATGGGCTGTAGAAGCTATAATATTGGGATTTTCCACATGAAAATTTCATAATTTATTCTTCAGATACTTAAGATGTTATATACTTAAAATTAATTTATACGTTATAGCGGCAGGCTAATCACCTACCCTGTCAGAAATCAAATAGATTAACGAAACCAACGTAAGACAAGTCTTGTCGAGGCCCTATGCTCCCGAGAGGAGTGAACAAGGAAAAAAACAAAATACTTAAGATACTATACTTTCGATGTATCGAAAAAACAAAACAACGATTTTTTTTAATTTCTAGGCCACCCCAAGAAGACCCCCTTAATCATATATAATTTTCCTTTTACATCGTTTCTCATCCCGAAGTTTAGCAAATTCTTTTCTTTACTTACTGAAGTATCACTCCTTCTAAATTTTGTGACTAGTAACAGAATTCCTCAATTTTTGCCACTAATTTACTTTGTAACTTTTGAGTAGCAGGTTTGCCAATTTTCGCTAAGATATACCAATTTTTATTCAAATTATTAGTTGCAGAGATCGCCAGACGGACGATAGTAAAATTTTCTGTTTTTTTCTACGGGAGTTTGTTGTTATTGCAATAGCAAAACATATTTTTGAAAATTTCCTAAATACTGCTGTGGTGATAGGGCTTGGCTGAATAAAAATTCAGGTTGCATCGTTTTAACCAACCGTTGTAGTAAAGAATTCTGCGGAATTGACGTGCAATCAGCACCGGTTAATTTCAAAGCTCTCCAAAAATTTCGCTTAGTTAGATCAGTTTTTTTGCAGAGCTTAAAAAAGTTTTTTTGGTTGTTTTGTAGTGTGCGATGACACGCCCATTTTACAAAATTGTGTAATATTTTTCAAAATTGAGTTTTGTTTTTTTCTTTCATATCATTCCTTTTACCAGTTTTAAGCGAATTATTTTTATAGAAGTATAGAACTTCTAGTTCTTCAAATATCGGCTTTTGAATTTTTGAAAATTACCGTTTCATGTGAAAATTTTCTCATTTTCAACACAAAAAGAGACCCTTGGGTATCGAAGAGACTCGTTAGTGAGAATAACCATTTTTACTCAATTAATTCGTTCCACAGATTACTATGCGCTGTTTAACCTAAATATGTCGCTCTACAATCCATAGAGAGTGAGACGAATGGACAGCCAGACATGCAAAGCTAGATCGATTTTCCTATATTTCTGAATATACTCGTATATAAATTTTTCTACATCTATTTCGCACAAAATTATAATACCCTAGCGTAAGTGCACGCTAGTATAAAAAAAAGTTAATGAAAAGCAAAAATATTATATTAAGAATGATTAAAAACATATATCGGCGACAAACCGAACGATTCTAAATATATGTAAACTCTCATATGAGTTTAGTAGTATGAGTATGCACGCTATCTCTCTTGTACATTTGTTTCTGTACTCGTAATTGCTGCCGGAAGCAAAATGAAACATTCGAAGTAGTATATAGAACAAAACAGAAATGTTTTGTAGAAATTTCACAACTGTAATAATTAAACCGAGTAACCGACTATAGATATACACATGTATACGGGACACAAAAATAGAAATTTTACAAATAATTATTTGTCAATAGTAACAGGTCACAAATGTCACATAGTAAAATTTATATTTCTGCGATCAATTTGCCATTATTACTTTAATTTTTTCTTTCAAATGTTTAACGGTATCACATATATTTTATCTATAAAAATTTAGATGCTTGAGCCAAGTAAAAGTTATCTTTTTTTTGCTTTGAATGAATTTGAAAAATAACGGTGACAGTTCTGTTAATAAAGCAAAACGTTCGAAATGGTTTTCAAGCTACAAAATTTAGTGACATCACAGAGAGTACGAATAAATAAATGAGAAGGCGCTAAAATTTGCGGTCTGGATTAATAATCATGTGAAGCATTGAGAGCAAATGTGTACTCATACATTACGAGAAAAATCTCAGGCAGTGTAATTTTTCGAAATGTCACTGCCGCTTAAATATTGTAGAACAACCTTGGCTTGACACGGCTACCACTAGTTGCTGGTCGCCGCAAGTCTAAGGGTATATGCTGAAATCTTCCAGTATATGCTTGAAGCTCTTTTATATGGAAAAAAAATGTGAAGTTTAAGTGAATTCAAATTTGTAGTTGGTACTAAAATTTATATTGGCCATAAATCTGGGCAGCGGAATGGGTTGGTGCGTGACTGCCATTCAAAATCAAGATAAGTGCGAATCTCGGTGAAACACCAAAATTAAGGAAAAGTTTTTTCTAATAAATAGCGGTCGGCCCTCGGCAGGCAATGGCAAACCTCCGAGTGAATTTCTGCCATGAAAAAGCACCTCATAAAAAATATCTGCCATTCGAATTTTGCTTCAAAGTGTAGGTCCCTCGATTTGTGGAACAACATCAAAACGCGCGCCACAAATAAGAGGAGGAGCTCGGCCAAACACCCAAAATGGTGTACGCGTCTATTATATTGCATACACAGAAGTTTTCTAGAAATTCTGATAAAAAAAGTTGAAAATTTTGACGACCATTTTTTTTTGACATTTGCTAAATTGTTTATAAAGTTTCAAACTTTGATTAATAAACTGTTTGTTATAAAATAAACTATTCTTGTATAAAAAATTCACGAAAAAATAATTGCGAATATTGTAAAACGTTAAAGATTCAGATAAGAATTAAGCGCAAGCGTAGAACCTATGAAGGCTATGGTTGACTTTTTTTGACTTCTTTTATATAATAAAATAAAAAAGAATTGGGTTATACTTTGCTGCTTTGTAAAATAGCAACTCGATAATTATCTACTCATTTTATTTTTTGATATTTCTGCAATTCTAGTAGAATATTACTTGAAAACAAATCTTAGCACATGTTAAGTGCCTATAGTTCTGTGAAAGCTTCCTTCCTTCAATTTAGTATATTTATATACCATAATACAATAGTGAAAAACGTTTATCTAGCACTGTCAAGTTCTGGAATATTTAATGCATTCGCTTATTCTCCGCATTCTGAGTAACTGAGGTTAAAGGGACACACGGATTTTTTGTTTAACTCTTGCGTGGCAAACAATTGAATAACTTCCCTATTTTTTCTAGATATCAATATATAGCACGTTTGTGCACTTTCCCCTATACTCACTACTCCTAACTACCGAGTACTTGTATGAAATAACATCACATCGGTACTTCAGCTTACATATACTTACGTACATGTACTACACGTGCGCACTTTTAACAAACGATGAGTATGCCCGTATGTATGTGTATGTATGCTCATAAGAGTATTTGCACAGTCACACACTTTCATGAGTGACTAAAAATGTTGATAGTTATGTCTAATTAGCTAAGCTAAGTAAATTTAGCAAATAAAATATAATACATACATATACATATGAAATACTTAATTACCACACAACAAAAACTGCTGTCAATAAGCTTCCTTATTTAGTAAAAGTGATCGAAATGCAATGGCGTATATAAAAATGTATTAAGGGGAATAATGTTTCTGATTTAAAGAGTACTTTAGAGTATAGGTTTGTTTAGGCTTTTTATGTGAGAAAGGAGAGAGATTTGAAATACGATTGGAATCGAAAAAAATATACTCAAAAATGTTGTTTATGGAAGTGTTCAGCTACTCTATGGAATTATTTTGGATTTATTTAATATAAGGTGAGCCGTAAGCCCTGGCAGCTAGTGCCTCTTTTTTTAAATAATAATTTATTGTTATTTTCCATATATTAAATAAAAATAAAATATTTAATATAAGATAAACATTAAGTCTTAAGTAATGAGATCCAGCAAACCAGAGATATCATTTTACATATGTATTTATATTTTCTTTGAAACTGCGAGAAATGAAGAATTCCGTGTCATTTTTTGTAATTTAGTATATTTTTACTCTTAGCAAATTTTTCATTGTTTGAGTTTTATAAATCAGTTTTAGAATAAAAAATCTATTGATAATGAACTACTTTATGTCTATTAAAAAACATCGGAAGCTCAAATTGTCCAACGTACTTTGTCTGGAAGAATAGGCATGGCACTGTCAGCAAAAACAAAAACTTATCAAAAAATCAATGATATTTTATAGACACTGTCCATTAGGTATCCATGCGGTAAGCCTTGGGATTACTTCAAGTCCTTTCTGCAGAAACTATCTGGAGGACGAGGTGGAAGCACCACAACACCTCTGCTCAGCTATCCTGCTCTCGTCGGGCAAGGATTTAGACATCAGGGCTCTCATTTTTTCGCTACTGCTACGGATGTTGCGGGTTTAAGCATTACGCAGCTGATGAAATTCATCAGTTGCTTGAAGCGGCTAATACGAACGTAAATAGACACCATTGGTCGTCATCCCCTCCTTCAAGCCCCTTCTTCGTTTTTCCCACATATCTGGTTCCTCTTCTCCTCCTTTCCCCCCTGAATTTCTTATCCATCGCTGTATTTCGCTGCTCATTTTACTTTCTGTAACTGCTGTTCGAAATTTAATGGGCTGGCAGAAGGTAACGCTGGCGTTGCGTGTTTTCGAAAAATCTTACTTATGATCCAATTCCACTCATATTCAGAATGTACAAGAATTATTTCAAAAACCAAGCATCCCATTGTTCGTTCATTTAAAACTACTTTGTTTATTAGGTTGTAAAGTCGTGAAGTCTTAGCACCCGTAAGGACGCTCTACTCAGAGAGTCCCAGACTCTCACTCTCACAATTTCTACAACACATTCGCATGCAGTTCGCGCTATTTTATTAGATTCCAGCACTAGTTAAATATTTTACGTAACTCAATTACATTTAGTGTGCAATATTTATTGAAAAACAAAGCACACATATGTTTAAGTGCACTTATAATATATTTGGAATGCAAATAAGCTGTTCAGAGCTATTACACACTAATATTTTATAATTAGCTTGCATCGCTTTACACCCCGCAGTGCATTTCAGACGTATTTGATTTAGATATTCTCACTAAATATGAATATACATATGTATATGTATGTTGGTATATGTGCATACAGCCATGTTCGAAATAATGGCATTTTTGTACACAAAAAAAATTAAAGTTGAGGCTACCACTCTAATTACAATTCTACAATTAAGAAAGTAGAAGTCACAGAAAAGTATCACTACCACAGCTGAGGTATAGTATGTGAAACCAGAATCAAAGGAGTGCCATATGAGTTGTAGCCTCGTGGCGTCGAAAGATGATTTAGCCTATCAGAAATTCAAGTTGAAATATTATATCTGCACTGAGTGGTTCTTTAAAAAGTACTGTTCACTTCCAGAGAAGGCGTAAATAAAAACACCAGGTAAAAGAAGTTGGAAAAAGTTGATTCCTAGTCACGAAAAAAATAAAAAAAATTTTGCCAGGGAAACGGGAATGCGGCATCATACTAAAACCCGGCGTTTGTATTTATACATATATATATATATATATATAATATATTTTTGATTAAGAAAAATGTCACTGTTGTGTATGAAAGCTGTATAAAATTAATATACATATGTATGTATACATGCTTGAGTGTGAGTAATACTAATATAACGAATGTGAATGACTGTACTTTTTTCCATTGATAAAAATTCAAATTTTGTTCATCTCCTGCATACGTTTCCAATAATTGAAATGCAAATTATGCACGACAATTATGCATAATTAGCATCGTATATCTGCACCTAATTACTTATTGCATTGTACATTTACCGGTCCGAACGATAATTTTATACGTGCACATACCTATTATCCTTCTAATGTTCATTTTTCAAATTATTTGCTCATTTTTGCTCAATGACTTTTAAATGCGTCCCCTCAATCACTTTCTCTCTACTTGCACAAATGATGCAGCAACAACAGTCAACGACTCATTTAGCGGCTGCACATAATCACACATGCGTACACATATTTGCTCATATGTTTGTGTGTGGGCAGCTACTCAAAGTCCAATAAAACTTGTGTACGCGACTATTTGACAATTCGCCTTATCGCCTTGTCGGCTTTTGCTTGGGTTTTTCGGCTATTACTCTCCTACTCTCCTGCTCTTGTGCTCTCCTGCTGCTTTGTCAGTCGATTGTTGTTTACTCGCTGGTACTAGCCGATCACAATAATTAACTATAGCGCCAGCACGTGCACACATCATGTGCTTATGAATGTATTTATGTGTGTGTGTATGTGATGTGTGTGTGTGCGTGGCTTCAGTAAAAGTCCAGCACCCATAACATATGTTTTTCGGCCTTCTATAAGCACATTCACATTTATACATACATATGTATGCATACATATGGAAGAGTGTAAATACAAAAGTGGATTAGTATAAGAGCAGCATAAATGTGCATACATTTATTTTATCATTGAATTCGTTTTGATTCTTTTCCAAATGCAAATGATCAGATCAAGCAAGGTATTATTTTGGAAGTATTCTTTTGCGTTTGACAAATCACAACGAATTACGAATAGTTAGTATTCCGGGAAGACACCACAATGGCGGAAAAATGTTATTCATTGATAAGCAGTGCAGCGTAAAATTTTGATTAAGACAGTTAAGTGCAGCATAATGTCATAAGGCCTCTTTTTTCGCCAAGACCTAGCAAGTGGCGAATAGATGAAGCAAATGAACATTTGTTGGCAACGCGGGAAGAGAGCTGCCTTAAATTATATGTGCTATAGCCATACTCGCTAGCGGCGAATCTTACTCGATAACTTTGTTTCGTGGGTTCAAAAAATTGATTGTTTTCGGCTTGTTATATTATTATATATATTATATTATCCTAAATTTTCAAGTCGATCCGAATAATCGTTTCGGAGATACAGCCTTTGGAATGTGTGCGCTCCAAGCCACTTTTATTGTTACTCAAAACTTTAAACGCGTTTTTCGCGGAACCGTGTTTTCAAATGTTCTCGAAAACTACTCAACCGATCTTGATGAAATTTTACACAGATGTTCGAGATACAATTTACTCGTGCTTGGACGAAGGTTTTTTTTCAATTGCAACTATTTAAAAAAAAAAAAAATGTCAAGCAAATTTGACCGAAATTTTTGGAAAAATGTCTGCAAAAATTCCAATTTTTACTTTTTTTCTTTCTTTCGTTCAAGCACGAGTTTATAATCTTAACTAAAACACTTATTTTTGTTTTTTCACTTTTGATGATCCTATCAGGAGTTATGTTGACAACGCGGACGCACCTTTTTTTCGAGGTGTCACCGGAAATTACGTCATAATGAAGGAATTTTTTTTTTTTTTGACAATTTCAGAAATTATTCTTTAAATATGATCTATAAGACAGAAAAAGTTTGACTTAAATAAATAATTGTTTACATAGAAAAACAGAAATATTGAAAATATACCTTTTTTACTCGACGAAACCCATGTAACCCCTTAAAAACCCCCTCTGAAAGTAAATCCTAGTTAGAGCCCATAATAAAAATGATATAAAAAAATCATGAAAGCTATTTATTTTTTTACCAGTTGCTACTTTTAAAGCGCATTGCTGTCTGTTTTGAAGCCTGCAATTGAGTTTTTTAATTTTTTGTTTGTTTTTTTATTGTATTTTTTTTGGGATTTTTGTTTTCTTTTTAGAGGTAGCTCAAAGCGTTGAAAGCCGAAGTGTGGCACTCACGTTTCGATTCACAAACCCTCCCAGCTCTGTTTGCCTTTTTCCCTGGAACAACCATTAGATATTGCGTGGCGGTGGGTATCAAAAGTATTTGACTACTCCTACATAGTCCAAGGCAAAGCAATCTCAAAGTGAATGCATGATAGTTTCTGACTCTTTCTCGGCACGCAGCTACTAATACAAAAGTAATTGCGGTGGACCGCTCGTCAATCGGCGCGTCTTCCGATAAGTTTTTCGCCCTTTCCGGCAGTGGATAATTCTCATTCATTCGTATATAATATATTTAATGCTAATAACTCTTGCTATTTCTTCGTGTTTCACTTTGGCTACATGCGTTGGGAAACTTCGAACACGTATCCCGATTTTTGAGGAATAATTGCTGTTGTCGAGCTTAAAAACGAGAGCGTCGTTGTGTAACCACTTTAAGGTCGTTGAAAGTGGTAAGTGATAAACTCTAAGAAAGCCCACTTTTTTGTCTGTATTTGTCTGCTTTTTATTCAAATTATTTCCTCGTGCCAATTTTCGTTTATCTGCGTCGTCTCATCTACAAGAAAAAACCCGAAAGCAATCAAATTTTTTGTATTTACTTTGGCATACGAACAAATTTTTCGATTTTAGATGAGTTCAGTGATTCTAATTTCTTCTTCTAGGTAAGTTCATAAAATGGACTCGGTGATAGGGCTTCTCTCGTATTCTTTCAAAAGTCGACAAGTCGTTTGTCACTTGAGGCAACCCGTAATCAAAAATTTTTATGCATACATACACATGTATAGTCAAATAAATAATATAAATGTATATGTAATACATATGTAAAATACAAAATAACAAAAACACACATACATACACACGTGCATACATATGTATATGGATTGTTATTTACTTACTGCTTATATTTAATTGCATTTAAATACGAATACTTTTACATACATACATTTGTAAGTATTTATAAGCACTGATAAGTATTTTATTTCTAACAAATACACACAAGCACGAATGTACACACACATTTGTGAGAGAGATCTCAGGCTGTGAAGTGTGCGAAAAACAGCAAATTAGGTATAATTTTGCAAAATTTGCATTACAAGTGGCAGCGAAATAAATTTATTATGTGAACTTATTTGTTCCAAAAATATAAAACGATTGTGAAAAGGCAATTGACTTTGATGACAATGAGTTTATGTACTTATTTATGTGGGATAAATTTTTATTTTTGTATTATTTGATGCTGAAAAGATTTTTTTTTTACATTTATACATTTATACATGCACTTTCATATGTATCTGTATTTCTGGTGCAAGAAATTATTTAATTTAAAGGTAATAAATTATTCAAAAAACTTAGTATTGTACTGGTACTTTAAATGAAATTCTTAAAATAAAACTAAACTACTTATCAAGATCGGAGGCAAGAAGAGAAAAATAACTAGTTTGTGAATAACTTTTTTTTATATGCATTAGAAAAATCTGATCTCTGCTTTGGAGTTCTTGTCTCGAAATGCGCCATGTGAGTTTTATTGAGCTTCCACTAGCGCGAAATTCCATTCGACCAAAAATTCAGGGTATTACTATTTTTCAAGTCAAATTTGGTAAGGTTTTGCAGACATCTGCAGTTAAGACCTATGAATTTTTAAGTTGAATTGTCGCACATTAATATTTCATTACTTTAGGTTTGAAAGTTTAAGCTTGCGGCTGCTCTTAAAAATACTGTTACGCCACAATATTTGATCTATGGTTGATCCACTGGATCACACATAGACCAGAAATCGATCCATAGTGATACCAAGTCTTAATATGGAGAATTTATTTTATATTATATTTTTTCTTTGATACAGCATTTGGATATTTTAAGTAGGCTTCTCATTCATTGACCTGCCATGAAATGATGCAGAACCTAAGCAGTTTATTATACCAAAAACTATCTCAGGAATATATATAATTTCATTCAACTCCGGTTGGAGCGTAGGGCCAGTTGATTCCAGTAAACAGTTTATTTTGAAAAGGGGAAGGATTGGCCCAAATTTTCTAGTCCAATGGTAGGGCTGCTACCTTTGATAGCATATAGCTACTGTTTGGACTTTGGATGGACCAGTGATGTACGTTTGTGTAGCCCGTCGCTTGATACAAAACAGATTTCCGCTATAGTCGCCACTAACCTAGGGACAGACGTTACAGTTTGCCTTGTAACAGAATTGTGTTATAAGAATTGTGTTTTTAGGTTCGGTGCTCACCCTGTTGTAGCAGCATAAACATTCCCCATACTTACATACAAGGAATGCTGCTGGAGTGATAGTCCTTGGCCGGATATAAAGCCGGGTCGTTTCGGTAACGTAGAACCGACTGTCGTGGCGACGTACTCACCCTCGGTATCTACGCTTCCGCCGTCATCACTCTCGGGATCATTGCACAAAATGACAGCCCTAGAGAAAATCGCAGGGAAGCCCAAGATATGAAAAAGTTAAACAAAAACTAGTTTAAAATTTGTCAGACAATGAGGAATAAAATGAGTTTTAATAGTTCCTTTAACTCACGGTTGGCAACTCTGCAAACTTTATTATTCCTTGTTTACAATGTTTTCCGACCTTTGAAATGCACTTTTCATACTGAGTTACTGGCCTCTGCCCTCTGCTCAAATTAAGAGGCTTCAAAAGATTGAATATCGATCACGGTTTCAAATAACAGAGCAAAATTAAATAAAAAAATGTGTTTTACAAGATGAAAGAGTTGATACTTGTATTAATTTTTTATTATTCGAAAATGCAGCTTTAACAGATTTTATGGCATTTTTTTTTGGTTTGTGACAAAAATAAAAATTGATTTGAAAATATTTTGTAAACGATTTCTTATTATTTTTCTATTTTTATTTAAGTTTTTTTAGTAATAAAAAATTTAATTGCATAATATTTTGTAAAAGACTTTTTACTATTTTTCTATTTTTATTTGAAGTTTTGAGTTTTTCTAACAAAAAGTTTGATTACAAAATATTTTGTAAAATACTTTTTATTGTTTTTTTATTTCTATTTGATTTTTGTTTTTTTATTTTTTATTTTTTATTTTTATTTTATTACAAACCTTTTTATTTAGTAATTTATTTTATTAAATTTTTTATCATTATTATTATTATTTTTTTTTTTTTTTTTATTAAGAAAAAAATCATTTTGATTAGAAATCATTTTATATGAAATTTGTATTCAATTTCACTCACAAATTCTAATAAAATTGTTATTACTTTTATTAGAGAAAACTTTCACAAACTCCAATTGTCACAATAAAATTTGCAATCATTTTTTATTTTTTATTAGAGACTTTTGTTTTAATTTATTGTTTTCTTGTTTTTTTTTGTTTGATTATACAAAGTTTTTTTAATTGCAAAATATTTTATTATAGAATTTTTTTCCCCCATTTTTTTATTATAATTGTTTTATGTTCTGGTTATAAACTGTTAAATCATATACATATTTTTTTTTACTAAAATATCCAAATTTAATACAATAGTTTTTATTTTTATATTAAAAAAAAAATTATTACAAACAAATCTGACAAGCTCTAATTATCACAAAATAGTATTGACTTTATTGCTTAAATGTAGCAAATTAGACCACAATAATAACAATAGACTACAATAACAACAACAAATACATCAACAGCAGTCAATCCGCCCGCATGATCACAACGCCAAGCAAAAATGTAAATAGATTTAAATATTTTTAAATACCGCCAAAAATTAGCAACAACAAAATGACATGAGAAATATGTGCCACGTAAATAAAACAACACAAAACAAAAATAACAACATCACAATATACACATATGTATGTATGTATGTACATATTTATTTATATTCACATAAGTTTTTATTGTACATAACAGAGATTAGCCGTATGAATTTCGAACTGCTGACAGCCAGCAACTATTTAATGAGAGCGAAATTATAAAGCATCGAAAATAGAATATTTTACTAGAAAATTTCATTTTTTTTTACTTATCTAATTTTTCCTTCGTTTTATTTTGATTCTTTATTTTTTAAATACCTAAACACCTCATGCCGGTCCAAATACAAGACAAAGTTTTGTTTATGTACCAAAATAAATGCAAATAAAGTGGAAAGTAAATATAAAATCAAAAAGGTTGTGAAAAAAAAATATTATTAAATTACTATTTATAACTTTTTACAGTTGAAAGCATCAAACTGAAACTTTGCTTGCTGTACGATTTTAGAAACACTAATAAATTTTGATTTTTCGTCAAAAATGCATTCCCCCAATTTCCTATATTTTTTGTGCCTATACTGACAGCTGTTTTGTACTGCCGTCACGTACTTACATCCTTTGGTTTTTTTTTTGGTAACAAATTTGCGCATTTTCATATTTTTTTATTTACTAAAATTTGCTTCCTCTTAGTATCTATGGATACGTTATTCAGAATCGCGTCCATACAGTCTGCACTTTTTGTAATATGGCGTGGCTGATTTATTCTTAAATGAAGCAAATAATTTTCCACAAAATCATACGAAATAATAAATAAATAAAGAAATATCCGAGTATAAATGTACTTATAACTGGCCAAAACAAAAACAACCTCTATAACTAATAAAGTACTTGCAATAAAATTAGGTGAAAAAATCGTAAAAATAAAATGACAACCTTATCTGTAATTAAACGGCTGGAATAGTCATACATTCCAAGTAAACAACTATCTGACGTTGATATTGCGAACATTATATGTATAATATTTCTAATAACTCTTCAAATCACTATCCAAATAAAAAAATAGTTGAAAAAAAAGTGTACTACTATCAGATATACAAATAACACTATAAAAAATATGCCACTAAAAATCGATAAAGGCTCGCAACCATATAGATTATACTATTTTTACAAATTAAAAACTTGTTTAGGAAAAGTAAGAAACATTTTTTTTAAATCGATAACATTCTATCACGTGTGGACTAAAGTAAGTTAAAAAGTTTTCAACGCAATTGCTGGTAAGATAAGGCTGATATTTTTTTTTTTGTTTTTGTTTTTTGTTTCTTGTTATTCTAGAAAATCAACTTTTTCTATATAATTCATACTTATGTATGTACATATGTATATACTTTGTTAGATATATATACTTATTCGATATATAGGTTACCCCATCATATTGGAAAAATAAGTTCACTTATGACTGTATAACTATGTATGTAAACATTTTTATTGCTTTAGCAGACTTTATTGATCGAACCATTTAGGAGCGTAATCGCGTTTGTGTCCTCCAAACGTCTTCACTGATTACATTCCCAGCAGTTTCAGTACCCCTCAATGCCCGAAATAGGTGCATACCCTGCAGGAAATCGGCTAGTGCTTAATATAGTACGCTAGGTTTACCTCGCTGCCATGACAGCAAATGCGAAATTCTAAAAGAACCAGGAAGTGGCATTTGTCTCCCGACGCAATAGTGCCGAAGCAAATCAATAAAAGTTGTCTTTAAAAAAGAGAATTGTAACACAACTCGAACTGATACCACTGATGAAACATTTGGTAGGCTCTGGTTTTAGGGCAGCAAAAAAATTTCCGTTAATCAATTAGTTGTAATTTTAATTTACTTGGATTTTAATTTGAATAATCATTTTAATTTTAATATTCATTTTAATTTTAATATTCATTTTAATTTTAATTTTTAACGTAATTTAAATCTCAATATTAATTTCTTTTTTAATGTTATTTTAGTTTTAATGTTAATATTAATGCTAATGTTGATTTTAATTTTAATTATTAATTATTGCTAATGTTAATGTTAAAGCTGATGTTAGTTTTAATGCTAATGTTAATATTAATGTTAATGCTAATGCTAATGTTAAAGCGAATGTTAGGTTTAAAATTAATGTTAATGCTAATGCTTCTGTTAAAGTTGATGTTAATATTAATGTAAATGTTAATTTCCAATCCATCATTTCCCCTACCTGATCATTGCAGTATATTTCAAGCGCATGTCACAGCTATAAAGGGGGAACTTACAGCGATAAAAACAAGAGAATTATTCACAAATGAAGCGTTCATTTATCGAGACAGTCAATCACCTATAAAAGCGCTAGCATCCAGAGCACATTCGTCAAAAACAGTCATACAATGTTTTAAACTTCATTCTACGTCATTCTCAATACTACAAAGTACACCTTATCTGGATGCCAGGCCATAGGAATATTAGCAGGAAACTGCTAGGTATAGAATAGGTATCCAATATATTTTTAAAATATCAAATTGGATAAAACGTTGATAGATAGGGAAGCCACTAATAGTTAGGGAAACCATCAACATAGTAAATACAATTAGGCGAACTAAGCAAACAGATATGGCCGAATAATGAGCGGCCGCTCAAAAAGCCTGATGTGTCTAAAATTAACAGAGCTTTGCTGGTTTATAAAAGCTACAGAATGGTTTAAAAAGCAACCCATAGTGTAAGGATAGATTCCAGTGTTATCACAATGGATCTATGGCAGGTATAAGTGTGTCATTACAATCCTTGGGTAGGTAGTTAATTTTAGTTTTGACATACCTACATACGTGCAGTTAATGTTGTTAGCCAAGTGGTGGTTGGCGACAATTATTGAAAGGCAGTTTCCACTGAATCAGAAATCAGTTTCTTATAGCGCATTTAATAGTAAATAAAAGTATATATTTTTCATTTGTATGTGTGAATATACTACAAATATATTGTATTTATTAAAATTATTAATGCTAGTAACATTTTAACGCAATATGGTGAGCAATATTTATTGATAGCATAAATTATATATTTTTTATTAATTCCTTACACTTCTATAATTATACTTCACTGCCTTAAGTACGTAGATATACTTAAAATTAAAAAAAAAACGAGAATGAAACATTTGTTTACGAGTATTGATGACAAACTTAGCAACTTATGAATGTGGCGTCGTAAATTCAAATCATAGAAAAATCTGGAATTACATATCTCGCTTCTAGTTAATTTAGAACCATTAGCGGTCTGCGTTTCTTCACTTTTTCATCCATATGTAAGTACATACATACATATTCAATGATAGAGTATGAAGTTCCAGCTTCACGTGTCATTTTCAGCTTGAGTAACTGAGCCTTGAGAAACTGCGCTACTCCAATGAGTTGTCATGGTTCCTGAAAATTTCGCTTCAAATTTGCTCAATTTTCACTAAATTAGCGCGTGTATTTAATTGCGTCACCCAAACCGCCTTATTGCTTGGCGAAGGCTTTCAAAAATTATCCGCTGGCACGCGTATGAATTGCGATACGATTGATAAAATCAGCGATAGGTTTGATTGGCTCTTGCTTTGTGCGCAAATTGACTAATTTATTGATTAAAAAGCCTTTCAGTGGTAGTGACACCAGCAATTGCTTGATTTTTCTGAATTTATTTGTTGTTATTTTATCATACCTTTTTTATCTATCTTTTTTATGATTTTTTCTTTTTCGTTATTTTTTATAGTAATTGCCGTCATTTCTCTGCACGGTAACGGCTGCGGTAATTTAGCATTTTTTTTTAGTTTTCCTGTTATGTAAAATATTGCGTCTAATCCGATTCTATAAACAGTTTTTTTTAAATTGTTTTTGCATTTTTATATTTATTGTTGTGCTATGAGATAGCACCTTGCTAGAGCAGCGCTCTAAATTCCAAGGGATTCGGTTGAATGTTCGTATTCAGAGGTTTCTGAGGAGGCTACCTTTGAATATGAATTTAAAGCCAGATTTATAATATAAAATGACGATCTGAACTTTATATCGTTTTTAATTTTCATTTAAACTTCATAGCCGAATTTAAAAAGAAGTTGATTTCTTAATTGTTTTTGTTTTCCTTCCTTTTAAAATTTGTTTTCTGATAGAAATTTCTTGGAAGACAAGCAATGTTGGCCCCCTTAACTTAGTACAATTGGTGATTTTAATTTATTGCACATTTTTATATTGAGTTTATTGACTGGTGCGATGAGGTGATTGCCTTGAAATAAATATATTAATTATTTAAATACAAATTAAAAACTCATCACATATAAAATGTTCAATGCCAAAGGCATCTTATCAATAACAGTGCAATATTCCAATAATGCTTGATTGGTGGCAATTAATTATTTTCCACGAGTGAAATAAAAATAAATAAAAATACGTTAAATAAATGTTGGAGAAAAGTGCGAACATTAGCACCGGATTTGCGCTGAGTAACGCCATCTGCCACGCTGAAAAATGTCGCTCCATTACTTAGATCTTCCATGAAAAAGTTTCAAAATAATTAATTTCACAACTTGATATGTCGTTTGAGTAGAATACGGGGAACTGTGTAGCTTCTAGAACTAAGTTTTTCTTATTAAATACTTACATACGTACTTGCACACATACTTCCATACAAGTCATATATATATACATACATATGTATGTACATATATTCATATGCGCCATAAGTTCTCTACCAAATTTCTGGCTTATCATTTTCTTGAATTTATGAGTAAAAGAAAATTAAAAAATATTTTAAAAATAAATAAGAAATACGCTAAATAAATGTTGGAGAAAAGTGCGAACATTAGCACCGGAATTTTTTAATTTTTATTGTTGGGTAACCTTGGAGTTACAAAAACACATTTGATTCATATGTGGGGGAGTATGCAAACTCATTAACCTGGAGCGCCTTTTAAGGAAAGTTAATTTTTGTTTGTGCTAAGGCTTTAAATAAGCTCGGCATAAGAACTTCCGTAATACAAGTTTCAGTTTTTCCGGAAGATAAATGAAATTTTAACCAAATTTTGTTCCTTTAATTAATAATAACTTGAGTGGAATTTTTTGTCCTAATTTTAGCATCAACTGATTTACTGCTCAACCACAATTTGTAATTAAATACAAAACTTATGGTGAATAAAGGTGGAATATATGCATGTCAGGAATGACAATATTCACTGTAATTGTTGATCCCGAAATTTCGGGATATATTTAATATAATCTCGAAATCCCAGGATGCGTCCAGGAACAACATTTTTTTTTAATTAAATAAAAATTAAGTTGGATAACATTTGTATGTTAATTGTTAAGTTTGAAGCAACACAAACAAAAAATTCTGTAGTACACAAACAGTAAAACTCCACAGAGGGGTAGAAAAACAACGTAACCCACAAACAAAAAAATTTCTACAGCCCGTGAGCTTCAGTTATGCACAGTTTTGCGTGCCACATTTCATTCAATTCAATCTTTTATTTTGGTTTTGAGAAAAAAAAATTATTTATACAATTTATTGCAACTTTTATGGTGCCTGCATGAAGACTGCACGTAGTCGCGCCAACCTGAAATATACTAAAAAAAATACACAGTAGCTTCAATGTCTAACTTGTTCTACTCGATTTTTAGAATTTCCTGATAATTTTTAAGATTTGAAGTTTCTTAAGATTTCTACACAATGGACTTTAAATAGACTAAGAGAGGAACGCATAACTTTTGTCTCCCATATGGAACTACTAAGTGCACAGGATGGACGCTATAGGTGGAACAGGGAATGAAAAGAAATAATAAAGATAGTAGCTGCGGCAGAAAATTCGGGCTCCCAAAGCATAAGTCTAGAAATTAGTTTACCGGTGAGAGCAAACGTCGTGCAAAGCAAAATTTTGAACGAGATTTGCACTACTCGATTGAGAAAAAATTACCAAAATTACGAAAATTAAACGAGATAAGTTTAATTTTTGAATGAAAAAAGTTGCACTTAGATGGTTCAGGGGGAAATAGCAAATGCTGACGCTATAAAGTCTCTCCCGCGATAATGCACCAGCACCTGTACTTTGAAGATGAAACTCTCATGGCCTCTGAGAAATACGCGTGGCTGTTAGGGAAAGTTTTTTCTTTACCATTGGAGAAGAAATTAGTGACACTGAATTTTTTCTAGCAGAATAACGCTACTGATTGACTGATTAATTTTTGGAAGATCCACAACATTCGGATTCGACCAAACTTTTTGGCAATTTGGCGATTTGAAGTTCCTCTGAGGTCAAAATATCGATTTGTCTTTTTCGCGATTTGTTAAACCTTTCGCTTTTCCCACTTTATAAGAATTAAGGGGACAGATAACTGTAAACGGCCATATTTTCCCTGTTTTTCATTAAAATTATTTAAAATGAAGAAGTCAATATTTTTTTTTTATAAATTGGCATACAGTTTATTTTTACCTTAAATAATTTAATAATTTTTTTTTACTTATTTTAATCATTTAAAATGGCGTATGTACACTAATTTCTTCCAGGAAGGCCACAGCAGGGCTTCTCAATCGGCGGGCATTGTAGCAGCGGCGTCATTGACCTGAATACAAAAAACCAAAAAAAATTTTTTTTTTGGTATTAATGTCATAATTTCTATATGAATTAGAAAAAAAATGAAAAAAAAATTCGCGGAATAAAATGCTTCAAAAAAAAATGAATTTTGGGGCAAGTTTTCCTACTATTTTTAATTCGAAAAAATAATTTTTTCGTAATATTTTCGAAAACTTGTAAATTCACATAGAAAGTAATATCATAAAAAAGATGTGTGTAAAATTTCAGAGAGATCAGTGCATAACTTTTCGAGTTATCGAGTCGTCACGGTTGACGATCTATAATATAAGAAATACTTAAATTTACGTTCTAAAAATTGTTTGACATATTCTTAAAGGATTATATTAACATTATATGAAAAAGAAAAAAAAAATTTTTTTTCGAAATTTTTCAGGTATCTGTCCCCTTATGAAGTTTTAAACCAAACATAATCAATGCTTAAAAAAACGATCCATTTTCAAAGCTTTAAGGGGCAAATGATGTAGGCAAATTGAGCGCTCCTATTCAAATGAACAAATAAAGCAAGCAAAATATTCCAGCTGCTGAAGTTTTACTACTGCGAAATGCCATTAGATCAAATACTACTTTGATGCTTGTTCAAGGACACGCTTCGCTTGAATTATTAGAAACCCTTGTGTTACTAGATCAAATACGATTGCTTTAGTCACCATTTTTTCCATAAAATATATTGCCTCTAATCAAGTGAAACGGAGTGTACGACTATTTGTGGAAGTATGTGGGCTTCTCGAAACCGCCAGTGTGGGTTAGTTTTCATTCTGTCTTTGATTTTTACTAATAGACTCATGTGATACGTATCACAAAGCACATTAATTAAGATTATACAGATTTTTTTATTAGCGCATATCTTTTCGACACTTCGCCATATTTTAATATTTTTCATTTGGTTTTCAGGTAATATGTGCTTCTATTTTAATCCTCTAAGTATTAGACCATTGCTTGCTTGTCCAATGTTGACCACGTCTTTATTGACTCGGTTGTTCAGAGCTTATTTGGTAAGACATCTAATAGCCAAATTGGCTTTATTTAGTATGCATCTAATGGTGAGAATACTAATATTATAATAGAATAATATAAAATTATCTCACTAACATAACCATCTTCTACCAGTCGTGACCAGCTGCTGACGGTCTGACATCTGTGGACGGCGACTACTCCAATTTTCTTTCCAAATTCCATCGTACTTGCTGGAACACAATTATCATGACTCTTATTCCATTTCTGAATTTGGAATATTAAATTTTCTTAAAACCTGGGTAACCACCTTAAAAGCCATTTGGAATTCTACAATACAATAAGATTTCCCTCAATAACTTTTTCTCTTTGGTGCACCAGTTACATGCATGAGTTCATTTTGTAAAAACGGCACGCCTTCTATAAGCAAATATAATCAGCAGCTAAAGCAAAAAATCTTCAAAAGATCACAAGTTTTATAATTATTTTTACCCATATGCACATTGCGTGAAATTTTTACGATAATGCACAGTCATGCCAATTGGCATGCATAAAAATGCAAAACAAAATGAAACAACAAAAAAGTGTTTAAATTAAGTAACGATATTGTCGCTAAGCTGAAAATACCACAAACAGCAACAAGGCTTCAAAAAAGCACTACCATTTCGAAACGCTGAGAAATTTCATATAAAATATACATATGTACATGTATATGTATTTATATAAGCTGTGCTTATCTGCAAGAGAACAACAAAATACATTTATAAATATAGAAAAACTTTGAAAATCAAAAAATTAATTAAAGTCCTAAAAACCAAAATTTTTTTCTATTTATAAATAACCATTGAACACGTTGTGCGCCGTCAATCACGTGAATATGCGCGCACAAGCAAATAGAGAGTAAAATTTATATAAAAATATGCACGAGAGCAGAAGGGAGTACTAGATTCGCCATGTGGCTATGTTTTTAGATTGCTAATCGGAGAGTAGGTGTTGGTAGTAGTACATAGTAGCGGCAGCGACTGAATGAAGTGAGTCGCGCCTCCAACACAACTCCGCGTTGCCGTCGCCATCATTATAACGGCACGAGCAAATAGCAAATGGTTGAATAGAGCACGTTTACCACGTTGGTATATTATTATTATTATACAGGGTGGTTTGCCACTTGAGTATGAACTACATAATTTAGTTAAAAAAGGTAATTAAATTTTATTTCTTTTTTTTTGTTCTTTTTTTTTGTAACGGCTTTTAAAGGAGAGATTGAATGTAAATGAGCTCCACACTAAATAAATAAGCTTAATACATAATTGCATCTCATGACAAAACGATTGTTGCATTACTGACAAATATTTGAGGAATGCTGCTGGAGTCAATTAAATCACTACAGCTTTAGAACTTATTGACAAGATTAAACAATTTATTTGTTTCTTATTTAATTTTAGTAGTCAATTTTTAATGAAATATATTTTATTATTCTAAACAAAAATCAAATTTCGAGTATGTAACTTTTTAATAAAATACAGTTCATTATCCTAAAAAAAATTCAAAATTTCGTGTATGCAACTTTATATCCGATGGAATTTCGGTATAATAAGTGCAAATCTCAGGTGGGTCGAAAAACGCGTTGACGGTCTTGCACATTTATGCTTTATAACGAAGGCTCGACACCCAATTTTTCAACAGATTCTGCTTAAAAAGTGTGATTAAATAAATTGTGAAAACTTAACAATAAATCGCTGGGCTCCACATGATGTACAGAATGCAGACGTGTGGTCAGCATTGGACCGTTAACCGGCTATCAACTGATTTGCTTACGTCATGGGAGTTGTAGCAGCGGCTTACGAAAGCACTGAGATTGTGTTGATGATAAACAAAAAAATAAAAAAAGAACCTACACTCATCGTAATTCGTTGCCGTCTGAACAACGACTGATTGGATGAATATTGAAATGAATAGTCTGAATTTTGCTGCCGAGTCCCCGATGACGTGACAGACGAAGTGACTTACACAATTTTGCGTCGGTTGGCCAAACCATGGTAATCTATCATCCTTGTGTGATATATGAAAATCGTACAGTGGCCACTATACATGGTTTCATTCTCATTCAACATTTGAAGAATCCTCTGGCAAAAGTCGAGGTGACTTGGCATGCCTGCGGTTTTAGAATTGCTTGTAATTTGAGCCCTATAAAGGGGTAATACATGTCAACAGTAATACAGATTTGAGCAGATACCAGCATTCTGAAATGACCTGTAATTCAATAGCTGCTATGTACAAAGTACCGGCTGTCGACTTTCGGTGATTAGATGTTCGATAAACTGTTCTATGCCGCGAAAAAAGTTTACTAGCCTCCATTTCCAGGCCCACCTGGTCGAAGGTGTGCCACCAAATGCCGCACCTCCTTTTGGATGGAAATTTCTAACTCCAAAGGGTGATATTGTCACACAAATCAAGATGTGTTTTATCCCAACTGCCGGTTTTTATTAAAGTTTAATAGCATTTTGTAAATGAAATGAATTTATTTGATTATTTGTTAAAAAAAAAAAATAATTATAATACATTTTGCTTTTGGCAACGTATTTCATCAGGCACCCTGTACCCATCGTGGCGTTGTAAACCAATATTGATATTGTATTTAAGTTAGAGCAGCACCATCAACAATGGACAGCCGCTGATCTACACGTCCATGATAGAAAAAGATACCCACACACACATAGGTACATATACATTGTTTTAATCGGCTAACCCACGAGCAACATTTGAACAATTTTTTTTTTGTTTTTCAAATACGCGACCTCAACAAGTGAGCATGCGTGAGAGACAAAGAAGTAGTGATACTGAGAAATTAATTCCTATGTTTTGAGTTCGTGAAACGATCGAATGGTAATCGCTAGAGCGCGCTGGTATCTAGTAATTGCGCATTCATGTGCGAAGGCAATACACAAAAAGACATAAAAAAAACAAGAAAAACAATTACAATGCATGCTAACAAAAACACATGCTACGCGTGAGTGGCACATGGCTAAAAATACACGCAATGCAAGTGGCCAAATGCAGTAGCGCCAACAATGACAACACCAACAAAGCAACATTCCCAGGCGGCGACGAAATCGCACGAGACTTCGCGATCTCGTTGGAACTATGTAGTCATAGTCATGCAGTGCCTTACAACAACCTAGTTTAATGTGTAAGCACTATGTGCGTATGGGTAAGTGCAATGCATAGCCGGTCGCTAGTTAACGAACAAAAAGCTGAAAACGAACGAATTGAAGAAGGAGAAGATCAACTTCGGCAACGTCATCGCACACTGAGTCATAAAGTCGGTTCAAAGGCCTAATGCTAAGCAGGCAGTGCAAAAGCAAAAAACAAAAACAATTGCATGATGAAAGAGGCCGAGCAAAGGAAAACAGGTCTAACTGCTCAAATATATTCAATTAAATGCGAACGAAGGAAATTCCAAACAAAAAAAGGTAGAAAAATAAAACCCACTGAGAATTCATTTGAACTGCACCTGCAAGTAGGCTGGATGCACATACACACGCAAATACACAACAATGGTAAGCAAAGTAAGCTGCGCTAGCTAAAATTAGTTCTTTAGAACAACTAACAGGCGGTGTTTGAAGATTTAGAATAATAAATTCAAAGGCGTAACTTCATTTAAGCACTTTCATGGAAGTTCGAGGAACTTCACTAAAATGCAACTACATGTTTTTAACTCAATATTTATACCTTGGGTTGCACGCAAATATTAAGATTAACATTTCTATGTAATAACTGCCTGAGTTGATTTAAAAAAGAATTGAGTTGTGTATGCTAACAAGCTCATATATGTACAAGTTGGCGCAAAATTAATCGTCTAAACTTAGTTTTTGAAAAAATTTGTAATAAATAAAAAAAAGATGATTTCGAGTGATGAAATATTTATTTTGCGCGCTTCAGAGCTCTCTGTTTGTATACTACGGCTGTCTAGAAACCTTCTGAGTATGCAGTTTTCTAGCTACTATAATTCAGTTTTAGTATAATAAAGTATAAGTTTAAAGTCGCTTAAAAATCGCGTTGATTTTCGTCATATTTTTATTTTTGCTCTTGCTACGATATTGAGTATTTTCTTTCATATCAAAAAAAAATATATATACATATAATTCGCGCTTACACCCTTTTTGGGTGTTGGGCCGAGCTCTCCTCCTATTTGTTGCGTGCGTCTTGATGTTGTTCCGCAAATGGAGGGACCTACAGCAAATATTTCTTATGAGAAGCTTTTTAATTGCAGAAAAAATACTCCCATAAATAAAAAATCTCATCGAACGCATAAGGTGAACTTTACTTTATTATTCTTAACTCTAAAGTGCACTTTCATCTTTTTTGTTCTCTTAATTATCTAATAAAAATAAATTTGCTAGTTCCGAATCTACTATTCAAATATTTTAAAGCCTGGTAATGCCGATGTGCAAAGCCACCTCACATTCTGTCTTCACATCGCCTTCTATATTTGGTTTTTATCCATTTTAAACCTCAATATGAATTTTAAAGAGCACTTCCCCTAATCGGTAAAGAGTGCAACAAACTTCCGAGAAAAAGAAAATTTGTTTGAAACTTGAATTTCTTAAACCCAAATTGACCCAAGGCAGCGGTGAAACTATAAAAAAAATCTCCATAATAAAGTGAGCTTTAATAAGTTAGTTAAGAAAACGGTCCCAAAAATAAATAAATATGATTAAATTCTAGCGTTTTAATACGAAATTTCTAGAATTTTATGCCAAAATCCACTATTGCAAATTTTTATTTTCGTTCAGTTGGAATACTTAGTTTTGAATTTCATTAACAAATATTTGAAGACTGCATTCTGGGTTGTTGTTGTTGTAGCAGCAATACTAACATTCTGCATTCTGGGTATTTTTCTTTGCTTTCAACATTCACGTCTTCTGTTGCTTTCATACAATTCGTAAACAAGTTTTGTAAAGTACCAGTGAATACAAAAATAACAACTACACTATTAGCAAGAAACAATGAGTGTAACAAGTGCAGAGTCGAATTAAAGATCAAACACAACAATAACAAGAGGATTCCCTTGAGGTTGGTTAAATGCTAAGAATAGAATTGTTCTTTACTGCTAATGGTTTGTGGCTAAAAATAATCACATGACATTGCACGTTCCAGGTTTGTTCATACCTTGGAATGCCTACGTATGCAACGCAATATAATATATAATACATACATACATGCATATACATTCGCATACTTGCGAATTTCAGTTGCTGACGCAGAAGAAGTGATAGTAACGCTAATAGCAACATAAATAAGGGCACGAACAAGAGCAACAACAACAAAGAGGGCAGTAGAATGCACCTTTAAATATGGAATGCATTGCAGATTAAAGCAATTAAATCAAGTTAAATTATGAATTGCATTATTCTCACTTTACTAAATATGGAAAATTCTGAGTTGCAAATTCAAATGCATTTCGTATTCATCAAACACTTAATGGCAATTTTTATAACCTTTTTTAATGTGCGGTAATAAGATGAAATATATATATATAGGTACATATATGTATATGAGGGCATGTACGTATGTATGAATATTTCCGTGGTAATATTTTCGTAACAAGCAGGCACGCTTAATTATTTCAAATTGCTTATGCAATCCTTTGAGTAATTCATGCAAATTTCGCATGAAAAAAGTAATTAGTTAAGCAATTTTTATAATTTAAAAAATTTTTTTTTGTTCCATGTCGAGTGGAAACACCCTAAATGTAAATATTTATATGCAACTGGTTTTTTTGTTATACTCAAAAAAATTGAATTTCCATAAATACAAATAAGTCTTGGAGTGTAAGGTTAGTACAGTAGGAGGTGTGTATTCTTGTGAAATATTTGGCTTAATAAAAAAAAGTGAAATACATTAATAAAAAACTGAAGTGGGTTTATAAATAAAGTGGAACATACCTTAATAAAGAAATGACATACCTCAATAAAAAGTTATTTGCACCCGAGACCTTACATACCGAATGTTGGCAAATCGTCATCTATAGTGGACGCATTAGTCGAACGCGCCTAATATGCCTAGCATTGCGATCCGAACATGCCTAGCATTCTTAGAGCCGACTGCCTTTTAATTTGAGGATCACGAAACCGGTGGTTAAATTTGCTGATTTCATTTTCTTAGCAACCAATTAAATATATAATCAACACTAGGGAATAGGTGGCAACACTAATAAAGTATAGAAAAGAAGTTGTCGAAATCAGGGGTTCAGGCAAATAAATGGTAAATGTATATTATAGTATAGAAAAAAGGATTTAAGTACACAATCAAGATCGTAAATAGTTTTACAATAAAAGAAAATTAATAGACCAAAACTTCACTGCCGAGAGACAACTAAATATTGACGAATGAATACGAAGAGATGATTGTGAATAAGAAGTCGAGGGGCCGGATTTCGCTTTGGCGGCATTTGTGATTTACCTGCCCGTACTGGTTTGATGGTTTGAGTAACACCGCCAATCTTGCTCAGTATATGCAAGATTTCGTTAGTGTACTTCGTTAACAGAAATCTCTTAATGAACTCCTTATCTGTGTACCTTTCAAAGTTATCCATTCAGCTGCGAAAAATTCTCTTTGCTATAATGCGATCTGTGGCTTCTTCAAATATTTCCTCATAATTTCCTCCATCGTTCAAAAGCACGCCTTATTAATTTATATTATAAAATAATTTAAACCTGACAATCAGCTGTTTTATATAAAAAAAGAATGCAGAAGGCACTGGCGAAGCGAGAAATGCTAACCAGTGGATTGACCGCCTTTAAATTTGTCGACGATATATTCATACATACATATATAAATGTATATATTTACACAACAAATAGTTCAGAAAACGAAAATATGTTTGAAGAGGCGATAAATTTGAACGCAAAGCCAAAAAACTGGGAATTAGAGTCTTTATCTACTCTACACCTGTGCTAATTTTAACTATTTTTTGTATCTAATTTTATTTTTGATTTTTTATACAAGCATAGTGCGTTCAACAACAAAAACTATATTGCATAAAGCTCCAAGAACCCAAAAAAATTTAGCAAATTTCAAAAAAAAAAAAAAACCAAAAAATACATAAAATTTGCAATTGTTCCTAAATTTTTTTAGAAACATTCTGGGTATGCAGACGTTTAGCCTATATAATTCTAGAATATTAAAAGTCAAGTTAGAAGTAATTGAAATTTTCGCTGATCTTTGGCAGTTTCCGTTTGCTTCCGCCAAGTCTTTTAAATGGAAGAAAATGTCCAACATTTCAGCGAAAAAAAATTGTCAAAAAATCAACGAGAATTTGTGGCACCTGAAACTTGCACTTTGTTTTACTAAAATTTGATAAGCTATAAACTGGTAAAAATTCTTAATAAAAAGTTGAAAATTGGAATTTTTTTCTTTTGAAATTTGCTAAATTTTTGTTCGGATCTTAGAATAATATGGTTTTTGTTATCGAAAACGATATAAAAACATAAAAACAAAGAAAAAAAGATGAAAACTTCGTAATTCCTCGCGTTCCTATTATTTTGAACACATAATTATAATGAATAGTCACATAAATAATCCGCTGAGCGGCACTGTCACGACAGTTAAGGTCACGGCAAGCGCCCGAAAGTCTTTGTTTGCAATGTATGTAAATACATAAACACCTAGGTCAAATTTTAAACTATATATATTTATAGAGAAAATTAGAAAAAGATTGCAAGTAGAGTAAGCAGATATCTCAGTGGTTGTGTAGACTCCACCCCACAGGTATTTCCTATATCAGATTCTGCAAAAAATGTAATTGTTATTCATTTAAAATATTACAAATGGTTTAAAAACATTTTTCCGCCACTCAATATTGTTGCTTTTATAAATTTTGTTCAAAAATATTAGTTGATAACTAGGAGTGAGTGATTTTATTCAACTTTATTCCTCAACCACCTTTGAAAACTCCTGTCGTAGATGATGGAGCAAATGTCAGAAAAAGTATACATAAATAAGCTCGAACAAAATTTATATCAATTCCTCTTCTTGCACCTGTCAGTCAAATTTATCAAATTAAATGCGCTTCTATTGCCAGAATACTTTTTTTTTTGGTATTTACCTAAGAAGCCAGTTTAGATGCAAGCAACAAAACATAAAAGTTACGTTCCACATAACTGTTTATTGTAATTGGTTGCACTACTAGCTTATTATTTCATTATTTTTGTGAAGTACCACCAATTCTCAACTGATTAATAAAATAACCATTAAGAGGTCCGTTGATAAATAGTAAATATGATATCCATTTATAGCACAGGGACGTCCAAAGGAGCCGAAAATACACATAATATGTGTGTACTAATATGACAAAAAACTTTAAAAATGCGTTTTTTTAATTATTTAAACTGCTACATTTCCTCTTTTTCCCAACGCTTCTTTGGGCTTAAAAAATAAATAATTGGCGCGCACATTTCTGTTAGGTATTTGGGCGAGCTCCTCTTGTTTGTGGCGTGCGTCTTGATGGCATTCAACCAATGCAGGACCTACAGTTTTAAGCCGACTCCGCATGGCATATATATTTTTTTTTTTATGAGGAACTTTTTCATTTCTCGAATGGTAGTCATGCATCAACCCATTCGGCTACGACGGCTACCATGAGCTTTATGCTTAGACTGCATAAGTATGCAGTGTATTCAGCTTAGTCACATACGCATCTCGTGATCGAGCTTCAAACTTGGGGGACCCAGGATATGAATCATAAACGAGGTTCATATTTTTCAACCATATCTTGAGCCTTAAATATAATTTAGCAAACTGCAGTGACTAGTGAAACTGCCACTGAGAATCTTCATTTTGGCCTTTGAGACGTTTGATAAGCTTTTTAAAACGTTTAAGGTCACGCTCTTCCTGTAAGCACTTCGCCTGTTGATGTTCCTGAGTTAAGTATCAGTACAGCATTTACAGTATTATTTTAGTTTCTAACCTTTTCCCTAAGCTCTGTTTTATTGCTGTGCTGTCTTGTCGCAAAGAAGAGCGAGCTTAGGTCCCATTATAGTAAGTTTCCACCGCAGCCGCTATCGTGTTCTCTGCCGCTATCGTGTTCTTAGCGCAAACACGAAACAAAACTCCTGTCAAATCCCATACAAAATTAAAACACAACTCCATACCTAAACTCACTTTTCAAAGCGTGTTTTGTTGGTTTGCGTCTAATTCAAAGCGTGTTTTGTTGGGTTTGCGTCTAAAATAATTATTAAGTGGTGGCAATGTGGCTCATTTTCCTCATTTATTATTGCATTCTTATCGAAATATGGCAACAATGATTGCAATTTGTCAATATGTTATTTGATTGACGGCCGCCGTAGCCGAGTGGGTTGGTGCGTGATCACCATTCGGAATTCACAGAGAGGTCGTTGGTTCGAATCTCGGTGAAAGCAAAATTAATAAAAACATTTTTCTAATAGCGGTCGCCCCTCGGCAGGCAATGGCAAACCTCCGAGTGTATTTCTGCCATGAAAAAAATCTGCTCATAAACATATCATAAAACAAAATGAAATAAATGTATAAAAAAAAAAAATTTTTTTGTGATTCGAACCAAGGATTTCGGATCGGAAGCCCACATTGCTAGCCGCTGGGCTATCGCGCTGTGCTGTCGCCGCAAAATAATGTATCATAAATCTGTTTACCATACCAAAGACCATACACTTTGCAAACACATTTCGGTGGAAACAGTTGACAGTTCTCCTAAACACAACTCCTGCAAACACGGTGTTTACTTTTGGTGGAAACGCCGTATTAGTGTTTTTACTACAGCATCCTGCGATGGCCATGAACCGCTAAAGAGTTTTACCCGCCTATGCACAACTGAACTAATGAGAATGATGCTTCGACCTGGACTATAGCTTGACTGTCGCTTCAGATGACGATATTCTCGCTACAGTTGTGCCGCTGTAAATTTAGCTCTGCACACGGACTATGACTTTCAGTGAAAAAGACCGCCGTATTGAAACTGATACTTTAGACTGCTTAATCTGTATCATAGAGAAACAGCTTAGGAGTGCCTCGGATCAGATAAAGATTTATTACACAAATTTACTAAAACGTCACTCACCAACGCCAACACAAGTATTCGTTGTCAAGTCTGTCAGTTCCAACAATGTCATCAAACATCTATACTGTTTGAGTAGATGGAGCTTTATCACTCTCCGAAAGACTTCAAATTTTTTCAAAATATGTCACTTTAGTAAACAGCACAAATATGCCACCCTTTCATACGTAAAAAGTGTTTATCCGTTATGTCACATTAGACTATTAACAAATTTGAAAATGACTTGGAAGAAAAGGTTATCAAATAGACATCAAATTGTTTTACTTTCTAAGAAAAAAATTAATTTCTAAATAATCTTGACGCTCCATATCTTCTCGTCCATACGTCAGTTGGTCAACTTCAGTGCATTTGATTTTTTTATATTAACATTGTCAAGTGTGGTAATAAATTTTTGACAGCTACTTATGACGCTCACAAAGTGTATACTGCCGCCTAACTTTCACCAAATATGACAGGAATGTTAACAAAGATTTTTCTCGCATGTACATATGTACATGCACACATTTGTACTTATACATATTTCAGCTAAAAAAGTTTAGAACGCTAATGGCGTTGATAAGGGAGTGTAGCGGGTTATAATATTTATTGACGCTGCGTTAAGTTACTAAAGGACTGGCACTTGTAGAAAATTTCTGAAAATGTAATGTTTCTTATTTAATTTTAGTAATTTATTAATGAAAATATACAAAATATACAAAAACCAAAAGAAACCAAGTTTCAAACTTTGTGAAAATTAAAAAGTTTCCATCAAAATTACAGTTTTTTTCAAAATATCTAGAAAAATTGCATGTATGCCGTTTTATAGCCCATTGAATTTTGATATGATAAAATATAAATTTCAAGTGGCTCAAAAACTACGTCAATTTTTGAGAGTTTTTTTGCTGATGAGTGCTTCTTTCACATAAAAATATGTCGAACATTCTGTATATGGAGAGAATGCATAAGTCAGTGCTCCGGCACGAAGCACCAATCAACAGAAAAAGTTTAAAATAAGCGGTCGCTCCTGAGCAGACAATGGCATAAATACGAGTGTATTTCTGTCGTGGAAAAGCTCCTCATAAAAAGGCCATCTACCGTTCGGAGGCGGCGTAAAACTGGAGGTCCATCCATTTGTAGAAAACAACAAGACGCACGCCACAAATAAGAGGATAAACTCAGCTATATACACATATATATACATATATATATATATACATATTTATATATACATACATATACATATATACATATATGTACCTATAATGATTCATTATTCTCAGTATCCAAATCAAAAACTGCTACAGTCAAATGATCCCACAGCTTTCAAAATGCCCAAACAAGACCAGAAATTTATCTTATCGTCCTATTATCATTATTAATCAAAATCCTGCTTTGTTCTATGTACTTACGTATGTTTGTACGTATGTGTGTATTATTGCGCATAAAGCTCAAAGACCCCTTTATATATCAGCTTGACAGCGATCGTGTAGCGTACAAAACATTATTCAAATCTTTGCGCAGTGGCAGGAGTGTTGTCACGTAAAAGATATATGCCGTCAAAATATTGTCTACGAACACATATTCGTACAACATTTTTAAGCCAATGCAGAGTAAAAATAGAAGAAACAATTTCAAAATATTTATACAAGAAAGCAATTTTTAGCGTAATAATAAAAAAACTTTTTCAAAACATATACGTATATGTATATGGATATATTCCCTGTAGGTAAAACTGAATCTAATGAGACAAATACTGCTTCTATTTATATAGTTTCCAACCAGTCTGTTAGTCATTAGTTTAGGCACTAGTAGAGGTGATGGTAAAAAAATGTGTTCGACTTCTATTTCATTGTATGCAAGGCGAAGCTATTGAAGGTGAATTATCGGTCAATTTCAGCTGATTTCTTTTAGGCGAATTCATTCTTTGTTTTCTACTTTGACAATCAAACGCACCACACATTGTTGTTGGTCTAGTGCTACCTTCCACCTTTGGCGAATGCATCTTGATTGTATTTGCATAGTTAATTAGTTACAAATGTAATTTTTTGTTTTCAATGACAAAATCTAGTGCCCTTAGCTCGAAGAAAAAAAAAACAGATTTGTCAGAGTGTGAAGTATATTTCGTTTTTGGAACATAGACTGGTTTTCCAGCAAATTAAGTAGTGCTTTAGGGCATACTAGTTGCTAGTTGCTTGCACGAAAAATCTTAACTAGCATTTCGGAGCTTCCCAGACAAGTGGTCTATGCACTCCCGCCTACAATTGTCATTACAATGTTCACACCCCTCCTACCCTGAAGTGAAGAGTGGGAACGGAACGATGTAAGACAGGGCAAGACCATCCATATATACACAGATGGCTCAAAGCTCAAGGGCAGGATGGGAGGAGGTGTATATTTCGATCATCTCTATTAGTTTTCGGCTTCCCAACTACTGCAGTGTCTTTCAGGCTGAATTGATGGCAATAATGAAAGCTGTAACACTGGGCCAGTGGAATGCGATAGCTGGAGATTCTTCTTCTTTTTACTAATAGCCATATGGCGTTGAAATCCCTCACAAAGTAGTCGACAACCTCCAAGGTGCCATGAACTACCGCACATCTCTTAATAGGATGACTGAGTCATTTCACCTAACGACAACGTGGGCTCTCTCGGTCATTATGACATTGAGGGTAAGGGCAGAACTTACAGACTTGTATGCTACTTATTTTTTAGGAAATTTTAAGAACAGCGAATGAAAGATGGCGTAAAGAAACCACCTGCAGAGTCGCGCGACAATTGTGGCCAACTCTCAAGTCGACTCCGAACAGCAAATGGTTTGTTATGAGCAAATTTTTTATGGCAGAAATACACTCGAAGATTTGTCGTTGCCTGTTGCCGCTATTAGAAAAAACTTGCACCAAAGCACGGAGATTCGAACATACGCACTCCCGAATGGTAGTCGTGCACTAACTCATTCGGCTACGGCAACCGCTGGAAGATATCAGTACTGTAAAAATCAGGGATCTTCTAAAATTTCCAAAAAGTACTGTTTTTATGAGAAATAAGGACAAGATTCCCACGCGGCAAAATGAGCTGAGAGCCTGAGTATGTCCCATAGTGGACAACCGCTTCAACCTAACCTTACCTTAATTTATGAGCATTTCCTACAGGTTACATATCTTTTCTAAGTAATCTCATCTATGGATTTGAGTTAGAGACTGTGATTAAGTTCTGACTCGCCGAAAGAAATTTCGCACATTCTAGTTCAAGCGACCACACAATTCATACATACATACAAATGTTTACTTGACCCAACTGACTGACAGACTAGCTGACTCGCTGCGTGCCATCTAGACAGGCTATCCATCGCAGGCGCTCACTCTATGCAGTCATAATTAATCTGAAACGTTTGTTTATCTATGGCAAATTTGCCTGTGTGTACGTATGTATGTATGTACGCTTACAGCTGAAGGAAGCGGTGTTCACTAATCACCAACAAGTAGGCTTGAGTGACGGCTGCAAGTAGAAGTACACAAGCGCGCAAGTGCATGCACACAATCACACATAGTGCATGTGAATGCATACGAGCACATATGTATGTATGTATGTATGTTGGTATGGAAGTACATGCTTCAAACGCTCGTAAGTGTCATTTAGAGTAAGAGGCACAGTGCAACTGCACGCACTTGCATACTTACTCACATGCAAACACTCCTACCTACATACACTTGCGGCTTGTTTTGTTTTATAGACGCTCGTATAAAATGGTATTGATATACACACATACTCGTATGTATGTGAGCTGTGTAGATGAAAGTGAAAACTTTCCTTTAAACACTAGACCACGCTTCGCATCTAGTCAGTCTCAATTTGTGCACGCAGCCAGCGGGAAGACGTTTCGGCAATACAAAATAAATTCATTCAAACACAACAAACCAACAAGTGCATCCTTCATCCGACTTCTTCAATACAATTCAGTGATAACATGCAGATAAAAAGTAAGCAGTTAAAAAATAATACAAAATAAAGGAAAAATAATCAAAATAGTAAAAGTGCATTGCATAAAAAGGATCTTTTGTTCATAATCACTCTACCGCATTCACTTTGCTAATCTACGCGTAATACAAAAATCTTTCAGCATTGTGAATTGAGGTTCCGGTATTCGGTGTGATCAGTCATTTGGCTAGCTTAGGCCTACTAGGTGGTCTTACAATCAACAGTTCGTTTCCAATATTTTAAAAATAAGTACATGCATATATTTACACTGAATATACGACCGGTATCTCATGCATTGATAGACAATACATTTCTGAGCATACGAGGCTGGTTCAATAAGTCCGTAAACTACAGAATGGTGGTGTTATCATCTCAAATTCAACAGCCTTGAAATCCAACGTAGAATCTCTCTTGCCAACAAGTGCTACTTAGGACTAAGTTGGCAATTGAGTAGTAAAGTTCTCTCTCGACGAATCAAACTTACATTTTATAAGGCTCCATTACATTACAATAGAGATAACCACGCCAGAAAAATTGATAAAAGAGTCCAAAAGGTCATTACATGGATACCTGATTTCGGTGTCAAAAATATTTGAATATGAAAAATCTATCCTTAAGATAGCAGATTGGTTTTCGCACAACTGTCCACTTGATTACGAAACGTGGACTCTCATCAGAGACTACGAAACCGACCAGAACACAATCCTGCAGTCGTAATGTTGAAATTGCTTGAAGTAGGTTATGAACTGCTCCCTCACCCAGCGCATTCGCCATAATTAGACGCCTGTAGCTATTTTTCGGTTTCAAGTTTGAAGAAATGGCTCGTCGGACGAACTGTATCGAGCTGAACGTGAGAAGATGTTGAAAAACGATTTTAGTGTTTTCCATATTCTAATGACCATCCTCGTATTGATTTCAATTTATTGATAAGCGTTCTTTACACGAGCTGAGAGCTAAATTAATTATTTATTCTAGTCTTTGAGTTAAACAAATTATTTATTCTCTCTTTTTTACTCTATTTACAGCTCCTCTTATCGGGACGCGACATATACAATGTTTCCTTTGTTTTTGTTGCTTATCAATTTGTTATGCATTACGTGTCAACCTCAGTGTGGGCATTGTGGCAATGACAGACCAAAACTCCACGAATAGTGATCAAAAGGTAAGTGCAAATTGTGTTGAAAAAGAATTTCAGTGAAAAAGTATAAGAGTGAAAAGTATAACAGTAAAAAGTAAAAAGTAAAAGAGAAAATAGTAAATAGGAAATTTATTCCTAATGATTTTCTCAAGATATGCATATAGGACCATATCAAATTTTTCGTAGAGAACTGCAAAGTTGCATTTAGAGGGCAGAAAGTGAAGTTAAATTTGGCAACTAACCGACTGTCCTTCAAAAGCTATAGGGGCGTACAGTTTTCTTTTCTCATATCACAATGCTCTCAAGCATCTTATATTTTGCCCTCAAAACAAGGTGTGATACCTTTTCCAAAATATAAAGGTTCCGGCAATGGATACAGGTAGAGGAGACTTATTTCCTTTGGACTTATTTCTGGAGTTTAATTTAAATTTTTAACTTTTTTGCATGAAGAAACTTATAGTAGAATTTTATGACAAATAGATTTGTGGTACATTTTAACCGCTAAATCCATCTCTTTTGAGTATTTTTGGCTCTTTCCCGCAAAAAAGACAAAACAAACCCGACTATTGTGGAGTTAGAGGGTGAAAATGTCCCACAAAAATATTTCCAATTGTTTTTTTTTTTTTCATATATCTGCTGAACACATTCTTCTCCTTCTTAATTGGCGCGATAATCGCTCCCGTGATTTTGGCCGAGTGTAACAAAGCGCGCCAGTCGTTTCTTTCTCGCGCTAACCGGCGCCAGTTGGATACACCAAGTGAAGCCAAGTCCTTCTCCACCTGATCTTTCCAACGCAGAGAAGACCATCCTCTTCCTCTGCTACCACCAGCTGTTACCGCATTGAATACTCTCAGAGCCGGAGCATTTGTATCCATTCCGCCGACATGACCCAACCAGCGTAGCCGCTGGATCTTTATTCGCTGCGCTATGTCTATGTGGTCGTAAAGCTCATACAGTTCATCGTTCCATCGTCTGCGATATTTGTATATCATCGGACGTTGCCATCGTCCATGCCATACGTTAGGACGGGCATGATGAGAGCCTTGTAGAGTAGCACATTACGTATCTAAAATACAAGGTTCACCTAGTTTCTTATATCGACTTACTGCGTGGCTTCGGCCAGCCAGTATAACCTAACCGAACCAACCATAAGAATGTGCAAATTGGTGAAATCTTCGTATGCCAATTTACCAGAAGTGAGAACCTTGCTCACTGAACCACTGAGAACCTCGCCCCCTGAAAAAATGGAGAGGAAACCTGCACCAGAATCCATTGTCAAAAAATTAGGTTTTGTTTTGTACAGTGTAATAAGGACCTGTCCAAGGGGTCCTACTACATGACTTCATAACACTTAGCTCTATTGCCACATTTACATCCTTAGTTTCTAACAGTCTGGGGTGGAAGCCTTCATATATTCGCTTACTCTGCGATGTTCAAACCCCATATTCGAGAAGTCTAGTTGAGTATTTAATATTTTAGGTATCCTATATCAAGAAGTCTAACTTTACTTTGAATGATTTTGAGATCAAGTTTAGCGAAGCAAAATCGAATGTTTTACTTCCTCCAGATTTATTGATAGAATCTGCAGATCGTTTAATAATTTTTAGAAATAAAATCTTCAATTTTTAACACTCATTCCGTTATTTCAACTATAGATTCAGGAAGCCTTCAACCCTTTAATGAGATCTTCTTGATCGAACGTGCCTTTCTCTTTAATAGATTTAGAACTCCCTTAATAGTTAATAGGGTTCATAGTTTCGATAAAACTTTAAGGTATGTTCACAACCAAGTCAAAAAGATATACGAGTATAATAGAAGTACGAGGATGTACGATCAATAAGCTCCTGACCTTAGTCTCCTTGCAATCGACGTGTTTATGCAATTTTTGATGCCTCGGAAATGATGTCTCAAAAGAGGCATTTGCTTTATCACTAAGCTCGTCATTCGATCCATATCTCTTAAGAATAAACAAAGAATGTAATTGGCGTGCACTCGCTTTTTGGGTTTTTGGTCGAACTCCTACTGGTATTTCTGGCGTAAATCTTCATGTTTTTCCACAAATGGAGAGACCAACAATTTTAAGCCGACTCCGAACGGTAGATGTTTTTTTATGAGAAGCGTTTTCATGGCAGAAATACACTCGGAGGTTTGCTATTGTCTGCCGAGGAGCGATCGCCATTAGAAGAAACTTCTTCTATCAATTGGTGTTTCATGCCTGAGGTCCCGAGGTGCACTTTGGAATGGTAGTCCCACACGAGCTCATTCTTAACTCAACTCCAACTGAACTGCGCAATGATCACTGGCGCATATTGCGCAGTTCAGTTGGACTATCCACCATTTTTAAGCGAGGGGATGTGAATAGCAGCGCACGCATCCCTGGTCGTCGTCAATAGTTGATCGCCACACTCACCTTGATTTTCAAGCCAGTTTAATCGATCTTCCGTAAAATAAATCTTTTTATAATTATTTGCTCTCGTAAATTTAGCTAATAATTAAATTCATTTTCTCTTCCAGGTATACGAATGGCAGGAGGACACCAAATCATATGTGCTAAGTAGCTTCTTCTGGGGTTACATCGTTACCCAAATACCTGGTGGACACATCGCTCAAAAGTATGGCGCCAAAACGCTCCTATTGATTGGCATTACGCTCTGCTCCGCGCTTACGCTACTCACGCCCTTGGCAGTTGAAATTGGTGGCTGGCAATTGCTGTTTGCCTTGCGTGTTGTACAAGGTCTACTACAGGGTTCCGTACACCCAGCGACACATGCTATGTTAGCCAAATGGGCGCCCGTCGAAGAGCGCGGCATGCTTAGCACTTTCTGTTATTCAGGCTCCCAATTCGGCACTGTCGTTGTGTTGGCCATGAGCGGAGTGATTGCTGAGTCAGCGCTGGGCTGGCCGGGCATTTTTTACATCTCCGGCGGTTTGGGTATCGTTTGGGGTATTTTCTGGCTCATTTTCGCTGCTAGCACACCGGCCGAACATAAAACGATTTCACTGGAGGAACGTAAATACATAGAAAATTCACTAGGTCAAGTTGATTCAACACCACGTACAGTGGCGCCTACACCATGGGCGAAGATTTTCACCTCATTGCCATTCCTATCGCTGATTGTCGTCCATTGCACGCACATGTGGGGCTTCTGGACGCTGCTCACACAGATACCCAACTACATGAAGAATATTCTGGGTGTTGATATGAAGAACAGCGCACTATTGTCATCGCTACCCTATGCCGTTATGTGTATTCTGAGCTTCTTTTTCATCTTCCTGTCAAAGGTTTTGGCGCGTTATGATAATATATCGTTGTCATTTAATCGTAAAGTCTTCAACACTATCGGCCACTGGATACCAATGATCTCGCTAATCGGACTTGGCTTTGTCACGCAAGGACATGCCGCGCTAGCAGTCGTGCTACTAACACTAACAGTGGGCATCAGTGCTGCCACATATCTGGGCTTCCAGGTGAATCACATCGATCTGTCACCAAACTACGCCGGCACATTAATGGGCATTACCAATGGTTCAGCGAATGTGATGAGTGCGCTCGCACCGCTGGCTGTAGGACGAGTTGTCACCAATGTGGTAAGTTTGACTTAAATGATTTGCTGTCACAGCGTAGCTTTTATTAACGAAACGTATTTACTTACAGACAAATGTGGTCGAATGGCGTATCGTATTCTTCATTGCTGCCGGTTTCTACTTCATCGGCAATTTGCTTTTCATTATATTTGGCAAAACCGAAGTGCAAAGTTGGAATTCACCTGAAGATGCGTTAGCCAAGCGATTGAATGTGGTGGACGCTGAATCGCCAGCGCTGCTGCAAAATGGCGATGCGAAAAAGCCAACAATCACAGCAATCACAAAGAATGGCACGCAATAGACCAAGTTTACGCGGACAGCGCTCTGGTCCTTTACTAAGTAGTAGTTGTAGTTCACTAAGCACACAGAAGACCTCCTAGTTCATAAGCAATAGGTGTATGTTAAAGTTCTTATGAATGATTCCTGACGTGCGGGCAACGCAGCATGTTGTTGTTTTTGTTGCAATAGCATGTGTCCTGCGATACTTTTATTTATATTATTTTTTAATTAATATAACAATATTTGTAGATAGCCGTTAAGTTTTCTATATAAAAATGCGAGTAAGAGCAACACCGATATATGGTGCTCTTGCTCGCTTGTACATACAAACATATGTGGTAAATATGTAGTTAAGCTAGCAACGTACGTTAAAAGGTGCTTCCTGTGCAATAGAGCTCAATTAGTAATTTGTTTAGTCATACAAATTCTAGGAGATGTCAAAAAGTTCGCACAATGGAATTTTTGTTTATTTTTGCTTGGATCTATTGTACTTAGCGACTTAATACAGTTGTGAATACTAAGTTTCCGTCGAATTGGTGCATTCACATTTCAGTTATTAAAGAATAAACAAATCAATCGGTAGCAGGCATCAACTAAGGGGAAAATTGAATTTCGTGCCATTACTAAATTCCGCTCAAAACAAGTGCCAAACACCACAATCCAGAAAATATATCATCTGCCTATGGGAACTCTTTCCACTCTCTTCCATCTGTAAAACAATGTATTCAAGCACGCTAGAGAGTGAAGTAAAGGCGGTTAACGGTCAGGTCGATCGATTGAAGCGACCACCACAAATACGATTGTGGAAAAAGTAAAAACCAAAAACGTATTTTCACACCCCTTTCACTTTATTCTGCGAACTTTTTGGCCTCTCATCGTAGGTCAGTCACAGTTGAGCTTCCATTGCCAGCGCAGTGAAATTTGGCAAACAATAAAGTCATGCGCACACACGCGATATTATACTTTTAATTAAATAATTAGATAAGAAAAAAAAAAAATATATATATATTTTTTATGTAATTTAAACCAAATAATGACTAAGAAATTTTTAATTACATTGTGTACAGTATTTGATTAAAGTGAATGTTGAAACTTGAATTTATTTGATGAAATTATTGAACAATTGCCGAGTGTTGAACGAGAGAATGTTACCAAGTACCCTAATACGAATGAAAGCTGATAATGCTGTTTATATTTTTCTATTATTCATAACAAATTGCAATAATAACAATTAATTCTAGAACACTTAGAAGTGGAAATGATTTTGTTGCATAATTGAATTTAACTCTTGACTGGTTGGTTTGTTTATTTGAAAAACGCAAAAATGTAATTTTTTTTAATACATTATCCGTACTATCTCTAGATTGCGTAATACGCAAATATGCCGTCAATGCACTTGAAACACTAGTGGAAAACAAAAATTATGAGTTTAGTTTTTCTATAAAAGCGATTAGTCAAGTGTTTATAGAAAAACTTATGGAATCGTTAAAAAATATCTAGTAACATTAAGTAACAGTCGCCCTCATACGGGTATCTGTGATCTGTGTGCAGATACCTGGCTTACTGTAGTCATGTATGGTATGTGCATGAAGCTGTCAACCAGTGCCTAGACTTGAGTGCCTTAAGCGTTCTATATTGACAATATTTTGCCACTATTTGCAGCGGCCAAATGGAATTTTGTTTCGTACGACTTAGATTTAATAGGCTCTAAATTGTAAGTTGTTACATTGAAACAAGTTGAGTATTTGTTAAATTTTTTTAAGCTTCAATATTCTATTTTTTATGATTGAAATGAGAGATACATATGAACCGTTTGTTTCGGAAGTGGTGCAAGTTAATTTTTTAATGAAATCGGAAATGACATAATTTCAATGTTAATAAATAATAATAAACGGCAGTGGTGATATTTAAAAAAATCATAAACTTTGCTAAATCGCAATAATAAAAACTGAAAATTTTAAAAGTAAACCTTTTTAATGCTGAGAATGTATTGGTTAATATGTGTTGGTTAATATTTTAAACGTAGATATATTTTGTTTCAAATAAAAAAATGTTTATTAATTTAAAATAAGTTATTTTTACAATTCTACAACTACGAAAATGGTGTAGGTGTACTTATAACACAAAAATATTTATTCGACTTAAAAATATAATTTTTAAGAATTTGCCAAATTCAAATACTTGCATGATATTTTTGCTTTACTTATATAATTATTATTATTTAAATTTTTTTCGACATTCAAACTGCTTATCTTTCAATTTCTCGAAAGAAGAAAAAATGCACTTACACCATTTTCAAAACGAACGGTTCATTAAAAAAAAATTTAGTCATTTGTAAATGTATGCATAAATACAAGAAAAAAGAATAAACTTGGAATTGGAACTTATTGGAATTGAGATCCAGAAATAAATAATGATATCAAAATCATTCGAAAACAGACAAGTCTTTTAATCAAAACTTCTTTGCGACGATAAGATGTTTACTGGGGCGGCAATTTCCAGCCTCATCTTCGACGGCCAGAATACCAGAAAGAAATCATTGAAACCACTTTGTATTCGATACTGTGTATTGGGTCCATAAATACTCGTAGCTGGTCACCCTGACCGTATTGGTACTGAAATACGAGGTGTGACCAAAAAATAATGCCTACGTACATTCAACTTTCGATTAGTATTATTTTTTATGTTGATACACTCGTCTCGAAGATATGTTCACGGTTTTAGCAATATATCTAGCATCTTTAGTTTGTTTGTGAATGGCATAAATAAGACAAGCGTTTTGCGTGTTCGGCGATTTTCTGCTATCGAAAAAAATGCATCAACGAAGTTGCATCAAATTTTGTGTAAAAAATGGAATTAAGTGCTCAAAACACTCTGAGTCAAAAAAATTTGTACACGTGGTACAAGCTTTTCACAGAAGGTCGAGAAGACGCCCCAGCCCATTAACAACCGATGACAAAGTTGAGAAAGTGAAGAAAATTGTTATGGAGAATCGTCGAATCACAAATAAAGAAGTTGCTGAAGATGTCGGCATATCGGTTGGCTCATGCCATGCTATCTTTTCGGAAATATTGCAAAATGTTCGCAAAATTGTTTAATTTTGACCAAAAACAACGTCGCAAGAGTATCACTCAGGAATTGTTAAATGACGTCAACGATGAGACTGATGAGACTGGTGAATCATTTAGTTCGGACATTGCTCTCCAAAATGGCCGAAAGAGAATAATCCATCGGATTCGCTTTTGGTGAAATTGAGAGTCACCAATTTGTGTGGACGTTATGCAGTTCGGGACGTTGTTTTTTTGCCAGTCTTGGTTCACTCGAACTTTGTGAGACAGTGCTGAGTCTGCCATGGTCTGCCACCGAAATGTTTGTCTGTCCACGGCTTCAAAGCAACCTCCAGAATTCTTTCCCGATAATATTTCGCATTTACCTTAATGACAGGCTCGATGCAAACGATTGGAGAGCGCCCATCTGCGGTTACAGCGGTCCAAGCCATTACCTGTGGCTGGTGCTGTCTCCTGGTGACCAATCAATACCTCAAATTCTCGTATGAATGGTCGGCCAAAAAAGCCCTATGGTTTTGAGAGTTCACAAATTGCTCAATTTGAAAAATTGTCTCGTCAGAAAATAGAATGTTCGGAAATTTACCGTTTTCGGCCAACCGAAGCAACTCCTTCGCTCTCTCTTGATGCTGCTTTGGTGACACTTCGAATGCCGGGACCTTTAGTTATTCAAAAACAAAATTGGATGACTATTTTTGCGCCAGCAGATAGCGTGATATGAACTTTCTTATTTATCTGCTGTAAGAATTGCGAGATCTCTATTTTTGGTAGAGAGCAAAGCAAAAACTTAGGAAGATGAGCAGCTGGCAACGCGAAAACTGAGATAGCATTAATTACATACGCAATACACAACTTCTCATCCGAAAAAATCGTAACAAATTTTTTAATAAATACGGTATTTAAAATTTACAACCTTCTAATAGATAATACTAGGTAATATCAACATTAAAACAATTTAAGTTAAAATATTTGATATGTTTTACGCGTTTTATTTAACCCTTACACGTTTATAGCTATTTGCAGATAGTAAGAAGGATTTTTTAGCTTGTTTATAAAGAAAATATACATTCAAATTTGAAAATATATTTTGATTTTCATTCAAATTTGAAAATATATAAATTTTCTTCCCCAGTACCTTTGTATTAGTAAAAACACTCTCAGCTGTTTGCCAAACAAATAATAAAATAGATTAAATTTCATATAAAATGAAAAATTCAGATATTTCTCAATAAAAAACATTATTTTAGCTAAAATATATATTACAAATATTTTTTTATATTGTAAATTCTACAAGTTAAAGATATTTGTACTTTTTTTATTTACTTATTTTTTTTTTTTTTGTGTTGGTTTCTATTGTTTCTAATGTAACCATAAAAATTATAATTTGGCATTGCGCCCCGCTAATACATTCAAGCAAAAATACGAAGCACTCAGACCATCACACACTTGACTGCCTGTCAAACTTACACCAAGGGTGCCTGTCAAAAAATAGGAAGCCAAGAATAATCACGAAAATAAATCAACAAATTCCTTTATCTCTATTTTTAGGTGGGGCGGTATTATTGCAAAAAGTTATAAAAAACTGCACATTTTGACAAAGAGTTAGTTTTTAACTCTTATATCAGGAGTTGTCATGCATGCTTAATTGAAGAAACATGCGTTAGTTACGTGTTTAAAATTGTGGAATATACTTCAGTTCTTGGTGAAATTTAAAGTTTGCCACTTACGTCGCTGGACTAAATAAAAAAGAAATCAATTTTAGGTATAAATAGTTTTAGAGCCACTAAGATTGTACAGTTTGGGATGTTCACGCGGTCAAACAGTTACACTTTCAAATTATGTTATATACTTTATAACTTTTGACATTCGATATCAATTATGAATAACATTAACCGCTTAGAATGCAGAAGAGCACACTAAATGTCATATCACTTTGACGATTTTCCGTTTTTTATGTTTTTTTATCGCTAATTTTTTTACAAGAGTATATAACTAGTTCATTCCCTCACACAACCTATAAAAGTTATTTAACAATGTTTACGTTTTCAATCATTAATAGCTTATTAAATTTCACTATAATAAAGTGTCAGTTTAGAAAGCGTAAAATCTAGTTAAAAAGAGGTTGTCTGCAAAGTCGGTTTACTGACGATAGTTTAACGTGATAACGTCATAAGAAAATACTGATTGAATGGTTGCATTTTTCAAAAGAAAATTTTAATTTTATTTGTTTGATACATATTTTGTATGGATATAGAGAATGAGTTAACATTAACATAACATATACTTTAACATAACATAACATAACATAACATAACATAACATAACATAACATAACATGACATAACACAACACAACACAACACAACACAACACAACACAACACAACACAACACAACACAACACAACATAACATAACATAACATAACATAACATAACATAACATAACATAACATAACATAACATAACATAACATAACATAACATAACATAACATAACATAACATAACATAACATAACATAACATAACATAACATAACGTAACATAACATAACATAACATAACATAACATAACATAACATAACATAACATAACATAACATAACATAACATAACATAACATAACATAACATAACATAACATAACATAACATAACATAACATAACATAACATAACATAACATAACATAACATAACATAACATAACATAACATAACATAACATAACATAACATAACATAACATAACATAACATAACATAACATAACATAACATAACATAACATAACATAACATAACATAACATAACATAACATAACATAACATAACATACCATAACATAACATAACATAACATAACATAACAAATTACCCCGTATTAAAGCCCTTATCAACAGCTTTCATTTGATACCCATATTGTACATACACAACCAAAGGTTACCCGGGTCCACGTTTTGACCTATATCTCGAGACCCCAGTCACGGAGCGACATGAAAAATACTCTGTACTAAAGCATTCACCAACAGCTTCAATTTGATATCCATATTGTACAAACACATTCTAGGGTCCACGTTTTGGTCTCTATCTCGAGACCCTAGTCACGGAGCAGCATGAAAAATACTCTGGACTAAAGCATTCACCAACAGCTTCCATTTGATACCCATATTGTACATACACATCCGAAGGTTACCCGGGTCCACGTTTTGACCTTTATCTCGAGCCCTATTTACAAAATAAAATATAATCCATGTTACTCGTGGATGATGTAGCTTTCGAATGGTGAAAGAATTTTTAAAATCGGTCCAGTAGTTTTGAGCCTATTCATTACAAACAAACAAAGTTTTCCTCTTTATAATATTAGTATAGACAACATATCTTATAAGGTATATGGTAAATATTACCATACATTTTTTCCTTCATATATAATAAAAAAATTAATAATTATAACATTAAAACAACAGGTATTATTAACAAACTTGGTTTTATTTTAAATTCTTCAAGTGAATCAAATTAATAATAATCAATAAGAAGGCATATGCAAATACAAATACGTGAATTTATATATGTACATTTGCGCATATACATACATACATATATACGCTCACTTAAGTAGGAGAGAGCAAGATATCGAACGTTGCCGTTCGTTTGCTTTGTTTGCTTTGTCGTTCGTTCCGCCCTTTCGCTTGCAGTTCATTCAATGCAATGAGCAAGGTAACACTAATATGAGCAAGGTAACTACATATGAACAGTAATGAGCAAGGTAACTACATATGAACAGTAATGAGCAAGGTAACTACATATGAACAGTAATGAGCAAGGTAACTACATATGAACAGTAATGAGCAAGGTAACGACACATTTTTTCGTGCGTGCAGCCTGTTAAATCGAATTATAAGACGTTATCACGTCAAAAACTGATGCTCATTCATTAAATGGAGAAAGTGTGGCATACAAATATGAAATACTGAAATAACTGTAGTATCGAGTTATCGATAACATATCAATAGTTTTTCAACCACACATGGCAACGCTACTTTGGAAGTACTTATCAGCTGTTGATACGATTATTCGAAGTCTGTTTCTTTACACATAATTGTGCAACCAATATGAGGAAGAGAGATAGAATACAAGACTGCGCCTTCCCTATTTATTGCGACGTCAGTGCTGCAAATAAGCAAAGAAAAAGAATGCACACAAATTTTATTACTATGACCCGATTTACACGAGGAGACATCTGGAAGGGAAACATTTTGTTCAAGGGCGAAGGACGGTCGGGGAAGAGAGAAGGGATTTTGTCTCCCGTACTCGGCGATACGCTTTGCTCTTCTTATTCGTATTTCTTATCTTAAAGCCATTTTTGACAGTTGCTTCATTCGTTTTCTTCTTTTGTGGAAGAAAGTTCTAAGTTATGTGTTGGTTTTCAATCAAACGGAAGATAACAACGATAACAAACATCCGAATGCTGCTTGGGAAATGCACGATTACTTTTGATAGTAAAGTAGGTATAATTTAAAATAGTTATGGGACATGTTTATGTTGATTTCTAATTTTTCCCTGCATTTCGAGGTACTCAAGTTAATTTTAAGTTAATTATTTACATATATTATGAAGTATTTTTAATTTAATTTTTTTTATTCAAGTATAAGAATTTATAAATATATTTCAATAAAAAAAAAATTATTTATTATTTAACCAGTTTGCATTTTTCATTCATATATTTAAGAAACTGTTGTCGAACGCTCTCTGCTTTACATGTAAGCGCGTGCTAGAATACATCCGACCCAGACGATGCTAAAGTATTAAATGTCAAAATGCCGCGGAAACATTTTTGCCCGTGTGTACGCGAATGAAACATCAAAAGAGAATTTCCAGTGTCTCCCTTCCAGATGTCTCCTCGTGTAAATCGGGACTATGGCATCAGCGACAAGAAAACCAAAAACTGCATTTAGAGCTATTTTAGTACCTATTGCAGAGAACGTAAATTCATAGAGAAGGCGCAGGAACGAATGGACAGGTTAAATGTCAAAACACATCAAAATGAGGGTAGGAAATTAACAGTAGAGAGTTAACATAGCGGAGCGTAGTCAACATAGCGGAGCGTAGTCAACAGAAATAAATATAGCGTTTGCATTGAAATGTAAAATGCCATGATTTGATGTTAGAGAAAAGAAAATAACAGCAGACTTGTACATTTTTCTTTCATGCTTATTTGCCGTCGGCATTTTGCATGCGCAAATGGATTATTTCTTGTGAGATGAATAAATTAATTCTAAGTAACGCAATAGCACCGTGGGCCTAAGTATCTAGAGTGCTCTATCAGTTAGTGTTATATTTCATGTTTCTCTAATAAATAATAATAATAATAATTCTAAGTATATGCATGCATGAATATGAAATTTTAAGTATCTAATTGACTAAATTGTATTGAATTTAGGTATATTATCAAAATTATTCAAATATCATAACACAAAAAATAACTTTGTAAACCATTCCATCTTCATGTGGCCATCCATATTCATGTGGGCAGAAAAAAACATGACTTGCCTCAAAACCCAGCTCATACACCTCTCATACACATCTGCATATAAAGAATTCAAAGCAAATAGACAAACGTATGCAAACATATTTCTAATATACATATGTATGTATGAATGCAAAAATCACATTTCTTTTTCATGCTTATTTCCCGTAGGCATTTTGCATGCGCAATTGGATTATTTCTTGTGAGATGAATAAATTAATTCTAAGTATATGCATGCATGAATGTGAAATTTTAAGTATCTAATTAACTAAATTGTATTGATATTAAGTGCATTATCAAAATAATTTCAAAATATTCACATAAAAAATTGGTTTTTGTAAACCATTCATTTGCATCAACGGTTATTATTCAACAATATGTGTCCTTTTTAAATTTTTATATCCATATGTATGTACATATATTCATATACTAAATAGATATAACATCTACCATCCATATTCATGTGGGCAGAAAAAAATCTTGACCTGCCTCAAAACACAGCTCATATGTATCTCCATATAAAAAATTCAAAAGCAAATAGACAAACGTATGCAAACATATTCCTAACATATGCAAAAAAAACTCATCTAAACGGTATTCGCGTACATAAACATATGTATGTATATATGCATATATGAATACATATGTTGGGACAATGTACCTATGTATGTACGTAAATGTTTCTATTCTAAGCAAAACAATGAATATTCGTATATACATATAATATAACCGCACATACTTACTTTATGCCTCTACATGTGTATGCTTCCAAAACTAAAATTCTAAGCCTAGCGACTACAAGAACAAAATGCATTCCTATTCGTAGCTGCTGCGGCCATGATTTGTTACCCGCTGAACAGTTTCAAATATTAAAAAGCACAACAAAAACAAATTCATTGATAAGTTCGAGCTCATATTTCTACGAGCAAAGTACTTTCATTCATAAAACGAGCCGCCCATATGCCAATTTTCGCGACCATTCGAAAATAGTCAATATTGGAATATTTCGCGTTGAATTATTTGCCAATATTTGGTAAATCTTGAATTTTTGTCAAGTCGAGTGGCCGCGGCTCCGTACATATGTATGCATCAATATATGTATGTAAATATGTGTATATGTACAATGCTGTGCCAATGAATGTGCGCTGCGCCTATGAATGCGCGCTGGATTTCTTGATTTCTGTCGCAAGTGCTCGCAGCCTCATATGTATGTGTGTCTATGGAAGTTTGTAGGCATGTATTTATGTATATGCGTGTTTGCTTTTGCACGTCCATATGAACGATTTTTCATATGCAGATATTCATTTGATTTAGCTGAACGAATATATTGATTTTATAAGGAAATCCTGTCGAATTAAATTATTGTCGTGATTAAGTGAAAATTGTAGTGGTTTAAAAATCTAGGCTCAGGAAAACCTGAAAGATAGAGAAAAATCTGAAAGACGGAGAAAACCCTGAAAAATAAAATGTTACTCATTACAATTTGATGTAACTCTGTACCATTAAACCATTTTTGGAAATATAGTAGGAAAATACATACTTCCACTTAGAGCACAACCCTTTAACCATAAAAAAATAACATTTGTTCCCTATTCTGCTTTGACGTTGACCTTCCTCATGGTCCACAAACCCATCAATTATATCCCTACTTTTATTATAAGTAAGATCCGGCTTGATGCTAATTTCAGTGCTGTCAGTGCTTGACACTTGCACGTTGCAAGCCAAGGCCCAATTCTTACGGGTTTCTTCGTCCCTAGGAAACGCAAAAAGTATAACTTTATCCTTAGGCACGCAGCTCTCGATACATCAGCTCCTTTTTTTCTTTTTTTCGGTCCACTTGTTCGGTGGAACATCATCATAGCCTAATTAAAATTTTTATTTAAATTTTTACAAAATTTAAATTGGGGTATATTCAGTATAATCATATACATATATAAAACAAGAAACCGCACCCTCCGGGGATTTATAGTTTTCAAGTAATTAATTGTTAAAATTGTGTAATTTAGCGAAAGGATATTGTTGTTTTGAATACAAGTATAAAAACCAGTAAAAATGCGTTTGTGACCGTATATTTTATGAATTGAAGTGAAATTTAGAACAAAATACATATATGTATGTATTATATTGTACCAATTTATAAGTGTATTGTATTAAAATGCGTGTAAATATTGAAAGATATAAAAGTTGTTCATGAGCCACTCCCTTACATCTCAACCAAGTTTCATTAAATAAGTCATTATACTTGGCTTCAAATTACCCATACGGCATTATCCTACACCCGATCCTTTAAATTCAAAAGTTTTTTATAACTATGTAAATAAAATAATGAGAATGTGCGCATTCAAGTTCAATTGGTTATAAGCAATCATAAGAGCTTTCCAATATTTGGCGCAATTTTCATATATGTAAACCTAAAATAAATATATCCTTTGCTAATATATGTATATAAACATGCATACATAAAATTTCGCGCAATTTTCATAACTTAATTACATACATATGCCCTATGCTAATATATGTATATAAATATATATACAATTACGCGCAATTTTCATAAAAAATCCAAAAAGAACAAATCTGTAAACATGCCTACAAATCATATGGACATATCAAATGAACAACTCTGTTCTGTACGCAAGCAAATGTAAGCTAATGTAAACTACATTTTTTTACATTGCGTATCACTCTCTCCCTCTCATTTCTCTCCGGCAGCCATATTAATTAATTTCCTACTGTTAACTTGTGCTTTCCTACCCGTATTTTGATAGGAGGAACGGGCCGGGACTGCGCCTTCTCTATGAATTTACGTTCTCTGCCTATTGTTGCCTTTTCAGTTTGACACGCGGTATTTCTAATTATAATGAGGATGGTTGTTCGCGAATTATGGGGGTATGAGTTGCATCTTTTCTAAAAATCTAGCTGAGCAATGTGCGAGAGCGTGAACGAGTCGTAATCTTCTAATCCTTTTTCCTCTGGAGACATATAATTATAGGAAAAAGTGAAATCAGTTGCTCTATTGCTACTACACATCTACAAGAAGTCTTGGTATCAGCTAGAAAAGTAAAGAAACAACCCTTTTCTTTATTTCGCCCATTTGCTTTTACTTTATCTCACTATGTTTTATCTTTTAAATTTTCATTGTGCTATTATCGCTCGTTCTTTGTTGACGTATTTGGAAACGTATACAAAAATTTATATTTGGTAAAGTTGTGGAAAGAACAGTGAATGATGAAAAGCTGTATTTGTGTGTGAATAAGTGAAAACGCGTCACTAGCTTACCGGACGAATGGAGATTCAGCTTGTGCTAGAAAAATATTAAAGAAAAAACGTCATACCATACGACGCATGAACTTCCTAAAGATAGCTTAATTCAAGTACTAATTTCTTGGTTTCCAGCAGCAGGTGGGCGTTAGGTGCATGCATTGCGTTTAAGCAGATTTGAACCGCTGGTAAAATGGTTTTCTGGTGTGATTGCTTCAATGGTGGCTACCAACCGATTGATGCGGCGAGACAAGGTAAGTTCCATTAATATGTCAGTGTGAAAATGTATTACATTAATATTTCATTCTTCAACATCTTCCGACGGCTAGGCCCACGTTTTGGTGTACGTCATCTTCAATGCTTCCTTGCCTTTTGCGGTCTGGCCGTGGCTTATGCTCTGCGTGTAAACCTTTCGGTGGCTATTGTGGCCATGACAGATCGGAATTCTACAAACCCTGCCTTTGAGGTCAGTACTTTTTAATTTTTTCCAATTTTTCTAATTTTTTTGCTTTTGTACATATGTATGTATGTATGCATGCGGCATTGGTTTACCATCAGGTGGGTGTGCTAATTGTGTTCTACATACATATGTACGTATGTATGTACATGTATTAAATTTCTGAAATAAAAGTAGCATCTAGATATCAAATAGTGTATCCCTTCCTTTGTTCATAATATGCGTCACGGATGTCTAGCTATAATTATCATGAGTGCCAAACGTTTATCTTTTTTATAAGCACTTGCAGTTTGGCAAATAAGTGATGTGTTTGCTGCTGGGCACATTTCATTTCGTTGATAAAAAAATAATATTATATATGTACATATGTACGTACATAAAAAAGATAAAGATATTCGCGCTAGGAAACCTAAATATACAGTATCGTGACAAACCTAAGCACATTTATCTGCTGAGTGATAGAGCAAATGTAATATATAATATCTCCGTAACATATTTATACAACAAAAGACTCATGTCTGGGAATTGTAAATGTAAGTTTTAATTTTTAGAGAATTTTGTTGCCGTGACCGTGCCTGGGCAGTGATAGGTAAATGGGGAGTGATAGGTCCGCGTCGTTCCGACAATACAGAACCGGCTGATGTACGAATGATAATGATGTTGTTGTTGTTTAGCAGTGCAATAAAATTTTATGTACAGAACACTCTAAAATCAGCACGATTCTTAGATTTACTGTTTGATGACATAGTCGGCGGTAACTAGTGAGCAAACCGACCGAGGCGATATACCAAACTTACATATGTCCGGCATGTGAAGGCACCCACCTTTTCTCATGCCCCTTCAAACCTACTCATCTAACACCCCTCTCCCTCTGGACCCAACCGAACTGCATGTTTCCTGGGTCTACCTTTAGATGAGCCAGACGAGGACGACTTGTGATATACACTACACTGACGGGGCTTGTATTACTGCTACAACAACAACAATTGGCAGGGTTTTGTAAGCTAGTACAGCAATAACAGCAATAACCAGAGTAACCTTAACTTTGGTTTGGTACTTGAAAAATTCTAATTCAAATCTTTTCAAGATTACAATATAGATAATGGTTGGAAACATTCTGCGAAGCAAACCTCTCTCCTTAAAAGTTACTCAAAGCAATGACTTGGACCTGCACATAATTAATATTGAAATTGCAATTAAGGAAATTTTATTCATTAAATTTATAAAAAATTTTTCAAAGATTACTGCAAAGATGGGAAAATTGCTTAGGTTTTGCCCATTACTGTATATATGTATGTATATACATGTATATAATATAATATAATCGATTATATGATTAGGAGTATATAGATATATTTGTGTATACGTACAAACATATGTATTTTTGCAAATTTTTATATAAATATTTTTTTTTATTTTTTATAAAAAACAAATGATATAAACATTTGTTCAGCTGGATTAATACAAATACTCCTAATATACATATATGAATGAATGTACGTTTTTCAGAACAGCTTTTAAACAATAATGTCGATTCTGATAAACTACTATACTTACATATACATATAATAACGAAAACCAGTAATTCTTATCTCTTTTCTTGCTAATTGCTACTTGCAGGAATTCGATTGGGATGAAAGCATTAAATCGTATCTGCTCAGCAGCTTCTTTTGGGGCTATGTAGTGACACAAGTACCCGGCGGCTACCTCGCTCATCACTATGGTGCAAAATATACGTTCCTCTTTGGTGTCCTAATTTGCTCATGTCTCGCTATTTTAACACCATTTTGTGCCCACGTAGGCGACTGGCCTTTGGTGTTAGCACTGCGCGCCGCTCAGGGTTTATCGCAGGGTATGATCTTCCCATCGACTCACACATTCCTCTCGAAATGGGCACCAGCCGAGGAGCGCGGTCGCCTCGTCAGCTATTGCTATTCAGGCTCACAATTCGGTACGGTGGTAATGCTTTTCGTCAGTGGTTACATAGCCTCTTCTTGGCTTGGTTGGCCAAGCATATTTTATTTGTCCGGTATCGTTGGCATTTTATGGTCATTTGTTTGGTACTACTGCAGCTCGAGTACACCAGCTGAACACCCATCGATTAGCGTAGCAGAGCTGCGTTATATTGAATCGTCTGGACAAGTACGTAGACCTTCGGATGCTGGCCGCACTACCGGTGGCGCACAAACGCAAGCACACAAAGTACCCTGGGCGGCTATATTCACTTCACCACCATTCCTCACATTAATTTTCGTGCATTCATCAAATAATTGGGGTTTCTGGACTTTACTCACCGAAATACCGACTTATATGAAGAATATACTTGGTGTGGATATACGTAGCAATGGACCGCTATCGGCGCTACCATACTTTGCAATGTGCCTATTGTCGTATGGTTTTATCTTCTTGGCAGATATACTAAATGCGCACTTTACAATGCCTCTATGGGTATCACGTAAACTCTTCAACACCATCGGCCAGTGGGTGCCAATGGCAGCGTTGATGGGCTTGGGATACATCAATGCGGGTGGTAGTTTTAAATTGGCTGTAACACTGCTAACCATTGCAGTCGGTGCGAATGCGGCCGCCTATTTGGGTTCGCAGGTAAATCACATAGACCTGGCGCCAAATTTTGCCGGTACAATGATGGGCATTACGAATTGTGTGGCGAATGTGATGAGCATAATAGCACCGCTCACAGTGGGATTGATTGTAACGGATGAGGTCAGTAGCATAAAATGTTAAGGGTAAATTTGTATGTGTGCATAAAAAGTATGTTTATTTTTGTTTTTTTTTTAGAAAAATCCCGCACAATGGCGTATTGTGTTCTATGTGAGCGCATTCTTCTACTTTGCTGGCAATCTGCTCTTCCTTATCTTTGGACGTACGAGCCCACAGAAGTGGAATTTTCCAGAAACACGCACAAATAACATTGAAGGCGGAGATAATAGAACCGACGATACACAAGATCTAACCGACGACGAAAATGCGCCGCTAAATCGTAACGCTGCACCATAAGGCTATGAATTCAAGGGCATTATTTTATTTTTGTGATTTGCACAAATATGTTTCTGGCTATGCATTTCAGAATGTTGTGATACAAGTTGGTTTTTCTTTTAATTATTGTGGGTAAATTACTACTTCAAAATTCATTTTGTATATGTAAATACATTCATGACAGTTTGTAAACTGCTACCTGCGACAAACATGACATCGTTTCCACGACAGTCGGTTCTACGTTACCGATACGATCGGGATTTATGTAAGGCCAAGAACTGTCTCCAGCAGCAGTCCCCGTATTTAAATATGGGGAATGTTTATGCTGCTACAACAACAAAAGCAAACATGACATACAATTACGATAAAAAAAAAACAATTTAAACATCTTAGGTGCATATATACGAGAAAAATAGTATACATACACAAATTTTTTAAATTTAATTACAATTATCTTATAAAAAAATATTTTCATTTAATTTTAAGCTCGAAATGTAATTAAATGTAATTAAGCGTATAAATGTAAATTATGCATGACAAAAAAATCGCTACAAGTTATTGATAAAGGAATACCAATACCATTTTTTCGAAGTCTGGCAAACATTTTCTTTTAAACTAACTAACTAATTTATTGAAAATTGTCACCGGCCGACACAAGTCAAGAACCAGATTACACTTTTTCGAATGTTTTTGACGTTTGTACGAATTAGAATTCCAAATTCAAAATAGCGCCAGCACGTCAAATTGTGTTCTTGTTTTTTTTTTTTTGCCTTTGATTTATTATCTACGAAAATTGAGTAGCATTAGATAAGGAGAAGAATCTCCTAAATTTCGAATATTTGATATCTCACAGATAAAAAAAGATTTTAACGCAACAAAAAGGATTTTTTTACCTTAAAATACTGGGCTGGCTCGGCGTAATTTTGCAGTCCTGTTGCGAAGCTGTTACTTTCTGATGTTCGGCACTTTGCAGTTAGGTAAAGAGGAATACGTAAATACAAATAATGAAGTTGTCTATAAATACTTTCATTGATAATTTCGATATTCAATGTAATTTACTATTGAGTATCACCAAAAAAAAAAGAATAAAGTAATCGTGCAAATAAAATGTTTATGATGCCGATTTAAAAATAGCGCACAACAATAACCTAATTTTGACAGTTAGAACACTTCTTTTGCCGAAGCTGCCAGAAGTTCACATTGAACGTGATACTGTAAATAACTGGCAACGCCACGGTTGTGAATAGGCTCAGATTTGCAACTTTTAAAAAATAAATACATTTCATTGATTTCTCGAAATTTCATTTTAAGGTCATATTCAGATGTACCAGTTCAAAATTTTGTGTAAAAGCGTAGTTTATGTAGTGCTCGGTTCTGAAGGTCAGTCATATTTTGTCGTCCTGTGAAATCCATAAAACACATTTTGGAGTTATGAGTGTCTTGAAACAAATGAGGGAGACTAAAGCCAATATTTCAAATTATATATGTACATATGTATACATAATTATTTGTATCTGAAGTGCTGTCTACATTCCTTTTTAATATAGATAATTTCAACTCGATTTATTATTTGTATAAATATTTATGTAAAAACGTAAATAAATAAGTATAAAGAACTAAAGAAATATTATTTTATGTCAATGTAATAAAGTGTCTTTAATAATAAATAAAAGTTATACATATATAAAAGATAATCCAGGCGGAATATAATCCTAATTGTTCCAGTAACTGATACCCTAATTGGTTAGTAATCACTTATTCAATTAATCAACTTCGAAGACTTTGAATATTGAAACAATAAAATTACTTGATAATTTAAAACATGATTATTAAAAAAATATTTTATTGTTTGTGCACAAAGTTTGGTGTTGTTTTTTTGTTTTTGAATTAATTGTTAAATTATCAAATTTATTTTATGTCGCGACAAGAGCAACGGCGTTTTGGCTGTTAACTCTAGCAACTTTTTTAGTGGCGTCGTGAAAATTAGTAGCAATTATAAGCAATGTGTTGTGAAACAATCTCTCGCGCAACTCTCGGAAACGCTTTCAAATTTCAGTTGCAGCCAACGTCTTGGGATCCAGAAAAGTGTGTTCGAACTGTAATAATTGCACCAGTTTTACTTTTTATTAGATGGCATCACACGTAACCTTAACTTACTGTCATCTATTATTGATGCCATATCCGTTAACAACTGATATTTAAATATATTGACATTTATTTGTGGACGAAGTGGAATCGTCTGAACACCTTCTTCTCAGCTGCCATGCTCGCGTCTGGCAAAGATTTAGTCACCCGGGGTCTCACTTTTTCGCTACACCTGCGGATATAGCGGTTTAAAAATCCTACATGTGGTGAAGTTCAACATTAGGTTAATTACGAACGTAAATCAGCCAGCGTCGGCGTCGTCGTAAGTGTATGGTCCCTTAATCCTAAGGCTCTTTCTTCCCTCCCCCCCAGGCAAGGGCAGCCATTTAACCAAACCTAACCTAGCATTTATTTGTTCATTTCGAAAGTGCAAGAACTAAATAAAAAATAACAGCAAGAACACTGACGAGGAAATTAGTAATTTATTCAGTAATGGCATTATATACCACAATGCAGCAAATCAGTATTCAGCAGTTTATTCTTAGGCGATGACTACCAAGAATGACAGAATACAAAATTACACCTTCCGAATTCGCTGTGTCGTCAGTTTCCATGAATAAAAAACGTCAGATTTGTCAAAATCGCGAAAAAAATACATAACTCTTTTGGGAAGACGCCACTTTAAGTATTTAATTCGCTTTGTATGAATACGACATTATGGAATATACCTCTAATCGATTACAGTGTTGCCTATAGAATCAACAGGCAAATTTGAGTGTCGAGATGTTGACAGCATCCGTTATAATTAAAAACCAATGATATCTTTGATATAAATGATATCCTATGCTATGTGCTTTACTTTATATGCTAATGCAGTTAAAATTAATAGGCAGGTAGGTGAAATGGTTGAAGTACCACTTTGGCATTCCCCCAAGTAGCACTAAAGCGTTGTTTTGATACCATTATGAGACCTCCAAAATGCAGATATCTACAGCCAGCCAGAGTTGTTGATGTAATGAAGAAGGTTGATGGGGTTTAGGAAGGAGCACTGCCCCAGGCTGTCGAAGAAAGGAGCACCTACGGACCTTAATCGTCTAGCTGCCAAACCTGAACGTTTACAGAGAAAGTGCACAACATTCTCCTTCTCCGAAAGGTTCCTATAGCTTTTGCAATAGGAGTTAAATGGTAAACTTAGCTTTTCTACTTGGGAGCCGAACGAACAATGGCCGGTAAGCACAGCTACGAGTTTGTAAATTGAATGGTGTGGGGTCCCTATAGCTTTCTGAGTCCCCGTCTATTGTACTAGGGTAACAGGGTTTTTTTCGAAATAGCACATGAAGAAACGGTTTCAGCGTATTCTTGAATGTGATAGTCGTTCACTCTCTCAAACACCTTTAAAATAATGTACGTAAGACTTATAAGACTGAAGTCCTTGGCAATAGAAATGGATATTCTACTTTCATTCAGATAATATTCTCTCCTATGTGCATAAGGATTTCATACAAGTACTTGAACAAAAGATTAATTCCAAATTGGAAAGTTAATTAACATCAATTTGTAACAATAAAAACTGATGCTGGCATAGCTACCAGAGAGTTAGTGAACAAAGGTGTGATATCAAAATTTTCGACATTGCTTGCGTGCTCTCTTCTATGTATTCTTTCATTTTGGTGTCACTTTTTAGCTGCAAAACCAATCTTTACACTATCTTCACGCCAGAGTCAAGCTGTTGTGATGCGGTTTCCGTCAAATGTGGCTATAAACTATCAATGTCTGTAGCAAAGTTCACAAGCGAATGTACCCAAAACAAACATTATTCATATCTATAGTATGTCGAAAAAATCAGCTGAACTTTTGTCATAAATCCACCTTTCGTGTATTCTATTATTTTTGACAATATTCCATTGAAAAGGTAACAGAGACGCAATGTTGCTGTCATTATTGAGTGCGCCTTCCGAATTTTCTGTATGTGTTTTAAAGAAGAAGAGTAGGCAACAAACTGCATTTGAAGGTTTTATATTAATTTGTGCTTTCATAATTTAACGCACGGCAGTTCGTTTTCATTAGTTTGTTTAGTTTAAATCTCACAAATCCCAATATTATCAAGCCATTCACTGAATTTTCACAAACATGTATTTTACCCTCTTTTTGTTTGTTTTGTTCGCTTGTTTGTATTGGGAAGGGAACTGACGTCAGTCTTGTCCCAATCGCGAAAAATAAAGTAACTGTATTACCAAGGCGCCACCTAAGGTAGTCAATTCGCCTTGCCTCAAGAAAACTGATCAAGGCGGTATATATGTTGATGTTATGGGTGGTATAAGCCACATGCTGAAGTTGTGTATAGTTAGCGGGGCATTATTTTAAAGGCCGATAATAAATTTTTACTCCTAAAGCAATTTGCTTATGCTGCCAAACTACATATATATTTACCTTCTTACATAAAGTTTGGCAGGCAGGGTTACTATAAAACTTTGTGATAGTGAATAACAAAGTTTTCACGCTCAATTCCTTTCTCAAATTAATTTGATATACAGCCATGGACAGATAAATAGCACAAATGTGAACCTTATATGTTAAGTTTTTAGTACGAACTCTACTTTGATCAAATGAATTTGTTTGTTCACATTTATTACCGTTATTAAGCTTACATTTATGAGAGGAATTTACTGTTTTTTATCGATGAAATTTTTTGCATTCTATTTTATTTATGTTTATTGCTGTTTTGAAGTGAACACAAAAATAGCATTTTTTAACTTGTGCAGCGGAGAGTAAAACTTTGATATCGTTTCAGCGATTTTTAGTATACGTTTTTGATCCTAAAAATAAAATTTTAAAGTAGTTACTAAAAATGGGACGTGGAAAACATTGCACGCCGGAGAAAACAGCTCTTATATACCGTATGAGTCAAAACGGAAAAAGCTATGCAGAAATAGCTTAAATGATGATGTGCTCTCGGAAACTGGTTTATAATGATCTTAATTTCGTTAAGAAAGGTTCATCCTATCTAAGCAAAAAACGGAAAGAAAACCAAAGCCGCGAAAAACTTACGCAAAAGCAAAGCAGATCCTTTTAAGTCGGTAAATTATGCTTGAAATAAACCAAGAATCTGGTCTACAAGTGTCCAGAAAGCTTGTAGGAAGGCGACTTAACGAAGCCCAGCTGTTTGGCCGTATAAGCAGAAAAAACCACTCCTCTCAAAAAGATATACCAAACACCGACTTGCCTTTACAAAAGCCCACAAAGACAAATCTATTCAGTTTTGGAAAAACGTACTTTGGACCGACGAAACCAAAGTAGATAGGATGGGACCAGATGGGAAAACTATTGTACGTCGTCCAAAAAATCAAGCGCTAAATTCTAGGTTCACAAAAAATACGATTAAACATGGCGGCGGAAGCATCATGGTTTGAGGAAGTTTTTCCTGGCATGGTATTGGGCCGATTGCTCGCGTGGTTGGTAAAATGGATAGATTTCCGTATCTGGATATACTCCAGAATGAAATGGAGCCATTTGTGTTTGAGTTTATGCCATTACATTGGACATTTATGCAGGGCAATGATCCAAAGCAAAGACGGTGAAGCAATGGCTCAGAGGAGAAAAAATTAATGTACTGGATTGGTCGGCGCAGAGCCCTGATCTCAATCCAATAGAAAATTTGTGGAATGACGTGAAGGTTAAAATCGCTAACAAAATTTTAAAAATGTTAATGATTTGTGGAGGCTTGGTACCCGATTCTAAAAGAAAGAAGCCACAAGTTTTTAGAAAGCTTGGTGCGACGGTTTGAAGAAGTAATCAAAAACGGTGGATATAGTAGGTACATACAAAATACTAATCTGGTAAAATAATATTATTACTTAACTATCTGATTTGTTTACTATTTTTGCTTTTATTTGGATTTTTTTAGGATGTGCTATTTATGTGTCCCGGAGGTTTCGTGAATTATCAACGTTCTCGTAAATTAAATCAGAACTGAAATTCTTTTTGACCATTTTTTTAGTTTTAAAGTGGAAGTAAATAAGCTTTTTATTTTCTATGTTGCTTTTTTCCCAATAAAAAATAATTATTTAAAAACCTATTCAACTCTTTGCTTTCAAAGTTTAAATGTGCTATTTATATGACCATGGCTGTATACTTATAATTGGCGCGTACACACTTTTTGGGTATTTGGACGAGCTCCTCTTTCTATTTGTGGCGTGCGTCTTGATGTTGTTCCACAAATGGAGGGACATACTATACAACAGCAGATATTTTTATGAGGAGCTTTTTCATGGCAGGAATACACTCGGAGGTTTGCCATTGCCTGCCGAGGGGCGTCCGCTATTAGAAAAAATGTTTTTCTTAATTTTTGGTGTTTCACCGAGATTCGAACCTACGTCTTCTGAATGATAGTCACGCACCAACCCACTCGACTACGGCGGCCGCTTTGATAATTAATTAATTTGATAGGTGTGCTTGTTTATGTATGTAGTATATTAAGTTTATTGGATTTCTAAATGTGTATATTACAGTCTTATAACTACTTAATTCGCACTTAATTACCACATACTACAATTTTTATGTTTAAGTACAATAACAATGCAGCATAACTCTTTTTTTACTTGCTTGTGCGGGTTATTAGAAATACATTTTATATATAAATCTTTTCGTTAGATTTTTAATTATTAGAGAAAAAATGTGCAATTACATCTTCTGGTAAAATACATTTTTTTATATTAAAATTTATATAATAATTAAAGTAACTGAAACAAAAACATACTGGACGCGTCACAGGTTTTTGTGTTATTATTTTTCTCTAAAACTAAACTAGATTTTCGTAAACTTAAATTACAAACTAATTAATTACAATAAAGTCAAATATTACATATAGACAGCGTGCAATGGAAGAGACGAAAATTAAAAAAAAAAAAAATACTATTTGCTAAAAAATTACATACACATATGCATATATAAGATTGTAAGTAAACTAAACGGTGAAGTTTTAATAATCAATTCTTTTATAAAAAAAAATATTTTATTTTAAAAACAGATTGTGTAGTTTATTGAAATTATTTTCTTTCTTCGTCTCCATTTTCTTCATGTTATCACAATCTTCTCTCTGAATACGAATTTGCATGTACGATTATGTTCTCGTGTAGACGCACACAAATGTACGAATATTTGTAAGCAAGTCACTTTAACTTCGTTGCGCTGCAAATTCCAATATGCACATTGACGCATACACGCATACACGTATGTATATGTAAACCCTTACGCTTGCTTACTACTCAGTATGTACTTCTCAACTAGTTAATGCAATTTATGGTTCGCTGGCAAATCTTCGGAACGTATACAACGTCCGCGGTAGCAAATCTCCGTTTCGGATGTCACTTTCGTTGATGTGGAAGTCGCATATACGACTTGATCCATTAAACTCTTTTGCAATGGCTTCTTAGCGGCGGTTTCCTCAGTTGTCGCTGAAATCGTTGACTCTGTAGTTGATGTCACATCAGCTGCAGCATTCATCGCTTGCGTAGTCGTATCCGGCTTCGTTCGCTTAATATTCATGTACTCTTGTCGTCTCTTGCCGACCGCAGCCAGCGCTGCAGTCACCGCATGATCCTCTGATTCCTCGATAGCGAATAAATCATGAAGTTGTCTCTTGACTTCAGAGAATATGCTTGGTTGTGATTCCAGATCATCTACAGCGTCGTCCATGCGTCGTGTAGCGCTCTCTGCTGTGACACTTTCGGCCTCATTTTCCACTGGTGCGTTTGTGGTCTTCTCAACAGCCTCATCCATTGCTAATGTTGTTGCATAGGAGGTGACTTCTAATTGTTCGGGTGTTGTCGGCTCATCGGTGTACATTGTGCTTAGCGGACTAGCAGTTGTGGTTAGTGTAGTTCCTGTGATTTTTCCAATTGATGCGGGGGTAAGTGGTGTTGTCGTTTTAAGTTCATTGACTATTTCAATGGTGGACTTTTCCTTGCCGTATAGCGAGTTGTAGAGCTGGGAACCAAGGTTTTGGGACTCAGCTGTTTCAAAGCTCTCGCTGTTTGGGGTTGACGGCAATCGGAGTTTCTTGAATTTGTTGCGTCTATTGATGCGATTAAATATTGTAGTCTTTTGCGATTCGAAGAATGTGTCATCTGTGCTACGTGTGCTGGTCTCTTCGACTGATTCGAGTGGTTTCTCCTCGGGTGCCTTGCCCATGACTTCTTCCAAAAGTTCAGCAAAGGATTTCTCAGGCCTGAAGGGATGTATATTTATGAAATAATTAACTTAAGATCATCTAACTCTAATAATAATAAGAATGTATGCACTTACTTTAAATTTGGCGCCCTAACTGTCGGCTTCACTTCACCGAAACTAGCGGAAACATTCACTTCAAAGTTGTCCGCCTTCTTGTCATTTTCAGGGCCAATCGTTACAATTTCCGGTTCCTCTTCGAATTTGTGCTCACTTTCTTTTGCACGGTCTTTGGGGTTCGATGGTTTAAAGTGATGATTACTGCCTAATTTTAAGGCTGGTGACCATTGCGATTCCTGACCATCCAATTGGAAGCTCGGTCTTTGACGGCGTCTTTGGGGTGGTGCAGCCTTTCAAACAGAAAAAATTTAACCTTTCGTTCATTGAACTTTGAATTACTTATAACAAGCCTTACATCATTTTCATATAAATCATGATTAAAGCGGTTTATTTTGCGGAAGTTATTCTTGGGCTCTTCGACTTCGGATTCCTCTTCCGGGTTTGGTGTTGAAGAGACTGAATATTGTGGACGACGTGTACGTGAACGTACCTTAATCACTTTACGCGGTGGTATGCGTGGACGCAGCTTTAAAAAATATCAAACAATTTTATTTACATCTTAAATTGTCTACTTTCATCTCAATACTCACCGAAGTCTTCGTCTCTGTTTCCGCTGGGGCTGTAGTAGGCGCTTCTGTACTTGTGGTACGCAAACGTGGATAATTTCTCCGTATAAATGGCGAACGTCTTGTGGTTACTTGGGGCTCTTCAGTTGTTGTTGTTGTTGTGGTGGTGGTGCTAGTAGTAGTGCTCGGCAGTGTGGTAAAGACTGGATTAATCTCGTTGCGTATGATCGGCTCGGTGGGACCTAAATCTTCCTGGTTCGGGAAGTATCCTGGTCCGAAATTATCCTTTGTATACTGACTGTACTGCTGTGCAATTTGCATTGGCTCTAACATGCCGGCTGGGAAGGTCTGTTCATTCGTTTCTACGGTGTTGCTGGGCGTGACTGTGTAAACTTGTTGCGTCTCTGAAGTTGGCGCCTCAGCGCCGGTGCTTGTTGTATAAGAGCTGGGTATCGCTGTAGGACTAGATGGCGTGCGCGATGACAGTGGTTTTATAATTGGGTAGTTTTGTTTCAATACATCGCGTTGGTAGTCCAAATCTTCATCTTTACCTGAGTCACCGTACTTCTTACGCTGCTTCGTACGTAACGTTTGGCGTTCTTCTGGCGTGGGTTGATAACGTATGCGATTAGGATTACGTATAAGAGGGTTGCGTGCTGCAGACGATGGACGGCGAGTTGTTGATGTGGCTTCTTCTTCACCATCTGGTGTGGCGGTTGTGCTGGCAGTTGCGCGCGCGCCAAATGGACGGCGCACGCGTTGTATGGGACGACGTGTAGATGTTTCCGTCTCGGAATAGGACACTGAAGATGTAACCTTAGAAACAACGGGCTTGCGTACACGATTGATTGGACGTCTTGTTGGACGTGTAGGCAATTCTTTCTCAGGCTGTGCTGGTGTAGTAGTGGCAAGTTCCGCCACGGCGTTTTGTTTGTCGTTCTCTTCTAAATTATTTACCAGTCCCGGCAGATTCGGTGTGAGTGGTGGCAGTTCTGAAGGTACATGGTACGGATTAGGTTCATATTCAACGGTGCTATCGGGAATCTCATTCTGGTTGTACAAAGGACGATGATTTGAAGGTTGCTTACGATGCGGCTTCAATTCGGTTTGTATCTCCTTATCCCGCTGCAACTCCGCGGGACTGAAATCGGGCTGTTGTATTACATTGTATGTATCTTCCGGTGCTGATGCAGCTGGTTGAGAAGGTGAATAGAAAGTGACACGTTGTTTGGTAGTCGATGTGGTCTTGTGCGTTGTTGGTACGTTTTGATTACGTTCATAATCCAAATCCACAGGCGTATATTGCACTTGCTCGAAGGGAGGGTTAGTGGGATTTACAATTTGTGGACGATTACGGAAAGCATCTTGCTGGCGGAAATATTGCTTCATGCGGTATTCTTCCTCTGGTGTGGTAGGAGGACGGGTCGTGAAGCGTGGTACTTGCTCCTCGACAGGTTCTTTTGGTATAGTGCCAAAAGAGTAGAGGGGTCCGTGTGCGCTCGGGAACTCAACTTGCCCATTGGGATTGAATGTGAAGAATGCATGAGCTGGTGCAGCTGTTGTTGAAGTAGTGCTAGTTGTGGTGGTCGTGGTACTGGTCGAAGTAGAAGTGCTGGGTGCAGGACGATTAGGCTGAACTTTGTAAATATCATCGCTAAATATCTGGTTGGGTGCTGGTTGGAATTGGGCATATGGATTAGTGATGGTCTGTGTAAAAGTGGGTTGCTCAATTGGTTGTTGTTGTTGCACGTGTTGTGGACGCTTCTTCTTAGGACGATCATGTTTGGTGACCTTCGGTGAGCTGACTTCCTGTATGGCATCTTGATTGTAAAAGTAGTTGAACTTGTTGCCGCGCGTAGGCGCCAGTGTAGCGCGCTGTGTTGTGACTTCGAATTGATCGCGATTTTTGTGCATAGGCTCGTTTAGCGTACCTGCCGGATAGTAGTCCTTTGTTGTAGATGGCTGCTTCACACGGTGTGGACGCACACGCTGTGTGGGCTGTGGTGGCGCTTGATACTGATTGATATCATTTTGGCTGTAGACAACACTTGGCTTAGCCGGCTGGCTAATAACTTCTTGTGTAATACTGTTGCTCTTTGCAAGATTAATCACAATTGAGCCAACATGTGGTTCGGGCAAGAGAATCTTATTGAAACCACTTGGTGTGCGGTAACTGAGTGGCGCTACGAAGAAGGGTATGTCACGTAGCTCACGCGTTTGTGTCAATTGCGACAAATAAGGCAAATCAAACTTAACATAACCATCTGGCGTAGACATACCAGCAGGTCCCACGAATATCTCAGGTATCTTCTTAGTAGGCGCATCAACAACGGCGATAGTGTTGGAATGACGTAAAGCAGACACCACATCCGATTGTGTGGGACGCGCTGAGTTGCGTACCAAAAACATGGCGAGCGGCGGCTGATGTGCCTTTGGCTTTGGCCGTGGCGTGGTTAGTTGCGGGTTGGCGTAATTCTGGAAAATGGTGGTTGGCTTGAGCGTTGTCGTCTTGGGACGGCTTGTGCTGGTGGTAGTGGTGCTAGTTGTAAAATAGTTCTGCTGATCAAGTGGACCGAGGGAATCTTGCGTGTAAAACTGATTGATTTGGAATGGATTGACAGTTGGTAGACCGGCGTTGATGTTATACTTGTTCACTTCAAAAGCTTGTGACTCGGGCTTCTGCTGATTATAGAGCGTATCGTAGGGTACATAAAGCAGCTGCACATCTTGTTGATTGCCACCATTGCTTGTAGGGGCTGAAGCAGGTGCCGTCGGTGCAGTAGCCGACTGCTGGAAGGGTGCTGTTGGCACACTATCAGCTTGTTGGAATGGTAGTTGAGGATTGAATGATGATGGCCTATTCAAATCGAAAAACTGATCTGCTGGCGGCTCTACCGGGAAAACTTGGGGCGTGACGCTTTGCAGAGATTGTTGCGTTGGATTGGGTTTTGATTCACGGTAAACATTCTTCGTCGGGAAGCTATCCTCGATAAAATTCTGTTGCGGCAGTGGCTTTTGCAAAGACTGCTGCAGTGGTTTTTGTGGTATCGGGTGGAATTCCGGCGGGAAAACAGGTTGATCATTATATACTGGCGAACTAAAGAGTGTTGCTTGTGCACCACCACCGAAGGTGTGCTGAATTTGGTAGCCTGTCTGCAATGAACTTGGTGGACCCGAAGCACCACGATTGCCACCGTCCGTGCGGAAGGGCATCTCAAACTTGAAGAATGATTGCGAAGTCGGTTCACCAGATTGCAGTGACACTGCAGGAGCAGCAGGTTTTAGTGGTGGCGCGCCGAAAGGTGAACCAACTTGTGGACGTGGTGGTGGATTAACGAATCGTTGAAATTGGTAAGGAAAATCGAACGGTTGCTGCTGAGAAACGGGTGGATTATGTGGTTTGTGCAGGTCACCGAAACGTCCATTTGGTGGGAAAGCCTGGGAGTAGGTGAGGACGCGCGCATTTGCCGAACGATCTTTGGCAGTAGAACTATCCACAGGTTGTGCCACTGGCACCCAATCGAAAGAATCCGATACGCCCGGCGAGGTCGGTTCTAGTTGGCGTGACCATTTTTCAGCGGCATGTGCGGGCGCAAGCAAGCACACCCAGACGCAAATGACAAGCACGCTGATTGGAGTGATAAATATTTGTAGCCCTCGAGTCATGGTTAGGTCTGTAAAACGAAAAAGAATGAAAACAAGGGTACTTTGTATTAATTGAGTACAAATTGTTATTAGCTGCTTATAATTGATAAAGAAACGTACGACAACGCGATTGGCGTGATCGAGCGCAATAATTTTACAATGGTTCTGCATATATATTAATTAGAGGTAGCGGTGGAACTCCACAGCAGCTTTGTCTTTGATAAAATATATATGTATATTACAAATACTGCAATTAGTCTGCATAGTTTGAGTTACTAGGGTGGTTAAAAAATTTCGGGAAATTAAGTGGAAGCTGATGGAGACCTTCTGCGTGCAAAGCACTGGCTACACTCAGTAGTTGGGCTGCCAGTTGCGGTCTCAGAGTCAACTTTGACAAAACGGAGTTGATGCTTTTCACCAGGAAATACAAGCCTCCACCTTTTAAGCTTCCACGACTATACAACCAGTGTCTTACACACGCATCGGAAGTCAGGTACCTTGGTGTAATACTTGACCCCAAGCTCCACTGGAAGCTGCACATAGAAAATCGAGTTAAGAAGGCCAATATAGCCTACTACGCCTGTAAATCTATGTTCGGCAAAAAATGGGGTCTCAATCCACGTGTCGTACTTTGGATGTACAACTGAGTGGTTCTAAGTAGCTCTTCAAAAGAGCTACAACACAACTAAACTTAGAGAGAGTGCATAGAAATGCATGTGTGGGCATCACTGGTGCTTGTAGAACTTGTCCCACTGCTGCGCTCAACGTTATTCTGCACTTACTTCCCATGGATCTGCACGTTAAATCCATTGCTGCTCAGAGCGCTATTAAGTTGAAGGAGCTTGGCCTCTGGAGACAATTTCCTGTAGGACATAGTAGCATCTTGAAGCAGATCCCCCCTTCCTTCCACGACTCAGTTCCTCTAGGGCCACGGATACTTTCGGCTAATGTAAGTGATCCCAGGTGCATATACTGCGAAGCAACGATCGATGACGTTGAACACACGATCTTTGATTGTGACAGATGGCTCGTAGAAAGAGATGCTCTGAGAGAAAAGATTACCGTCATCGCGCCGACCTATGTGATCGGCAAGATCCTTGCGAGGATAACTGGAATGCGGCTAAAAGGCGTATTACGAAAAAAGAAAGACCTCGACGCAGTACAACAAAGCGAAGCCTCACAGACAGAGGCATAAGAAGACGAGGCTATAGCATGAAGCTGGCTACAAGCTACGTGAGTAAATAGAACTGGTCCATTTTATGGACGTCGTTCTGGGTCTTCCTGAAGTAGGTCTCGGAAGGGAGTCTCCCCAGAAGGAGAGGAGGGGCTGTTTTAGTGGCCACACCACAAAACATTTTGAACCCTAACTCACTCACCAAAAAACAAAAGTATTTTTAATTGTTTGATTTGTATTTTATATATTTTTTATTTAATTATTTATAATCCTTTCATTAAATTTAAAGTAATAAAAAATAACCAAATAATTAATTATGTAAATGAGAAAGTTAAAAAATAATTAAAAATAACCAAAAGCAACTAAATAATTATGTTAATAACGTAATAAAAAAATGCTAATTAGTTTATTATTTTCTTTTTAAAGTAATTAATTATTAATCATCAAAAGGGTGCACATATATAATGGTATTTAAGCATTAAGCGATTACGTTAATAACCTGCGGTATTTCTCCTTTCTTAAGGAAAAACTTAATCTCGGCACGAAACTCAATTTTCTTCATAGTCGATATCTTCTCCTCATTATATTTAAACGCCTAGTAGTATAAAAAAATGTGCCGTTCCTTCTCCGGTCCCTTTGCGTCGGAAACTTTTCAACCCACCCTCGTGGTCTACAACTCAATTTGAACTAGGAAGTTAAGACGGCTATTTAATACATTACAGTAATCATATATTAAATCGCAATACATTTGATTTCTTTTTATTTCTACAACCGCCGCCCGCTAATTTGTCAAGGATCAGTTGCGGTGTATTTCAAATGTGCTTGCTTTTGCTTTAACTTTGATACCCAATTCCTGCTAATACATGAAAGCGGCATTTCAAGCAATGCTATACCGGCTGAGTTATTTTTTGTATTAAGCGCCATAATCATCCATCGGCGGCAAGACAGTGATTTTACAAATTATACACGTGTTTCCAGTCTAGCAATAAAAAAGCTGCCGGAGTATTTTCAACCATGTGTGTGTATGTATTTATGTACACTTTTTTATGCATTTTGCGGTACCTTGTAGCACTCCTGCACGAATCTATAATTTAATTTGTATGCTCTAATCGTCGCAGTCGTAGAAGCAAATGACTTTTTCTGCATTTCGTATTGGCAATATTTGATTTCCTTATTGCTATGACTTAGTTTATGGTTTCAACACTTGACTGCCTTTTTTCTAAATGTATATATTTTGTGTATTCCCTCCAATACTTAACGCCATTTACCAAATGGCTTTGTTTTTGTTTGCTGGTATTTTTAATGTTGGTATTATTTTTGCGCTAGCAATCGGAGTGATCTATAATTGATTTTTTTTTACTAACTCTTTAATATCCGCTTTTCCCATTGAAAATTGAAAAGAAAAAAAAATGTAATAATTTCCTTGACATTCAACTTTGAATCTCGATTGCACTGGCTGTTTGATAGAGATAAGTTTCGACGAAATTGTTTCGCTTATGGCATAATTCGCGGTAAAAGGCATTTTGCAGCTGTTCAAGTTCAGGTTCATTGTTGATGAAGTTAATGGTAGCGTAAGAAAATGGCGAGTTATGCAAGCAACTGCCGAGCATTACACATGTAAGGTTGTAAAGGGGAAGGCATGCTTTTGTTTCCATTAATTTTGGCGCCTAATTTGTATAAACGACTGATCTGTGAGTTCCGTGGAGGCCAAGGAGACTTTCTTTTGAGAAAATCAGTTTAGTTTCTAGCGGGTTATCACCAGGGAGATCACTTCAGTAGCATTCCAGCAGAACTCAATTGTGAGGCGATACTCGTACATTAGAAGTCGTCCGTTGTAGTAATGAGTTCGATGTTTTGACTTCTTATCGAAGTCAGTTTTTCCTATTTGCTTTAGAGGCGAACTGATAGCATTCTAATGGTGCAAGATATGTCGAATAAGAGGATGATATAGTACTGGGTTGCTAGAAATTACTAGACGGACAAAGCGGAATGAGCCGGCGTATTGCCTTGGTTGAAAATCTCTTGGTGTTCTTTCACAATTCGGTTCGTTCTTTCCTTATTATTTCTAGGATCACAACAAAATTATGACCCAAATTGGGGGACATCAGAATTCGTTTTAAAGGTATGGTTCCTTCGGCAAAGTTTCTTATTTTGATCCCTAGAATATGATTTTCACAGAGCAATGGGCGATTTTTTTGCCTCCCCACAAATCGACCCGGCCTAATGTCTAGTATACAGTCCTAGTTTTAGTACTAATATTGCGGTATGTTAGAAAACAATTTGCAATAAATAATTGGATTAAAGAAAAAAAGACATTTGAATGAAATTTTCCACTTGTCCATGTCTAATGACAAGGTTTTCTTCTTTCAATAAAAAAGTTATTTATTACTTTTTGATTTCAACCGAATTAAATAAAATTTCGAACTCGAAATGAACCACCGCAATGCCTGCTGAACAAGGCTTTTTATGAGTATCTTTTCCATAATAAAAATGCTCTTGGATGCCAAGCCTGAGAAGATACTTCTAAATATTAATCTTCCGTTTGGCACTCAGGCCCGCCAGACATTTTTCGACTTTGTACGTGAATTTAACATATTTCTACTATAGCTAACGACTTGAGCTTCCAGGTAGCTTCCGAAAATTTTATTTTCTATCGATTTATGGATAAAAAATAAATAATTGGCGCCTCCTCCTATTTGTGGTGTGCGTCTTGATGTCGTTCCACAAATGGAGGGACCTACAGTTTCAAGCCGACTCCGAACGGCAGATATTTTTACGAGGAGCTTTTTCATGGCAGAAATACACTCGGAGGTTTGCCATTGCCTGCCGAGGGGCGACCGCTATTAGAAAAATGTTTTTATTAATTTTGCTTTCACCGAAATTCGAACCAAAGACCTCTTTGTGAACTCCGAATGGCAATCACGCACCAACCCATTGGGCTACGGCGGCCGCCATTTATGGATATAACTCTTTAAAAAGTATCCTCGAACAGGTCGAAACACCCGTGTGCCCAACCGAAGGTTGTAAAAAAGTTGCCCAACGGTGGGTTAAAAAACCCTTTTCCTATCATCCGATTTTTCGTGTCATCAGTAAGCATTGAACTTAGGGCCAACCAATTGCTAGTCACCCACGCGGTTAAGGAGGCCAAGTGCCATTTTAATCTATCAAACAGGCGTATTTGTTTAGTTTTAATTTTTATCATAATAGAACTAGTTACTTTTTTCCGACAATGGTCTTTCTACTGAAATCAGTAGTAAAGTGTAGTTGAAGTAATTTTTTTTTCTTTTTGCCACAAGTTAACAAACTCTGAAGTAGTTACTTACACAAAGTCATACACATAAAATTATTTCATTAACTGTAAACTTGAATTTTTTTTAGATTTGCATATACGAGTATTTACAATAATTTTCCAATTTAATTCCAATTTAATTAAAATGAAATGAGTAAAACTTGTTTATGTAGTAGCGAACAATAGACAAATAATTGAAAACGGAAAAGTGCAAAAAACTGCTAGCATTGATGGATTTATGTGCAACCAAGGCTAATAACGCCAATGTTTTCAATATTGCACGTATTGTTGCTGGTGTTGCTAATGTGATGTTGCTGATATTGTTGGCGTGTCTAATATGCACATGATTGTAACTGAGTGGTGATTGTAACAGCAGCTTCATATTGTATATATGTACATGTGGTATGTACGAGTACAAATGCCTCGACTGCTCTTTGCTACTGCGATGGGCAACTGAGAAAGGCAGCGAAAATGTGAATATACCCCGTATCTGTACAGGTATAAATATCTTGAGCATCGTGAAGTTAGTGGTCATTGAATTGTAACGAGACAACAACTTGGAGTAAGTTAACAAAAAAAAACAAAACCAAGTAACACCAACAACAAAAGTCAACTTTAAAGTTAAGTCGCCGTGTGCGCAACTTCAAAATGGTTTGTGTGCTGCATGGCTGCATGGCTAGCTGATTGTCTTGCTGCTCGCTTGGCTACTTCACTGCCCAGCTGGCTGCGCGGCTAGCTGGTCACTTTCATTTTCACTTTTCCACTGAATTACTCGTGTGCAATTTCATTTCATTTCATTTTGCTGCCTGTTATGCATATGAGCGCATACTTTTTGTAACAGCATGCATGCAAGAACAACAAAAGCGCCTGCAAACTATTGGTATATGCAGTAAGCGGATATGCTTAGGGGAATGAGATACACATGCCCATATACATACGTATGTATATATGATACCAAATGCAGTCAAGATATGGGTTAAATGAAAGCACAAGTTGTTGAATTTCTTCAGGTTAAATCATTGCTGTTGTGTAGTTTTTGCACGCAAAAAACAGCTTTAGTTTGTCAAGATATCAAAGTGCTTCGTTCGAAAGACAAAAGGCATACAAGTGGAAAATGAGATATTAAAGTAGAAGGGAGTTTTTCTTATTTTACTCATTTTATCCATGCGAAATTGATATAGTTTTAATACATAAATACGTTCATTAGGGTGGTTCTATAGAGCGTAGTATGACTATAACTGAGGGATTTGAGGATTCTGAGAGCCTACTAGATATATACATATATGTATATAAGTATATATGAAAGGACATTACCTACGTTGCTACCTGCTAGTCATGAACAAAAACTTGCCCCGCTTACTTATTTATGTGAAGAAACGACATTTGAAGCTAAATATAATATTTACAAATTTAATAAGAGAGCGAGCATCGTTGTAGGTTGGTGAGTCAAGCAGAAAATGGGAAAAGAACAATACGAGCGTATACTAGTACCTATATGTTCCCAGGACGATACTGGAGTTTGAAAACTTGAGCCAAGGTATTAGCCATTTAGGGTTATTCAGATGGCAGTGTGTGAAAGAGTTGTCATACATATATACTTAGTCCTACCATAAGTTCTGTTACAAGTTAAGTCCGTTACAGATATGAAATTGTAATACTTTTTTTATTGAAGTTAGTTTTATTTGAGCATGTAAGTATTACAACATTTTTTGTTTTAATTTTCATTCGAAATGGCCACCATTTGCCTTTACACAAGCCTTCAAACGATTAGGCTATTCAGCTATTGCAACACTCACGGTTTCCATGGATATTCACATCCCTGCTCGAACCAAAGATTGCTTAAGACTTTCCAAATTTCTGTGATGTCTCCGACAGGTTATGTTTTCTAATGCTGACCACAAACTGTAGTTTAATGAATTCAGATTTAGACTTCCAGGCGGCCAATCTTCTGCGGCTAAGAACCCAGGAATATTGCTTTTTAGCCACTGCTGGGTAGTTTTTGCCTTATGAGCTCGAGTCCAGTATTGCTGGAAGATCTAACGCCCTCCATTAAAGAGAGTACTGCTCAAATGCTGCACCACGTCTTCTAAGAGATCATCCTGGTACACTTTTGGCCAGGTCCTAACTCCTTTTTCGCAGAAATGAAGAGATGTAACGCCTTTAAGTCCTCACCAAACCATTACGGAGGCTGGATGGTGGTCCCGCTGAAGCCTCGGTATAATATTTTTTGGGTCTGTAGAAACTTCAGCATAGATTTTGTCGCTTTGCTTATTAAAAACTTCTTAAACAGTGAAAATTTTCTTCTCATTCGTAAAAAGAATATTTTCATGGCCGTTGACTGCGTGCCACCTAAGAAGCTGCTTGCATCCGTCGAGTCGAATTTTTTTCAAGCGCGTTGTCAAAAGATGGCCAGTTGAGCGACGGAAGGCTTTCATGTAGAGGTAATCTCTAATTAGTATTGACATGGATTTGGTTTATACATTCATTTCCCTGGATATGATTTTCTGCTTTCTAAGGGGATTTCTGAGAATTCTTTCTCGAACGGCGTTTATGGCTGCACTGGTTCGAACCACACAAGGACGACTACTTCTTTTTCTGTCGGTTACTTCAGACGTTTGGGAAAAACGATTCATCCTACGGTAAACAAACATTCTCGAAATATTAAGTCTTTCAGTAATTTTCATAATGTTCGACCACTCGATATGTGTTTGGCACTGGAGTTGAGTCGTTCAATAAATTATGAAATTAAATACATTTTTTATAGGTCTGAGACGGATCGGTTGTTTGGAAATACTAGTGCTCGCTGAGTGGTTGAAATTCAACAAGTTCCTCTACGTTTTTCTATCTCTATCTCTATCTCTATCTCTATCTCTATCTCTATCTCTATCTCTATCTCTATCTCTATCTCTATCTCTATCTCTATCTCTATCTCTATCTCTATCTCTATCTCTATCTCTATCTCTATCTCTATCTCTATCTCTATCTCTATCTCTATCTCTATCTCTATCTCTATCTCTGTCTCTATCTCTATCTCGATCTCTATCTCTATCTCTATCTCTATCTCTATCTCTATCTCTATCTCGATCTCTATCTCTATCTCTATCTCTATCTCTATCTCTATCTCTATCTCTATCTCTATCTCTATCTCTATCTCTATCTCTATCTCTATCTCTATCTCTATCTCTATCTCTATCTCTATCTCTATCTCTATCTCTATCTCTATCTCTATCTCTATCTCTATCTCTATCTCTATCTCTATCTCTATCTCTATCTCTATCTCTATCTCTATCTCTATCTCTATCTCTATATCTATCTCTATCTCTATCTCTATCTCTATCTCTATCTCTATCTCTATCTCTATCTCTATCTCTATCTCTATCTCTATTTCTATCTCTATCTCTATCTCTATCTCTATCTCTATCTCTATCTCTATCTCTATCTCTATCTCTATCTCTATCTCTATCTCTATCTCTATCTCTATCTCTATCTCTATCTCTATCTCTATCTCTGTCTCTGTCTCTATCTCTGTCTCTGTCTCTATCTCTATCTCTATCTCTATCTCTATCTCCATCTCCATCTCCATCTCCATCTCCATCTCTATCTCTATCTCTATCTCTAAAAAGCTGCAAGTGTGAGCTTTAGTTGAGTTTTCACTCTCCACTTTTGGTTATTTAAGCCTTTTCAAAACTCACTTTCTGCTTCACCCTAATCAGATTTAAACAAGTGGGCTAATAACATTAGCAACCAAAACAAGAACCATCCAACTCCTATGCGAAATCGGTCGCCGTGTCCGAATATCCAAAACCAGCCATATAATATAGATACGGAATTTTCAAGGGATTTTGTCAGTTCGTATTTAAAGTCTGATGCCAGCACTCCTGCTATCATGTATACATTTTGTAAAAATGTAGTAGCGTTAGTGAATAACTTTTATATTTATTTGAGGTTTTTTTGTGTGTATATTTTACATAATTTCTAGATATATTGGGCTTAAGAAACGAATAAAAAATGTTTTTTCTGTAATCGTTTTTTTTATACATTCTTATAATATAAATCAAAAATTTTCAAATTTAGAAAAAGAAAAACTTTTTTTGCTTCATTTTGTAAATATTATATAATATGTACTATATATTGAAAACATTTGATTCTAAACACCAATGGGATATATACAAATGATATGAAATTTAATTAGCTTTAAATTGATTTTCCACTTGTTTTAAACGATAAAATTTGTTCTTCAGATATTATAAATTCATTTTATCTACCTGTTTTCTTAACGATTATGTGAATTGTCGCACTCAGCTGTCGATTTTCCGTAAGAATTGGAGCGTCTGGCTCTTGGGTAAATAATTATTAAAAATTTGGAAACCAGTGTAATTGGTACATAAATTGTTTGCGTAACATTAAATATTTGTTTGTAGTTGAAAAACAAAAAAAAAACACATTTTTTACCATAAAAATGTACCAACTTAATGTACATAGTAATTCAAGCATACATACTTGTACATAGTAAATAATTTGATATCAACTTACTGACCAATAAGTGCCATTAAAAGCATCATCATTATGATTTCTACACTTAACCAAAGTGAAAAGGAAAGTTTTCTGAAATTGCCGCTCAGCCCTTTTCATGTTAATCTTTCACAAATATGATTTAATTTTTTATCTTGCAAGCGTTTCTAATCGAGTTCGTATACATTCATACAAAAAATGTTTCAGGTTTTTCTATGAATTTCTTATTATACCAGATGTATTTATAAGCATTTATTCGTATTCAGATGACCAGGCAGCTAGACAATGGACGCGGGCCGCAATTGCTCGTTAAGTATTTAGACGGCAATTATTATTTTATAGATATACTCGTACATATGTATGAATAGACACATAAGTTCAAGTGCATGCATCATTTTGTATGTAAGTTTCTTTTGAAAGGTATTGAAAGCTACTGAAGACAAGTGCAATGAATGAGAGAATGAAGTTAAAAAAATTGACAATTGCGATTGTTGCTTATTCAATGAACCAACAATAAAAGACTGTAACAATTGCAGTGAACAAAAAATTAAAATGTTGGAAAATATTAATTGAAAATTATGTTACTAACTATTCGCTAATAGAGTATTTTCGCAACAGAAAATACGAAATACTTTGACAAAGGCTGCTTGAAAAAAAGAAAAAAAATCGACCAATTTATTTCTAGTCTATTTGCGCAGTATCTCGAATTAGCCTAGCACAAATTAGTAATAACATTTTTCACATATTCGTAAATATTAAAAAAAAATTACAATTGCCACCCAATCATAACTCGGTTATTGAAGTATATTGTCCATTATGATATTTTTTTATTAAACTTGACCAGGGTGTAAAGTAAAATAGTTGGAGGAATTCTTTCATTTGCAAAAGGCTTTTAATGATTTGCTACATACTTACATACTTGTATGTGCAGTGGTGATACAAATAATAGTAGAATGGCATATTGTCAAGCTTCAAAAATTTTTTTATGAAAATATGGTTACACCAAAAGCCATATAATTCAAAGTTTAAAACTTTGTACAAAATTTAAAAGAGAATTTAACAAATTTGCATCAAAACTTCACATTTTTTGTTAAGAATTTTTAGTGTATACAGTTTCGTAGTTAATTAAATTTTGATATTTATAATAAAGGGCCTTTCAAAGAACGCGCGTAATTATTGTTTTAAAATAAAACATGCAAAAATTTATATTATTATTTCAGGTTGCCAAAATAAGTATCTTAACAGTTATATGTTAAGTTATATAAAAGTTCCGTAATTTAAATGCCCAACATGAGCTCGTCTACAGGTAAAATCCACTCAACAGTCGATTCATGAATGCCTAATTGTTGAGAACGTTGAGATATCGATCTTGAAAGTTGGTCAGCAACACTTTGCGATGCAGCAGCAATATTCCCTTCAGAATGTACAGTTTTTTGTCTGCCACTACTTTTTCTGTCTTCCACAGAACCAATTTCTTAAAATTTTTTCTCAAAACTTTGCTTTATCGTCTCATTCGGACGATTGTTTCCACCAAAAAAATTACAAATTTTACGATATGTTGTTTAATTTTCATGACAAGTTTCCATAATTTTAATGCGTTGTTTTATCGTAAAAAATTGCACATCTGTCTACTTGACAAATGTAAAAGCTGATAGAAACGAATTATTCACTACTGGCATCTAAACGTCACTTTTGAAATACCCTTTATTCTGCAAGTAATGCACAAAGTTTTTTATCTAGAGAAATGCACAAGTAAAAAAAAAAAAACAAAAAATGCTAAAAATCAACGCGAAATTTGATCTACTACCTGCACTTTATTTTGCCAAAATCCAATGTGCTGAAAAACTGAAAAATTCTGAATAAAGATTTTTAAATATTGATAAAAATTTATTGAATTTTGCAGAAGGCTGGAAACTTTGAATTTGTTACGCTTGCTGATACAGCAGGCCTGGATATTAAAAAACTGATAAACTTCATCAGCAGCATAAAGCGGTTAGCACCACTGTAACTCAGTCATCGTTCGTAATCCACAAATATTACTTAACCCTTTCCTTCCCCCACCCCCTCCTTTCCCTTCTTTCATTCTATCGGTTTCATTCACCTTACTTCCCTTGCAATGGTATCACAAAGGAAGAATTTGATATCTTCGTCCAAGTGTGCCCATTATCTGGGCAACCATTTTAGCCTAACCTAACTTAAACTAGTAAAATTTAGTTTATTATAGGCCCTTTTGCGCGAAATCAATCTTTAAGCAATCTTATGAGTCACTTTAACTCTTTACTTGCCAACAAAAGCTTGTTTATTTTACATGGAAAACTAGTCCATATTTTAGTTGCCTGCTTCAAAACGTGCTAGGTTAGGTTATTCCGACTGGCTTCAAGTCACACAAGGACCATTTGGTTACTAGTGCTACCAGTTGGAATCCAATCCCTTATGAGTGAAAATACATAAAATATAATTGAAGTGAAACTTCTTAGGCGTCGATGGAGTAGCGAGAATGGAGAGTAAAATTTCAAGGCCATGCAACGTTTTGGGTATTTTCGTTCCGCGAGAGAGAAAAAAGATATAACGTAGAGGAAAAGGAGAGAGAGAGCTATACCTTATATACATATATCTTAGATACACTTTAGGCTATTTTCCTGAGTTTTTCCTTGTGGTTGCTAATTTCTAGTGAGAAATAGCACTGCCTACTTTTTGGCGCTTGTTTGTTGGTGCAAACTTGTAGGAAATATATTTTTGGTGCCTACTTTTTGGGGTTATATTTTCTTGGTGCCTACTATTTGGGGCGTTTTTTGGTCCCAATTTTTTTGGGGCCTACTTTTTCGCGCTTCTTTCCGTTTCCTGGCTAGTGCTTGTACGTTCTATAAAGTGCTATCCATTCGGCGTCGGAATTTATTGGTATTGCCTTGCGGTAATTTGTGCCGTTGCTGCAGTCCTGGCCCCTGCGTTTGTGCGGGTGATAAACGCTTGGGGTAGTGCGCGTTGTTGCCACGGTTTGTGTCCGGCGCTTACCTACAGCGGTCGACCCGTTTCTCCGTTTTTTGTAAATTTCGCCTATTTGTATTCTCTGCAAATGTTGTGAATTTATTTAGATATATATTCTTTCTCTCTCGGGTCTCTCCCTGTTTCTTTGTTTGCCTTGAAAGTTTCATTTCTGTTGTGTGTACTACGCTACATGCACTTTTTTAACATAGCTAGATTTTTCGAGAATTCAGCAATTTTGTCAGCTTTAGTTCACATGCGTCATCTATAGTAGCTTCTCAATTTAAGAAGTCACCCAGCAATGTAAACGGTTTACCTTGCTCAATGCTCTCTATACATTTTGTAAAGGATTAATTAATTATTTTTTTTAGTAATTAATGGATTAGTAATTTTTGTTATCCAGATAAGTGAAAGTGCCACAATTTTATATACCAGATAAATTCAATTTTTTAAGGAGCCATTTTATTTTTTTTGTTTGTTGGTTATAATGGAAACATTTTTATAACTGAACGATTTCTTGTTAAGTGATCCAAGTATTTTGGGCATTCTCGTCAATTCTGCAATTGGTATTTTCAGAATTTGCATTTTTTGCATTTCTTATACGAGTATGGAGAAAATGCGCAGCACCAAAACAATTATGTAAAATCAACCTTATTTTTTAGCTACTTCAAACTTGCACGAGTATTTGAGGAGCTATAGAACTGCTTACCGTAACATTTTATAGAGATTCTAGTTAAAAAGAGTGGTATTGTTGAATTTTTATATAGATTTTGAAACTTGGATGTATATTGGGTTTGTTGAGGGGTTATACTTATACAGTTAGAAGGCCCACAAAAGGGAATTTTCCAGAATTTTTTCTGAGAAAACTTTTAAATTTATTGATCTAAAATTTTGTACACTATTATATTATCTTTTAACTGTATTTTAGTAAAAATATTTATTTGGAAAGGAGCTACAGCTGATCTCCGTGAGCTCCTCTCAAAAAACCAAAAACGTTTTGCGGTGACAACTATATGTCTGAACTGGTCTAAAATTAAAAAAACCAAACAGATTTCCTCAAAGTAATGTTAAATCTAGTAGTTAATCGGAGGAATAAGCAAAATTATTTTGTTTTTTTAAAAAATGGCGGTTTCTAAAAAAAAACGGGTTTTGACCAAAATTTTGGCCCTAAATTGTTTATAAAAATATATTTATCGGTGAGAAAAAATATTCGAATAATTACTAAAAAATATATTTAATGTATTTAAACGGCTAAGCCGTTTTTGAGTAATGTTGGTCACCGACTTTGAAAACAGCATTTTGAGAAAAACGCGTTTAAAGTTACGCCTTGTACTTTCAAGCACTCTGAAACGCCTTTTCAAATTTGCGTGTAACTTCGAAAACATTCACCGGGCCGATATTCAATTTTCCGTGTGTATTCTTAAATGTTCTATATATGTGTATTATATATATATATAAGTGACGCATACACCCTTTTTGGGTGTTTGGCCGAGCTCCTCCTCCTATTTGTGGTGTGCGTCTTCATGTTGTTCCACAAAATGGAGGGACCTACAGTTTCAAACCGACTCCGAACGACAAATATTTTTTATGAGGATCTTTTTCATTTCAGAAATACACTCGGAGGCTTGCCATTGCCTGCCGAGGGGCGACCGCTATTAGAAAAATGTTTTTCTTAATTTTGGTGTTTCACCGAGATTCGAACCAACGTTCTCTCTGTGAATTCCGAATGGTAATCACGCACAAACCCATTCGGCTATGGCGGCCGCTATGTGTATTAAGAAAATGAAATAAAAAAAAACGATTTTTTGGAAAATCTAACTGTATATAACCCCTTAAATAAAAAACGATTCTTTTATAAAAAAATATATATATGTATTGTCAAAACTGGTCATTATGTTGAAGTGCTTTCAGATGTAAAAAGGCTATTCCCAAGGTAGTTGGCGGAGTTACGAATTTCTGAAATTGAGTCTCCAAACCAAAAATCACGAAGATCTACAAATTTGGATACTTTCTAAGCAATCCTTGGACATACGTCTTTTTTCGAAAAGGAAGCCGCAACCAAACTAAAAATGTTTCTGACCAGAGTGTAAAATAATGTTACATACAGAGCTGTAGATAATGGGCTGATAGAGCCTTATCTATGTCAGCCCAAGAGAAATTTTCAAACAACTTCCCCGCTGACAACAGCTAAAATATTGCTCTGGCAGCTGTGCTATTGAGCTGCAGCCTGCAGTAAACTGCATTAAAAAGGTAAAGCATATTTGGATACGCTTTCGTCGACAATCGATTGGATAGGCGAGGTTATGAAAATTGTGCAACACTAAAATAGGATTTTGAGGTGTGAAAAAGTGAAAAAAGATAAAAACCCTACATAGAGTTGTACATACCAACTCACTTATGTATAATAAGCAAGTGTGCCGAGCCAACATTGGTTTCAACCAAGGCAATCGGCTTACCTTGCTCTCAAAGGTTTATGTTCAAGGCTAATAGGATTACATTACAACTACAATAGAAGTAGTGTACGCGTATGTTGTTTTCGTAATAAGATTATAGAGCGTCAATGAGCAAAAATAAAAACAAAAACAAAGTGCAATAAATGAAAAATTGTAAAAAGAAATAAGTAATCAAGGCTTTGATTTAATGTCAACAACTGAAATTCAATCAAAGACTTAAGACACAAACTTTGAAGAGCTAAAAAGAAAAACAAACAGCAGCAACAAGTAAACTAAACAGAAAGCAACATGGGCTGGGTAATTTTTGATTTGATCTGTTACATAAACAGCTTTTTGTTATTATACTGATTAATTTTTTGATGCTTTTTAGTGCCAGAACGTAACCCTATCCAATCGCTTGCAAAACGTTTATAAGAAATTTAATGCGCTTTTAAGAAAATAGAAAAAGATAGAATTACTCAATAGAATTTATATAGCGAGCTAAAGTAAATCCTAAGGCGGATGTTGTTTATCAGCATTTTATCTGCTCAGCTTTTGTTCTACTTTTGTTTTCATATTATGCAGGATTTTTGGTCTTTTTTTTAGTTCGGCAGCTAAAAGAACATTTTTAATATGCCGGAAATTTAGTTTATACAAGTATCATAGTTCGAAATTTTCAAAATGATTCCCATTTCACTCAAATAAAGTGCACTGAATGGACTAGAAAAGATTGGTTGAAAAATACGAATTTTATTGAAAAATAAGTTTTTCAGATGAAAGAAAAGGAAAGGGAGTATGAAGGAAGATCCACACATCACACAGTGCTTTGAGTTCATATAAGAAAATACAGTTATCAGCGAATTTTAATGATTTTTTATATGTGAGTAAATTTGGCTGTCGCCGTTGACGAATGGCTTTGTCGCATGACTATCATTCGGTAGTGCTCCGATTCGAAATTCCGTGCATGAAACAGCACATAATAGAAAAGGTTTTACACCCTTACGCACTTTTTGGGTGTTTGGCCAAGGGATCTACATTTTTAAGCCGACTCTGAACGGCAGATATTTTTTATGAGGAGCTTTGACATGGCAAAAATACACATCAAGAAGATCTTCCTAGTAAGAGCAACTTCTTCCAACAGTCAACCGAGCCATAAAGGCCAAACCTGGTTCTCCCACTCCTCCTAAGCGGAGTAGGTGAGAAATTGTTTTATTTTTCTCGTAATTCTGGCAATATCCGAGGCACTTTCGAAAGTCCACATCCAGCTTTTTTATGTGTTTTCCTACTGTGGATTGACTATCTTCCCTTCGCAATTGTTATCGGTTTCATTTCTTCTTTATTTTTCTTAAAATTCGATAACAATCTTTCAGTTTCATCTTTCACAAGCTTGCTAAAAGATGAATTTTTTAAATAGCTGACTTGAAAAAGGCAATTGGGTTCTTGTACTGGGATAATTTGCTTAGTCGTGCCTGACCTTGCGTGTTTACCTATAATCTAAGTGGGGTGTGTCCGTTCCGTTTAGTTATTTTAGGTGGAGTTCCAGTGCAAGTTTAGAGCAGCTCCACAACTTTCATGAGGGTTGAGGCTACAGCCTGGAATACACTGCAGTGATCGGGTCGATTGAGCAGATGCCAGCTCCTATTCTACCGTCAAGCTTATAGATAGCCTGGTAACTGGGTACACTGGGAGGGGTATAGTATATGTATCGGCCATATCGTCAGAATGGATACAAACGCCCCTGCTTTAAAAGTTTTCGATGCGGTACCTACTGTCGGTATCAGGTGAAGAGGAAGGCCTTCTTTGTAATAGGAAGATCAGTTGAAGAGGGGATCGGTTAGCACGAGAAAGAAACGACTGGCGCTTTATTTTAAACTCGGCCGAAGACGTGAAGAAAACCATCGCGCCAATCAAAAAGAAGGAGATTTCTTCGTGCTTAGGAGCCGAAATATGAATACAACGATTTTTGCTGCTCGGAAGAAACTTAAACATGTTTAGGATGCCCCAAAGATCTCCTAATCCTGCTTTAGCAAGAGTTGACAAATAATTTCTATCTAAAAAATTCTACGCTTTGGAGTAGTGATTGATACTGCTGGCTCACTGAACGCTTTTTCTCGCACACATTCCGAATATTTGATGCCAGAGAGGCGGGGAGCGCAAACGAAAAGCGAGCTAGGAAAAAATATGTGAATACCTTTGCCAATCACTGGTGTAGGAGCAAGAGAATCAAAATGGCGTTTAGAGCTTCAATTGGTATGATTCTGAGCGCCTGGCGAAATCATGCTGAATTTTTGTACCCTAGAAGGCAGACTGAGGTAAGCCGCTTGAATCAAAGCGGGCTGCCATACAAACACTTCACAATGGCTGCTTTGAAATTTTTTTGTCATTTTTAATTTTCCTTCTCGGCGATACACAACACGCTGACTTACCATAAATTCAAGTACGTGCCAAGCGTTCAAAACCAATTTTACGAAATCTGCAAGAAAAAAAATGATAAAAAAATAAATAAAATTTCAGCTAATGAAAAGCGTTTCTTCAACAAATAAATAGTTCTGCTACAAAAATTAAGTTAATTCCAATTTTGTAATGACTATAACAAACCAAAGTGTTGATTTCGGTAATTGCAATGTGACACAAGCAGACACATATTTATGTCACATTTTTTTATATGTATTTCCAAGTATGTTGAAAGACAAAAGAAATCGAAAAAAAAATTATTGTATATATAAATACGTCAACAGTGCTGCTGATTTGATGTGGAGCAATGCTCGTGTAAAATTGCAATTAATTTTAAAATTAATTGTGCGTACTGCAGACAAACAAACAAGTGGCAACAAAAGCAACAACAACACAAAGCCATGCACACATGCATACTTGTAACTATGTAGAAGAAGAAAATGAAATAAAAACACTAAAAGTTATCGGAAAACGAGCATGCAAAAAAAGTGGACTGAAAGAGGCGCTGGAGCGGTAGAAATACGTGGAAGGCCGCAAACAAGACCAGCGGTAGCAAAAGTGTTGGTGCAGCAATGGTGCTGTTGCGGTTAAAGCTACAAATAAACTAATTAGCAGATACATATGTATGTGCCAATTGGCGTGCGAAAGTGAAGAAATCGATGGCTTGGCAGATGCAGCATACGTATATTTATGTGGCTGAAGGTGTCCAATATACACTTATACACACACACACACACCAATTCCTCCATGCATTTGCAATGCTTCTTGCAACATACCCACCTACCTACATTCCTGCCTACTGACCGCCAACGCACATCACTGCCATCTGCTTCGTGCTTTCAACACTCACCCGCCGGCAATGGGATACGCTTCGTCTGCCAGCAGAGTGAACTTTAGTACATACTCAAGTAGTTGGAGTTGCTGCCTTTTTTTTTGTGGTTGTCTTGTGTTGCAAAACAAATATCAGTTAAGTAGTTGATGCTTAATGAATGGTTGTTGTTGTTGCTCTGTAAGTTGCAATTTGCAGAAATTCTTGATTTATTGCACTTGTACGCGATTTATTAGAGCAGAAAGAAGTGGCGGGCTGCGTGAGGCATGCACCACAAGGCATTTGTACAATAAATATATTATATACATACACATACATATACACACTTTTGTGGTTGCATTGAAGCGTATTTTCAAGTAGGTGGACATGCTGTTTGATCGCTGCAATATTTATTTTCATCTTTGCCACTGAAGAAAAGCGCGCAAAGCATTAAAAGTTTAGCGCACGATAGCCATGAATTGGCAGTATGAATTGCATTTTTATTCATCTGAAAATATTTATGAAAAGAAGCTGACAATACCAATGTCAACTTGTTGTTATTAAATGCAGTGCATGAAGGTTGAAAAAATATTTTATTTTTAAGTTCTAAGATGTAAACTTGGATGGCAAAAGATGCAACTAATCAAAAAAAAAATTTTTAATTTCAATACGAGTTTGATTCTACTATTCTAGAAATTTTTGGGAACCGAAGCTGAAAGCACTCCATGAGTCCTCAGTAGCTGCCACTTAAAATATTGGTATTCAATAGTGCTATTTAAGAGAACCAATATCCGCTTTTTCACTGACAGTCAAGCGCCCGTTCGAGCACTCAGCTCCTCTTATACCCACTCAGATGTGGTTCGATCCTCTTATCTCTTATCTCTTAACGAGCTAAGTGTTCAGAATTCTGTCCAAGTTATCTGGATGCCGGGCCACAGTGGATTCGAAGGTAACGGCAAAGCTGATGAGCTCGCGAGAACTGGAGCTGCGCAATCAAATATTAGTAACTTACCCACAATCCACATTCCGCTCTCAACATGTAAAATGATCATAGATCGAGAATATCACAACATTGCTGATCAGAGGTGGCGAGTGGAAACTACTTGCGTTACGACCAGACAAATCTGGCCATCCTACAATCTGAAACAGACCAAAACCCTTATAAGTCTATCGAAACACGAACTAAGGCATATAATATCTCTTATCTCCGGCCACTGCCTTTTGGGCACTCACGCACGTCGGCTCGGGGTTCCTTAAAAACGACCTGTGCAGATACTGCGAGGACGAAGATGAGGAAGTATCGAGCAGGCATTTGCTGTGCAGTTGTCCCGGCCTAGCCAGAAGTCGACTCGCTCTTCTAGGCTCTCCAACAATTGACAATCTTTCAGCACTCTCGGACCTGAAAATCGAATCTCTCATTCAATTCTCGAAATGAATTAATATTTAGGACCAAAATCTATAATAAAAATCTCGGTTAGGTGGGGAAATCATATAAAATAATGAGCTCTAGGGCAACACAACGGACCCAACTTGTGGTCTATGTGGCACTCCGATGCGGGATCACCCTTAAACCAACCAACCTACCAAGAGAACCAAATTGACCCGTCCTAAGGGAATTGTGTAATGTGGAATATTTTTACGAGTGTTGGGCTTACATAAAATGTAAATAGTAATAAAATTTACTTTGTTTTACTTAAATTATTTTGAGTTAGATATGTTGTGAGTTATTATAATTTTTCTTTTAAAATTCTTGAACTGAGTTAAAAAAAAAAATAAAAATTTAAATATTAAAAAAAATTCGAAATATGTTTCATTTTAAATTAAATTTAAAAAAAAATTGAAACAAAAAAAAAAAAATTTTAAAACAAAATTTTTTTTAACTTTTTTTTCTATCTAGAATTGTATTTCAAATTTTGGTTGGAGAAAGAAATTAAAAATTATTCCATTAAAAAAATATATATATCGAAAATATAAATTACTTTAGACTGGTGACACATTCCATGCGTAATAAACAAATTCTAAGCTCAAAATTTGGAAACTTTAACCTACCGTAAACAATTTAGGTGTGGTGGACTATAACTTTTTTCTTCCCAAATATCTGCTCATGACGTAAGTTCAAGAAAACATCATCTCTCTTCAGTTCCAATCTAAAAATCTTATTTGGTTTAATTGGATTATTAAAGATCAGTTGGAAAAGATAAAAATTGTATTTAAGTTGAGAGCGAAAGGAAAAGGAAACAATGTAAATGAGAATAAGCCCCATAGAGAGATTTAAAATCACGTAAAATATCAAAATAGGACTCTTACTAGGGACTCTCTTTAATTAAATAAAAGTACCGAGCTAAACCTTCATTGTAGATGTATAAGTATACCTATACATATATAAAGTATATATAAATGTGAATGACCTTTGCACTTCAACTTTAAGATCTATTGTATCCTTTACTCCTCACAATTCTTAATCTAGATCGAATTTTCTTATGAAGTTTTGTAATGGTAATGGTAATGATTCTACAGGTTTGTAATGGTTCTAAGGCCTTTATGCACTGCAACCAGATTGATCTATTATGCGCCTTTAATTACTTAATTATATCGAGAAATCGAACCAGCTCCTTAGGAGGGAACAAATGTAGTCTTCCTCCTCTAGTAGGTACGAGCCCAGGATTCTGTATGTCCTGTGGCCTAATGCCTCACAATTGGTGATTAAGTGTTCTATAGACTCCTCTTCATCACAGCAGAAACTGCATGATCTTGTACTATATTAGATAATCCTATTGTGTTAAAATGTTTATTACGGGCAAAGTGACCTGTAAGTGCTCCACAGAGTAATCTGAGGCCCTTTTTATCTCGGGTTAGAGCAGCTTTTGCTCTGTTGGCATTAAAGTTCAAAAACTTTTGGGAGTGATTAAGGCCGCTTGTGCCGTTCCAGTGTTCACTGATTTTAGTTTGAATCCATTTTTTGGTTTCTTGTTTTATATTATTTTTGTTAAAGCCGAAAAATGGGGTTGGTCCCCTGTTTTGGCATAAAAGTCTGCCTTCTTCTTTCCTTCATGTCTTTCATATCCTGGTATCCAAATCAGTGAGACCTGATTATGAGTGGCCAGTTTGTTGAGTGCATTGTTACACTCTATTAGGACTTCTGACTTGATTGTTAAGATATTCAAGGCTGCGGGAACCGATTGGCTGTCCGAAAGTATTTTCATTTTTACTTTCTCCAACCCTCTCTGTTTCCATTATGGCGAAGAGCTTCGCATGGAAAATTGTGGTATCTGTACTTAGTGTTAGGGATTTGTGTGCCCTAGACCCACTATTCTTGCTCCTACTCCTTCTAGCGTTTTAGAACCATCTGTGTACCATTTTTGTGAGTCATCACTTATCCATGTTGAGTTAGTGTACCACTCTTCCCTAGACGGAAAGATAACCTTGTATCTCTTTATAAAATTGAGTACGGGTTCCGTGTGGTCATTCGCCTATGTCATACATACTGCTTGTTGAACCCTGTTCAAGGTATTGAGGTGTCCAGTAAGATCTCCTGGTGTAAGTTTTCCTTTCATATGGAAGAAATTATGATGTTTAAATTAGCTAATGGGTTATATTTGCTTTTCCTTGAGTGCCCTCCATCTACATGAGTAGAAGCAACTCACGACCATTTCAATGTTCTCTCGCAGATCTTATTTGAGACCGCCTTATACAAGAAAAGGTCCCAGCTATACAAAGGAACGCATAGTCACTTCTAGCAGGAACCTCAGTTTCCTGTAAGGGTTTTGTAAGCTTTATAGCGACAATGGTTCGGCAATGAGCAAATGGTTCAATGAGTGCCTCAATACCTTCGGCCAGTTAATGTTAACTTGCTTGATCAACTGATATCATACTAACCAGAGCTAGTCCTATAAAATTGAACTGGAGTCATAGGCTCTAGTTTCTACTCCTAATGTACTATTTTCTGTTAGTTGTAAATTGCTGAACCTGGAACCCCCAAAGTCCCAGTTAGACCACTTCAGCATAGAAACGATTTTAGAGTTAAATCTTTTCCCTTTTTACCCAAATGAAGTCGTGAAATTACGTTACATTTTTTAATTTTGTACAACTGCAGAAGCAAAATTTAGTGAAGGGGCCAATGAAAATAAATCGACTTGCATTCCATTTTCTACAACCAATAAATTCATTTCAAACACCACTTTTTCAATTCTGTGCTTACACTTTGTCTCAAAACTGCCACAAGAGATTGCAAATGTGTGATTTGCTAAGCGATTGCGTTTGTCGCATTTAAAAAGATATCTATGTTTGTGACTTTGGTTCATGATAAATGCGCAACATGTTTTGAAAATATAAATAAATACATCGAATTAAAACTTACGCGTCTGCAATTGATCTCGAAATTTTGCCACATTTTTGTTTTTGTTTTCGTTTTCGCTTTTTAGTGCAAATGTGACCAAAAACACGTAAATTTATCGTAAATTCGTAGATAAATGTACAAAACTTGCTTTAAGGCTCGAAAATGGCCAAAAATGAGGCGAGTAGATTTAAATTGGATTGTAAAAGTGTGTGTGAGATGTAAAGTTTAAGATTTATGCAATGAGCATACATGCGTACATATGTATGATTGAGTAAGTTGCAATTGCTTAAACATTTGACTATTGCTTTACAAAGTTTGCAAGATGTGTGTTTGCAAAAAGTGAATGCGCTTAACCCTTTCTCTGCCAAATATTTAACTTAGTGAGTTTACAATCTAAAAACTTGTAGACAAGAGAATATGAAACCACCGGAAAAAGGAAAAAATGCTATAATGCTAAAGCAGAAGTTTTTGTTTATACATATATATATTTTCACTCTTTGAATGATAGCAAAAATGCTTTGATTTTCACATTGTGTTCTTTTTCAATATGAAGCTATTCATTGATCAGGCGGAATTTCGAAAAATTGTCCTTCGCTTTTTGCTCTCCTTGATTGCTCAAAGTATGTTTTGACAGACATCCGCCTTGCCGGATGAGACCAAATAAATAAAAAAATAAAAAAAACTTCAAAATGCCTTGGATTAAGACTAAATTTAACTTTATCTAATGAAAATAAAATTTCCGAAACAATAGGGGAAAACAGGCACAAATTAGCAAATTTTGTGATTTTTATGGTATATTTACAGCTTAACTGCTGTTAAATTTAATAAAAAAAAATCTGTTAAGTTTAATTAACGCCAAGCATTTCCACTAGAAGAGAATTAATTGAAGGCGCTGATTTTTGTTGTCACCTGTAGTTTTTGTTTTTCAATAAATGCCAATAAAAAGCAACCATTATTTAGTCGTATAATCTATTTCTACCAAACACTTAACTGTAATTTAGAGGATTCACTTAAACATTTAATTTTTATTTATGTTTCTTAATAAGAGATATAATGCAGGAATTTTCGTGTAAAGTGATTATTTTGCTAGTTTTACGTAGCACTTTTTATTGCGTTTCTTACTCAAGAAATATATTTATGCTAAAAAGAACGGTAAGTTATTTTCCATGTATAAATTACACTTTTGATCGTAAGTTCTGGCTCTGTCTATACTTAGAAGCATTCTTTAAATATTTTTACATTTGGCTAGCGCTGTTAACACAACCTTTTCTGTTAGTTCGGCAATATTGACATATCACCGTTCTGTAAGAGGGTTTACGAGCTATGGAATGGTAATTGTGTTATTTAAGGTTTTATGAAAAGGAGCTAATAGAGTAAATTTTATGAAAACAATGTTTTCTACGCCTTACGAAAATTAAAAATTCTTCGCCTTTTGTTGTACAAAATTGTTTCTATAGCGACCAGTTTCTTGCATCCACTGGTACTTTGAGAAATTTGAATACGAAGAACTTCACTTACTCGAATTTTTTGAAATACTTCCTTCTTTGAACATTGGAAATTAGGTTCAATGTATAATCGGTTTGAATAACACAAATTTGAGATCGAGTGTTAGTCACGTTACTTCTGGTAGGCGCATTCTTTCTCAGGGTTACCGTGTGTGGTTAAATGAAACGTCTCGTATACAACGAGATGATTTTGATCGATAATGTGGATGTTCTGACACAAAAGACACTTTGGTGGGGCTAACGAAATGAAGCAGCATCTACGAGCAAACGTCATGAAAACTAATTTATGGAAAGGAATGCGAATTTGTATCAGGAACTGGGATGGTCATTTTGATATTAAATTATTCTGAATAAAAAAATTTATGTTATTCAATGTTTTGTTTTAGTCACGTATTTTTACAACTTGTTCCTCTTTATGAAATTTAACACTCCACAAGTTGAGTGAGTCATTTTCTATTATTCACAGCTAAAACTACATAATAGTTTTTAAAATCATTTACAGATTAGTTTCTGTACATATTTTTTAATGAAGGGAAATAGTAAATACTACAACGTAGAATCTGTTTGGTACTACTTTGAACTGAGTAGTAAAGTCCTCTCTCGACGAACAAAACTAACTCTCAACAAGGCTCTCATCATGACCATCCCCACGTATGGCGCAGAAACGTGGACGATGACAACATCCGATGAAACGATGCTTGGAGTGTTTGAGAGAAAGATTCTGCACAAGGTTTTTGGACCTTTGCACGTTGGCAACGGCGATATTCGCAGGCGATAAAACGATGAGCTGTATGAGCTTTACGATGAAATAGACATAGTGCAGCGAATAAAGATTCAGCGGCTACGCTGGTTGGGTCATATCGTCCGAATGGACGCTCCGGCTCGGAAAGTATTCGATGAGCTACCAGCTGGTGGTAGCAGAAAAAGAGGAAGATTCCAATTGTGCTGATTGACATACATTTTAATTAAAAACAGGAAAATAGCGGACTCTTACAATAGAATTAAAAAAAATATGGACATACAAGAACATTTTTTTTTAATAATCCTTAAAATCGTAACGGTAAAGTTTCGGAAATCATATCCTTTAACCAAATTAATTAGAGAATACCTAAATAATAATGTCCGTAAGTATCTGGGGTGACTTTCCTGGTAGCCCAGTAATTGTTACCGCCGTAGACGAGGTGGTTTGTGACAACCATTCGTAGGGTACTGGGTTCAAAGCGCACTGAGGATATTTACTATCATATAATTCGGAATATTTTTTCTAAGAGCTGCTCGACGCTCCGAGTAAATTTTCGCTACGAAAAAATCGCAAAATACGCTCACACAGCTGTTAAGACCGATCGACCAGACTTGATGAAAACAATCTGGTGAATACGGTGAACGCTTCGACAACTCCAGTTTTAATTCATGGATCTTAGCCATTGCGATACGGTCACATGTCCAAATGAGAAAGAATTTTTTTCTTTTGCAAACTGGGCCTTTTTCACGAATTTTTACCTTCAGATGGTCTAAAGGGTTACAAAAATAAGGGCAATAAAAGGATTACAAAAATTTCTTCTTCTTCTTTCACCAGTTTCAAGTAATTCAAAAACAAAATTTCTTTCGCATCCCAAAAACTGAAGTTAACACCTTCTTGAAATATTTTTGGACACGAACTCGTTTCGGAGCAGCAGAGAAAGGCTCACACCATTCTTTAGCGCCTTGTTTTGATTTAGGATCATGGTGACAGACCCAAGTCTTATCCATAGCGATGAATCAACGCATAAAATCTACTTTATCCTTTCAAAAGCGCCCTAAATATTGCTGAGAAAGTCGCATTCGAATCTGTTTTTTTCGAGTGTTAGCGAATGCGGACCCATTTTTCACACAGCTTTCTGAAATCCAATACTTCAGTCGAAACATTGCTTAAACTGCTCAATGAGATGCCTAGAGCTTCTAATAAATATATTTCAGTCACTTGACGATTTTTCAAAACGATATCCTGTATTTTGTCTATTTTCTGGTGTTGTCGCTGTTTTTGAACGTACTTGACGTGGATCGTATTCAGGGTTTATATGACTACGTTTAAATTCAGCAACCCATTTTTTTACTGTACTAAATTATGGCGAAAAGCTCTTTTATACTTTCAACATGCTGTCATAAATTTTCTTTGCTTTTAAACTTCCAAAAATAATAATTCAATCACTGCATTCACTGCATGATACTTGTTTTTTTCCATTGTAGAAAATACTATGACATGTCGCAACTAAATGGCTTGTAAATAGACTGAATTGAAACTTCACATACGTTCATATGAAGAGTGTATCAGCATAATAAAAAAAAACATTTTGACTAATAGCAATACCCTCTCTTGTCAAACCCAACAATTATTGAACAACCTAATATGCATTTGGCAAATCAGCGAATGGGTTAAAATCGCACATTATGGCCAGTCAATTTACGGCTCCTAAAATTTGAATATTTCTTAATGGACAATTAATCACTTTTGATACCTTCTGCGAAGACAAGACTTAATAGATAAAATCAAAACACTGCAGCATATAAATGTGGTCAAATCAATTAAAGGAAATTCCAATTCAGTTCCGTTGCATTTAAAAAAATTACTACGTTAGATTTGCATAAACGTCCGCATTTATCACGACTGACAGCCAGCTCACAAATGCACTCGAATTTCATCACCCGCTGCGTAGCGTTGTCTGATTTGTGATCTGGTAAATATTCGTAAGTTGTTTTTCAATTGATTGTTGGATTACAAGAATTTTGCATCAAAGATCATATCACGATTTCTGTAATTTAGCCATTATTTTGCATACATGCCAATGTACGTATGTGTACGCTTTGATTTCATAACGTGCCAAAAAGGATAGTTGCCGCGCTATATTTTTTTAAAAGTGTGTACACTTGTGTTCACAATAATTGTAGAGCAAAATTTTGGTCATTTATAATACTTAATTTTTTATTTTGGTTTTATTGTTTAACATATCATACTGCATATATATCATGTCATTAAAATTTTAAAACTTTGTACAAAATTGAAGAAAATTCCACAAATTTGTATCGGATTTTTAAAATTTTTAATCAGAATTTTTATATAGCCGATTTTTGTAGCCCATTTAGCAAATAGCTAGTTAGGTCGGTGAAAGGGTTGAAGTCCTCCACACTGGCACTCCCCAAGTAGCACTAAAGCGTCGTTTTGATACCGATATGAGACCTCCAATAGGTAGATATCTACATCCAGCCAGAGCTGTTGATGTAACGAAGAAGATAGATGATATTTAGGTTGACACACTGCTCCAAGTTGTCGAAGAATGGAGCACCCAGAGACCTTAATCCTCTAGCAGCCTGGCCCAGATATTTACAGATAAAGTGCTCAACAGTCTCCTTCTCTGAAAGGCCCCCACAGCTTTTCCACGTGTATGCCGATTGTTCAATGACCGGCAATCATAACTACGAGGAAGTTGAATGGTAAGGGGTGCGAGAACTGATTTTGACTGGTCTGAGAAAATAATTTTTCATCAATCAAGTGTAGTCCAATTTTGGTGTTGTGTGGTCCAATCGAGACACTTTTGGCAATAAAAATGGGAGTAAAAAAATATTGACAGCATAACATCAGCAGTGTACAACATACACACATATATCGCATCTGACCGTCAGCTAATGAATTTATGTGCAATGGATTTGAGAAAAACCTCAATAAAAAAAAACGAAATTATCGAAACAAATATGAAAAAAAATTAAAAAAATACTGAAGAAATAATAGAAGAGGCAAATTAAAAAAAGTATGCGACCGCAAGCGTATAATGCAGTTAACATTACCTCGCATACACACACATACGCGTGCATACCTAAAATCGATACTGAACATCAAAATATTATTGAATGAATTGCAATTTGTGGACAGTTTTTTGTTACACTATTTATTGCTTTGGGGTTTTCATGTACCACCCGAAGGCTTTTTGAATTAATTTTGCTTCAATTTACTTACTAATGACACTGCCTTGTACGCCTTACGAAATATACATTACAATGGATGAATATGACTAATAATATGTTTTTGTGAATATGTGTCTATGTATGTATGTATGCATATTTATTATTTCAGCTGTTAATCACTTCGTGGTTACGACACTCTAGCGCGTACTTGTGCGTCTAAAAATGCAATAGGCAAGTGGCAATGGTGGTAATTATTTGGTTGGTATCGATACTTTGCAGGTTATTTTTTTAATTTATGTAAGTTTTAGATGCGCTGGTATGCATTGGAGGTATTTGGCTGAGTTTGGTGTTGCGTATGAGTAACAATGAGGTGATCGTCATAATTTTGCTGTAGAAATATTTGCATATTTTATTAAGTCCTTTCGTCTTAAACCCTTTTATTATTTGAGGGGATTTTTTGCAAAAATATTTTTAATCTTAAAATATAGTAAGTTTTATAATTTCGGTGAAAAACTTGCAAATTTTTTTTAGGTAGGTATCCTGTATGCTTATAGCAAAAGTAAATTAGATATTGATTTTTTCGCATAAATATTTGTAAAAATTAGTTTCATTAAAAAATTTGTCTTTTGGTTTTTAAAATCGGTCCAGCTCATGTAAATCTTAAAACTGTTCTGAAATATTTTGACAAAAATCTTAAAATATAATTATATAATTCCGGTGGAAGAACTGCAAGTTCCGTTTTGGGTGAGGAATACTTAGTCCTGCCATAAGTTCTGTTACAAGTTAAGTCCGTTATAGATATGAAATTATAATATTTTTTTATTGAAGTTAGTTTTATTTAATCATGTAAATATTATATAAAAAAACTTTAAATTTTCATTCGAAATTGCGTTTACACACCCCTGTGAAAGGGGTAGCAAAATAAATTGTTTGACTGCGGAGGAGTGAGTAACGAGTTGTGTTTTTTTTGTTTTGTTGTCGGGACAGACTAGCAAGTACAGCACGCAGACACAATAAAATCCATTTGTCTGCACTCGGATTCCCTTTTTAATTTTCTTTAAATCTACTCGATCTCCGAAGAAATCTGAGAAGACCTTGTGGTGTCAAGGAGCCAAGGTGGTCGCTTCTTAATACATCAGTGCTAAAGACCTCAAGCCTGATTAAAGCGAAGGCGGGGCAGACGCACAGAAAGTGGTCCGATTCTCCACATGCTGGACAGAATGCGCTGCCTAAGATGCCTACCTTTTGCATGTGCTTGCCCCTAAAAAGTGGCCGCTCATCAGTCCAACCAGCCTCCTACAGTCCCCTCTGCTTGGTGACAGTAGGTCGGTAACAAGTAAAATCAGTTTTGCCCATCTGCAGCGTTTCTCAGCCTGCCAAGCTCGCTTGTGGGTTAGAGTAACCCGTTTACTAACCGTGGTTTTGATGGCAGCAGAAGGGAGTGGCAGATGCCAACGTGTTCAGGGACCCATGTTAGCATCAGGCTATTATGTCTACCAACATAGTTCAGCCTGGATTTACAAGACTCGACTGCCCTTGAAGTGGTTGAGGGCTGTCTAAGGTTATGAGCTACGAGTGCTGATCTACTATTTACAAAGCACAGTCCATAGGTAAGTCGACAATCCACTTGGCTCAACTTGTTTAAAAGATTGTACAGAGCCTTTTTGGATCTTATTGACGATGATTTGTCTCTACGTATCCTTTAAATCCTACCCCTTGCCCTTAAGTGCAATAGGAAATATTTCCATTTCATTCCATCACCTACGTAAATGGGCAGGGTAGCACTTATTACGAACATATCTTATATGTAGCTTCAATATTTAAAAACAAGGTTTGAAGTTGAAAATTTGATTGGCGGAAATTTTGTGTAAATAATTACAACACAATTTCCTTTTCTGTAATTCCTAGCACTTTTTTCCTTTCTTGTTTTGTGTAGATACACTATAAACCTTTCTTTAAGTGAACTTTTGTTTACCACAATAGAGTCACTATTACAAATCTCAAAATACGTTTTAAAAATTGTAGAGCAATAAAAAATCCTTTCTCCTCTGTCACTGACAGCTGTATACAATTTTTCGAATAATTTTCTCTCGCTGCTGAAATTTATTTTCAATGAGCGATTTATTGGCTGTCATTTTCTTAACTATTTTGGTTTTGTTTAAATGACTTAAGCTATAGTTGAGTAGGCCTTAGTCGGAAAAATGGCCTGTCACAGGCACATAAATAAAGAAATATATACACACACATATACACAGAAATATATCGAAAGGAAAGCTGCACACACTAATCATGTTTACCAGAAATTTCACAAGAAATTGCAAAGCAGGCACATTTGGTGGCGCTTTTGCAACCCATTGCCACTAAGGGAATATTGTAATGTACGTGGGGTATTAGGTGAGGGTATTGGGTCCCGCCGTCCCAGCATAGCAAATAGCAAATAAGAATAAGTCGGTTGATTTTTAGAATGCCGTCTGACAATGCATAGAAGTGGAAAGCGAAAAGCTTTTTGAGTATAAACATTAAGTAGCAAAAAAATTGTGATGAGGGGTCCGGCCTGAATCTGTCAATGTTGTGCGGGCCACTTTATTATACCATTATTATTTACTGTAGGCAGCAAGTCAGTGGCATTGAACAATTGCTTGCTGCTTCATGTGCGAGAAAATGAAAGAAAAAAATTAGAGATAAATTACGTCTTGGGTGAAGTGAATGCACGCGAGTAAACAAATGTTATGGCAAGAAATTTTTCGACGTCGTTACATAGAAAATACGCATTAAAAATAAAAATAGTTTTTTCACACAAAAAGTGCTCCAAAAAATAAATAAAATTCAGTTAATTTTTCTTCATCGGTCAAAACTAAGTTCGATCAAAGCCAAGACTTTTTTTAATGGCTTTTTGGTGAAATTACCTTTCGAGGCTCTAAAAGCTCTGATTTCATTTGATAGCACAATTCATTTGTTCTCATGTAGCCTTTTGTACTGAATGTTGAATCTACTTTTGAAGTCAAAGATCGCTTGGAGATCTCTCTTCAATTTGGTTTGGAAAGCAACTTAAGTTCTATTGTCTATTGTGCGCCGTGACTGGACAGTCTCAGAAATATTAACTCGCCCATTTTCTACTGTTTTTGGGCTGATAGTTATGTCACTGAGAGGGTAGTATTTAAGTACCTGAAAATATCAGATATCTTTCACATCTTCTGTTACGGCCTTATAATACAGGGTAGGCCATTTAAAGCGGGCCCATTTGTTTCTGAAAAAAAACATTGAAAAAAACATTTTTTTTTGTGTTGATATGAAAAATCATTTATTTTGATTCAAGGAGATTTGTTCCAGCTAGTTTTTGAAAATGATATCCTTCAAATGTTTGCCTCTGGCCTTGATGGCCAAATGTGTCCTTTTTTCGGCGTTTTCCATCGTTTTGGCCAATATTTCGGCCGGTATGGCGGCGATTTCGCGTCGGATATTGTTTTTAAGTTGAGTTAGAGTCCTTGGCTTGTTGATGTATACCTTGGATTTCAGATAACCCCACAAATAAAAGTCCGGTGGCGTCAAATCTGGTGATCTCGGTGGCCACGGAAAATCACCATTTTTCGAAATCAACCTTCCAGGGAACAACGGCTTCAAAAAATCGGGTTTAATTTTTGTGCCATTTGAATTTTGTACGGAAACATTTTCAAATCGATGCGAATTATGCGCCTGAGTGTTGTCCTGGCGATGCCTAATTCCTGAGAACGACGATAACTCGATGTTCGCGGAGCCTCCTCAACACTGGCTCGTACAGCCTCGATATTTTCAGCAGAACGTCGTGTACGTTGTCTGGATGCGTGGCTGGTATTGCTGAGACTACCGTGGTTAATAAATTTTGCGTATAAACGCTGTAAAGTGCTTTTGGATGGCGCACTTTTAACTTTATTTTTTTTTTTAAACGCACGTTGAGTTTTCACAATTGAAAAGTTATTTTGGATGTAAAGCTGAATTATTTCAGCGCGTTCTTTTGGAGTGTACTGCTCCATGGTAAAAATTGTCTTGGACTGACGCTTCCAACGCGCTATGTCATTAGTCGATCTGACGTTCCTGTCAAAAGTTATAGGGTTGCCCGATGGGCCCGCTTTAAATGGCCTACCCTGTACAATATAAAATTAGTATGGTTCCTTGCTGTGGTGGCTGAGAGTAGATATACAACTGGAATGGTAGGAAAGCTTTGGTGGTTTTGGTGGCTGATATGACTGCAATGGGGGTAATATTTTAGCCAGTCTTGATATTTAGCAGCGGTTTTTTCTTGTTTTTTTTTTTTGAATATTCATTATTATTTCTAACAGTAGCTCATTGCCTAACAAAGCCCAAATATATCCAAGTTTCGAATTCTATATCAAATTAAAAAAAAAAAATTAGAAAATATCAGCAACATTTCGCGGCTTTTAATTAGAATTTCTAAAAAACATTTAGGAATGCAATTTTATAGCTTGAAAAGGTCGAGCCAAGGAGCACCAGGAGATTTGGTGGCTCCTAAAACACTCAGGCTAAAGAGCCCATTGTATTTAAAGCTCTGGGAACGGGGTAGTTAATCAAGGAGGGAAGGAGAAAAGGATCAGAGAAAGAGAAAGGAAAGAATAGATTTTATAGCTTAATCATTTAAGAATGATAAAGTGTCTGTTTCAAGTGATTTAAAATGTGCAACGATTTTTCACAATTTTTCTTTCACTGAAATACTGCGCATTTTCTCTATATACTAAATGCAGTGAATATACTGAGCCCATCAAAGGCGTTTACAAAAAAAAATGTTATACAAGCACTCTTTACAAAAAAAATTTAATTTTATAATATAAAAAATTCAAATCTTAGAAAAGTTTATTTTATCATATAAAAAAAAAAAAAATAAATAAAATGTTTAAAAGTACCAAAATTACTTGACTTGAAAAAACTCCATAACAAAATTTTTGTCATTGAATAAATTTCAAATTTTTTGTAGCGGCAGGCCTATCACCTACCCTGTCAGAAATCAAAATAGATTAATGAAAACAACGCAATGCTGAGTCTTGTCTAGGCCCTATGCTCCCGAGTGGAGTGAACAAGGGGGAAAAATTCGAAATTATAAATTTTTTATAACATTTGTAGTTTAATTTTTTTATATTTAAGCCCGCAAATATAACAATTTTTATAAAAATGGAGGACCATGTCCAAAATCCTCTAATCACTTGGCATGGAATCACTCTAATTTCTTAATTTTTCAGAAATTCTTGAATTGAAACTTAATGTATGCATTATTTTTAGAAAATTTTATATATCTTTCATTTACTTTTATTTAAGCATTTTTATTTTTTGTTTTTCAATTTTAGACTTATTTTAAGCCATAAAATATTATCAAAATATTTTATCCAATTCCTATTTAATATATTTCTGCTGAATACTCCAGGTTTTTGATTCTCTGCCTGGTTGTGAAGCAAATGTTTCGAAAATTTAACTATAAAAAAATGTACTAAATTTTCGGAACCACCGCTCTTTTGTACTCATACTTATACATAGGATTTGGAAAGTGGTAACCGGTGAGAAAAAAATTCAAAATTCGTAAACCAGTGTAATCTATGCAAAATATCACGACTTGCAGTTAGGGTATTTTAATTTTATTTTTTAACTTTTAGACTTTTTAACCCATAACATTTTATGAAATCCGTTCCTTCAATTCCTATTTATTGTATTTCTACGGAATTCCTCACCTTTTTAAAGAAGTAAAAAAAAAACAAAAAAAACAAATTGGCTGAAATTTTTTCACTAATATACGAAAACTTTTCGTGAAATTATTTCATTGCCCATATCTGAAACACTCAATTTTAAGTAAGCTTCCCCTACAGTGCGCAACAACAGCTGGCCAAATAGCAAACTAAAGTTTGCATTCAAAATTCGAATAGCTAAACAAATAAAATAATTTTGCATGTCTGCACTTAAAAATTCATGCAGTCGAAAATTATTCAAATACTTAACATTTTTATACTTTTATTAGCGCATTCACGTTGTAAGCTGTGCTGCTCAAACGAAAGACTTCAGACACGAACTTTCCTTTCGTTTATATGAGCTCACCTGTGTGTTTCGCTGTTTCGCTAAAGCGTCATTACTTGCACAATTTGCACAACTGAAAACAGAATGTTAATGTACGATTAGCGATATGCCGACATGGCGCGGCGTTAATGACGAATGATGACAGTGAAGTGCCAGCCAACCATCTAGGCAGCCAAGCGTCAAGTGCGACACGGGGCGTTGAAAGCGAAAGTGAAATGGTGCAATTTGCTTTTGATTAGCATTCGCATTTTGTTTTTTTTTCTTTGTGTTTCTTCGATTGCTCTCCATGTGCATAGGTATTGGCGTAAATTAGGCAAGAATAAGTGTCACGAGCATATGGGCTTAAATTAAAAAAAAAAAAAAAATGCGCAAACACATGCACATATACATAAACAGGCATGCATATTTCTAAGTACATTCACATAAATTATGCCACATGAACGCCTTAATGACACCTGTTGCTTTGTTTACATTGGGTTTGTGTGCTTGCGTGTGTGCGCGCTTTAGATTACTTTGCTGTGGCTTATGATTATTGCATATTTTCACGTTGATTTATAAAATTTGCTTTTATTTTGTTTAACGGTTTCCGTTTGTGTTTGGTTTATATGCTAATTTAGTTACCGTTTAGTACACCTTATAAACAATTTTGTTGCTTAATGACAGATTGCTTCTGTTTTTAGCTATTCCATAACTTTCTCGCCGCTTTGAGTGAATTTTGTAATTTTTATTTTGCAAGTAGAAAAAAGCTGTACATTACTTACATATATGGAAATAACTTTTACGGAGACATAAAAATATATCATTTTCATATTACACAATACTCTTGTGTGTTAATTGTTTTTGACGTTAATTTCGATTTTTGTTATTGTTTTGAGTTTTCACTTCGTTATAAATCATTAGCGCTACATGCCAATGCTTGTTAACGGTGCTTAAGTCACTTGCTTTACACTGAAATGTTGTTTTTTCTTGTGTTTTTTTAATTGTAATTATCGTTTTTTGCTGAGTCTACAACGTGTGAATGATTTTCAGAAACTGTTTGTAAATATTTTGAAGCTTCCGGCTTTGCAACTTTACATAATTGGTTATATGTAATTGCAAAAGAAATAATTAGTGTTTTTAACTACTAAATGAAACCAAGTTAGCTAATCAAATATTTGAGGCTGTGAAAAAATATATGGAAAAATCGATAGTAACCTGTCTTGAATTTTTTACCTAATTTGCCAAAACAATTATTTTTTATATGTAATAAAACATGCAAGGGGAGGTAGAAAAGCTTGCTAAATGAAGAGAGAAAAAATGCGAAATCTTTATATGTATTTATATACCTACTTAGGTATGTACATATTAGTGGATAAATATGTGCTTTTGTGTGTAGGCTCCCTGCTGCTGATGGAATTTTCAGCAATACTTTAGCAAGGTGTGAGAAGTGCTCCTCTAAACCATGGGGCCGATCGAATACAAAATAAAAGAGTTGCGCCTACATAAAAAAATTAAGATCAATTAAGTGAAAAGTTACGATATGGGTGGCAAAATTAAGGTATTTAAAAAACCTCTAACTATAAATAGTTAGAATATTATGATTATTGTATGTTTCATTCTACTAAAACATCAGAGAAGTAAAAGTATTATATTGGAAAAGCTTAGAAGAACTCGAAAAACTATGTTAAGAATTTAAAAATTTTAATAAAAATTAAAGAAAATCAGTGACGCAGCTCTTTAGCCCATTAAATTAATAGAAAATTTCAATTTACTCAAAAAAACTTCACTAATTAATATTTTTTTGTTTAGAATTTTTACGAAAATTTGGTTGCGCAATTTTACAGCTTATTAACATTTAGTGCAACCAACGAGTTTGAATTTGCTAATAAATCCTGTTCATTTTGGGCATTTTCTCTTTAAAACAAATACACGCCATATTTTTACTGGAGCTTTGTTGAAATTTCATGAATTTTTTACAAACTTTGGGGCCATGATTTGCATGAAATTTATTGAAAAATGAACTGTATTTTATGAACTTTAAAAAAACAAAATAAATATAGTCCTAACTGGTCAAAACGCTATGTCAGTGTGGTTTTTGGGCGGGCTATATGTAAGAATACTTCAGTCCAAAGTATTTAAAAAGAGCTGCCACTTCTCCAGAGATGAAGTTTGAACAATCAAGTTTATGTTTTTCATTTGGTCAATTGTACGGTGTCTGGTATACTAAAAAGTTGGTATCCCGAAAAAAACTATACATTTTTATATTGGGAGGTTGAATTAGTTTTAAAGGTGACACACAGATGGCGCTATTTATCACTTTATCGCGTTGGCAATACTGAATATATATTCATGACAAAGCCTCATCCCTAGGCTTTGTTTATCAGTATCTGTCATTTCGCTGAAGTATAAACAACGCAGTGTTTTCGTGCTCCGAGTATGTCAACTTTCGTTCCGTCGAAACGCAATTTGCGGGAAGCTTTGCTTTTCTGCTTCAATTTGAAAAAAAATACAGCCCAAGCCCATGAATTGCTGCAGGAGGCCTACCCAGACCATACTCCGTCGATTTCAACATGTGAGTACTGGTTTCGACGATTCAAAAGTGGTGATTTTCACACCGAAGACAAGGAGCGTCTTGGCCAGCCCAAAAAGTTCGAGGACGCGGAATTGGGGGAATTGGTAAACGAGGACTCGTGCCAAACCCAAAAAGAGCTTGCTGAATCATTGGGCGTTGATAAGTCAACCATTTGCAAGCGTCTAAAAGCGATGGGAATGATCCAAAAGCAAGGACATTGGGTCCCGTACGAGTTGAAGCTGCGCGACGTCGAACGGCGATTTTTTACGTGCGAATTGCTGATCGAGCGACAAAATCGGAAGGGTTTTTTGCATCGGGTGGTGACTGGCGACGAAAAATGGATCCACTACGATAACCCAAAACGCAAAAAATCATGGGGTTTGCCCGGCCACGCATCAACGTCGACGGCCAAGCAGAATATTCACGGCAAGAAAATCATGCTCTGCATTTGGTGGGATCAGGTGGGCGTCGTATATTTTGAGCTGCTCCAACCGGGCGAAACAATCACGGGGGATCGTTACCGACTGCAATTGATGCGCTTAAGCCGGGCATTGAAAGAAAAACGGCCGGAAACGGTAAAAAGGCACGACAAGGTTATTTTGCAACATGACAACGCTCGGCCGCATGTTGCTCAACCTGTCAAAAAATACCTTGGAACGCTTGGCTGGGAAGTGTTACCCCACCTGCCGTATAGTCCAGACATAGCTCCCTCCGATTATCATTTGTTCCGGCATATGAGTCTCGATTTGGCGGACCAGCGGTTCTCCTCGTACGAGGCTACCAAAATATGGGTTGAGTCATGGATAGCCAAGCAGCGGCCAGAATTTTGGAGAAACGGCATCCGGAAATTGCCCGAAAGATGGGCGAAAGTTGTAGCTAGCGATGGCCAATACTTCGAATAAAATATTTTCTACCGTTTTTTCACAATAAAGCCCCAAATCTTCGAAAAAAACCTTTAAAACTAATTCAACCTCCCAATAACAAATGAAAGAATCAGAAATATTGTATCGATTAGCATTAAATTAAATAAAATTAGTAAAATATTAAAAAAAAAAAATTCCAAATCTCAATATGTGTGTTTTTTGTGGCGTAACAACTTGCATCGGGAACATGTAATTATTGTTCGATATATCCTTCGTTAAAACCAGTTTGCTCTTCAGATTTTCCACAAATTTATTGGTACCAAGTAAAATAAAAAATGAAATTGCGACACTACTTCAGCATAATTATATAATTGTTTTACTTATTTAAGTGTTAGAAAAATCTTTATTTACTTATTAAAAATAAAAAGTTAACTCAGAAGACTAAATAGAGGGCATAAATATTTCGATATCACACTTGAGTACAGCAGCCATCGCAATATGTTTCTTGTTGTACAAAAGAAGCACACCTTGAGTGAATTTTCCTTATTTTTTCCTTCATGGCATTTTTAGTATGTATTCCAAAGGTCTTTAATGTATGATATTTTTTTTTTACATATATTTAGGAGCATTCTCTGACTGTTCTTGAGTACTAGAAATTAAATTGCAAATTTCAAATGAATAACCTTGTCAGTCAATAGTTTTTACGATCATATCGAACATTGATTCAATTGGTGATGGACAAACCTTAATTTTCATGACGAATTGCGGAAAGACGAAGAATTGCTCGATCAGTTTGCACATAAGTAAGTGTATTCGATTTTGTCATTTTTTCATGTTTTGTGGTTCATTTTTCCGCCTAACAAAATCTAATTAAAAAATATACCCAAAAGAAATTGTCATCACTTAAATAATTTTATTCTTTTGTTTAATATTTGGGGGTTGGAAAAATTACTTAATCTTATTTCATTTTATTGCAATGAGTTTTTAATTGTATCTTTTTCATTGAATTCTCCAAGCCCTCTTCTTTCTATGAATCAACTCTTGGGTATTACCAGTAAGTCGTCTATCTTTTTTTAATTTGTTTTGATATTAGCATTAGACCGACTTCCTTATCGCATGTGACGGCGTTTCCTCTTTTCCTATAGTTTTGATTAGTTAGAGTGCCAATAGTTAGAGTAACTCCAGCAGCTATTGTTGGTTTACTACTAATTTATAAAAACCATGCCGGTTGTTACCAACTAAAGCTATGAGCTGCTCGACACTTTCAATTGGTTGTTAACCTACTTTAAACACATTTTTCCACCAAAATTTGTAGTCACTTACTTTAGTAGTGATTTGAGCCTTTGTTTACATTTTTGAGTTTACTTCTTGGCATAAACCAAAAGGTATGTGCATGTACATATGTGTGTACATAGATGGTTGTTATTTGGTAGACAACACCTTTTTATGGCGGACATGCTTCACCAGCATGCTCTGCTTTAGTTTTCTTAACTTTTGTCTTTCTCCAAAACTTACATTTACAAACATAAAACTTCGGACATAAAACTTGCCGACATAAAAAATTGCTTTTTTTGTGGCATTAAGTTTTCAAAAGTTAAGATTTGATAAGATATAATTTTATTAATTTTGAATATTCCGCTTTCAATAGAAAAAAGCTTGGAATTTATATAATTTTGTCATACTATTGAATTAAAAAATAAGTCACTATCAAAAAGGTTTTTTTTTTTAAGTTTTACTTATAAATTTTGGAGTTTCAGTTTGCACTTTCTGAGTTTTCCTTTTACAAGTCCTTTGCTGAGAAACCAGTGTGTAAAAATCTGAATTAACTAAGATACAATGTTAGCCAGTCCATTTTTATCTTACATCTCCAAAATGTGCCAAAGATTATATACAGATTTCAGGTCGGAACTATTGCCAGAAAAGTTTATTGGCCTTTGCCTATTTCTAGGAAATTATCTTTAGTAAACTTCTCGGAGCTCGTCTGCGGCAACCACTCTTTTCCAATGAATTGTAGTCCAATTTTTGTGTCGTTTGGTCCATTGGATACTTATTGGTGCAGTTCCATTTTCAAAAATGGCTCCTTGACAGAAAATTGTAAACTAAACTCACATCTTCAAACAAAGAGCAGTTCTGCAAGTGTTAGTGTCGCCTCTTCTATGAATTATCTCTCCTAAGATATTCGACAGCTGTGGTTCCACTTGGTAAACTTAAGTATTCCAGTTAGAGATAACCTTAGTAGATTAGAGAGACTTTGAAGCTGGCATTTCTAAGACGACTCGAGCCGGTTTCTCATATGCCTTGTCTTCATTTAACTCTTAAAGCAATATACGACAACAAGTGTCCAACTTTTTCATTTGCTTCCAGAATAGAATATTCATCTTTCTGTAGAACCAGACTCTTGCTCTTGCCACTTTGAGTAATTTTCCCTCAAGTAAGCATAAATCAACCCTCTCACTGCAATTGGGAACCATTTTTCAGAAAGCACAAATACTTTTTAAACTAAAAAGGCACTCTTTGCATGTTTTCATTTAAAAAAAGGTGGCCTCCAGCTGAATCTTGCATCATTTGGATTTTATTACACTTTAAACGCAAACTTAGCGCCTGTCCGAATTTTTATGTATGCTACTATACATGCTGAGAAAATACATATAAATGCATACATATAACTTGCTTAGGAAAAATGCCTCCCTTTTTGATTGAAATATTAATTTTACTAACTCGTCTGCTGCGTTTACTAATTTTGTTGCTTGTCACATGGAAATACACATTTAGATTTATTGTCACGGTTTACTTACAAAAGTGTTGCAATCGTGTCATTAATTTTTTACTTACAAAAGTATGTGTCACGCACGCGTGCTTCAATGTTGGTATGTATTTATGGGTTTTGCCATTCAACAAAGCGACATACATACGTATGGTGCATTTATAAATGGAAGAACTTGCTGCATATGCGCTTATATGTATGTACGCGTACATGTGTCTGCACTGATCGTTTTCTACTTAATTGTTAAAACAGATGTTGTTGCTTAACATTACTTGGCTAGCAAATGTTCCTTGACTTTTTTCTTGCTTAATTTACAAGACTTTGCGTTATACGAGTACGAGTAGTATTTGTAAACGATGTAAATGGCAGAGTTAGAATTGGCTGATAGCTTTTCTGTTCAATTTTCGATTACATCATCAACATCTAGTGATCAACATCAAGATCAGGTGATTAAAATCTCTATAAAAATTTTCTATTATTCCACAAGGCAGACTGCGTTAAACAACTATAGCGCAGAGCCTTATTGACAAGTTTAGATAGCTTAGTTTTTTTGTTTTTTTTATAGAAATATAGTTCACTCTCTTACAAAAACCAAGGTTTCTGCAAAAGTTAAAAAAATTTCAACGAAATTTCATAGTTTTAATAAAAATCTTGAAAAAATTTTCGGATACGCAGTTTTATCTCTCATTGCGTTTTGATGTTAGAAAGAGCAAGATTCAAGTAGCGCAAAAATCTTGTTGACTTTTGACAAATATTTCTTCTTTTGTTTACTCGAAATAAGTTTTATATGGAAGAAACACCCAACACCATCAGCAAAAAAATTTAAAAAATTAACACTATTTTTGAGCTACTTGAAACTTGCACTTTATTGCACCAAACTTCAATGGATTTGGATTAAAAGTGTGAAATTTTGTGGAAATTTATTGCATTTGACAATTTTTAAAATTTGCAGAAAGCTTGAAACGTGCACTGAAATAAATGGAACTATGAACTATATTTTTATAAAAAAAAAGGAAAAAATGAACTTCTCACTAAATTTTTGTAGTAATTGTGATTAAAAGGTGTAAGCTTTTGTTTTTTTTTAATTCTTTTTGAAATTTGCACGAAGTTTGAAACTAGATCTTTTTATAAAGATATTGTTAAAAAGAAATAAATTGTCAAAAGTGGTCCATAAGAACTAATACTATAGTTATTTCCTGCACTCGAAGTGTAACCAACTTCAGACAACTCGCGCAGTTGATGCACGGGCATCAGCCATCGATTGGCCAGCAGGCGGCAGCATCCGTCACAGGTATTGGTTTGGGCCGCTGTATCCGCAAATTGGCGCTTTCCAATCGTTTTCATCGAGCCTGGCGTTATGGTAAATGCGAAATATTATTGAGAAAGTATTCTGAAGGTTGCTTTGAAGCTGCGGGCAGACAAACATTTCGGTGGCAGACCATGCAGGTATCAATAGGACTCGGCACCATCTCACAAAGCTCGAGTGAACCAAGAATGGCTAAAAAACAACGTTCCGAACTTCATAACGTCTACACAATGGCTCTCAAATTCACCAGACAGGAGTCCGCTGGATTATTCCCTTTCGGCCATCTTGGAGAGCAAGTTCGGAACTAAAAGATTCACCAGCTTCGAAGCGAGCTGAGAAAATCTATTGTCCGCGAGTGGGCCAAAAAACCTGCACGTGACATTCGGGCAGCTTGCGATTCGTTTGTGGACCGTCTTAAGGTCATAGACAATGCAAAAGGCATTTAATATAGAGCAAAAGTAAACTGATTCTTAATTTTGTATTATTTTCACACATTTGCTACTTTAAATTGAATAAAAGTAATTTTCCAACCAAAATTTATGGCATTTTTTAATTGGTTACACTTCGAGTGCCGAACCCTGTATATAGAAGAGTTCACTTCGAAGCCCTGCTTCTCGTGTTTTACCCTTGTAGGCAAAACTATATATTGCAAAGGCAGAAATTTTCGATGGCCAGAAAATTGTGTGTGAAGGTGGGTGAAATGATTTAAGCAGCACGCAAATCTTGTTAACGGGCGAAAAGAGATGCCATTTACTGCAGATAGATATAATTTGATGTGTAGTACATTTCGGCCTACCGATCTATTATGCCCTTTTCGCTTTACAATATCTCATCTAAGCCCAGTCTCCTTAAAAAGTTGAGGAAACATTTGGTGATAACGAATATAATTCGTGATTAAATTATTATCAAATATATTTTTTTTAATTCTTATTTTTTTATTTTTTATTTTTTACTATTAATGCCATTGGGTATAATCATATTCGAGGCAAGGACGACTCTAAATAAATCGAAATAATCTTTATTTAATTGAGTACTTTTTCCTAGTCATAATAGCGGTCGACTCCCTTTTCTTCTCTAGAACCACCTCCTAAGTTAGAGTGATGAAAAACTGCTCTTAAGTAGCAGCAAATCTGTCAAATTGAATGAAATTTAAATTTCTTTGTATTTGGAGCGTGATTAGAAAACTAGTGAATAAATACTATTTTGAAGAAATGGAAAAGGGAATCCGATATTATGAAGGATTCATGAGTATTAAGATTGACATAAATATATATGGAATGAATTGATTTGCTCTATTTAGACAGAGAATACGCTTATCGCCGCAAAAACCCCTTATCGGCTTGACAAACCCACTTTTCTGTTTTCGATTGATATATTGAATACAGAGAAACCGAAGATCCTGATACCTCTCTCTAACACAGGACTATGAATATGCGCCATTATATCTACTAGTTTCATGGGTACGCCTATATTTTTTCAACAATTTAGTGAAAATTTGCCCATTTGAAAATGCCACTAACCAATAGGTACCTTGTTTACATTTCTTGGATATCGTATGGATAAATCTAAATAAATTCGAAAAACTACGTTGGCTTCACATTTCTCTGAATTTACAGAGAGGCTTAAAATCGGCTTAAATCGCATACACTTTCTCAAAATATTAAAAATTCCATGTATTTTACATCAACTAATAAATAATAGTGAAATTTTTATCATAAATTCTGAGTCATAGAATAAGCTAATAACCGAATATGAGTATGGTGTAGTAATTTTTTCCTCTTACCTGATTTTCCACAACTTTGAAAATCTGAAACGAGAGTAAAACAGAGATTAGAGCGCAACATTTAAAAATAACATGCAATGGAACTACCAGGTGGTGCAAAGTTAATTACCCTGTTGTTAGATTTATTCATTTTGCAAATGTCATCGTACGTCAGTCATATTTGACTTTTCTGAACTAGATAGCTGCAGTATAGGAACAGATAAGCAATGGAGCGCTTAAAAGTCCAGGTGAAGATTTTCATCAGTCAAAATATTTTTTTTATTTAACAAAAAAAGTTATTCAAAAACCAAATTGAGTGATTAGTTTTGCGCCACCTTGTGCTATATGAAAATACTGGAAAATTGGTATCTATTTTCAAATAATAGCAATATATGAAGGGAATGAAATTGATTTCCAATAATAAATAAAGATTTTCAAATTTCAATTTGGTCAGGGTAATACGAATTTTTTATATCAGAGACAAATGTCATGGATGGACTGAAGACAAAGCTCCTGCCGTTTGGTCCCTAAATATCACAATTTATTTTACAGTACAGGGTGCGCCATCTTTTATATCGGTATAAAAACATTGAATAACTTTGACAAAAAAAAAAAATGATTTGTGTAAGTGAAGTATTTTGGTTTGGTCATTTACAATTTATTAAAATTATTTTTTGAATATAATATCAATCAAGTGGTCATCTTTATTAGCAATCACAAACTGCGATTTTTTTCTGCGTTTGTCATCATCTTGCCAAGCATTTCGGGTTTTATAGCGCCGATTTCGGCACGAATGTTTGCCTTAAGCTGGTAAATAGTCTGCGGCTTATTGACGTAAACCTTACTTTTCAGATAACCGCACAAAAAGAAGTCCGGGGGGGTTAAGTCAGGTGATCTGGGGGGCCAGTCGTTGTCGCCTCTTTTTGGCACGTCCACACGTCTCGGGACTTTTCGTTTCAGAAATTCAATTGTTGCATTCGCAGTGTGGCATGGCGCACCGTCTTGTTGAAACCAGTAGCCGTCTAAACCTTTCTCATGCATTTGTGTGCAGATATAATGTACCAACATCCACCGATATCGGTTTCCATCGACCGTTTCGTTTTCTCGGTAAAAATATGGCCCAATGATGGTTTAGGCGCAAATGCCGGCCCAAACAATTACTTTCCGGCCTTGCAATGGCGTTTCATGGATCTCGTGTGGATTGTAAGTTCCCCAAATGCGGAAATTTTGTTTATTTACGTTGCCAGAGAGGTTAAAATGTGTCTCGTCAGTCATTAAAATTTGCTTCCAAAAATTGGGCTTAGTGTCAACCATTTGAGCGACTGTTTGGCCGTATTCCGAGCGACGTGAATCGTCTGTCGGCAATATTCGACTCCAAACGACGAATAGTATTGTCAGACGGTGCCTGTTTGCCGCGATACTTTTTGCGATATGTGCGTTGAGTTAGAACAATAGAATGACTTTTTTCGATGGATAGCGTCAATATTTTAGCGCGTGGTTTCGGTGTAAAGCGATCCATGGTTGAAATTGTACTGAATTGACGTATCGAAAACATGTATGCTGAAGTCGATCGGTTGGTATTATAAACGACAAAGTTATTCAGCGTTTACATATAAACATATAAGATGGCGCACTCTGTATGTTGAGGTTTTGTTCGTTATCGCAAACTCTTTTCGAAAGTTTGAATATACTGCAGGAAAATGCTGATATTTAGCTACAAAATGGTAGGTGTTCCACTTTTCGACAACTTTTCCTCTTCCGTAATTGCTATGCCACATTCTTATCTTTTTTGTGCCATTCTACCGCACAGTATTATTAAACCATCTTTATAATATTTTTTATGAGCAAATATTTTCTAAAAATTTCAAAATTCGTAAAAAATTTCAAAAACGTGCCAAAAATTCAATTTTAAATTATTGTAAGAGATCCTCTTTCAACCTTTAATCTTTTTAAAATTATATGACACTTGGTTTGTTTAGGCACTGGAGGATCCAGGATAATATATATAAATAATTGGCCCTACACACTTTTTGTGTGTTTGGTTGATCCCGTCCTCCTGTCTGTGCTGTGGTTTGTGTTTTCCCTCAAATGGCAGGACCTACAATTTTATGCCGCCTCTGAATAGCAGAGGGATTTTTATGAGGCCCTTTTTCATGGCAGAAATACACTCGGTAGTCTCCCGAGTAGCGACCTCTATTAGAAAAAAATGTTTGTGTTCATTGATATTTCGTGCTCGGGGTTTCAATCTTATGGACTTCTGAATGATAGTCACGCATCAACTCATTCTGCTACGGCGCCCACAATAAATCTTTAGCTATTTTTAATTTTCCCAAAAATTTTAACAACAAGCTAAAAATTAAATTTAATAACTTTTAAAATATTCTGCTACAGTTTCTGTCTAATATTTTACTGATTAAATTATTTGATCTAACGCTTTTGTGGCAACCGATTTATAGTGTTTTTGATGGGCAGTTACTGTGACATATATTAAATTAGATCAAAGAATAAATGAATTTTTATTTTCTCCTTTAGTTTATAAGATACCTAAATACAGGTGAGTATATGAAAAAAAGTTCTAATTTTTTTAAATTTTCTTAAATTTTTTAAGATCTCCAAATAGAGATGAATAAATGATAAAAAGTTTGAAGTTGGGGATTCCTTTATTTCTCTAGTAAACAAATTTTAAAAGCGTATGAAGAAAGAATGACCCTGAAACAGATAGTCTGAGCTGAGATCTTGCTATCTGACCCGCTACGCTAATATTTTCTTATTTATGTGGTAATATTATTTTTTACTACTTAACAGTCGAATTGTTAAAGTAGTAGAGTTTTTAAAAAAGTAGTTAATAACTCTTTTATTAAGCTAGTATGCCTATTTTATGTTCTGTAGATCTTCAAAAATTTTATGTTCAATGATAAACTACGATAACGAATGACAGCTGAGTATTCCAAATAATGTTTTTTTTATGTTTGCGATGATGGCTTTTATAACTTTATCGACAGAGATACTAAAATGTGCCACAAATACAAAAACGGCATTACCTGTCTGGCTGTCTGTCCATTGCGTTTGACTGATATAAGTCACAGTGGATGAAAATAGTCATAATTCATAAAGTCTTCATTAGCTATCGTTTTCTTAAATTATAGTTCATTGCATGCCTTTGCCTTTTATGCAAACTATGTGCATTTCAACACTTCTATAATCAAAAAGCCATATTTAGCATGATATAACAACCATTATGTCATTAGCGTTAACAAAATTGTGGCTTAAGTACCAATTTTCATATAATAATGCATACTGTACATATATGTTATGTGTATGTATGTATGTTGTTACACATGTATGCACATGCGCATGCATATTATCGCCCGTCGCTACAGCCACTGACAGAGTGTGGGAAAAGATTGACGCAACAAAAACCCAGAGCCAGAAGAAATGTGTAAGCGACATATCCGTCGCTGTGCGAGAACTAGTGCAATACCAAAAATGAAAAATAAAAAAACTATAATAAAAAATAAGTAAACACAAATTGCAACGAGCAATTTCAGCGCATTACAGCAATCGTAAACTATTTAGTGCCAAGCGCAATAAAAATGCTTATGAGTCATGTCTTTATAATGCGAACAATTTTTTTATATGCAATTTTAGATTACTTTTGAATTTCTGTTGCGGAGCTTAAATTGAAATTTGAAAATTTTCTGAAATTTTTTGTGTGATTACTTTTCATGGTAGTTTACAGAATTACGCTCGTCCTGTCTGTTAGGTGGGCTAAAGTTCACATCACGCATTTTCAAAATTTTCATTCCCTGGCTTATCAATCACCAATCAATTATTGCCAAGTTCCACAAACTCAAATAGTTGTTTCTCGTTTATCGTGCTCAATAATGTCAATCAGAAAAAGAAGTGAGGTTAAATCTTTCTCCGCTTGGTCTTTCTAATACAGAAAAGGGCTTTTTATGCACTCAAATTGTTCATTCAGTAATTTTTCCCAAAAAAGAAACCTCCTCTTTCTCTGACCCCAACTCGCTTACAATTGAAACCTTCCTTTCCTCTATCAGCAGCTAACACCAACCTCCTCTTTCTCTGGCCCCAATTCATTTACAGTTTAAACCTTCCTCTGCCCTACCAGCAAGTAACACAATGAATACTTCAGGGACGGAGCTTTCACACAAAAGAATCTTGCCAGCGTAGCCGATGAATTTTTATTCCTGTGCGATGTCTTTGCCATTGTAATGCTCTTACAGTTTATCTTTTCATTCTTTGCGATTTTCGGGTAATTTTTGTTTATCAAAATTATAAAGTAGGGAGTCACTTTTGATATGCGAAGCTTCTTGGCAGGCCATATGGGCAATCTGATATAGGCGTGCTGCTGAAAGCGGCTTAAAAATTAGGGAAGAGATAGTGCGAATCGATTTTTATTTCATGGATTTTTTCTTAGATTTGGTGTGTAGTGAATGTGTATCTGGTCAATAGGTTTGAGGCAAAACTGATAAGCATCAGATTAACCATTTATCGCCACTGTGGCGGCATTCGCAAGTCGTTGCCGCCAATCTGGCAGCAAGATGTCATTAAGAGGAAAGAAGAGATTTTCGGGATCAGTAGAGTTTACAAAATCTAAATTTCAGAGAAAAGAGACGCAATAAATCAGTTCCAACTAATTGTGTGTTTTCTAATATCCATATATTTGCCTCAAGCCCCTAAGGGAGAAATAACTCCGTAAAGCTAAATTTGCTCCCGCTAGTTGGCAGTCCCATCAGAGAAATTTGCCGATCGTTATGCAATTGAATAAACCGAGGGGTTGCCGAGGGTTAATGTAATTGAATAAACTCAACTGGTGGTCCAATATAATCAAACATCGATTCCAAACAGGTAGTTGTTTAGTATCTGTCATAGTTTGAACAATCGAAAAAAAAATTTTTTTTTTAATTTTAGGAAAAACCATGAGAATTTGTGTCGAGTATATGAGCGCTCTTTTCGAATGTATGAATAGTATGAATTAGTATGAATGAATTAGTATGAATAGAAAAGCTTTCATTGTAAATTTTTTTGCTTTAGCCAACTTTTCTGAAATTTTATCCACCACTAGTTGTGCCCACAATCCGCCTACAGGTTAGTTCTCTAATTTAAGTGTTATAACTTTTTGGATAGCTAGAAAGACAAACTAATTTTTAAAATAATTTGCAGAATAGTTTCCATAAAATCATTTTTGCTTTTAATGATGGGAGTTAACAAATGACGTGAATTAGCAAATACTTAGTGAAAAATCGTAAATTTAGAACTTCATCAAGCAGCAGTTTTTAGTTGTCAGGGTTGGGTTCGAACTCTATTGATGATTTGTACTGATTGACATAAATTCTAATTAAAAACGAAAAAAAAAAAAAACGCATACTTGAATCAACATATAAAAAAAAGAGAAAATTCAAATGAAAAAAAAAATATTTCTTAAAATAATATTTAAAATCTAAAATCCCGAAAATGGCGATGTTTTAGGCGTCATGCCACATAACCAAATTAATCAATAATGATCTAAATAATATCGTCTTCAATTATTTGAGACGATTTTCTCGGTAGCCCTGTATGCAATATTTTTATTCTTATAAAGACTGATTCTGCGGTAGTTATCACAGTTTGCAGATTAAACGTATCATGGACTGGGTACAGGACATTTTAAATATTCAGAATTCACAGATTTTTGTGTTAACAATGCTCCAGTTCTTACTAGCTCCTACTAATCCCACAATTGATCTTTTGTGTTGCCACTTGGAGTTGGCGTCCCACTCTCGGCATAGGAAATTGGCGAAACTGAGTAGTTGCTTTTACGGTCGAACGACGCATTAGTTCTTAGACAATAAAGTGCGGTACATGCAAAAATTTTACAACTCATAGTTTTTGGTTTCTTATTTTATTTGCGATATTTTTATTTTTTTTTGTTTTTGGAAGAAGAGTTATGGACCCTGGGCATATAGATTAATTTATGAAATTTAAATTATTTTAAATTATTCTCTTACCTAACTCTGTTCAGATTAAACGAGAATGCTCCATTTGCACGCATGTATCTCTTACAAACATTTTAAGATTTTAAAGCACATTCGTACATATAGATACACTTTCATATATGTAAAGCAATATTTTTCTAGTGGCTACGACAGTTGCACTCTTGTGAGATCTTTGGCAAACATATCACTGCAAGAATGTGTGTAGATTTTAACTGGCCGGTGCTAGCTGTCGTCGGCACACTGTTAGCCATCGCCTCCTGACTGGCAGTTAGCAGTGTTGCAGCAATTATGCATTGCAAAAATCTCACCACGACCATACATGAGCGCTTAACTACAACAGCAGCCATAACAATAACGACAACTCTGACAGAAGTATTGCTTGTTTCAACTGTGGCTGGTGAATTGTTGCTGCAATAGCTTTGCACTAAAATGTTCAGTTATTTCAGCTGCACAAAGTGTTGTCGTGCAGTGCAGTTGTGCATTTTTTTAAATTGATGGTATAGAGAGCTAAACTTGTACATTAGGGTGCTTAAGTCTGTGTAAAAAAAATAAAAACTCCTTCTTAAATCGGAATTTATTATATTTTAAGACTTCTGTTAACATTTTTCCGAAAAATGTATAATTTTACCTAAGCTGTACCGATTTGAAAGTACCTTTGAGAATTCCATTATTTGAATAACATTGATAGAATATCATCTTTCAACTGAGTTCATTTCTTGGAAAAAATATTAAAAAAAAATTTATTTCTGAAAAGACTGGTTTTGTGGAGGAACCTTCACATCGGTCCAAATATTTTTTTAAAAATAGTTTGGTGGAAGTTTTAAAATACAATAAATTTAAAAAAGAAAAAAACAATTTTTTCCTGGTGAGGCACCCTAATATACTATATATCCAGTTTCTTCAAAACTCTTGCCAAACGTCTTTGTATGTTGAAATAAATGTAGCGTTTAAGCAAATACATGCAAACATATATTTATATTATATTTCGAATAATCGCGAATACAGAAGTTTTGTAGTACAGCCGATGGCTTTGAAGAAATAAGTATTAAATTTGTTTGAAAAATGTGTGCTTACAAATTACTCATAGCCTGACTGGGCGGCTACACAGCGCCTAAGTCGGACTAATCGAAATGATTCGTGAGTAGCTCAAGGCCGCTATCTGTGTGGAATTTTCTACACTTCTCAGCGAATTTCTTTTATTTAGAAGAATTCTGCATTTAATGAAATGTACCGAGCTTGGAAAGGAAAATATTATTTTTTTCTGACAATTGTTTTTTATTAAGAAGCTACGCTGCTATTGAAATAAAATAAAAAATTAAATGTTCAGGGTTTGTTGGAACTATGCTTTAATAGCTTTGAAATGACATACTCAGGAGATCGGTAAGTAGAGGTACACCGAAAGTCTTCTAACCGTTTTTATGGAACGCAGTTGTAAATAAACTTCTCTTAATATTGGAATCTGTGAGCTGTAAGGTGATACCTTACGCCGATGATGTTGTTATTGCTGTCTCTGGTAAATTTGTATCTGTCTCTCAATGTGACTTAATACAAAATGCTCTAGATATACTTTCTAGGTGGGCAGAAAAGTATGGTCTAGGAGTCTGACAAAACACAACTCATATTGTTCACTAGGAAATACAGAATCCCTCAGCTAAGTTCAATTATACTCAAGGGGGAAGCTCTTGTGATTTAGGAAGAAACCAAGTACTTGGGACTAAATATAGGAAAGCTTTTTATGCCTGTAAGAGAGCTTTAGGTAAGACCTGGGGAATTAAGCTTAAGGTTGCTCATTGGCTTTACACTGCTGTCATCAGGCCCATTCTTCTATATGGAAATGTTGTCTGGTGGTGTGCTATGCAGAAAAAAACCTATTATAATTTATTGAATAAGGTGCAGAGATCAGCGGAATTACGAATATGTGGCGTCATGAAACCCACGCCATCCATGGCTGTGGACATCATGCTACATCTGCCACCCCTACATCTCTTCTGCAAATACTCGGAGGCCTTTAAGGCTCAAAGCGAGCTCACAATGGTGGACTGTCACACATGGATATTCGAAAATAGACTCCTACACGGATATACCCAGTGACTGCGATTATCACTCGCCCATTCTTTGCTTCGAAATGAGTTTCCTAATGAAAATCCCTTCTAGACTGGAATGGCTTGAAGAAGACCCAACACCCAACACACCCGTTAAGATCTATACGGACGGATCTAAAATAGACACCGGTGTAGGATCAGGGTTATTTTGCGAAGAGCTTTCTATTAGTGAATCCTTTAAACTACTGGATCACTGTAGTGTTTTTTAAGGCGGAAATAAACGTTATTCATGAAGCCTTAAAATGGTTAAAGATAAACAGAATATCATCAACGGATATCTGCATTCTATCAGACAGCCAAGCTGCCCTACGAGCCCTGGAAGAATTCAAAACAACATCAAGAAGTGTCTTACGTTGTCGCCGATCTCTAAATGAGATGGCCAGGCAATATCGTATAATCTTATGCTGGGTTATAGATAATCTATACACTTGAGGTATTAACAACCTTTTACGCTTTGTCAAAAGCTCAGAATGGTTCAATATGGAGAGGGAAATGTAGACCAGCACCCGCGGCTAACAATGGACCCATTTCGTGGTCTAAGTGATATCGTTGTCTCTATGTGCGATGCGGCTGCCAAACCTAACCTAACCTAGTTTGAAATAAAAAACCAATTTCAAACTTTAACTATCTAGTTTTAACATTTTTTCAACTAAATTTTTTTAGCAACTCTAAAATTAGCGTGAAGTAAAAATGTAAACTTTTTAATTTTTTTTTTTTATTTTGGCCGACTATGAACAGTTTTTTTTCGACTAGTCTACAGTAAGTAGCGGTAAACACGTTTACCCAGCTTTTAATTCGTTTTTTGTAAACTTTAATAAGACCGTTTCTCACTGAGATATCGGACTGTTAATTGTAAAGGATAATCTTCTCTTCGATCACCGATATTCCGTCAACCAATGATCGCACAGAAAATTGGAGAGACACAGAGAAATTTTTATATCTCTCACAATGCATTTTTATTTTAAATTTGTGAAACTAGCAAACAAACATTTTACTAATTAAGAAACATTTTTTTTTGAAAATTTAAAAAGTTTGTTTTGAAAATTTTAAAAGTTTTCAACTTGTTATTTTGTTTTTAATTTTAAATGTTTGATTAATTTCAGAAAACGCATTAATTAATTGCCACCGTCAAAGCGTACCACGCTAAATTTTGGAAATTTTTTTCGGATCTCCAATGACTAGGTGAAAACCCCTTCTGTTCTTGTAATTTTCATAATTTTTTTATAAAACAATAATTCATTCTTCAGCAATTACCTTATAAATCGAAGCTTCAAGCCTTCTCCAAGATTTATAAAAATTCGAGTTCGAAGAATTTTTATAAAAAACTCAAAACTTTTAATCAAAATTTTCTACAAAAATTTGGTACACAGATTTATAGCCCATCCAAGTTTAGTACAACAAAATGTCGTGCAAGCTTGAGGTGCCATAAAATTATTGTTAATTTTGTCTCTTGACACCGTTGCGCAGTTGCTCTAAATAACGAGTGAAACATATTGTGTGTTTTTGTTAGAAATTTGTTTGTAGAGAAAAAAAATGGAACAAAAATTTGAAAAACAAAGTAGAAGTTGTCAAAACTGGTGAAAATATTGCGTACCTATTACGTGTAATCAAATATATGTTATTTACAATATAATCGAAAAAATTTTGATTATACAACATGAATTAAAAACTGCAGGTGCAGTTGATCCGGCCGCACCGTTTAAAAAATGCGCATCACTGTAATTTTCTTTTGCACTGATTTGAAGGAAAAATATAGTAATAAAAATTATGATATGTTCATAGGATGTAAAATTGCAACTCTCTTCAGAATTATGGTTCGTTGCATTGCTGAAAAAATTCCAAAAATATGTTAAATTTGTTGCGCTCTTCAAAATAGCCATCACTGAAGAAAACCTCAGCATTTGAATTGAAATTTTATTTTTTCGTAGAGATCTATTCGTGTTTGGAAATATATAATAGTCGCTAAGAGTCAGATCTGGGGATTATGGAGGATGACGAATCAATTCTTAGCAAATTTCTCAATTCGGCAGTGCGCTTTCAGTGATGAATACTTCGGTATATTGTCGTGAGCGCTGTTCAGAATGAGATATTGTAGAATCATCCATCGCACAATTTCCTTGAGCGCGCTCAACGAAAGCCACATTACTTGGAATTCTAGCCTAGGTATGGGCTTCTTTATATATGTAACTATTAACTATAAAAAAATGCATCCGCTTTGGTTCTTGTTAACACATTTATTGTAAATATAATAATTCTGAACTCTTTATTTGTATATAATTTATTCTTTGCTATTCTAATTCTTATTAGTTTTGCCAACTTTTGAGCTTCACCTTGCCACCCAACTACTTTATTATTACATAAATTAGTATGCCGCCAACTATTTTTACCATTCTTCCATTATTTTTCGTCTGTACGCCAACTCAGTGTCTGAGACGGAGAAGCAACCTTCCCAGTCAGTCAACCAAATGCCAACGGCGGGTATGTGCCTAAAGTCTTTTGTTTGCTGCTACGCTTGCTAGCTGACTGATATATTTGAAGACAAGAAAAAAATTAAAATATAGAATAAAGTGCTTGGAAATGACTTTACAATTAAGATTAAAATTTTTTTCCAATTACCTTAAAAAAAGGCGGAAAATCTTAACCACAACCGGATGTTGGTCTGGCATGGCAAATATTAGAAAATGAATTAAGCAAATCATGCAACAACAACAAAAAAAGGCGACAACCTCGCTAATGGGCAAAAGCATAATAAACTAATACATAAATAGGTCGCTGTCGGGGAAGTGTGTAAAAATAAAAAAATTAAAGAAAAAAGTTCAAAATTCAAGTCAAACAAAAACGAAAGTGAATCTGCAATTGAAGAATTGTGCAAGCGCACGCACTTACTTTCAATATTTACTTTTTTTGGTTGTCCATAAATAATTTTGTTAGCTCTTTGGATTACCTTTAGTTTTGTTATTTTTCTGTGCGCTTAGTTCGTTTTCACTTTCATTGGAAATCATATTGACACGTCCGCCACTTTGACAGTGCCAAGCAAATAGGGGAGTGTTTGTACACATACATTCATCTATTGTATATGAGCATGTACGCACGTGTTTAAGTTAAAGCAGTACTTAATACTTTATTAGAAATGAAATGGTGCGTGTGAACAACTGAAAGCACGAGCCAAGTCAAACAGGCAGGAAGAAAAAGGGTAATGGAACGCTGTTTGGGGAAAAAGGAAAGAAATTGTTTTTGTTTTTGAACTTTTAAGTACGAATATAAAAATTTCTACCAAATTTTTGCCAAGTTTGAAATTTCGAAATATTAATTAGTTTCAACCGATAAAGGTAAATAGTGCTAAGCACATCTCATTATTCTCTTTTAAAAAGTAAAAACAACTAATAAAGCGAATGAATTTGCAACTGCGCTTTGACTAGTAGCTTATATAACTACAAGCCATTTCGTAGTAATAGAAGTGACTACAAGTCGCTTTAATCAACCTTGATAGAATCAGACTGCCCGCCGATTGCTCTAGCCCCATTCAACTTATCAATAATTTGCAAGAAATGTCACATGCAACATCCTACTAGGTTTGCTTCTCTCTTTCTATGCCTGCCCACCCAGACTCTCGCTTAGCTAATCAGGCAGTAATGAAATTAATAGAAGATTAGTTGAACAGTTTTTGCTGCACAGCATTCCATAAAACTAAAGACACTTTTATGAAATTTATCTCGCTCTTAAGCTTTTTTTAGAGAATTTGTAATTATTTCAATGAATAACTGCAGAGAGAATTTCGAATAAGGATTTAATGAAGTTAAATGTATTTTACCCCACCTGCCCATTTGGAGAAAATATGAACATGCGTTTTTAAAAAAAGATTAAAGATTTTGCAAGAGCTCAGCGAAAGTTCCGGTAACCTACAGAAGTAGATAGGCAATTCTTTTTAAATTATGGTAATTGAGATATTCGAAATAAATACAATATTATTAGATACACTGTTGGGGCTGGGCTGTTGACGTAGATCTTCTCTTTCACATGGTCCCAAAGAAAAAAGTCACAAGATGTTAAATCACAAGATCTCGGTGACCAATTCGGATCACCTCTTCGAGAGATAACATGGTTCGGAAACTTTTACCGTAAAAGATCAAAGGTTTTGTTACTTGTGTGGCACGTAGCGCCATCTTGTTGAAAATAAACGTTGTCCAGATCAATACCATCCAATTCCGGCTACAAAAAAATCGTTAATCATTTCTCGATAGCGCAATCCATTCATTCATAACACCTGCTATTGGGAAACCCTTTACATGCCTCTGCAAGATTATAAACTGACCCCCAATTTATCATAAAAATATCAGGAGGCGGGCCGCTGGAAAGAAAAAACTTATGTTCACGCTAGTATATCATTGTGACAAGCCCAGTTAATCTCGGTGAAGACTGGCTACATCGTCCCGACGGTAACTTTCAATAGGAATTTTGCCACTCTCTTTCCATCTAAGGAAGAATGGAGTAAGGGATTACCTCTAAACAACTTCGACACTACAGTCTATACAGATGGTAAAATGTAAAATGTAAAATGGATTGTGGTGTTGGAGCTGGTATATATTCTCATAGACTTTGAATTGAAAAATCTGTGCGTCTCCCTAATGCAGTGTCTTCCAGGCGGAAGTACTGGCAATTGAGGAAGCCTGTAGGCTACTAATCGCAGATTTCTCTTGTAAGGGCGATATCGCTATTCTTTGGGATAGCCAAGCTGCAATCCAGGCACTGGACTCGGCTACAATAACCTCTAAAGTGGTGGAGCAAAGTAGGAATAGCCTCGCCACTTTGAGTGAAAACCATAAAGTAACCTTAATTTGGGTCCCGGGACACCGGAACATAGAAGGTAACGAAAAGGCCGATGAACTGGCAAGATTGGGATCTGCCATGAATAACGTTTTTGCAGTACCGGTATTCACACCATTAGGTGCAGTCAAGAATGCAACTTCCCTAAAATAGCTTCGAAGCGTAGATTGCTGATGCAAAATCAGCAGTACATTATGGCCCACCTCAAGCAATCGTTGACATTGATAAACAGGAAACGACGGGATGCCTGTAGACTAAGAGCAGCATAACTGGCTTCTGGTCTATCGGTGAACAACCCGCCAAAATGGGCATCCCTCACAACACATACTGTCATAGTTGTAAACAACCGGAGAAAAAAGAAACAATCTTCCATTTCCTCTGTGAATGCCCTGCCCTATGGAGGGACAGAATGCTAACTCTGGGTAAACCGCTGTTCGAGAGTTTCGAACAACTGTCTGGCTTAGACGTCAACTGCCTAATAAGGTTCCTAAACCGCACAGCTGGATATAGCGTTGCTGTAAATAACTGTTAAACAAGTTGGTAACGAGGATGTGGCAACAAAATGGTGCGGAAGCGCTAGTCGGATTCTAGATGAATCACCACTCTAACCAAAAAAACAATGGCATACCTGAAAAGTTCTAGTTAACATGTAATGTGCGGAGGAACCAGCAATTTAAAGCTGACTCCGAACGGCAGATATTTTTTATGAGGAGCTTTCCATGGCAGAAATACATACACTCGGAGGTTTGCCAATGCCTGCCGAAGGGCGACCGATATTAGAAAACACTTTCTATCGTTGTGGTGTTTCATGCACGAAGATTCGAACCTACGCACTATCGAATGGTAGTTACGCACCATCGCATTCGGCTACGACGGCGACATTTTTGTATATCTCAAAAATTTTGCTTTTTTGCGGAGTATTATGTAGACTGTGCCAACAAACGAGTGATACGTAAATAATTCTCCAATCATTACTTTTCCACATATTTTTGTTGTAAAATACTTTGGAAAATTATATTAATTTTTTTTGTATGTATTTTCACAGCACATTCATTGGCACATTTCTCCTACTACTCTTCTTTGGGCATTTCAATGTTTAAGAAATGTCTACGCGACTGCTGCTGCAAGTGCTTGTGTGTGTGTTGCGCGCTATTGACTGCACTTCACTTGACGGTCTCATCGTTATTGCCATACGTTTTGTTGTAATTAGAAAGTATTTAAAAGTATTACTTAAATGTTTGCGCACATATATGTGTGGGGGAAAAGACGTACACACACATGCACGCGCATACAGTCATAAAAGTTTGTGCGTGCCGGTGACATTTTGCTGTCGTAAACACGTACATAAGTGCAAGTATATAAATACGAAATTATTTCGCTTTTATCTTCAAATACTCTTCACCGTTTGCATTATCGATCAATGTGCGACGAACTTCATACATACACATATAAACATGTGCACATATACTAGCCACTGCCTTTGATTGTAGTGGCGATTGCGCGATTTAAGTTTTTGATAGCTTCCATATGTGCCTAAGTACATACGTATGTATGCATGTGTGGATGCATCAACGTTTATTCACTTTTTATTGTGCGTTCAATGAAAAGAAATTAAATTGTTTATAGCATATTTATTAGGTAAATAATTATTTTAAATTATCAATTGAAAAATGAAAGCAGTTAATAATATGAAAATTGCGAAAGAAATGAAATGGTAAAAGTGACATTGTGCATAATTGTTGTTTTGAGTTTATATTTTGCCATGGCATGGTGTGCCAATACACATATCAGATTCTTGCCTGATTTTCGCTTTTATTGACATTTATTTATTTATAATTTCTTTTTTTGTTTTTGTGTTTTGCTTCCAAAAGTTTTATTGGCAATGAAAGTAAAGTGTCACGGATTGATAAGTGTGAAGTAAATGGTTTAGGTGGAAATCTTATTCCGAAAAACAAGTAATAAATAAAATTGTTGCATTTTCCCTAGCCAAAAGAAATGAGTTTTCCCTTTGCATCCTTAACTCATTTACATTTCTACGCTTTCGCTATTTGCATTGAGCTTTTTTTATTATATTTTTATTTTCGGTAGCTATGCATTTAGCGAGCAAGTGTTTTGTAAACTTTCGACGCTTAGTTAAGTCAAATAAAATGTGTAAATGCCTATTAAATCAAGATTGCTTTGGATGCTCTTTGGGAGTGACTACAAACCTTGGCGTTTACGCCAATCTTCTTGGAATGCGAACCAACATATTTATGCATTATGCATATTTATGGGGAAAACATACATACATATGTATGTATGTATTGTACACATGTGCATATGTATGCATCTACTATTAACCACGGCTGTTGTTTCTACGCTTTAATTCCTATCAGTCACATTATTTATTTCTCACTTTCGCTTTTAAAACACCAAATAGAAAAAACTATAAATGTGTATGCATGTATGTATATATAAATAGGTATTTGACGAAGAAAGCGAAGCCTGATTTTAGTAATTCACTCTTGTAAACAACCAAGAATTTAGCTGCGACAGAGTTTGTACAAAATTTAGGTTAAAAAATCAGTATCCCAGCATAAAATAGTAGATTCAGAAAATGCCATTTCAGCGGTAGATTTAAGATAAAAAATAGCATGAATTTAGTGATTATTTTTAATTTGAAACTTTAGAAAAAAGTTTTAATTTCATTTAAATTTATTAAGTTTTTAATTTTGAACAAAACTTGTGGGCTTATTTCAAAGTGTTTTTTGTTTTTACACAGCAAAAAAACCGGCATCACCTTTAACACTTTTTGACTGTTTTTCTTGCGTGTTTTAATGTTTATTATTCTTGTATAAAAATATAGGCCATTATTTAAGTAAGCCCATACAAAATCAAATTTTATACATCTAGACGGCATATTGTACAAGGTGGCGCAAAATTAATCACCTAATTTTGTTTTTCAAACATTTTTTTACTAATTAAAAAAATGATTGTTGAGTGATGTAAACATTTATTTTGACCTTTACGCCCACCATTGCTTGTCTGCTTGCATGTTGCAGCTGTCTAGTTGTTCAGTGGCAAATCTGTTTGATGCCATTTGCAAGAATTAAAACATCTTCGAGTAGGTTGTACTCGTATATCTAATGCAGAAATATTAAAGCATTCAATTCCGCATAGTTTTGCGATTATCGAAATTTTGAGATTTAAAAATAGATAATTCGAGATCCTGAAATTCTTCGGAATTTTCTCCCTTAAATTCACATCTTCCTACCTTAAAATTCGATTTTGTTCATTATATATGGTAAATATACTGTTTTTGTATTGAAGTTGACACAAATTCGCGGCACCTGTGGTCTGTATATACAGAGTTGCCCATATTCGACGGACTCATCTGGCAACCCTGTATATTTTGACAGAGACGTCCGATCGCTTAAGGACATACCGCGTTGGAAGCGTCAGTCCAAGCAGATTTCTACCATGGAAAAGTACACCCCACACGAGCACTCCCAAATTGTTGAAATTTACATTCAAAAGAAGTGAAAATAAGAAGAAGAAGAACAAAATCATCATGTTCGATGAGGCTCATTTCTTATTGAATGGGACGGTAAACAAGAAAAATTGCCGTATTTACGCCACTGAAAATCCTCACGAAATTCAAGAGGTACCTCTTTACGACGAAAAAGTCACTGTTTGATGCGGCGTTAGTGCGAAAACGATTATTGGGCCGTTTTTCTTCGAAAATGAAGATGGTCAAGCTGTTACGGTCAATCAGGAGCGTTATCGCGATATGATAACCACTTTTGTGATGCCAATTATTCGTCGAAAGCGTATGAGGCAGTTCTGGTTTAAACGAGACGGCGCTCCACCACACACAGCTCGCACCACAATCGATTTTTTGAAGAAATTGTTTCCACGTCGTTTGATGTCGAAAAATGGCGATTTTGACTAGCCACCGCGTTCGCCCGATTTAACACCACCTGACTTCTTCTTGTGGGGATATTTAAAAGCAAAGGTTTATATTAATAAGCCAAAGACCATGGAAGAGCTCAAGAACAACATCCGTGAGGAAATAGCCGGTGTTCCAGCCGAAATGTTAGCTAGATCTATGGAAAATGCTGCAAAATAGGCACAATACGCCGTACAGGCTCAAGGTGGCCATTTGAGAGATATCATATTCAAAAAGTGATGTCAAAAAATCTACTTGAACCAAATAAAATGATTATTATCGTCAACATCAAAAAAATTGTGTTTTTCTTTGATTAAAAAAAAACACTTGGGTCCGTCGAATATGGGCAACCCAGAATTAGCTTGCCATCCCAAATTAACAAGTAATAGTATAAATAAAAGGCTTGATGAAGCATACAAATTGTAAAAATCCAGTTTCACTAACTTTTACTTCAATACAAGAATGTAATGTGAGAAGAAAAAAACATATCAAAAAATCGAAATTAAAATGAAAATGCAAAAACGGAATTCCCCAATTTGAGAAATACAAGGTGGTTCTACGTTACCCGACCGACTTGAATTTATATTCGGTCAAGGACCGTCAATTCAGCTATATTCGCCAACAACAATTGTGAGTCTAGACTTCATGTTTTCAAATTGAGCTTTACTGAACATTTCCAGCCATTAGCTTATCGGGAACTTGGAGACAAGAATAAAGTAACTCAGAGATTAGTATCAAAATAAATTTAGAAAAACTAGCTTAAAGTAAATAATTGTGGAAATGTTGAATATGTCGAAAAACGCGAAATACCATAAGCATCTCAAACACTTTGAACGCGTTTTTCGCGACACAATATTTCACCAGCTGGTTGACGCGATTAAAAAAAATCAATTAATCCGATCGAGCTATTCTGCACGTAGGTCTATGTAACATAAAATATTATATGATCATAATTATTAATTAATAGTTGACCCTTTTCTAAAGAATTTAAGGTTAAAAAAGTTTCGAAACTTTCAAGCCCACGATTTTCAATTTTACTTCGGACTTTTGCATTCGTAGTTAATGTCAGAGTCTATTTTTTACTAACAAATATTTTTTTTTGACTCCTTAGCTAAGATGGGCTCTGAGGCCAACTTCTTTGGCCCAGAGCCCGTTTTGCCACTCCCTTCTGCGGCCATCACGGCCACGGTTAGCAAATGGGTAACTACCACCCACAAGCGAGCTTGGCAGGCTGAGAGAGGCTGCAGATGGACAAAACTGATGTTACCTGTTATGTCCAATCGACTGTCGCAAACCCTTCTGCCATTAAGCAGAGGGGAGTGCAGACGGCTGGTTGGACTGATGACGGGCCACTTTCTGTGGGCAAAGCATATGGAAAGGTTGGGCATCTCAGACAGTGTACTCTGCCCAGCTTGTGAACAGGAGGATGAGACGGCGGACCACTTCCTGTATGTCTGCCCCGCCTTCGCTCGAATCAGGTTTGAGGTCTTTGCCACTGATGTGTTAAGAAGCGACCATCTTGGCTCCTTGGCACCACAAGATCTACTCAGATTTCTTCGGAATATTTTTTGTTTCAGATCCTCTTAACTTGAGATATTGTGTTGACTGCTTTTAATAAACCTAACTTCAGGCAAGCAGTTCGCTGAATTTATGATTAAAATTTTTGGTTTTGTATTTGATGTGTAAAAAGCTTAAATCAATAAAATAAGTTTTAATTTGAAAAAAAAGTGAAAACTTTGGTACTAAGTCCTTATTCAAAATATTTTAGAAAACATTTCAATGAAAAAATTAAGAAAATCCTTTTCGGTAATAAAAGAGTAGAAAATGCAGCAACATCCGTTCTTGCTGAGCCCTTTTATTTACAATAGAAATTTTAATAGCCATGGCATGAGAGGACAGGGAAACAAAACTGTAAGCCAAATTTTTCTTAAATCAAAAGTCAACCGAAAAGTTGCCTTCATTAGGAGCAAAATTTGCATTGAGATATTCAAGAGCACACAGTTTTGACACATCTTATCGTCAAGAAAAAGAACTGAAGGTACGTTGACACTCGATCTCTGACACTTTGTTTTCTGTGAAACGCAAGTCTCAAAATTTGTACTCTTTTGAATGTAAAGTATAAACGTTTTATAAAGAAAATTTGTCTTAACAATCGAAATATTACAAAAAGGTCCTGGAACTCATTGGCTAAAAGCTTTCTTCTAGATAGTTAACCTTGGGTCATTTTCCAATTTGCCGATCCAAACTATGGAAAGGCCGGAGTAAAAAAAAAACATATCTTCAAGTCTGTTAATGTCGGTGACCAAAACCTACTGTCCTTTATTTACTTCGCTTCAAGTATAGAAAGCGTTATCAGTTTTATTTGAAAGAACATGAATAGCTCTCTGACTCCTTTATGGGTCTAAGAAGTCTACTGCAATGCCGCGAAGAAGATTCGGAGGGACCAATAACTACAAATCCTGCTACTCTCATGATATACATATTTGCAAAAACATCAGCCATCAGGAAACTGCCTACGCTCTCGATTAAATGTTTCCACAGAAATCTGAAGTTCGTGGCATTTGGAAAAGGAGTGTTGCGTGAACCGTATCCCTGCCTTATATCTACCGCTTTTACAGAAATCCTATTACAAACGCGTATAGTTAATGCCTTGTTGGTATTCTTGCTAAAAGCTATATGTTCAAGTGTGCTTCGTTGAAAGCTGAAAATTTTGATTATGTATTATGTGCTTTATTTTTATAAAAAAAATAATAATTTTAATAAAGAAAAATGGTCAAAACTTGTCAGTATTCTTCTGGGAATATTTTCGTGAATTCCAAGTAAACGCTTATATTGACGGCTTTAATGTCTAAAGGTTACCCCAATTAAAATTTCTGACAAATATTTTCGCTGAACATTTTATGTAGTTTTAAATTGTCCTATTTAAGAGAAATTTTCTCACTTTTCTTACAAAGGGGTAAATTGACCCGTAAAAGGGAAGCTAGAGGTTAAACTATTACACAAAAGTTAGCCACGCGAAATGGTTTACTATGGAATATTGGCATAATATTTCTATTGGAAATCGACTGAAAATACTTTTTCCATGTCCTATAAAAGTATATATGTATGTATAACCGAAGTTTGGCACCTGTAAAAAAAAAAAACTGGGACATGTACTACAAAAATGACTTTCTTTCTCTTAATATACTCGTACTTTCGAAATTGAATGGTTGCTTTCCTGCGCGAAACAAAAAATTTGTTGTTGTACTGTTTAATAATTACATATATGGACCTGGTTATAAAGCAGAAAAATACCAAAATGGTAACTGTGGAACTTAAGAAATTGTAATTTATTATTTTTTCCTTTTTATTTTTTTCTTCATGAAGAGCGCAATAATTTTTTTTCTCACGTCTGTACATACCTCAATGAATGAATGTTGTTGAAGTTGTTGGTTGTCACAAAATCACGGGATGTGTAATTAAATTTAATATTCAGGATATTTTACCACAAATGCTGCACTAATTTTCAGTTATTGCAACTAATTACTTTTACTTGATTCTTTCAAAATTTCACTCGCCTGCGTCAAACATATACACGCACGTGTTGAATTTGCGTTTTTCCTTTGCTAATAAATTCAATTTTTTCGCAATTTTCTTTTCAGTTTCACCTACTTTAGCAAGTTGTGTTTATTTTTTTCTTCTATTTTTATCTCTTTTGTTAAAATTTTTCTACAGTTACTATTCTCCGCTTTTACCTTCTTTTTCGCGCATTAATTACTTAGTAGTGCAGTTCTTCTTCTTCCCCAACTTTTTGTTCCATTTGCAAGCGGCTTGCGGTTTATTTGTTTGTTTAATTTCTGCTACTTTTTTTGCTGCTGCTATTATTAATTAAGCAATCAAACGCAATCTAGCACTTTTACTAAACATTAGTTCGCGAAAGGCTTTTGTTAAATGAAATGCGAAGACTTTTAAACGCTCACTGAGCGCACTAAACGTTCGTACGCTTCGCCCCGTGGCCAATAAAACGAAAATAATTTTCACCGCGCTTCAATCGTTGAATGCTTTTCACGTTTTTGCACTAACTGCATTTGGCGAAAATTATTGTAAATAAATGCAAGGTAAGACGTCAATGGCTTTCAAGCGTGCGCGCAAATTGGTGCGGTGGGTGGCTGGAGGTATTGGTGAAATACTGGCTTAGTTGCAGATTTCTAATCCGCTTGCAGCCACTTGGACATACACCACTGGTTTTTGGGTGTAACGAAGAATCGAAAGCAATTTCGAATGTTAATTGAAAAAAATAAAATCTTTTTATAAATTGCAAACACTTTATTGAAAGGCGCACGAGGAAGTCACTTTTACTGGTTTTTTTGGTAATTAGTTAATAGCAGTTGCCACCGTAAGAAATACTTGAATTTTAAAAGTAAGCACAAAAAATCAGTTTTCCAATCAAGTTACAAATTGTATGTAAACTTGCAACCAGTCCATTTCTACACCAAAGTATTAATGTGAGGCACTTAGTTGTTTGCTTGTTCACCGCAGCTACCGTGTAGACGCGTCTGCATCGTTTGCGTTTCGTTAACAAACTGAAGATATGAAAAGCCTTGCGCCGCTACGTAAGTAACCTATGCACGCTGGAGTTGGTGGAGCTGCTGCTGCTGCAGATGTTTGCTTACCCACGTAGTTGGTTTGTTGATTGACTGCTTAACTGGCAGTAGCAGCGAGTTAATGTGGTGATGTGGTGTGGTTCGATGGTCGTTTGGTGGCTTTGCCGCTTGCCGTCTGCCTAGCCGGTTGTTTGCCATGTTTGTTTTGGTATTGCTGCTGTAGGTATGAGTCGTTGCTACCAATTTTAGTTGCGCTTAGTTGCTGTTGCGCTAAAATGTTGCCATGCTTTTATGCCACTGCCTATCGCGCTATCAACATTTGTTGCCAAGAAATAAGTGTAGAAAAGTGGTTTGTAACGAAGTCTAAATGAATGAACAATATGAAGTGAAATGAGTGCGTCAATGAGTGGAATAGTTGAGTGAGGAAATGAACCGATTATGTTTATCAAAGAGCAGATGGTAGGCACAGTGTGTCAGATTATTATTAGTAGTTTGTTAATTAAGAATTTAATAATAATAAATTGAATATTCTTAAATTAAAAGAAATTAAATAGCTAATAGATATGTTGATATTGAAAATTTTAAACAATTATTATTTTTTGAATAACTTAAAAATGTGTACTAGTTACACAAGTCTTCATTGTTTCGTGCATTTAACTATTTAACCAAAATTTTAAGTATAGGCCACAGTCTAGTACGTCGGCCTTTTAAGAAAACTAGTAGTAAAAACGTTTTGCGATCACTTTTGCCAAATGTGAATGTAAAAGGCACTGATAGGAACCAAACACCTCTGCGATGATTTTTGAGATTTTTTTATTAATTATTTGAATTAGTTTTAAATTTTGAGGAACTTTCATTGTATTTATAATCAGATCGTAATCAAGCTTAAAGGGTTAACCTCGTATCATTGAAAATTGTAAATTTTTTTTCTGGAGCTTGCATATAGGTATACTACAATGTACGAGTACTACCAAAATTTCACTGTTTGTAAATAGAAATCAGGTGGTACTGTAGCTGCTGTCTTACATGCCATTCAGGTCTTTTGGCTGGGACTTTATCGGCTCAAGTGGATTCAAACAAACAATCACTGCTGATAAGAGTTTCAGTTTATTGTTCTTTTAAACAAACAAACAAAATAAATTCTGCCGACTTGCCGGTCCACTCGCAATTTTTTCAGAGGATTCATCGAATGATGAAAGTGAGCGATCCCTTGCTTAACTCTATTTTTCTGCGAGTCAAAGCCCATTTTGTCGTAAACTCGCATGTAAAGTGACTCTTATACCAAAATATTTCACTAGATGGAACTCACCCAGCTCCAGACACATTTTTGCGTACATTTTTATTAAAATGCTGCAACATTTGAATATAACTCGAAAAGGTAAAGGAATTCCACTATTAAATTTGCAGGGATTACTCAAATATCCATTTCTTTTTTGACAAACAAATTTTTTCCCCTCAAAAATTAGAATACATTTTTTTTCCTAGAAAATTAAATACAATTTTTTTAACAAAAAAATTTTTTCAAAAAAAATATTTTATCCTAAACCTAAAAGAAATTAAAAATTTATAAAAGAGTTAAAAACAACCTAAAAAACGCTATACCAAAATATTTCACATTGAATAAATTTGAAAATGATCAACTTTTTCAAAATTTTTTTCGGTTTGCTTTTTATTATACCTACTTAAGCCTACAAACTAACCGATTTTCAGAAAAATCAGCGGGAGAAACAAAAAATAAAAATCTAAAAGAGGCTTCCGTACAATTAATAATTTTTATATCTATTCATTATTCAATATTTTGGCATGGATTATTTGAAGTGGAATATAGGTATTCGGTTTTTTTATATAATTTTTTTAATATTTTGTGATAAAATATACTTTCTAAAGATAATCTTTGGAAAAAATTTTATATTTTTGTTAAAAATTTTTGAGAACAAAATGTCATTTCCTTTGTTGATTTTCAGTAAAATCGACGAAAATGTCTAAAATACTTAAATAACTTCGAGTCATCATCTGAATTAGAAAAAAAGGTTATTTAAGTTGTAACAAAGCCCCTGAGTCCACCCTACTACACTTTGTGTAACATTGCCATATTTTCTAAAAACAATTCGCTTGGTGGCTAATAATGGTACATACAATCGAAAACATTTTGCGGTTTTCAACACGCAAATTTAAGACACGTGCGTTCTGTTGAACAAAAGACTTAAGCAACGAACTTGCCATTGTCTACTAACAAAAGTGCAACACAAATGAACCGCAGAATGAACTAATTTTCAAAACAAAACAATTTGGTGGTACTAACTTAAAGGCTAAAACCCCTTACCATACAAAATATAATAATTTTTTTAAATTAGAATGTTTTCATTTAGAAAAACTTATTAAATTTTTTTGACTCCGTGTTAAAAAAAAACAAATTTTCAATTTACTTTGGTCATACTAGTTGATCGCATTATTGGTTGCATAAATATTCAACATAATATTCACTAATTTACGGTAATACATTTTACAAATTTGGTTTTGTTAGTGTTTATGTAGCGGATTGCTCCAAATTTTTGTCAATCAAAATGCGTTGCTGTATTTTCCGTTGCAACAGCGCGTTGGCGCTTCACAACACCTGCACATACATGCACTATGTATTTGTATATACATATGTGTCCATGTTTGTGCATAATAAAATAACACTGGGAATTTCCAACGCACAAAACAGCTGCTGCCTAGCTGCTGGTGTATTTTCTTATTACTATTAAGGTGCATTTGATTGAAACAATCTAACCAATTTAAGGCTTCAGACAATTTGGCTGTATTGTGTGATGTGGTGGTACGTGTATTATGAAATTGTGGTACATAAATGCTTAAGTGATTTGTGCAGGTGATGTGGTGATGCCTAAATTATCATTAAGTTATTTGATTTAAGACGGCAGGAGAATGAGTTAGCGGTAAATAGTTTTTATTAACTCACAAACTACCAACAAAACAATCTAAATTTTATTTATCTACCCTCAGTATCTCGCAAACGTTCGTGTAAGTGGGTAGGTAAAAAGTAATGTTTCTGTTTAAACGGTTATTGTTGCACTACTACTTTAGATGACTTAGTGTTCGGCTAGTGCTCAAAATAAATTCGACAATACTAGTACCAAGCTCAAAAGCATTTTATAGTCCATTTGATAAAAAATGTCGGGAATTTTGCAGTCAGAGCTGATTTATTTTATCAGTTTTTCGAATTTTATAAGATCAAAATGGTCTCTAATTTCCCATCAAACAATCGACAATAGTTATATACTGGTGCAATATGAAAAAAAAGCAAAACGAACAAATCAATGTAAATAACAAACCAAACATAATAAATAGTATAATAAATAAACGAATAACATAATTGAGGAATTTCTTTCAGCGCGACAAGCCAAAAATTAAAATCTAAAAGAGGCTCCATCTTCCACTATTAAAAACTTTAGCTTAGATTTTTTTAAAGTGGAATATTTTCGGTTATTTTTATAATTTTTTTTTATATTTTGTTTTTTGATAAAATACAGTGTATTTTTTAAAGATTTTTTTGGAAAAAATTTTTCTTTGTATACATTTTTGGGAACAAAATTTATGTTTGTCATTTTTGAAGACACTCCCCAATTTTTTCACTCTCAGATTTTTTTCTTATTTGTATCATTAATGGAATAAAAAAAATTGAAAGGAAGGGGAAGGCTGCATGGACATAGGTAGTCCTGTTTTCATCGACGGAGCCAATATGGAATCTGGAATTGAAGCGGGGGGTTTCTCAAAATCTGCAAATATTTCAGTCTCCTTTAAACTGCCGAAAACTAGCAGTGTTTTTCAAGCAGATCTTCGCGATTTTGCAGGCTCGAAAAATATTTAGGGTTCGCTGTTGCTGAAATTTCAATTCAATCGGTCAAAATTTGTTCATGTGGTTGCGGCCACCGTAGCCGAATGGATTGGCGCGTGACTACCATTCAGAAAGGACGTAGGTTCGCATCTTGGTGAAACACCAATATTAAGAAAAAGATTTTTCTAATAGTGGTCGCCCCTCGGCAGGCAATGGCATACCTCCGAGTGTATTTTTGCGATGAAAAAGCTCCTCATAAAAAATAATTTGCCATTAGGAACTGTGGGTTCTTTTGAAGCATTTAAACGGCAGTTGCAGCATTTCCTACAAAAATGGATGTTTTTATCTATAAAAATAATTTACAAAAATTCTCAATCAGAACAAACTAGTTGCCAAATGTATCATTTCTGCCCGTTTCTTATAATACATTCTGTCAAAAAAATATCAGGAATTGTTCATTTAAAAAGGGCGCGTTACACATATGTCTACATTTGTTTTTGCTGCAGTGTTGGTACAACTGTCCTCTATAGTCTCGCAGAGTTTGTTTTTAGTCAACTGTAGGTGTGCTCTGCTATTGTCACTATGGATAAAAATATCGAACAAAGAATTTGTCTTAAATTTTGTGTTTTGAACGGGATTTTGTATGCAGAATCATTGAAAATATTGCAGAAAGTCTATGGCGAGTGTGCTTTATCAAAAACACGGGTCTGCGAGTGGTATAAGACTTTTGCAGAGGGCCGAGAAGTCGTGGAAGATTTGATCCGATCTGGTCGCCCATCAACGTCTTCAACGGTTGAAAACGTTGACAAAGTCAAGGAAATGGTGCTAGAAAACCATCATTTAAGTTTGAAGTAGGTAGCTCGTGACCTTTGAGTGACGAATCGATTCGGAAGTTTTTACTGCAAACCTGTCAACAGGCGACTAAAAGACGCTATCTACGCTGAAACCCAAAAAACCACGTCAAAGTCGGCCAAAAGTGAAAGTCCTGCTACTCGTTCTCTTTGATTATCATGGTATTATACAGTCGGAATTCATTCCAAATGGGTCTACGATAAATAAAGAATATAGAGAATAAGAATTATTTGGAAGTTATGCGAAGTTTGAGCGAGAATGTGCGTAGGAAACGGCCCAATTTGTGGAAAGAAAACTCATGGATCTTGCACCACGACAACGCACCGTCTCACAAGGCTCATATTGTGAACACTTTTTTGGCCAAAAACTCGACAAGGGTCATCGAACAATCACCGTATTTAGCCCTTGAGACTTTTTCCTTTCCCCAAAACTTAAATTGCCACTCTGTAGGCGCCTCGTCTAGTCTGAAGAAGATCTCTTTAAACGCGTTTTAAAGGTGCTTTGATGACTAGACTAGTCGTTGGCATATGTGTATTGCTTCGAATGGAGAAGAGTTGGAAGGCGGCAAAATAAATTTGATGATGGAATAATTATTTTGCATTTTATTCAACAATTCCCGCTACTTTTTTGACAGAGTTTAGGTATCTACCATCAAACGGATACGACACACGCCAATAACACATTTTGCATCGAAGGGTATGTAGCTGGAGTGGTGTAAAAGAAGCGTGAAATTGTTTCATCTTTTTAATGGTTTTTAAAGCTATCCTATCATCTATGAAGAGGTGCGCTTTGATTTTTCTCATGCTATTCACTATTATTATTAAGTTATTACATATCTGCATATTACATTTTTCACAAAAAAAAAGAAAAACTTTCGTGTGGAAAAAAACTTAAACTTATTTTAAAACGCGTAACGTTGTCATTAGAATCACAAAACTTTATTCGAAGACATATCATTTAAGGGCCTAGAAAACATTATTTTTTCTATGACAAGGTGACTTCAATCTGATTTAATTAAAGGCAATATCATACTATTTATATTTACGTAGGGTGCAGTACGACATGACAATCTGCATTACAACCCACACCTTATAATTGACAGCTTGTGTTTCCGCAGTTGCGACAGACTCTTTGAATAAATGACCTTTTTTCGGTTTATTGATGTTTTTACTCAATCAATATATAGCCTGGTGCCTCAAATTTGTTCAGTGTGTATATTTATGCTTAAGAAACTTATTTGACATTTTTGTGTATCGTTTTGCAACCAAGCCAACACCATGAGCTCAATCGTAGTAGCATTCCATTTTGGCAGCCAAGTACTTAATAAAAATTTTTAAAACTTTTATTTACAATTGATGTATTGGGGTTAATAAATAATTTTCTAAGGCCTATGATGAAGTTGTATGCGCAAACGTTGCTCTTTAATTATCGACGAGCAATTGTATTGACCCAAATTGTTGCTAACGGCCAGTTGGCATTATGACGAGACAATGAGTAAAAACAAAATCAATATGCATTTTAATAAAAGAAAAAATAAAACGCTAGCAATCACAAACTAATAATCAGTGCGAGGAATGCATAAATACTTTGGTGAATTTATATTATACAGATGAAAAACAAATTTTTTAATTAAATAATTTTAGGTTACTGAAAAGTGGCATTTACCAAACACAAAATCAGCTATGAAATTAAAAATCCAGATATTTAAGGAAGGAAGTAATTATATACAAACAGTGTGGAAAGTAATCGCAAATTTATTTTTGCATTGTAGTAAATTTTGTTTTTTATATGTGACTACGTATGTAAGAACTAGGAATATACATTTTTTAAGTCCCGACGATCTCGGGATTGTTGGGTTGCAATTTGTAATTTTTTGCAATCAATATAAAAAACTCAATTACAAAAGGATAAAAAACTCAATTAAACTCCTTTTCTGAGTTCCGAAAATCTGGTGATTATTTGCCTATAATATCGGGAATTTCGGGATTTGTAATTTTTTACGGCAGTACTGGCTACAAATTTTTATCAAATGTGCGTTTCTCTTTAACATGAAATGCACTAGATTCACATATATGTTTCTGCTGCAAAAGTTACACTGACTAACTCCATTTTTCAGGCAACAACGAACTATCATGCAAGGTACCTCGGAGTAATACTAGACAGTAAATTGCTGTGGAAGCACAATGTTGAGGAAAGGGTGAACAAGCCCAGTAACGCGTTGTATGCATGTAAAACAATGCTGGGCGTTACTTGGGGTCTATCACCCTCTCTGATGCATTGGTCTGATACAGGGCAGTAGTTAGACCGATATTGCTGTATGGGTCCTTAGTATGGTGGACTGCGACAAGAAAATTGACATACTTAATGCCACTGGAAAAGATTCAACGACTCGCTGCTCTGTGCATAACAGGAGCGATGAAAGCCACTCCAGCGGCGGCGCTGGAAATGATACTCAGCATGCCACCTATTGACCTTATGGCGGAAAAAATGGCAGCGAAGTCCGCGAGGAGGTTGGTGGCTGTTGGAGTATTCACCTGCAGAACCTTCGGTCACAGCTCAATAGGAAAGTGGAGTTCAGGTTACACAGACTACACGACTCCGTACTTTAGTTGGGAAAGAAGGTTTCGCACTACAATTGAAGAGGAGGGATGGCACAAAGGCATGAAGCCTGACCATAGAACTTTTCACATCTATACAGACGGCTCTAAACCTTTAGACAAAGTGGAAGCGGGTATTTGTTGCGCAAAACTAGAGATAAGGCAGCCTATCAAGCTGCCAAACCACAGCTGTATTTTCCAAGCGGAAGTTTTTTGCTGTGGGAAAAGCCACGGAGCTAGCCTACACTAGAACAAGAAAGAACTCAACAATTAATATATACGTGGACAGTCAAGGCAGCAATAAAAGCAATAAGCTCATATTGTATTAAGTCCAAAAATGTTTGACGGAGCAGGGAGGCAATAGAAAGGCTAGCCGAAAACAGTAGGCTGCATATCTACTGGGTACCTGGTCACGAAGGCATTATGGGGAACGAAATAGTAGATGAGATAGCAAAAAGCGCTGTTAGACTACCTTTTGAACAAGAGAACGACATACCAAAACTGCTTAATACAATATACAATGAAATGGACGAGTACATGAAAAGGCGAGTGAAGGCTAGGTGGACTAATCTGACCACATGCAAAACAGCAAAAGTCATGTGTAGAACTAAAGACAAAAAACTGACTCAATTCGTATTTAAGCTCTCGCGAAAGGACTGCAGAACTGTCATAGGTATGCTAACAGGTCATAATCTATTGGTTGCATATGTATACAAGATAGAGATTGCTAACACGGACAAATGCAAGAAATGCAGAGAGGATATTGAGGAAACTTTAGCACACCTTCTGTGCGTTTGTCCGGCATTATTAAAAACGCGTTTAAAATGCCTGGGAGCCCCATTGTTTGAGGGTCTGGAGGACGTCTCAAAAGCGGATCTCCCAGCACTGCTTAGATTCGCCAAAAGCGCTGACATCCTACACGATGTCTACTTTCGGTATTCATAGAGGTTGGTCTCTATCTGGTATCGCGAGGGACCAAAAGGTCTATGCGTGGCTTGCTGCCAACCAGGCTAATCTAACCTAACCTAACCCCATTTTTTGTTATTTTAACATAAATGAACATGAAATAAAAGACTACTAATATCCACTTATTTTACTTAAATTGTACGATATTAAAAAATATGTCAACTTCGTTCAATCACAAAAAGCGTACATTTATTGACTTTCCCAATTTTTTGTGGACGGAGTTCATGCAAAATGCTTAATTTTCGTACAACCTGCATTGCAGAAGCTTTGGGGATCTAGCAGAAAAAGAGACAGTTGAATACTTTCTTTGCAAATATCCAGGTCAGGCAGCTAGGTGCTTGAGTTTTCTTAGCATGCCTTTCGGGGATAGCCTGAGGCATTTTTCCAACCTAGATCCCTTTTTTTTCGTCCACTATATCAATAGCACCAGATAGGTTCTCTTCCTTTAAGTTGTGAAACTTTTCGCAAGTAATTGTCTACATTATGAGATCAAAACGGCACTCTAGTGCTACTTCTAGTGTACCCGTGGTACTCTTGTCATCTAACCTACCTAAACACCTACTAGTATGGTCGAAGGCTTCTCAAACAATATTAATGTAATTCTTTCGAATTAATTTGGACCATTTAAATCTCGGAACTAATCCCGGAATTCTGAAATATGTTATAACGATATCCAGAGAATTCCGAGATCATAAATGTGGAAAAAATGTCCATCAATGGAATATATATGTGGGTGCATGCTTTTTTAACGACAAGGAATTGTTGAAGCCTTTACTCTGTTAGTGAGGGACCCGAACCTGAAATAAATCTCCGACAAATCATATATCGATTGCCATAGTACTTATGTGAAGTGTTTTGCTAAGATATGGTTTGGCATCTAAACTCAGTATTCGGTACCTCACTGTCGGAGTCCGTCAGGAATTCAAATTAATTTTACATTGGATCAACCACTATTTATCTACTCTTGGAAAAAGTAGCAGGAGAGTGAACACAAGCTTTTGCTGTACTAACTTACTAAATTACCTAGAGTGGAAAAGTTGTAAGCGATAATATAATCAGTAGTCATATTCGATATTATTTCATGGTAGGTCCTGAAAACAAGCTGTTTCGACGAGATGAAATGAAAGAAAAGGGTATTAGATAACTAAGTTCAAGCGACTTCCTAGCAATCCTACTCCATTTTACTCCAGCTTTTGTGGGTTGGCTGAGTAAGTGCCAAAATACATGTGACTGCCTATTTATTATAGATATATTATATATATCTAGTCCTGTCTAGTTGAGTCCTTCTGGAGCATAGGGGTTTTTTCGGCAGAACCCTCAGTTCGCTCCATGAGTTGCCATTTTAGATTCGGTTGATCTTCACCAGGTAGTACGAGGCTTTCCAACTAAATGTCCTGCTTGTTGGAACAGGTTCCACCTTAATGCTTCTTTATCCACTTTGTTGCCGTTTTTTCGAAGTGTGTGACCAATCCATTGCCTTTTTCTTCTCCGCATTTCACAGGCAATCTCGACCTGATTGGTAATCCTAAGCAACCCTTAATTGCTTATTTAAGGTGGCTAGAAAATTCGTAGTATGTGTCGAAGACAGCGGTAGATGAAAATTTGAAGGCGTTTTGTGATTGTCAATGTAACCTTCTAAGTAGTGCACCCATATAGCAACACAGATTTAACGCATGCAATGAATATTTTCAGTTTGGTACCGACGCTTATGTTGTTGTTGTGCCATAGAGACGCGAGAATACGTGATGCAGACTTCGATTTGCATACTCTTTGTTCAACGTCTATGTCATAGTCTGCTCTACGTCGACAATACTCCCGAGCTAGCAAGACTTTTCCACCCTCTCGAATGACTTATAGGTGATACTGTTGAGATACAAGAATTTGGTTTTATTGACGTTGATTTTAAGTCCAGTGGAAAAAAATTGCTGTTGTAAAGACATTGGTATAGCCTTAAGATCAGAAAGGTATCAGGTATCTCAACATAGTGTTATCAAGCTTCATACATATAAAAAAGTTACTATTGTGTCCATATAAAACGTGGATCAATATATATTTTAATATGCATGCGTGAATCTGCAGAGTTTTGGAGTACAACACTCTTCAAAGTGCTTATTTGCGCGTTAGCCTTAGGTATTTAAGGAATCTCAATTTTAAGGGCCAACACAAACTTTGTCTGGGTCGCAGCTTGATTATGGTTACAAGAATAATAATAATCCCTATGTTCACATTTTAATTGCATTAAAAAATAAATAAATAATAGTCCCCGCACAAAGCTTTATTACTACATAAACAATTCATTTGTCTCGTTTACTCTACTTTGGAAATTATGTTAATTAATTTAAATTTTTCGTAAAATTCTCAGCTTAAGCAAACGACCTTGCTCAGGTATATTAAATTTTGGAATTTTTCCAAATTAATTACCTATACGATTGTGCCTAAGCGCATAGCTTTTCACAGCTCATACCCAGCGCGCTTTTGTTTTGCCCAGTGTATTGCATAATTTTCTAGAACTCTCGACATTGTTTGCGTAGCTTGCATACATAAATATATTCACAGTAGGCATTTAAGCTCTTTGTTGGCTATTTGTATGCATTTGTGTAGGTGATAAGCAAACTTAATTTTTAGTGTTGAGAAAAATGTGGCTTTAAGAGTTGTAACTGCAAAGTTAGGCTCGCAAATGCGCACTGAAATATCCATTAATATGCGGCACCCACTGAAATGAAAATAATTTTTGCTTCAGGGATATAAAAAGCGGTAGTTAAGTTAAAATCTAGTTGCCTAACAAATTTTTTGAACTTTTTATATATAAAATTGACTATGAAAATATGTAATGAAATTTTATGTATGGTGATTTAAAAAGTAATGAATACTTTTGAAATAGAGCGAATGTCTTCTAGTAGTGGCACCTATATCAGGTGTTACACGTTTAAATGCACATATATATATTTATATTTTATAAATTTCTTTCAAATACAGTTTTTCCCACATTTACTCTATAACAAAAACCACAAATCCAAACTTCAAGCTAAGTGCAAACTTTTTATTTATCCATCAAAATTTAACACACTTTATTCAGCATTTCTGGGAAAATTTGAGTATGCAGTTTTATAATCGATTAAATTTCAATAAAATTTTCATCAAGGGCAAGCTTGAAGTATCTAGAAGTTTGTCGGTAATCTTTTTCCTTTACAGTGTTGTTACACTTTCCCATATAATGAATGTACCACAGTTTTTTACGCGCATCTAGAATTTCGTTTAGTTAGTCTAAGAAAGAAGAAGAAGAAGAGTCTAAAATCCCCTTTACACTACTGAAATGAAACGAATAAAGTAAAACTTGCCGCTGAATGTATGACTTTGGTCTAGAGTCTGCTTCTTAGTGCCGCTGAGGACCAAGGTGGCGCAAATGTAATCATCCAATCGGAAGATTTATAATTTTTGCAAATGGTGTCAGATGCCAATTATATTGCTCGGGTACCGATCGAATTTTAAGGCAGAATGATGTAAATTTAGGAAAGAAAATTCCGAAGTTTTTCAGGTTCCCAATTTTTTAAATTTTATACCTCCAAACTCAGAGATTTGTAAAGCTGTGCGCAATTGAATGCATCAACCTATCGAAACACTTGTATCTTTTTCAAATGGCGTCGTACGTTAGTCATATTTGGCACTTGTGCACTAGACCGCTGTAGTATACAAACGGCAAAGCAATAGAGCGCGTAAAAGTCAAAATAAAAATCGCCCTCATTAAAAACCATTTTGTTTTATTTAGTAAAAACAGTTATTAAAAAAAAAATTGAAGATTAATTTTGTGCCACCCTATACAAACGAAGCCTAAGTTTTCAAATACTCTGCTGGACACTTCTCTGCTTATCCTTGGGGCAAAGTTCTTCCTACTTTTAAGCCGAGAGAGATATTGATATCTACAAGAAAAATTAGAGCAGGGCTAACAAAGGTTGCAAGGTTTATGATTGGCTTGAGATACTTTGCGAAGGTAAAGGTTTTGTATTTATTTTTTCGCTGAATTATATTTTGCTGAAATGTTTTTGTGGTTTCATGAATGACAGTGTCTTTTGAGGAGTTAAAGTTCAACAATTCTGGAACGAACACAGCTTAGCTACAAATATTTTACTAAAAATCTAGAAAAAAAAATGTCTGCACAATACTGCCGTACAGAATTAAATATAAACACCTTTGTGTATGTAATTGATTGCTTAATCGTTTGAACAACAAATAACTTACTCGTCAACACTTATGGCCAGTTTGTGATTGATATCTGTGGCATGTGGCACCATAAGCTGAACGTAAAATACGTAAAATATATTAGGAGGATTTTCTCTTCAACCGGTTTGACGGCATAAGCACTCCAATGACTAAACTATTGAAGTAAAAGGCGAAAAAACAAAAAGCTAAAAAAATGTTTCTGTTTTTAAGATTAACACACAATTTGATGCTTTGATAACGTTGCAAGAGCACTAAATAAATTATTTTTACAATCATAATGAAGAGTACTTGGCTGGCAAGTAGCACTAGAAACCAATTTTTGGATATATGAAATCAATAAAATAAAATTTATGCCGAAATTACTGAGCCGATCAGAGGATTGTGTACGCGAAATGGCGGAAATGCAAACGGTTTGTATGAATGATAGTTTGGTTCAACGATGGCAAACCTATACGAGTACATGTATAAAGGTTTATAGGTGTGAATCCATGGCAGTAAGGTAGTTGGCCATAAAAAAATGTAAGCCTTAACCAATACGTTCTCATAAATGTAAATATTAGGGTGAAGCGGAGAAAATATTTTGCTTAGAGATGTTAATTGCGGAGAACCGTTGACTTTGGACGTTAATAAAATACCTCTAAAATTTTTTTTTTTTTGAAATTTTTAGTTAATTCAGCTTAATTTTCGTGGCTTTTTAAAATAATCTAATAAAAAAGTACAATAAAATAAAAATTTTTTTTTGTATCTGGAAATTACTTCCTTAATAGTTTGCTTATGTTCAAAGTATAATTAATTTGTATTATTTTGTAGAATACAATTTTATAAATATTAGGCTATGACATGGCAGTAGTTTTAGGTGAGTTTCGAGGTTAAAAAAATTCTATTAGCCTAAAAGATCACTCAAGACCAAGACGGGGATCTAATGTTTATAACATTTTTTTATGTTTCTTAATTTATATATTATTAGAACATCGATATGCAAAATTTTCTTTATTAACTGCTTGCTAGTGAAGACCCCGGCAGGAGGTTAGTGTGTGATGCATCGGTGTTTGAAGGGAATTGGCTGCTTCACCTATCAGTGCATGTGAAGCCACAAATGACTAATGATGTTTAATTTTTTAATTTAATTTAATTTTTTAATACAACAAAATTTTCAATAATGAATAAATATTTAAATAAAATATATTTTTTTAAGTTTTAGATACAGTCATCTTTAATCTACAAGGTGAAGTCCAAAATAAACAAGACTGGCGTCATAAAAATGTTTTTGATGGCGCCATCTTTTTAATGAGTTAGTGCGTTGGAGCTTACATTCCTAGCTGACTTCCAGTGCAAGCGTGGTGACATTCGGTTCAGTGGAAGCGAAGTTATTGCGTCTAAAGTGTCAGTATGTTTGTGTCAACGGTACAAAAATGAGTTTCGAACAAACAGCTAGTATCAAATTTTGTTTTAAAATCGATAAAATGTTTAGCGAAACATTTGAATTGCTGAAAAAAGTTTATGTCGGTGCTTGTCTATCTCGTGCCAGAGTTCATGAGTGGTTTACACATTTCTGAGATGGTTAGGATTACATAAATGACAATGACAAAATCAGTAATCACCGAAAACTCCATCGAAATTGTTCGTTAATTTATTAAAAATGAACCAAAATCATAGTTGAAATTCATGGAGTCGGAGTTGAATATTTCCAAAACATCGATTTCTCACATTTTAGCTGATAATTTGAGCTTACGAAAGGTCTGTGCACGTTTCATTCCGCACAAATTAACTGCGGACCAAAAATTGCTCAGAATTCAACATTCGAAAGTCCTCATTAAAGAGGTGAGAAGAGACGAGAACTTTCTTTACAACATAGTAACTTGTGATGAAACTTGGTGTTTCCAACATGAACCTAAAAATGAGCGACAAAGTGCGAATGGAAGGCACCCGATGAGCCACCACCCAAAAAATCATATTTGTAGAGTCAAAAATCAAGTCATGCTCATTTGTTTTTACGATTCCATGGGAATTGTCCACAAGAAGTTCATGCCAACGGGCCAAACCGCCAGTGCAATTTTCTATCTTCGCGTTTAGAAGCGTTTGTAGCATTGCATTCATCGAATTCGCCCTAAATACCGCGAAAGAGGAAGCTGGCGTTTATTGCATGATAATGCATCATTTTATCGACCCACTCTTCTGACTGATCTTTAGACTAGAAATCGCTCACTCACCGTATTCGCCTGCTGTGGCTCCCTGTAACCTCTATCCAGTCGGAAAATTGTTTGGCCATGAAAGGAAAACGGTTTGTGTCAGTAGAGGCCAAAAAAGGCTTGTACCGACATCCTGAAGGACATTCCGGACAATGACCTGAAACACTCTTTCGAAAAGCTTGTAGATCGCACAAAACAGTGTATCGAGACCAGAGGGTACTATTTAGGTTAAATAAACTTGAAGGTGGCTGAATAAAGCTCCTGTCGTTTCTATTTTAGCTCAGCATTGTTTATTTTGGACTTCACTTTGTGTGTCTTGCAGAGTAGCAAGGAATGTGAAAAATCATAAGCAAAAGTGTGTTAATGTTTTTCTTGTAGAAATAATTAATCGAAAGGTTAGTTATGTAGGATTAATGAATATTGTTTTCTATTAAAAAATGGGTGTTAGACAAAGGAACACCGCCACGGCAAAAAATTATAAAAAATAAAGGGGTTTTTTAGCAACTTCAAACTTGCATTTTTTTGTACTGAAATCATCAAGTAATAAAACTGCAGGGAAAAATTTTTCTGCAAATTTTATTTTAAAGTGACTAAATCGGTATGTGAAGTTTGCGGATTTTTTTTATTTTTGTATAAAATTTGATAAATGAAATTATATGGGGTTTGTTAGAAAATGAGCTTTACCTTTATTAAAAAAAAAATGAAAATAAAAAATAGAAAAATCGTCGAACTTGGTCAAAATCTTTAAGTGCTATCAAATTTTCGCGAGGTATATAATAAATGACACTGTGGCTGACACTGGGAACTAAATGAATGCTTAAATTATACATGTATACTATTTGCCATTAAATAAAAAAAAATTGTTTGCCATTCAACGCTGTATGTACAACAGTTCCTAAGCCTTTCTTATTTTTAAAATTCACACAGTCTCGAGTTTCTTTTTTAGCAGATTTATGTTTTGACAGTGGTCACAGTTCGACAATATCTTCTTTGTATCTTCTTTGATAGGTGCTAAGTATGAAAATAAGACCAAATGCCAACTTACGGAAACTCGCGCGATTTCGCTCGAATTTCTGATTCTTTCAGCACTATTTTTTAAAGCATTTGCTATATTTTTTACTGAAAATTTCTTAAAATTAAGTAGACAAAAAAAAAAAATTTAAGTCAAAATTGATAATCACAAGGGGTGCGTCGGTTTTTATTTCTACAGGTGTATAATTGGCGTGTCTACCATTCTGAAGTGCACAGGCTCCAAGGCCCGTGCACGACACACGAACGGATAGAAATAGCGTTTCCTATTAGCGGCCGCTTTTTGGCAGCCAATGTCAAATCTCCGAGCGATGAAAAAGCTCCTCTTTAAAAACATTTACCGTTCGAAGTCGGCTTAAAACTATAGGTCCCTCCATTTGTGGAACAACATCAAAACGTTTAAAACAAATAGGAGGAGGAGCTCGGCCAAACACCTAACAGAAATGAACGCGCCAATTGTGTATCCCTTAATGGGTTTTCATTGTAAATATGCATTTTATGTGAATTGAAAAAAAAAAAATTAACCCAAACTTACAAGACCCTGTATTGGCTTAAGCTACTTGCATGCTACCATTTAATTACTAAATATCGCCACGCTTGGCTTAAATTATTTTACGCTCGTTCAACAATTGTAAAGCAATGTGAGAACTCGCCGCTTGAGTGGCTTGAAAAAATAATTTTATAGACTATGCCAATCTACTTGAGCTCAATTCTTTTCTTATGCAAATTCAGCGAACTCAGGTTCTTTCACAAAGCACAATTTTATTAGCAGATAAAAAATTAAAAAAAAAAAAAACAATAACAAATACTGCAAAGTGTAACATTTTCCGCATTTTTTGTGTTATAAAAACTTTAATATGCATTAGTTGTTTCTTGAATTGTTTTTAACACCAAATCGTTGTGTGAAAATCGCAAGCCGCGTGAGAAAAATGCAAAGTTCACAAGAAAACAAACAACAGCTGGCGGCGGCGGTGGGTGGCTGCTTGCTGGTCGTGTGGCATTTGTGGCAGTTACAATACCATAGCACACACAACACGCCCGACACGCCAGCAGTTAAGTAAATAAATACTTAGACTTGTGCATGTGTATGTATGTACAATGCAGTGAAGGTCATTCATTCCTCCAGACAAGTTGTGCAGCTTTGCAAGCCGTCGGCCGACATCACCTTTTGGCGAACTCACGGCTCACGTTATTTTTCCCTCCCAAACAGTTGCTGTCTTGCCGCAGTTGTATGTGCGCGTATGTATGTATGTGGTTAAATTTGTAAATTAGGAATGTTTTTTATTATTAGTAAATTTAAGTAACAAAACAAAAAATGATTTGCGTACATTGTTGCCGATGAGCGGTCGGAGCGTTGACTTAGTTTCAATGTTGCCACAAAAATTAATTATGCTTTGAGCGGCCAAAGATTTACACGTATAAAAAGCAGGCATTTTCACTTAAAATAAATAAAGCTGTCTTACATACATACATACAGCTAATACATAAGCTTCACTTGACTTGCTCGCGCTAGTCTGCGTCGAGTTGAGTAGTGCAGCTTTAGTGTCACTTCTGGTCATTCCTTCCTCTTTCGACATTTTCTTACGACGACCGCAGCAAATCGATTTACTTTCTTTCATTTAACATTGTTTTTTATTATTGCTGTTTTTGTGTTTATATTTTGATCAAGTAATTTTTAGTTAGCTTTTATTTTTGTTTTCCTTTCGTGTAACCTGTTACATTCTTTGAATACAATACACGTAATTCCACATTCCAGTATTTACTTTCTATTCCACCCTGTTGGCCTAAGCTGTGTGTAGGTGAAAGTGTTTGTATATTTTTATGGTTATATATATATATGTATTCGTATGAAATTTTTGTTAACACTATCTTACGCAATGCTTCAAAATGTGTGAGGTAATGAAGAAGCGAATACAGAATGTCAAGATGAAATGTGAGAGAAAGATCACTAGTGGCAATTGATGTACGGGTAAGCAAGTGATGTTGAAAAGTGATGGATAAAAATAAAGGCATATGAGTGGTGAGCGCTGAATATGATGTTACTCCACATATAAGCCAAAAAACTAGTGATGCAAAGTAAAAAATATCACATTTATCACTTCGCAAAGAAAAAAGTCCAGGACAAATATTTTTTATTGACAAACATTTTCAATGTCCTTTGGGTTCCCATCTGCTCCATATACGCTTCTTATACTTCTAACCTCTTGAAAAAAGTCAAATATAAACTGCTAAATGTTGACTTTGAGTTTTTTCTTAGGTAAATAACAAAAAAAGCGTTTAGTTCAATTTAAGGGGACAGATACCTGTAAACGGTCATATTTTTCCTGATTTTCATTAAAATTATGTGAAATGAAGATGTCAATATATTTTTTTTCAAAATTGACATACAGCTTATTTATACATTAAAATAATTTAAAAAAGTTTTTATTTTTATTTTAATCATTTAAAATGGCGGATGTGCACTCAATTCTTCCAGGAAGGCCCCAGCGGGGCTTCTCAATCGGCGGGCATTGTAGCATCAGCGTCAGTGACCTGAATACAAAAAACCAAAAATTGTTTGGTTAATGTCACAATTTCTATATGAATTAAAAAAAAGTGAAAAAAAATTTGCGGTATAAAATCTTCAAAAAAAAAAAATTTATTTTGAGGCGAATTTTCCTACTAGTTTTGCTTCGAAAAAATTATTTCTTCGAAAAATTTTCGAAAACTTGTAAATTCACATAGAAAGTTATATCATAAAAAAACGTGTGGAAAATTTCAGAGAGCTCGGTCAATAACTTTTCGAGTTATCGTATACGCCATTTCGAAAAATATAGTTTTGAGAAAAACGCGTGTAAAGTTTGAATACATGACTTTACCTCTACCAGCGCTCGAACGCAAAGAATAGAGTCATCACGGTTGGCGATCTGTAATATAAGAAATACTTAAATTTACGTTCTAAAAATTGTTTGACATATTCTTATTCACATTTTATGAAAATAAAAAATTTGTTTTTTTCGAAATTTTACAGGTATCTGTCCCCTTCAGTATATTTGGTACCAATCGATTTGTCTTATCAAATATCAAAAATACGTTATTTGTTGATAGTTTTGTTCTTTATCCAAGTTTTTTATTTCTCTAAAAGCTAAAAGTCGACTTTTAACAGGATTTTTTTTTAATAAAATAAGCTCAGAAAATTTTTTTGCAACTTTTATTAAAAATCATAATCGTCTGGGCTTCTGCAAGAAACCTAAGCTGAGACTTCCCAACGTTTTTTATCAGTACTTTTATTCTAATGCGTCCTTCTGCATTATTCTATTTGAAGGATCATATTGCGAAACAACTTCTATACATGTTCTTACAAATTCTGTAACAAAATTTTCTTTCAAATATTTAAAAAATTCAGGGTTTGTCTTATCTCCCATAAAAGGTAAATGTTTTGAAAATTTTCTCATAACTTCTCATTTATACTACAATTACGATCTCCATCTAGACCAGAGCTGATTAAAACTCACACAATCACATATTTCAGTTTTGCCAGGAAACCCTGCTCAAGCGTCTGGTGGAAACAGGATAAATAAAATTTTTAGATCTAAATTACTTTTTTATTGGCGTTTTTTCCCACGAGTTGTTCGTCTGACGCGTTGTTGAGTTACACTCAGTTGTAGCCAAAGCTCTATGAAGTAATCCCAAACGAAGAAGTTAAATTCTAAATTCTGCTGCTAGCAAAGCAACCCGAGGTATCATGTTAAAAACCTATTTTAAGCGTATAAATATGCCATTAAATTCTAAAAAAGCTTTAAAATCCTCATAAGCCTAAGATGTGCTTTTAAATTTTTTATGAAGTGAGTTTAAAAATATATCACAGGTATTGATTTACAAGTTTTGGCAATTTATGTGCTACTTATTTAATTTAAAATTTTTTTTATGAAAGTATAATTCATTGTTCTGCAAGAACCAAATAAAACCAAATTTACCTTGAGCAAATTAAAAAAAAAAAAATTTTCATAAAAATTTCAAATATTTTAGTTAGAATTTTAGAAAAATCTCGAGTATGTAGAGTTATACCTCTTCGAATTTTAATATCATCCAGTGCAAGTTTCAAGTGACCTCTGATTTTTGGTAATTTTTTTTGTTGAGGGTGCTGGGCTTTTTCATCTATATAAAAAAATTCGAGCATGTCCATACTTTGTATGGAAGAAGAGGCGTGACACTTTAGAGAAACAAATTGTCAAAAACAAACTCTATTTTGTAGTCACTTAAAACTTACACTTAGTTATTCGAAAATTCAATCAGCTATAAAACTTTATACCCATAATTTTTTTTTAATTCTATTTAAAAAGTTGAATATTTTAATGGCAGTTTTGAAGAATTTTTAAAAATTTTTGAGCAAAGTTTGAAACTTTGCGTTATATGGTTTTAGTCAAGGTGCATTTATTAAGGTGGTGGTGCTAGACCAAAAACAACGTTTTGTACATACAAATGCCGCGACAAAATAAAGTAGAAAAGAAAAGGACGAGCTATGTTACGAAGTCGACATGGAGTTGGAGCTAGAAGCATAGGACGATAGTGGGCATGGAACGACTTTCCGTCATTTCATTGTATGCTGGCATTCGGATGTACACGGTGAAAGAAGAGAGCAGATCAGCTGGTTTACAGATACCACCTTTAAGAGATTCACATTGGTTTTTGTTGTACTATGAACCATATTTTTATACAAAAATTGTGGTGTGTTTGTAGATGAGAAAGAATCGTAAGGATACTGTTAGGTATTAAGCTTATGGTCTTTATGAAAAAGTAAAACTGACACATATTACTCTTATATATGCATGTGTGTGTAAAATGTCGGAATCCACGGGACAATGCGTTCGGTCGGTGTCTCAATTGCATCTCCTTACTCATACATGACACCCCTTAACACCCAGAGACGGTGTAGAATTGTGGGGCCTGTCGGTAGCGCTTCGATCTGCGCGGTTTTTTCGGTGTTGACGAGGATGAAGCGACAGACTGTAGATTCGCTGATTGCCCTGGCGATTGAGTCTCCAAAACGCGACCAGAAATACTTGAATCACCTTCATGAGATGATTATATTGTGCTGACTTCGACGTCTTCGGCTGACAGTATTTCGTAGTCGGAATCTTTTGATGCCACTCGACTACGAAGCTTGTCCTGATGTCGTTTGATGACCCTAAAGTCGTTCAACCGAACCTCATAAGATATCCGCCCAGTCTAATTTTTCACCAGGCACTCTATCTAGCTCGGCCCAGTCGAATGATTATGAACCCATACTGGACTCCCTGAAATGAAAGGCTTAGTACTAATAGGGTCGGTGACTTTATGTGTCATTGCTTGTATGTGTTTATGTTTTTAGTTCATGATTGAGCAGTAGCTCTGCAGGCGAGCAGTTCGTTGTTGAGTGCGGGTTGGTGTGTTGGTTCAACAAATATCTAGCCAAGCTGACATCGATGATTATGTCAGGCTATACTTTCTTCAAATAATTTTTGAACCATTCGCTCCACCTGCCCGTATGTAGAAGGATGGAAAGGCGCAGAACGGATGTGTCGAATTAAATTGTTATCCATAAAATTCTTGAACTCCTCAGATGTGAAAGCTGTTCCGTTGTCCGACACGAGCTCATCAGGTAGTCCATTCGTGGCGAATATTTGGCGTAACACCTTAATAGCGACCGCTGAAGAAGTTGAATTAACGACGGCCACTTCAAGCCACTTAGAGAAGGAGTCGATGGGTATGAACAATAATTTGCCTCGAAAAGCACCTGACAAATTCACGTGCAGACGGGACCATGGACGTTTTGAAGATTCCCAATGGTGCGTTGTTGTTTGGGCTTGCTCGTTGCGATTTTGCTGACATGAACTGCATTTCTTCACAACGAGTTCGATTACCGCATCGATGTTCGGTCACCAAAATATAACTTCGAGCAACGGCCTTCATTTTGACGATGCCAGTATGTGGTGCATGCAGAGTTTCCTAAGTAGACTCTCGACGAGTAGACGGAATTACAGCGCGGTTTCCCCAAACTAGACGCCCTCTATTTGCACTGAGTTCAGTTCGACGGCAAAAGTATTGATACAACTTATCGGAGCGGTTGATTTTGCTGGGCCATCCCCTTAACGCCCAGTTGAAAACTTTGGAGAGCTCCGGATCCTTAGAATTTTGAGAGGCAATCAAATGTGTGCTGACAACTGGTTTTGCCGATATTTCTACCATGCAAATGTCTTCGGTCGACGTAGGCTCTGCTTCAGACAGCATTGAACAACGGCTCAAAAAGTCTGCATTGCTCATTCTAAGAACAAGCGCGGTGCACCAAATTGAAGTTGTACGCGCTGAGAAAAACTGATCGACGAAGCATTGAAGCATTGAAGCATCGAAGTAGTATCGATTAGGGCAAGTATTCCCTTTACCGTCCAGAACAAATTCATAGAAATATGCTATGAATCTGCACTTTGATATCCATTCTATTTTCGGCGCAGTGTTACAAAATAGTTCTGATTTCGGACATTCATTTATTATTTCAAAGTATGCAAAGTTATGCAATTATTGTGAAATATTCTGGAATGGGCATTCACTTTAAAGTGTGCTGAAATTTGGTTAAAGAAATAAAGCTGAAATTTAATATTTTTTTGCAAAACATGCACATATTTAATTATCTGTTGCTGGCATGCGGAACAAAACAGATATTTTTTGGCTGCTCTGGTTATTAGTTCGTCACTGATATTACTCAGACATACATATACACGTATGTACCTGATGAAATACGAAAATACATAGGGTTTTTGGTATTGTGCTATTTGTTGAATTTTGATTAGTTTTTTTATTCTGGACTCATAAATTCATTAAGGTAATAAAATAACTAATTTCATTACATGTGCTGTTTTTGTTTTTTTTTTCTTGGTTCGGTCAGTACTTTTATTTCATTTAGATTCTGTTTTACTTATTTGATTTAATTTACTTTTCACTCACATTTTTTTATTGCTATCTTTTATTACACATTCCTCTTCATAAAAATTCTTTAAGTTTTTTTGTTCAATTTTACGGCTGCAACGTTTTTTTATTTTTGTTTCTTTGGTTTTCATAGCGATGAAAAGCGCTAAAAGTACAATTGAATCAAAATTGTTGCTTAAATTAATTGGAATAACGAGAATTACCCCCTGCTGATCCTCATGCAGCAATCAATGGAACTAATGAAAATCACTAAATGATGACCTTTACCATACCCTAAAGCACTACCACATTCATAGTTTTCCTTATGCATATACATTTCAATCTCTCTATATCACTTTTCACGGTATGGCATAAAACCCGACAGGGTTAGCCCAGAAAAAAGGTAAATATGCTCAGCCCAACTCAGCTATATAATGGTTGGTTAAGTTTCAAGGCCCGGTTTTGATTTTGAATAAAATACAATCTTTTTAAGGAATTATTATCATTTTTCTTTTTTATTATAATATTGGAATGGTTCTATTACGTCTGGAACAAAATATCGGCCAAATGGCCGCCACGGCCTCGGCGGCACACCTCCATCCGATGGTCCAAATTTTCGATGAATTGTTTCTGGCTTATCGACGTGCACCTTTTCTCTCAAATAACCCCAAAGAAAGAAGTCCAACGGTGTCAAATCACATGATCTTGGCGGCCAATTGACATCGCCGCGACGTGAGATTATTCGGTCACCAAATTTTTTGCGCAAAAGAGCCATTGTTTCGTTAGCTGTGTGACAAGTGGCACCGTCCTGTTGAAATCACATATCGTCCACATCCATATCTTCGAATTCGAGCCATAAAAAGTTCGCTATTATCTCACGATAGCGAACACTATTCACAGTAACTGCCTGGCCGGCCTCATTTTGGAAAAAATACGGCCCATAAATTGCACCAAACAGTCACTCTTTGTAGGTGCATTGGTTTTTCGGCAATCACTCTTGGATTATCATTCGCCCATATGCGGCAATTCTGTTTATTAACGAATCCACTGAGGTGCCTCACAGAAAATGTGCCTCATCACTGAAGATGATTTTCTTCGAAAATTTGTCATTCACTGTTGCCATTTCCTGCCACCATTCGGACCAATGATGACACTTGAAATGGTGAAGAAGCTTTAGTTCTTGAGTCAATTGCACCTTGTAAGCGTGTAAATGCAAGTCTTTGTGCATAATGTTCATCAACGACGAGCGTGAGAGGTGCAATTGTTGGGCACGACGACGAGTTGAGGTGGACGGCTCTTCAACCACACTATCGCGAACAGCAGCAATATTTTCTGCAGTATGAGCTGTACGAGCATGCACTGGTGTTTTCACATCTCCTACAGACCCGGCTTGCCCAAACTTTTCCACAATTTTTCCGATTGCACGCACATTTGGAAGATTAAATTGACCGAAAAAATCACGAAGTGCGCTATATCCATTTTGATTTGAACGCCCGTTTTCATAATAAGCCTGAATAACTTTAACGCTTTGTTCGATTAAGTATCTTTCCATTGTTCAAATTGAGTAAGTCTGAAATTGAAAAATGTTAAATGAAATGCAGAAAAGTTTGACGTTTAGGTGTGGTTTACATTCAACATCGGCCCTTAGAATCTAACCCCCCCTTCATCTTAGAGATACTAAGGAACTGGTTTTGGAAAAGGTATTGTTACGTGTTGAGGGCACGAAAGGCCCTCAGTTCGAAGTGCAAACCTCCAATTAATCCATTTCATTCTCCAGCTCGGCTACACAAAAAGCGGTCTGCCGTGGAAGCCACAATCGAAGTGACCAAACAGTCTATTCTATTCTTTTCTATTATTCAGAGTTGCATCAACTCTGTCACACAATACGAGATGGACTCTCTTCCGATAGCTTTTATTGCAGCAACGAGTGATCCAACACTTAAAAATTACATATTATTTGCGTGACCGCCTAGACGACTTCGCTTAAAAAAATAGCAACCGAATGAAAATATCTGCAGAAACTCCGCCCAAATCACGCAGTTCCACGAAACATTCTCTCTGAATATGAAAATATTTGAAAAATCTATCTCTATCGATGTTGCGCCAGCTAGCAAATGCCGACATCTCATGGGACGGTGCAAAAACAACAGCCCACAACCGTGTACGATGGAAGAATCTTGTCGAGCCCTATGCACCCGAGCGAAGTGAACAAGGATGTAGAAAAAAAATCTTTATGTGACTACAGTTCGATACACGAGTGGTGCAGTCTCCCAATCTATTTTCGTTCGTATTGATATCAGGGACTTAGCATCGTGCTTTCTTTTTCTTCTTTGTATTTTGCAATGCAGAAGGAGTTGTTCTTCGTCCGAATTCATATACAATACGATTATCGAACGTAAATGATATGAGAGATTTTTCTCTGCAAGAAGCTATCGCTGGACTGCATAACCTATGTGATGTCCCTGTACTTCTACTCACCGCTGAACAGTCGCTGTATCGCTTCCTGCTAGAATATATTGTCTTGCCAAGATTGCGAGCTTGTATTGCCGATTCTCTAATCTCTGGCCTCGTAAACGCTTGTCTTGTCAATATATTTGTAGAGCAGAGCCTACTTTACTTTTTTGATCTTGTTTTGACCACTCTACTTACTCTCATAGCTTAGAGCTGATAAAGTGGTAAAGCCTAAGCTGCGTATGATGTCTTTTTGAATCGATTTTGTTCTATCGATGTTGGAGTTTGGCCACCATAAAGCCGAAAACTATGCACTACATTAGAGTACAGTTACCTACATCGTTGTTTTGGTCCTCATTCAATATCATTCATAATAGACCAGCGTAGTTTATATGCAGCTTAAATGCAAACAAAGCATCAAATAAGATGATAAGATATTTTTCAAATTGATCGTAATGACTAAGCAGTATTCCTCCTTTAACACCTCGTTCCATCTCTCCACTGATGACCGCCTACTGCCCACCGCTTTATTACTTTGGTTGCTTCGTTTACCGATTACCTCTCTTTGAATTCAAACTGCGTCGCGAACAGACTGATACACAACTGATACGCAGTGTGTATGTGTAATTATTGGAAATCAAAATCGAAATCGAAAGTGAAATTAAATGCATTTAATTTTTGTTTTTATTAAATCCCTTATTGTTTTCACAAATCGCTTGGCATTAAGGGCTCTAACAATTTCCCTTTACATATTTGTCTACACAATATTTTCCTTTTGTTAATGTGACTTTTATGCTCTTAAGCGGTGTTACTTTTTCGGTGCAACAGTTCATTAGCATGCGTAGCATATTCGTATATTGGACTATGCTAAGTGGCGGCACGCCAGCCACGGCTTGGCCGGAGTACATCGCATAATCGTAAAGTTCAATAGAAATCGAATGAATTGAAGCCTAAAATAGATAGCAATGAAAATGGAATGTGTAGGTATATATGAATATATATAACTACATATGTATATATTTATGTGCTTATGGATGTTATAATAGTAAGCACATTAAGGTACGGCTGCGTGCCAAAGTCTATAGTGAAATTAATAAATTGATCAGACTGAAAGTGAAGAGGGAAAGCCTTAGCTTTCTGCATTCAGAAGCTCATATGGAGTAGTATCTATGTACTTGCATGGGTACGACTATGCAATATCCGGCTAAAAGCGCACACTTGTGGCCGTGGGTTGAGAATAAGCCATACAATAAGCTATTGAGTTATGGAATTAAATTTTCGCTTTGATTTTATTACAATATGGGCATACATTTATGCAACAAGTCATGTAAGAATTTCCTAAATTCATTTATAAAGCTTTCTTTCTGAGTTGCATGAATTACTTGTACATATGCACGTGCGTGAGTGCGGTAATGCGGTAATGCGTTATGAAGGTTTCCTTCTTTTAATGCTTAAGTAAACTAAATGTATTCCTATTTAGTGTCATTTGGCTAGCGGGTGAAACTTTTTGAAGAAAAAGAACAATAATTATTGTAATTGTAAATGTTATCCAAGTGAACTTCTTCTTCTTGATTGGCGCGATGACCGCTTAAGCGATTTCGGCCGAGTTTAACAAAATGTTGGGCACACCAAGTGAAGCCAAATCCTTCTCTACGTAACGCAGATAAGGGCTCCTCTTCCTCTGCTACCACCAGCTGGTACCGTATCGAATAGTTTCCGAGCTGGATCATCTGTATTTTTTAGGGAGGACAGATCTAGCCAGCGTAAACGTTTCATCTTTATTCGCTGCGATATGTCTCTGTCGTCGTAAAGCTCATACAGCTCGTTGTTCCACCCTCTGCGAGACTCGCCATCGTCAACGTGCAAACGTCCCAAATCTTTCGCAGAATCTTTCTCTCAAACACTTCGAAGGACGGCTCTCTTCGTTCAAGCTTCTACGCCATACGAGGTGTATTCAAAAAGTATCGCGAATTTTGAATTTTCGTAGGTTATGTACATTCGAATTTCGATTTTTTTGTGGCAATATGTTGGTCCTCATGTCTCTCACTCATGCCGACGAGTTCGGCCATTTTGAATGTTCAGTTAAGTGTTGACAGCTGCTTTGCTTGCACGTGTTTCGACTCGTCTTCGACTTTTACCTATTCAAAAAGATGGATCAAAGAACCTTAATCACCTTGAGTGAAATACGAAATTAAGTTCGTGGATGCATTCCGAATGTTGACTTTGTCATACGGAGAAGCTACTTTGGCCCAAAGCAACATTTATCGGTGGCACAAAATGTTCTCAGAAGGCCGGGAAGATGTGAACGACGAAAAGCGTACCGGACGCACGAGCACTTCAACAACAGACGAAAAAATTGATGAAGTGAAGAAAATAGTATTGGCCAATCGTCGAATCACCGTTAGAAAAGTTGCTGAGGACCTAGTTCGCGCTATTCGATTTTTTTCAATAATTTGGGCATGGGACGGGTCGCCGCAAAATTCGTAGCAAAACTGCTCAATTTCGACCAAAAGCAGCATCGCATGAACATTGCTAATGAAATGTTGGACTCTGTCCGCGACGACCCAGATTTGCTGCAGAGGGTCATAACTGGTGACGAATCTTGGGTTTATGGTTATGACGTGGAAACCAAAGCTCAATCATCTCAATGGAGGCTGCCGCACGAACCAAGACCGAAAAAAGCGCGCCAAGTTCGGTCGAATGTAAGAGTTTTGCTTACCGTTTTCTTCGATCGCAGGGGCGTTGTGCATCATGAGTTCTTGCCACAGGGTAAAACGGTCAATAACGAATATTACTTGCAAGTTATGTGCAATTTGCGCTAAGCAATTGGCCAGAAACGCCCAGATTTGTGGAAGAACAAAATTTGCTCTTGCGTCACGAGAACGCACCTGTTCACACATCGTTGCTTGTGCGTGACTTTTTGGCCAAAAACAACACATTAATGATGCCACAGCCACCGTATTCCTCAGATCTGGCCCCCTGTGAGTTTTTCTTGTTCCCGAAACTGAAAAGGCCCATGAAAGGACGACGCTACGCTATGATTGACGAGATAAAGACGGCATCGAAGGAGATAAGATAAAAAAAAATGATTTTTTGAAGAGCTTCGAAGATTGGAAAAAATCTTGGCACAAGTGCATAATATCTTATGGGGATTACTTTGAAGGGGACAAAATAGATATTAATGAATAAATAAATAACTTTTGAAAAAACTCAAAATTCGCTGAAAAGTCTTAGTCTTGTTCATCGAAAGAGGACTTTACTACTCAATTGCCTACTTAGTCCAAATATGTACTTCTTGGCAACAGGGGTTCTCCGTTGAATTTCAATTTTATTTATTTTATTTTAATTTTATGGCAAACTGTATTTTATTATATAAAAATCAAACTTAGGATTGGATGACAACAAAGCAATAAACCTAAAAAGTAAAAAAGTAGTGAACTTTGTGTTGGATAGTACCTTAGTATGTCAACAAATTCAATATAGAAATATTATTGAGAAGAGCAATATGAAATATTACACTTATTAATGGAGCATTCCAGCTACTTACACCTACGGTGAAATACTTTATATAAATGTAATGGTGATAAGGCAAAATACTGCGTGGCAAACAAATTTTTTGAATATCCCTTTTCCCATCTTTTTTACAGAATTTAAATATACCCCGCAAAAATTGGACTTCCAACCCATTTTTCACAACTCGATACATTAGAGCGATTTCATGTCAATTGAACCAAGTATTTGGGACTCTTGGAAATTTATTCAATGTCGAAAAGTTTGGTTTCTAGTTTTGTAAAGTGAAAAATTTTCGGTAGATTTAATATTTTTATAAATTTTAATTTTTAATTTTTTACGATATTTTATTTCAGATGATGGCGGTATATACCTTTTAAATTTTGATATGAAAAATCTTCCTTAATTCTGTGCATTTTATATCGGCCCACTTTGAGTACTGCCATAAAATCTCATCTCAATTTGGGCCACTAAAACAAGGAAGGAAGCCGGTGTTGCTCTGTTACGAGTGCAGCAAAAAACCTGTTGCAATTTCGCTGGCAGCTGCCGCCACTATGGCAAAAATAAACAAAAACTCAAAGTGTTGCACGCAAGTGTTTATTTAGTCGTTCAAATACCTGGATAGTTGCATATGTAACAGAGTTGCCTGATAAAATAAGTTGATTTAAAATACAATTGAAATTTAATTGATTGAAAAATACAACTTTTGGTACGCCCTGATAAACTTAGTGGCTCCAGGGAGAAGCAAACAAACGACACAACATAAACTTTGATTTTAGGATAAGTTTTGAAATACTGAAAGTCGCCGTGAAAGAAATGGCTTGTGCGTAACTGCCGTGCTCGAAATCCCCTCTGAAGTTGTGAGCCGAGCAAGATTATTGGTCCCTCCATTTTAAAGAAAACATCAAAGCGCACATCACAAATTGGAGAGGAATCTCCGCCAAGCACCAAATTCAGGTGTCAAATATTGCAGCTCAGATCAATGAGCATTGAAAAAAGTTTCCTTCTTGAGACAAAAACAGAGGTATTGCATACTTTATGCCCAAAAATGCTGAAGATATGACGAGAAATGTAAAAAATCCAAATATGACAGAAAATTATATTTGCTAAGGATTTCTAGGTTTGTTTCATAGACTTTACATCTTAGGTAACACCACAGAGCACAGTCCAAGTCTCGCTGAAACCATGTGTGTGTACCGAAGGAAGGATGTTCTCTCATTATTGGTACAAAATAATCGTTAAGCATGCGCCGATAAGAGACACCGTCCATTCCATTACTTGATAATGCACACCAAACCGTCACTTTGAGACTGTGAAGTGGCTGCCAATGTTTTAATTGTGGGTTCTGTCCATTGGGATATCACTAATGTCAATTTGACTTATTTACACTTTCATTTGAATGGAAATGTAAATTGCATTTTGAAAGTGTACAATAGTTTTTGTGAATTCCAATGGCAGTCGTTTCTTGCGGACTATCGTGCGTACTTGTAGCAACCTGTTTACTATTTTGATTTTCTCTCGATGCCCGGCTGGGATCCAGTCGTGTATTATTTGCCTCCGAACTTGTTGTCTGAATCTTTCGCCCCCATGAAGCAATCAAATCTTCACTTGAGACATTACGCAACCGTCGAATATCGACGTGGTGTTTGTCTTGATATATTTTCACATTTTTATGCCGCCTTCGAACGACAGATGGTTTTTTATGAGAAGCTTATTCGTTGCAGAGGAGCCTGAGTTCAGGCTTTCTGAGTCCATTATAAGACTAAAGATGCTCAACTTGAGTTGATGAGTATTTAAACCGTGGTAACGGCAGGATCTTCTTTATCTTTACGTTTCATCGTAATCAAAGAAAAAGTATTGTGCAATATGCGCTCGCACTGGTGAACTCAATTACTTTAAGTTTTTCATTTTCATCAGCCATAAATCAGAAGTATTGATAAAATATTCAAGTTCTGGAATACAAAACGACTAATTATATAAGATGTAGCAGTACGTTGAATTTTATATTTGATTGAAACAGAAAAGTGATCATAGAATCCTTAATGTACATCACTTTGACTTCTGAGAGATAACATGTTATTATTAATTTAAGCATCATCATTGTTTCGAGCTACAGCTCTGTGTGAGCTCCAGCTTGCTGAACAAAATGTTCCCTTTTTCTGATTCCTTACAGTTTTTTTACTTAGAGTTTCCTAATGTCATTCTCCAGTTCATCAATCCACCTTGATCTTGATTTGATCTTTTAAGAAATTTTTGTCAAATTTTTTGGAAGGATATTCCCAGTATTTTCGATTCTACAGCCTTTTCGGCAGGTAGAGACAGAATCGTCACGTGGCCACTCTAAAAACTTTAAACTCAATTATCTCAAAACTACTTTTTTCGAACTGGAGTTGTCAAAAAAAAAACTATTCAACCGAATCATCTGAAATTTTAATATTTTGTTCACAGCATCAATGGCTATCGCCTTTACTAGAATCATATTATTATTTCAATTATTTCGTATTTTTAGATTAAAAAACTGAAAAAACTCGATTATTGGAGTGTCAGCAATTTTTTTAATTATTAAAATAAAATTTTTTGTTTTTTGTTTTCATTTTTGTATGTAAAAGAAGTGAAATAAAAAGCCAAGAAAATTCAAATATCGTTTTTGGTTTTTTTGTTGTTAAAAAAATTCCTGAAAATACCCCAAATTTTCGAGTTAGATCACCGGGATCTCTTAAGTAGCTTTGCTTTGAAGAGTTGGGAAGGTAAGAAGTATGCTCTATTGGCAGTTTGTATTCTTTTGTCGATGGTGATACCCATTGAGTTTTCATGACTTAGTTTAAATCCCAAATATGTAAAAGTTATTACCGGCTAAAATTCATATGTTCTCATCAATGTAGTACGGAGGGATAATTTTTGAGTAATATTTTAATCTCTTATCTTACCTTCTCACGTGTCAGTTTCACCACTTTTTAATAAAAGTCCGAAAGGTTCTTCTAAATAGCATATTTGGGGACTAGAATGCTCTGGGAAAATATTTATTATAACATTTTAGTGGTAGTTACCGAAGGCACCAAAGCCGTTTATTCATAACTGAAAACCAAAATTATTTATTTAGTATATGAACAATATTTACTTTTTCTACAAAAGTAGTCAACTGATGGTGTACTTTTAGTAAAGGGTGGTTAAATTTTAAGGGCCAATGTTGAATATAAACCACTCCTAAACGTCAAGTTTTTTTCTACATTTTATTTAACATTTTTTAATTTCAGACTAACTCAATTTGAATCATAGAAAAGTACACAATCAAGCAACGCGTTAAAGTTATTCAGGCTTATTATGAAAACGGGCGTTCAAATCAAAATGCATATCGCGCACTTCGTGAAGAAAATCATCTTCAGTGATGAGGCACATTTTCACCTCAATGGATTCGTCAATACGCAGAATTGCCGCATTCGGGCGACTGATAATCCAAGAGTGATTGCCAATGATTGTCCACAAAGAGTGACTGTTTCGTGCGGTTTATGGGCCGGCGGCATCATTGGGCCGTTTTTTTTCAAAAATGAGGCCGGTCAGGCAGTTACTGTGAATAGTGTTAGCTATCGTGAGATGATAACGAACTTTTTATGGACCGAATTGGAAGATATGGATGTGGACGATATGTGGTTTCAACAGGACGGTGCTACTTGTCACATAGCTAACGAAACAATGGCTCTTTTGCGCGAAAATTTGATGGCCGAATAATCTCACGACGCGGCGATGTCAATTGGCCGCCAAGATCATGTGATTTGACACCGTTGGACTTTTTGCTTTGGGATTATTTAAAAGAAAAGGTGTACGTTGATAAGCCAGCAACAATTCAAGGCTAAAGGATGAGATAATTCGGCACATTAACGGCATAGAACCTTAATTATGCCTCAGCGTCATCGAAAATTTGGACTATCGGATGGAGGTGTGCCGCCAAGGCCGCAGCGGCCATTCGGCCGATATTTTGCCATACCAGTATTATCATAATAAAGAGAAATGATAATAATTTGCTAAAAGAATTGTATTTTATTTACACCGGCCCTTTAAACTTAACCACCTCTTATTATATGATAGCTTTTTTGCTCCAGATATTGTATTGAATATTATTACTATGACGAATAAAAGTAGTCATAGTTTAGAATATTTTAAGAAACTGAAGTATTTTACTTCTTCCATTATTTTTCAAATGTGAAAAGAAAACAATTAGCAATACTTGGCATCCTTGCGGCATTCACGCTCTCACAAATGTTTTCAGACTTCGTCGTTGATTTTATTTATTTTCTCCTTTTATTCAGTCCTGCCTATCTGGTCACCAGGAAGTGTTTATTACTGCTAGCCACACTACTTTCCTGCTAAGTCGATATGATTACGCGTATATATGTATGTATGTATGTATGTTGCATAGCAACTTACATTCATATATGTACTTGTCCAGCTTGGGAAACTAAAAGAGCAATGCTCAGAAATATGTATTACATATACTCGTAGATATGTTTAGAGTGTGTCTGATATTTACATTTATGCAAGCCTACATTCCCATGCCGCCGGCTACTCTTCATACGCACATAAATGTCCAACATAACATATAATATAAGTAGTATATGTACGTATGTATGTATGTTCTCTTATATATCTGTTTGCCCCAATCACACACCTTCTCTTGCACTAGCAGGTATGGATTTTGGACAGATGTTTTGGATTTTTGCCGCTACAACAGAGCACAGCGTTGTTGTGTTACGCAATTTTGTAGTTGGTCTAAGGCGATTTGAATTGAGTTGAAATGTAGGTGACTAGTGTGGCTGGCGGTACAATTTATGTGTCAAGTGAGGTGGTTATTTGGTGAGGATTAAGTGCAACTGCACATACTAAACTTATTTGTACATTGAATTGGCATATAAATTTGGTTCAAAAGAGGTTTTAACAAAAATTAAGAAAACAAAAAACAAGAAATCATCAGTCGAATTTTCAAGTCATTTAGCTATGCAAGTGATAATAATATGTGCAGGGTTATTACCTTGACAGACCGACAGTTTATTCCCAATTTTTATTTGGGTTGAGAAGGTTTTCTTCATTTTTGACTGATATGATAATCTAATTTAAAATATTTTGATGAAAATACTGAAATAATATTGAGTTGAATTGTTTAAAAATCACATTTTTAGCAAGAAAAATCGAGCGTAATAGAAGCCGAAATCTAGTTTAGTTCTCGGTCGTGCTAAAGTTCTTGGTATAAAAAGGAGAATAAGAACAAAGAGCCCTAGATGCAGTAAGAAACTGAATAGCATGCAGAAGAAATAGGCAATCAATATTGCTATTCATCATGTCAAACGCAAAAGGCAGAGAGAGTCTTCAAGAGAACTAGAGGCTAATAAAAAGGAAACTCGCTTCTCCTAGGGCGGAATGAGATCAGAAGCTTAAGATATTAGGGTATGCAGCAGTACTCATCCTCAGCTGCGCCGTACCTATAGATTTTCTAGAGAGAAAATGAAGAGATCTATGGATCGTTAAAAAGGGAAAACACCATAATGGATTACACAAGCGCCCGTATTATTACTACAAATATGGCAAGAGCGCTGGGAGTTAGAAACGAATGGTAGATGAACTTCGAGACTTCTAATAAACATAGATAAAGAGGATGACAAGATGTGCGGTGACGTGGACTTCTATATGAAAAATGATCTCAAAGTCAAGCCTTACAAGATCTAAAAGGCGCATAATCTCACATCAAAGCAGCAACAACTCAGACTTGAGAGAGCGAAGGAGTTGCTTCGCTTGGCCGAAAGCGGTCAATTTCAAAATAATGTGTTTTCTGACGAGAAAATGTTTCAAATTAAGCAAATCGTGAACTCTCAAAACGTCATTGACCGTTTATAAGCGAATTTGAGTCATCAATTGGCCACCAGGAGACAGCACCCGCCATAGGTAATTGTTTGGGCCGCTGTAACCGCAGATGGGCGCCCTCTAATCTTTTTCATCGAACCTGGCGTCATACTAAATGCGAACTACTATCGAGAAAGTATTCTGGAGGTGGCTTTGAAGTCGTAGGCAGACAAAAATTTCGGTGGCAGACCATGGACGTTGCAACAGGACTCGGCACCGTCTCACAAAGCTCGAGTAAACCAAGAATGGTTAAAAAAACAACGTTCCGAGCTTCATAGCATCCACACAATGGCTCTCATATTCACCGGACGCGAAACCGATCGATTATTCTCTTTAGGTCATTTTCGAGAGCAAGGCCCGAACTAAAAGATTCACTAGTCTCGAGGCGCTGAAAAAAGCCATTATCCGCCAGTGGGCCAAAATACATGCAAGTCACATTCGGGCAGCTTGCGATTTGTTTCTGAACCGTCTCGAGACCATAGTCAAGGCAAATGGGGGTCATATCGAACAAAAGTAAATTTATTCTGTATTATTCCGATTTTGTATTATTTTCACACGTTTGCTACTTTGAACTGAATAAAAGTAATTTTCCAAACTAAATTTATAGCCTTTTTAATTAGTTACACTTCCAGTGTTGGATCCTGTATATTCCTATAAAGTTCTTAAAATCGGAGAATTAAAATGCGCTTTAGTAAGAATGGGCAGTCAATCGCACCGCGTTCAATGTCAAAATGAATATGACCGCGAGGGTGCAAGGATTTTGAGTTAGTTAGCACTGTGAGACGAAACCGAGTCAGTGAAATGTAAAGAGTGTAGGGCAAAGGGAATAAAAGTTGTTTTCTTCTCATTCAAATTTTGTTACCTGGTAGTTAATGAATGACCTCCAGATGAAGGCAGCGTATTCCAATATAAGGCGAACCAGTGAGGTTTGAAGGTGTAAGGTTCACTAAATTCCGAGCTGTATCAGCGAATAAAAGCAAGTGTGGAATATGGCTTTGCAATAGGGGAAAGTAAAATAGGCATAGGAATTTAGATTCAAAACCCACACCGAGATTGGAAATTTTAGTCACTATGCTTGGCCGAGAAAAACCGATTCATATAGTGTGAAGCTGGGTAGAGGAAATGAGATTTAGTGAAAAAGGCAAGAAAACACTTATATATTTAAATGTAATTTGTTTTTATTACACCAGATAGTACCGCCATTAAGATGCGGCTGACGCTTTGCAGAATCTAAATTACTTGAAATAGTCGTAATCGCTTTAAGGTCATTAGCACATAAAAGAAATTTAGATTATTTAAAATAGTTGGATATTTCAGTGGTAAAGATAAGAAGTAGTAGGGGATCTAAAATATTTCCTTGGATAATGCCAATGAAAGAACCGGAAGAAGAACCACGACAGTGTGACAAAAGATGTGATTTCATGCAAGACAGCAAAATGGAGCGAAAATCCAAACTAGGTGGTTTAGATATGAATATTGTTTGGAGGGTTTTGTGAAATGTTTTAGAAAAATCCTTGACCTCATTATCACAGAATAGTTAGGAGCAAATAGCGGATCAGGCTTCGTTTACAAACTGCTCGGTTTTTTACTGATAAGACAAGTAGAAGCATGATTTGTGACGAGAGTGTGGAATTTTAAACAAAACAGCAATGCATTGTAGTTATTAAAAAGTGCTTCTTTTGAGTAAAATTATTATGGAATTCATCAATACCGGATCATAAAAAATGGAACGGTGAGAATAACTAATATTCGTTATAATGATGAGTCAAAACCAAAAAAAAAAAAACACAGCGACAGTGAAGGCGATTCAAAACAAAAAAGGTTGTTTGGGTACTTTCCGTTTTTTTTCGAGGCAGAGCACCAAGCAAAGGTTACAAAGGGAACGAAATTTTGTGGCACAAGAGCAACACTACGACAATGTAATAGTTCATACATCTAATTTCATAGGCCACAAAGTTCATCTTTTTAAACAAAAAACACATTAGTACCATTTTTCAAACTCGATATTCATCTGACATGAATCCTGGAAGGTTTTTCTGATTTTAACGGCTCATGTGCTGAAGAAGAAATCACAGCAGAGCTGAAAGTGGTAAAAAATCGGCCCACTAAATGCGTCTTAGAAGATTCGAAGAAGCATGGAAATATGAGGTTAGCATGAGGACTACTTTGAAGAGAATGAAATGAATGGCTATGAATAATTGAAACATTTTCGTTTTGCCTACAACTTCTGTCCACTTTTTGAATGTGACCCCATGGGCTTTATGTGTTAGAGTAAGCGTTAAAAATTCAGCAGCTTTGCAGTAAATTTGTCATAAAACTTAATATTAATACACTAAACCAAATTCATCGAAACGTTGGGCAAATAATAAATAAATGCTCTGATATGCCTAATTATGCAAAAAAGAGAAATTAAATCTATCAAACACAATATTAAATTTGATTTATCACTTTTAACTCAAATTTTATTACACGCGCAATTTCACTGCCAAATTAGATATTAAAATTTTGTTTGAAATCCAACAAGGAAATGAAATGTGACGCGGTTGACAAGTGGAAATAATCGTAGTCGTTAACTGTTCGACCAGCCGTTCGACATGACAAATGACACACAAACACACAAACATATAAACATACAGACATACATTTTGCATTCAATATGAAGTGCATGACATGCGAATGATTAGCAATGCTCTGGAGGGGCGTAAACTAAAAGACAGTGAAGAGAAAGACTGGTCTGCATGCAGCTGTCGTAAATTGGTACGCAAAAATATGTAACTCAAATTGGCTGATGGATTTCAAAAAAGAAAACAAAATTCGATTACGTTCATTAAAAACGTGTTAGTGAGCAAATAAAATTACAGAAAGCGAAATTTTCGAATTGTTTTATTGCTATTTAATTCACCTTGCGCCATAAAAGCTTAAGTGTGCGTGCGCTGGTGTATGCGAAATATTCAAAATTAAAATGCAAAGCTTATGAGAAATTAACGTAGGTCAGAAACCTTTTCGTTTAATAATATATGCACATACATACATTTATAAACAGGTAAAAGGGCACTAAAAAATTGAACTACAGTCTTGCGCAAAAGTTTAAGAATACTTTAATTTACTGTGTGTGGGTTACTGGGCAAGTCGTTCCAGATAATTGTGGACGTTATTATTTATTTTGTTTTCGATTTATTTGGTTATGTGATGTGATCATACATCTCTTTTCATAGGCCACAAAGATCATTTAAAGAGTATTTTAAATATTTTTTTTCTTGGTACGTTCACTTTTTTAATTACATATTAGGTCACGGATCTGAATTTTTTCTGCCTTTAGCTAAAGTGTATGCTAATTAATGTAAATCATCAATAAGATTTGAATAAAACCCTGACAGTTAATGGCTGGTTATTAAAATTTTGAGTTTACGATTTTTCACAAAATATTTGCTACTTCACATCATTAACAAAAAAAAAAATTTAACAAATAAAAAAAATGTTTTATGGCAACTATACTACAATTTATCTTATCTTTTGGAATATCATGATTGATTTCAGAACTTGCAGAAGACTTATTTTTTCAAAAACAGCAAAATCCGGATTTAGTCCTATTGAATTTTTATTTTTTTTTTAAATTTTTAGGTCATCCTGAACGTGGAGTTCAACGAAAATTCAAAGTCATATACATTTTAGTGAAACAAATTAAATTTAGTGAAACGAAACAAATTAAGTTTTAAATTTTTTTTTTAATTATTTTGATTGAAATGCATGGCTGAGCAAAAATTTGACTTAATCAATACGACTACTTAAAAAAATCGGCCACAAAAAGGACTCTCTTTCAAAGGTGTTAAAATTATTTTTTACAATTCTCTTTTATCAGCTTTGCCATTCAGTTGGATGCAAAAACTCTTACATTTTCGGATACTATGATTTCTAGGAATTTTTCGCTATCAATTTTCATTAATGTTTTAAATTATGTCAACCAATTGAGAGTAAATTCTTTTAAATATAGTCGCTGGCCTGAAAGGTGGAAAAATATGGTAAAAATAATGAATGATTAATGATTTCCGACGTAGCTCAATCGTCCTGCAATAATTATCAGAAGAAGAAAAATGGCCAAGATAGTGGCTCCCTGGCCAATTAATTCGTTTTATTCGGATTTGAGAAAAGTGGAGATAATATTTTTAAAATTTTTATCTGAAATTCTTATTCTGGATATATTGAAAAGTTCTTCAAAAACCCAACTTACCGATTTGGACCGATGGCATCATACGGAGTCGTTCTCAAAGATGGCACCAGCTGAGTGCCCATATTGATTTTCAATAACGGACATGATTGAATCAGTTACAATATCACCGTACTTCTGGCCGTTCTTAATGGCATCACTGAAGTGGTCCGTTTATACCAGTTGATTTAGCTCTTCTTGTTACACACGAATCCTTAAATATTTATCCTCAAATTCGTCGAACGTAGTGCAAATTGTCGGTGCAGGGCCAATTAAATTTGCTCTCATTTCACAACAACATTTTCTACGATTATTTCAAAAATTGCTTTGCCACTCAGATGTAAAAATCAAAACAGTATCCCGCCGAAAGTACCGTTTCGAGTACCGCTTGAATATACAAATGTCTCAAAATGTTAAGTGATTAGGTGTACTTGGCCTGGGTTTAGTAATAAACTGTACTTCTCAATGACATTTTCTCAATGAATTTTTCATGAGATATTACGGATTTCAAAGATTTTCTTTTATATTATGTACTGTAACGAAGTGGAGATCTTTTGACCAAATAATTGATAGGTTTATAAAAGTGTATCTCACATAGGCCCATTTGACATGAACTAGGAAAGATCTTTCGATTTTTCGAAAAAACTTTCGAGGCTTTGTTTTTAATGCAGTGCCTCAATCTGGCGCTAGAGACTGGCCAGATAGTGCTTTAACAACAACACAACTTACATACGTGTTCTTGGTTGTCCGCTTTTGGTAAAATCTTTCTTGATTATGCTCAAAAACACAACTGTTGTACAAAACTTCCAAAATCACCACTGGCGTTAGGATGTAAAATTCACAGATTACTTAAATTTTCTATAAAAAGCACAGGTTGGACCTAATCTTTTCCATAGAACAAAATGTTTGGCGAGACTGGTTTCCTACAGTTTTTGGCTTTAGAATTCAATTATCTTGATAAAAAATTTTAGCATCATACAAATTGTGTTACAAGTTGACTTTTTAGCTTATTTAGAACTGTAGGAATCTGCAATCTTTTGCGCAAGACTATAATTATATAAATATCTATATCTACACTGCATCAAAAAACTATAGCACAGCGACTTATTCAGCAGTTTTACCCGTTTTGTATAAAAATATAGTTTATTCTCCTACAAAAACCATGTAAATTCAAATTTCAAACTTTGCCAAATTTATAAAAAAACTCGAAACATTTTTAACAAAATTTCTCACTTATTACTCAGCACTTAAAAAACTTTTCCAATGCAGTTTTATAGCACATTGTATTTTTGTATGTTTGACACAGTTATTTAACACAGTGTAACATTGAGATTTTAGAAATAACGGAAAATTAGCAAAATAAAAATATAAAAATACTCAACGTGGAAAGAAAGCGACAATTTTATAAAAATTAATTCCAAGTGCGTGCGTAATGTTTTCGAATTGTCTACTTGCTTCTGTTGATTTGGAAGATAATAGCATCTCTCAGTTGTAAATTTCATTGAGTAAAACTTTTGTTGGCAAATTGTGTAGTTGTTATTTTAATTTGATTTGGTCAAAAACTTTTATTTAAAATGGATTACGTTGCTTTGATCTTTCATTGATTGCAATTCAATTTTGTTGCCTGAGTTTTTTGTTAATTCAAAATGAAGTTCGTTGCTTGTGTCTTTCGATTTACAATACAGCAGCACTATTTTGCATTTTTCGCTGCTGTCAATTGAATTTATGTGCGAACTCTGCATTTCCGACTCGTCTTTGCAACCCATCGATCATTTAGCGCTTGCGGTTCAAATTGTTTTTGTTTTTGTTTGTTTTTGTTTTTGCTTGTTTTTGTTTTTGTTTTTATTTTCATTTACAAAATTTATTAACAATCCGAACGTAACGCCATGACAGTTTGACAATATTAATATATCGTTAACATTGATTTGTGTGTGAAGCGTTTCAGTATTGCAGAGAAATATTTATCTCAACGCTTTCATTCGCACTTTTTAGAAGCTGTAACTAATTTTGTTTAGTGTCTAATACTTCAAAGCTATTTACATATTTGTACTTTCTGAAAGAAGAAGGAAATGCCGAGTTGTATGAGTAATTGCGCTCTCATTACATGCATCGAATTAGATGTGAACTATTTAAGTGTTATCCACAGCATCGAGTAACTGATGAACTGCCGTTTATAGGATATTTGAACGAATTTGGAAATTTGTTAGGGTCTATAGAGGTGATGTGCAGAATTGGGTAATGTGTAAAGTTGGCTGGTTTACGTCATCGACATTTAACAGAATCGCAAACTGTTATCAGTTTCTATTGGCTTAAATTGTTTTTTGTATTTTTTTTTGTATGAAAATCAATTCAAATTTCTTGAAGTAAAAGCAAACTTTAGAATATTCCACAAATTATTACAAAAAATTATGATTTCAAAATCCCGAAAATGGAGAAATTCAGAGTTTTCCTTCACATACTTGAAACAATTATTAGATACGTATTTCATGATTTCATGATTTAAAAGTTTTATTTCTCTTGAATAATGCAAAAATAACACAAGGCTGCTTTATGGTCCCGTATGTATTGATCTGAGACATTAACTCTAAGTAAAAGAACTAAGAGATTTAAATTTGACTAACGGTGTTCATATTTTCTCACGTGAAGGTAGGCCGTAGCCGAATGGGTTGGTGCCTGATTACCATTCGGAATTCACAGAGAGAACGTTGCACAGTGGTCCCGCTGCGTAGGAAGAGCGGTCATAGGAACTTTTGGCGTGATAAATGACTTTTTAGTACGTTTTTAAGTTGATAAATGTTTTTATTTGTTAAAAAAACATTAAGACATATAAAAAGTAATATATATATAATAAGAATATATATAAGATATAATAATAATAATATATAATAAAGTAATATATAATTAATATAAAAAGTCAAAAAAAAATTAGGTACACACATTTTTTACATAACATTTTTTTGTTCCGTTTAAGGTTTTGCATAAATCTTAAATTATAAACAGTAATAGAAAAAAACATTAAATTCCGAAAGGATGAGTTAACTTATTCTTATTTATGAAAATAATAAAATATTCACTTTCCAAAAAGTTAATGTACTTAGAAATACAAAACTTTTAACTCAGTAAATCTAACACTTCTCTTGACATCATAGATTTCTTTTTACATGGTAATTTTCGTAGACTAGATATAAATGGATCGGAATTAAGAAGAAGCCTGTGTAAAAGATCCGTGTAAGTTACAGTTCTTGAGTGCTTTCTGGTATTATCACGTCTGAATTGTTTCACTAATTTATTACATGATTCAGCTGCCTCCTCTGATAATTCTCCAATTGATAATAAACAATGATCGATTACCTCCGGCCCATGAATGAGCACTTTATGAACTGATGCAGGTAAATTATACCATGAATATTTACTAACTAGAATTTTAGCAGTGTCTAGTGCGTATATTTTGAATTTATTCGAATTAATTTTAAAACCAGATGAAAGACATTGTAGGAGATAACTACATCTGTCTATAACGTGTTTGTCTATTCCTGTGATTTCGGATGATATGGTTGAATGAAGGAAAAATTTTCGTGCTGTATTCCCATCATTAGAGGTGCCACTTCCTCCACTTCGCGGTTTGTCAACTATCAAGCCTAATTGTTCTCTAAACTCCCTCTGAACGAATTCCTTTCTCTTAGCTAAAAGTGCTTTTTCCTCAGATGAACGTGCTTGCCACCTTTTAAATTCGATTCTTTAAGAAACATGAATAAAGTATTCAAAAAATCTAATCTAAGAATGCAGGGGTTATAAACCAAATTCAAATCTACTGGAGTTTACTTCTTTGTTTCTACACTTTTCTACGTCATTCATTTCTTTAGGTGTCGCACCACAAATCTAACATTTACTCGTAAATGAGTCACATAGGTACAGATTAGACCCTATATCAAGCGCAGTCGCAGGTCATCGCAGCTGGAAACTATTTTTCCTTAAAGAGGACATATGTAAGAATATTTTAATGTATGTTTCATTTGTGCGAATTCGTGCGAACTTAGTTAAAACTTTACAAACTTCTTATAAAAAAAAAAAAAATGGGAAATTTTAAAGTACGTATTTCATACGGTCTGAAAACCCATCAAATAATAATTAAAAAAGATAAGAAAACGTTCAACATGTTTTACATACCTTCAACTTGAATTTCCATTGTACAACAGGTCATAAACACAGTAATTCTTATAAAAATAACACTTCCCGGAACTGCGTAAGTACGGAGCGGAGACCACGCTAACTATCACTTTTCAAATTCTCTTACTTTGGAGGCACAATTTTAAGTGAAGTGTTTGTGCAGTTGAAATTTCTTTTATACTCTAAGTTACTATGACTAATGAACTAACATTTAGCTAAATATTGTTGCATAATTTTAACATGACTATTTTCATCCAATGTCCTATGGCGGAACCACTGTGCGTTGGTTCGAATCTCGGTGAAACATCGTAATTAAGAAAAACATTTTTCTAATAGTGGTCGCCCCTCGGCAAGCAATGGCAAACCTCCGATTGTATTTCTGCCATGAAAAAGCTTCTCATAAAAATATCTGCCGTTCGGAGCCGGCTTGAAACTGTAGGTCCCTCCATTTGTGGGAAAACATCAAAACGCACACCACAAATAGGAGGAGGAGCTCGGCCAAATACCCAAAGAGGGCGTACGCGCCAATTATATATAAAGGTAGTACCACTTTTTGGTGTAACTTTTTTATAGTTGGCTTATGTTTGTTAATTTATTCAATGGGGACAATGATAGTAAAAAAAGTTTGTCATAATACTGTGTTTCTAAGAATTTGTTGCCCAAAAACGTTAGGAAAATTTGTTATAAAAACAGTTTGGTTGAAAGGAAGGCCTTTATATTAGTAATGACTTACTCAAAATAAAAATAATTTTTCCTCAAGAATCCCAGAAAATTGCGAATGGGTCAATGTTAAGGGCCTTGACTTAGGGTTAGAGGCTATGTTCGCTAACGGATCAAGATTAATTAATATGGTCGGTAGTGACATCCACTGAAAAGTGCTGCAGCTGAACTTAAGCGTTCAGTCGTTAGCCAACTGATTACTGCAAGCGCCTTTCAAGCTGAGTTAATTGCTATGCCTTTTGGGTCAAGGACTCGCCGCTGTAGAACAACCGATCACTATTGATTCTGGCTGTCAAGCTACCTTAGAATCTCTACAGTGCTGCACCTGAAGTGGCAATCGAATTTAGAGTTATTATGAATGAGCTGACTAAGAGGTACACCACAAACTTTGTCGCGGTCCCTGGCCACAGTTACATTTTTAGAGAATGTATTGCTAATGAGCTGGCAAAGAGGTAAACTGATCTTAAATCAGTCAATTCTGTCTACAGCAAGCTCTGTATCAGGTCGGTCTATATCGCATAGGCCAACAGTAGATGAAGCACGGAACCCACTTGTGAGGTAACTAGACAAGTCTGGCCAAGAGATAATGAAAACAACATTAAATCCCTCATCAATCTAGACCTGCCTTCCATCAGTACAGCAGTTGGTATTACCATCAAGCATTGTCTAAAGGTCATGCATAAGAAACGTATGGGTTTTCTTTCAAATAATCTCAATTTTGTCACAGCTGCAGTAAAGAGGAGGAGCGATTAAAACTTCGTCTGCTACTGTCAGGACGCGATATCGTTGTCTAAACTATTAATATTTTTGATCTTTAGTAGGCCCGGAACCTCCGCTTATAATATTTCATCGCTACGTATACAATGAATAAAATTTTATTATAAAATGGGCTTCCAGGTCTAAGTAAGCTTCTGCACATCTTTATGGAGAGTAGCAAACACCGTAATCTAACCTACTTAAAATATGAATTTAAGGCTGTGTAGTAATACATACTACTGGCGAAATCTTTCTTACGTACTGCAATGGGTCTCTGTGGTAACGGCCATTCGCTTTTATGTGCCTCCTTTCTGTTAATAGTGTTGTGCTTATCTTGAGCATTGCTTTGCGACTAGAAATACAAAGTTGCAGTATGCTTACTTACTATGTCTTTAAGTAAGTATTTACTTATACTTGCAATACGATATTATTTCAAAATCATTATCTTCCTTTTATTGCTTGACCATTTTTTTAATTTTCTTCTTCTTCTTGCAAACACTGAATTCCGCAACATTTCCTTATTTACAAAACTATTTCAAAATTCTTACTTTTTTCAAATCTTACCCACATATTTGCCCATACCCCCCCCCCTTTTTTATATTTTTTAGCCGCCTTCTCGTGATCACCTAATTCGCTTCACTGTTGCTGCAATTGGTAGTCCAAATAAGTAAGTCAAAATCATTGCATGATTTTTCTTTTATTTATATTTTTTTCGCTTTAATTTTTATGTCAAAATATTTGCAAGCATCGCTCTGTCTACTTCGTCAGCTGTTAGCCACTCTGTCAACATGTTGTCTTCATTCGAATTGCACTCCAGTTTAGTTGAATGAATTTATTTCTATTGCGCTCGTGTATTTATGGTTTCTGGTTATATTTTGTGTATGTATGTGTTTGTGAGTGCTTTAATTTGATATGTTAAAAATACTAATTTTTAAGTGTAGAGGATCGGCTGGAAAAGTAACTTGCTAGAGCATCCATTCATATCACCTATTGAGGCAAAACTTACTTTAAGTGTTTTGTGTTTTTTGGTTCTGTTATTTCCAATGTCGCAGTGTTTCAATGAAAAACCGTTGACGAACGAGTTGTGCCCCGAATTGTGTAATGTGGATATAGCGAACTAACAGATTTTGTTACTGAAATATTTTATAATAAAAACCGATGCGTAGGTTTACATTTTTAATGCGTTGAGACACTGAAATAGTTTGGAACAAAGAAAACTTTCTTTGTAGCCTCGCCGGTATATACGAGGTACAAAGGGAGGCGTATTTGTGGTTCGGGGCTCGTATGACATTGAAAGTATATATTTATAAATAGATATTAGGTATGTTATGTTAATCAACGGTAATTCCCGCTTAACGCAATATAAGTACAAGTACATATGGGTCGGTTGGGCCATTGTAATACCATGTCAGAGAAAGTCCTTACTTTGCCTTTGAAATACATACCATTACAATTGAGGGAATTGAGTGCCGCAAGTGTTGTAAATGTTCGTTTCGTACTTAGGTGACGATATCACATCTTAAAAGTTACGTTCTGGATACAACGTATCGACTAAAAACTAATTTCTAGACAGTTCGCTTTGAGATCATTTTCTAAGATGATAAATAAAATGAAATTTACTAGCCGAGACAACAAATTATTTATAATTTTAAATTGCACTTTCATTCATTTTGTTTTCTCAACTGCCAGATAAACAGAAACTTGCTTGATCTGAAAGGGGCTCCTTTATGTGAAACAGAAGTCCATTGTAATGCCGAGAAGAAGATTTTCTCTGACCATTAATTACAAAGTCTTCTTCCCTCGTAATATATTTGCGAAAATACACAATCAGCATGCTGAAGAATACTGTCCACATCTTCAATGAAATGTTTACTGCATGAACTCTGTCGCTGCCTATTATCTACACCTTTCATAGAAAAGAGGGAAAGTAAGAGTCGGTAAGATAAGCCCAAAGTTTATCGATCGTTTTTCTGTTGGCCTGTTTGGCATAGAAAGCTTCTCTTATGCTCTTCCTCACATCAATAACAGGTTAATATCTCGAATGGGCTTGTACGTGACTGCCAGCCGGTAGAATCCGGGTTCTAAACCTACTGTGAAAATGAATCATCAATATGATGAGAAGGTTTATTCTATTAGCTCCTCATAAACAACTTTCTTTCAGGAGCCGCCATGAAACTTTACGCATCACAACACCCAACAACAGATTATGTATACATATGTATGTATATATGACATGTAAGGATATATATATTTATATGCATGCAGACTCTCTAGAATGACCCCCAGATAATTCGGGTTAATTTAGGGGTCAGATCGGGATATCTTATTTCGAGAGGAAACCAACTCGAATTATTGCACCCATTTGTGGAAGACCTTTGTTGGTTATTTGCAGATCTCCTTTGGTATTACTTCGAGTATTTCATGGTGGTATGTGCCGTGAACTTCCACCCACCCACATTCATTTACATCGAAATTGTATTTACCACTATGTTCCACATCAAAGATATAGCCGATCAAAATATAGCTTGTTTGAGGTATGCCTTGCATGCTTTTCCTGATCGAAGCACCCTTCTCCATTTTTATCATCTGACAATCGATTGCCAATCGAGTCATACATATAAGTAGATTAGCTTACGCCAACTGAACCATTTATAGATGTTAAATAACACTCCCGCGACATTTTAGTAGTCTCTGCAATACAAGTTCATCTTTTTACCTGGTTTTCTTATGCACACTAACCTTGCCTTTCCAATTTATAAGCGCTCCTGAAATCCATAAGCAACAGTACTTGTGGAAATTCCTAAATTTAATCTGAAGCTTTGAAATTAAGCAAAGTGAACACTACTCAAGGATAACCAAACTCTCGACAAACAAATAGTGAACTCTCCAATACTTCCTTCGCCTCTGTTTTTCCAACTCTTTCTTTCTTTCTTTTTTTGTTTTTATATTTATTTCTTTATTCTTTATTTTCCCGCTTCGCTATCACTCCATATATATCAGTAGGTGAGCTAGTGAGCTTTGCAAATACCACAAACATAGTTGAAATTGTTGCTACTGCAGCTGCTACTCTGTAGTTGCTACAACTTTCAAACCAGATCTATGCAATGATTTTCCACTCAACGCATTGATTTTGAACACCACTGCCAATTTCGCAGATCCTCACATACATTTTCGGAAAGAGCCTCTTTTTAACCGAATTTTCAAAGCCGCTTTAATGAAAAATTGTTCAGATTTCGTTCCTTTTACGTCCATTGCGCCAGGTGTTTGAAGTTTTAATGAATACGTACGAGTATTTGCTGTTCATAGGCATAAAAATGCCTCCACCTGTTTTTTATAATTAAATTTTTAAAACCAATTTTTTTATTACTCTTAATTTTTCGTGTGCACTCAAGTGCCGGTTGTGTAATGCTGAGAAATTATTATTTCACGCTCGCGCATATGTCAATATGAATCTGCAATTTACGCATGTCGCACATAATGTCACTTTTAACGGGTTTGTTTTTGTTTTTGATTTACTAAAAAAAATTTTATTTAAATTTTTTGTTTTTATTATTATTATCTTGTAATTTGGGCGCATATAAATTGCGTTTGCGGTAAGTAATGTTTTGGTTTTTGACTTTGGCCAGTAACAAACAACTCACCACACAATTTTTATGAGGAGAGAGTGATGTGTTGTAATTAAAATTATATTACGAATAGTGTGTAATTTTTTTTAGGGTAAAACTGAAAATAATTTTTTAACAAGTGGACGGTAAGGGGCATGTTAGTCACTAATACGATTTTGAACGCCAATGTGCCAAAATGCATTTACATATATACGTCATATGGCTTATTTGCAATGTAATATTACAATTATAAATTATATAATTATGCTAGAAGAAGGGTTGGCCAGTTTTAAAAGTGAAATTTGTTACAGAGGAAAATTTCAAAGGAATTGTAAAGAGTGAAGCTCTCCATTAATTATGTACTACAACTTCATACATTTGGGATGCAGATCGCAAAACAAAAAAAAATTGAGCACCACCTCGCACGAGACCAATACGCGCAGTAGCTTAATGCGGAAAAAGTATTGTTGTTGTTGTTGTTGTTGTTGTTGTTGCAGTTCAGCAAACCCTTACAGTACTGTGTAGTCAGTGGGCGTCATCGTCCATCTCAGCTAACGGTAGGGCCAGGAAACATGTTTCAACGGGCTGAGTCCAAAGGGATAAGTGGGTTTAAAGTGGCATGCTAATAGGTGGCTAGGAGTCTCTGTCATCCTGGTTGATATTCATGTAAGACCAAAAACATCACACACATCCAATAGATCAGATGGATGGGGCCTGAACAGACGACCATTGAACCTTGCTACAATTGCCATGTATAATTCAAATATGTTATCGGTTTTAAGATTAAAGAGTTACCTCACCACGAAGTAATTTCGTTCTTTCTGGTAAACGGGCATGTATTAACAGTCATTTTTCAATATCTCGCTTATTTGCAGCCACACCCCAGTAGAAAAGAGGGACCACACGATCAAAAACCAATTCTATAAGCTTCAGGAATGCTCTTATGGGCACTGCTTCCGCTACGATTGAAAAATGTGCTTAACGACCTCAAAGTCATGGTGGGTAAGAAAGAGATTTTTGTAGTACAGCAAATACTGGACTGAGACTGATCGATTTAGCCAGAGCCCGAAACAAGAGTCTGCAACACAAAGTTTCCGTATCAAAATACGTGGCTATCATTTCATTGGAAATCGCGACACCAGATGAATCGTGTTGCTATAGATCGACATTTTAAAAATAAATATAATTTAAATGTACTCGCGGCCTCGGTAGTATAGCGTAAGTGCACTAGTCTGCCATCCCAGAGGTTGTGGGCCCTTGCACTTTGCCAAACTTACCTACTTTCCTAGTTTCTCGTAAAATAAAATAAAAAAATATAAAAAATAATAAAAATAATTTCATTCCTCAACCCCAACAACCTTATCCTTCTAATCCTTACTCCCCCACAAACAGTCAGCGCATTACTTGCACTCTGGCAGCTAAAACAAGCAAAAAACGAAAGAAATAAACACAGTTACACATTGCAACAGCGGCGCCAGCAAGAGGAAGCGGGCAATCGCGGTAATTGCGCAGACACACCAAATTTAGCACACAGATGGTGCTCCAAGCAGAAAGAAGGCGTTGCTCCTAAACAACGTCAGGTGGGTATTCCCACTACTTAGGACTGGTAGCGGCAGGCTAATCACCTAACCAACGCAAGACTGAGTCTTGTCGAGGGCCTATGCTTCCGAGCGGAGTGAACAAGAAAAAAAAAGATGTACTCGCAAATCAAATCGAATAATTGCCTAATTGCTGCCGAGTTCTTCACACCTCGCCGTCCAATAAACATAATAAAGCAGCAATCGCAACAGACAGACAGCAAGTTCCTCACTCAACTTTTACTCCCACTTTCAGAGAACACCGAATACCGTTTCCTGCGAACAATGGAGCCATTGCGAACTTCCGGCGAAGTAGAAATCGTATTTTGGCGGACCCGATAAAACAACTGACACAGTGAGGAATGACAAGCTGCCGAGGAATGGAAAAATGCTGCGCATAGGTTCATGCTGCGGTCAGACAAAACGGAAGTCAAACAGGTATTGGGAAAGGCAAAGAGGAGTATTACCAGGAAAATTAAACGAGAGTTTGAAATAAGTTTTTGAAAAGCCAATGTGGCCAATTTTTTTTACTGAAAAAGAACTAGCGGACGCTCCTCATGAGCCAATTTAAATTGGCCTAATAACTGATTGGATGTTGATCATTTAAATGTAAGTAACTCTTAGCAACGATCAATTTTTCCGTATCCCTTAAATTTAATCCAATATTAATCATTTGGGAGTCACTCAAATTGTAAAACTAACTTTTCACGTGCGGGCATGCACCTTAATTGAGGAAATTAAGTTTTTAATTGAGTTATCGACTTTCGTGTTCACACACACTCAGTTAAGCTAACTCAATTAGCATTTCATAGCTGAATATATTTTGATCTGTTTGTTCGTTAAAATAGCATCGAGAGAAATTTAGCATTAAAAGAAATTTTATAAAGGTCATCTGCATCTCTAGGAATATATGCAATCTACACTCATGTTGCTTCGTTGCCATCAGAACAATGACTGATTGGTCGAGTGTGTGAATTCATGTGAAATGATCCTGAAGAATTTTCTTGGCGAAATAACCCCGCGACGTGGCAATCGAAGTTCCTCCCACAATTTTATTTTTCACCACAGCTATTGGTCAAACCTAGTGATATATCATCCGTGATATCAAGAAATTTCTCAGTTATTTTTTATTTCTCTTCTTCGTCATCCGAAAAAAAAATTGAAATTGTACATGGCTTAATTATTAGTACATCGTAAAAAGTATAACGTACGTTAGACGTTAAAATTAAATGAATGTTTTAGAGAATTTCATGCAGTTTCTGAGTATAATTCGATTTTTTGGTGACTTTTCAAATATTTATAGTTCTGGGATTTCATAATTTTTGAATTTTCTGCTCCTTTTTGCGTAATTTCACAATAGGAATTTTTCGAATAATGTAAAAATCATTCCAAAAATGAGAGAAATGAGAATATTTATGCCTACATAATTTGTTACATTCGTATTTCGGATAGGCTAAAACAGAGGCCAAATAGCAATATTAGATTTGTTTATTCAACCATAGCCAATAAAGATTGAATGAGTCGAAGCCTTTTCTCAATTCGATTTCAACGGTATTCGCTTAGGAAAAATTAAATGGTTTTCGATAAATTTAGATTTTTCCATCTAATCTCACGCAGAGGAAACCTGAAACCCATGAGATCTGAAGGATAGTAGATAATAAATAATCTGTGTTTGGTAAGATTGGAAGTGTCCAAGGATGATAGGTTTACAAGGTTTGGTCAATAACAATGAAGAAAAAGAAAATTGTGAGGCAAACTACGGCTGCCACGTGACGAGGTATTCGGCAACCGAATTCTGCACGATCATTTCACATGTGTTCATACACCCCTCCATTGTGAAAATTCTTTTTCATATCTCACTAACACAATCTTAGTTGTTTCGTAAACAAACCGCTTCGTGATCCCAGGTATGTCAGCCTATCAGCTGATTCTGCTAAATTCGCTGAGAGCAGTATAACGGTCTATTATTGGCCACACTATCTCAATTGTTTTCATCATGGCTGCTGCGATTGATTCCGGCCTCAAAGATTGTTGGGTTGGCGTAGAGACTACAAGAATAAAAAAAAACTCATGAGTACATCCATTTTTGTTACGCAGCTGAAACTGAGAACGCTTGGCTGGGAAGTTTATTTGTTACTGGTTGACAAAAAATGACTGTATACAAACTTCTCTGTGCAATTAGATGAACGTAATGAATTTTTTAGCGAATGCTCTTATTTTATGATTGTTGTGTGTGTTCGGAAGTACAGAAAAAAGTATTCGTTTCTGTTCAAGCTCTTTTTAATTACTTTGTGTAACGATGTCAAGTAGTCGCTCAGCTATTACAGCCTTGCATCAGCTAGGAGCACGCAACTGCGAGATAGCACGGAAGCTTGAAATTGCACGTTCATTGGTTTCTCTGCAATCAAACGATTTAAGGAGCTTGGTAATGAGGGTGACCGTCCTTGGAGAGGAAGAAAACGAACTGTTAACACTTCCAGCAATCGAAAAATCATCAAAAAAAAAAGAGTTCAACGAAATTATATGGTCTCGATGAGGAAAATTGCTCGTGAGACAGGCATCAATCATGAATCAGTTCGCCTTATAGCAAACAAAGAACTTGGACTTAAGCCTTATAAACTACAAAAATGTCACGGATGAAAACAAGAAAGTAAGACTCGAAAGATGTCGCTCACAATAATCAAAACGACAGAAATTGGTTCAAATTGTTGAACATCGTCAAAATCCGCGATCTGTGCTCACAGAACAAAAACAACCCAAGAGTGATGCAAAGCCAATTTCCCCGCTTTCATTACTTCCCAAGAATGGCAACCCTACTCACCGGATCTGAATCCGCTAGATTACGGCGTATGGTCGATTTTGGAAGCAAGGGTCTGTGCAAAACGCAACAAAACTTTGGAGTCCCTGAAGCAAGCGTTGCGTCAAGAGTGAGATCGGATAACGGTAGCCGAACAACGGCCTATAGCCCAAAGTTTTTTGAAACGTGTGAGCTTGTGCATTCGTGCTAAAGGTGGCCACTTCGAAACTAGCTGAATATAATGTTACTCAAACATTGTCTATTAAAATTTCACAATTTGCTATGAGCTACTATCAATGATACATTTTCTTCATTAAAAAATGTTGTATACACTTATTTTTTGTCACCCTGTATTTAATCGAGATCTTGCGCTCTCTCTCTCTCTGCGAAACTCTTTTAATGAAGTAGAGTTGAATTTGACTTTTTTTGACTAAATTTTTCTTAATGGGCACAATAACATAAGTGTCTGAGCGCTTTTGCTGGAGTTCCACAAAGCGCGTCAGTCGTTCTTTTCTCTTGTGCGCCAATTAGCATCAATTAGAAATACCAAGTGTTACCCACTTTCTTCAACGTCTACTTGGCCTTCCCAATGCAGAGAGAAGGTGTTACTCTTCCTATCTCTTCCACTACCACCATAAGTCGGTGGAAGGATAGCTTGTGTCAATTCGGACGACCTGACCCAGCTAGCGCAATCTCTTGCGAACCTCTTCATCTTTTATATAATTATTAAAAATACTCTGTTAATATGTTTCAAATCGAACTTTATTTTAATAATTTTTGTCTATTTTACTTCTATCGATCTTAGTTAAGGTATAAATCATATTTATTTTTTATTTTTTTATATAATTTTTTATTTTACAAATTCAATATTTAATGGTTTATAAAAATGAATGTTACCTATTGTAAAAATGCGTGTATTGGCATGAATGTGTATGTAAATTGTATGGATGTATGTGTTAAATCTGGCAATGTCTATAAGCTAATATTCGAAGAGTATTGGTAAACAGTAAACTTGTTGGTATAATGTTGATAATTTTAATAAAAATTTAATAGCATTAATAAGTGTAAAAATTTATATTAACAAATACTTCAAAAATTGTTTGATAACATTAGTAGTGTTGTGGCTAAGTATGTATCGTTCATATTTATAAATGTGAGTGAGGATTTAGGCTTCTATACAGTTGGAATTAAGGTACAAAGTTGTTTTTTTGTTTTTTTTTTTTGTTTTGATGAAATGGTGCCTATGGATCATAATTCGACTTTTGTCTCTGTTTTCGAATTTCAATATAACAACACTTCGAGTTGTACTCAAAATTATGACCATATTCGTGACTCTTTATTACAATACCTAAATGTTTTACTTTTTATTTTATGTTTTACATACATTTTTTTTAGTCTAAGTAAGTTTTGTTTTGTAAATTTCATGTATTTGAAGGAAGGAAGCATGAAGGCAATTAATTTTTGGAATAAATACCAATCTAATTTTTACATATTTATAAATTTCTTAGAATTTATTTACTATAATTTTTTGCATATCAGATTCATAAAATAAATTATTATTAATTTTTTTCAATAAATTGTAGCAATGATAAACGCTTTGTTAAAGCTAAAGGTAACTTTAGTGTTTTGCGTAAATTGACTTAAATTTATATTAAATAATATTAGTAGGTATATCAATTCGTGTCTATATTCTTATACAAATAGTTCGACGCATACAATTTTAAACATATATTAAAATATTATTTAATTAACTGGAATACATACATACAGTGTTTGGATACATACAGACAATGGCATGGAGCCTATTACACTATCACCTTTTGCATTGACAAATATAGTTCTGAATTATTACTGAATTTACTTAAAATTCTTTAAAACTAAAGAATAAATAGTTGTTTGACTCAAACATAAACAATCGCAGAATTTATTAGATTGGGGAAAAAGTTCATAGCTCTTTTATATTTTATTTTATTTTACAACGATTTGTTTGCTGTTTGGCAAAGGGTAAGTATTCATTTGATAGAACTCTTTCTGCTCTACAAAACTATGTTAATTTTTTTTTTTAGTTATTTAATTTTTTATTACAATAGTTTTGAGCCTTAGAAATGGAATATCCAGGAGGTAAAAATCAATATTTCCGACACCTGCTTTTCTTTGCTTTTCATCGAGGTCAAAAAGCTTCCGAACCAGCGCATGACTTTTGCGACCTGTGTGGAGAAGGTGTCATAGGCGAGTCAACAGCACGGAAAAGGTTTGACGTCGATGACATGTCTCGCAGCGGAAGACCTTCTGAATTCGATGAAGAACGTCTCAGACCACTTTTGAAGGAGAACGATCGCACAACCAGCTGCGATCATAAAACGATTCTCAATCACCTTCATTCAATGGGATTTACCGAAAAATTGGGAGCCTGGGTGCTTCAACGAAAAAAATAAAGAAAGTGTCCTTTAACACTAAACCTACCATGGACGGGTCAAATGACCCATTTTAAACTTTCTATCAGAAGTTCTTAGAAATAACATTATTAAATCGTCGTTTGCTTTCACGACTTTTATTAAAAAATACATCGAATGTATTTTTCAAGATTTATTCTTCTCTTGCTAATTGTTTTACCGAGAAATATATGTGATCTCAATAATATACATATATAATATTTTAAAGACGGGTCATTTGACCCACATTGGTAGGAATAGGAATACATAAAATACCGGTAGGTTTAGTGTTAAATTGCTTCTCAGCATCTCGCCCGACATCGAGCAACACGCGGTCATAAATTGCGCTTTTTGTACCGAATCGTCACGGGAGATAAAAAATGGTACATAAACATCAATATACCAAAGCCGGAAAAACCACACATACGAAACCGAACGACCACAGGCTGATTAGCCTATCATCCTTCTTGCTAAAAACGTTAGAGCGATTGCTAGATGAGCACATCAAAGGAAAGATTAGCAACAAGCTATCTCCTTCTCTACATGCATACAGCAAAGGCAAATCAGTAGAGACAGCGCTCCGATCGCTAGTCGATACGATTGAGAAGTCACTTCATTATAAGATTGTCTTTTTGGACATCGAGGGTGCTTTCAATAATATACATTCGGAAGCAATTATCAAATTGCTAACGGAAATGGGAGTAAACAGAGCGCTCGTCTCACTTATAGAACGAATGGCAATCGGACGGACGATACGCGCAAATTTGGGTGAAACATACATTAAGAAATTTCCGATCAAAGGTGCACCACAGGGTGGGGTAATCTCTCCACTTCTGTGGAGCCTGATCGTCAATAATTTTCTTCAAGAACTGGAAAAAATTGGAGGTAAGATAATTTCATATGCCGATGATATTGTTATAGCAATCTCGGGCACACACCTGCCAACACTGTGTGATCTTCAACAAAGAGCTCTCAACAGACTATCACTTTGGTGCAAAAGTCGAGGACTAGAAGTGAATCTAAGTAGTGAATCTGAGTACGCAAAGCTACAACGGCGATATACTCCTGCGGAAGACTCATTGGGGAAAAATAGGGTTTGAAACTCAGTTGATAGACTATTGTGACATAGAAGTGGTTAAGCCAATTCTCTACTAAGGTATTGCAATATGGTGAAATGCCCTGGAGAAGGGCGTGAACATTAATTTATAGGGTCCAAAGACTTGCATCTGTTCTAATAGCCGGTGCAATGTCAACCACACCATCGAAAGCACTATATGTGATACTAAACTTCCTTCCGGTAGACCTGCAGGCAAAGTAGATTGCGCGCAGTGCGGCAATAAGTAAGTGGTCCCAGATTATGGCCACGGTAAAATCCTGGATGGCACGTTGGGACAGGTGGGCCATATAGTCTCGCCTACACTTGTTACTACAACGTTCACGACCCTCCTGCCCTCGACGGAAGAGTAGGAACGGGACGTGGTAAGACAGGGAGAGTCCATCCATGAATACACGCATGGCTCAAGGATCCAGGGCAGGGTAGGCGGAGGCGTATATTCCGCGCATCTGGGAATCTCGTTCAGTTTTCGGCTTCCCGACCACTGTAGTGTCTTTCAGGCTGAACTGATGGCAATAATTTATCTCGTGACACTGGTACAGTGTGATGCGATACCTGGAGATGATATCTACATTTGCACTGATAGCCAGGAGGCGATAAAGTCCGTCACAAAACAATCGACAACCTCCAAGGTAGCCATAAAATGTCGCGCATCTCTTAACGAGATGGCTGAGTCATTTCGCCGAATGACAACATGGGTTCCTGGCCATTTTGTCATTGAGGGGAACTGCAAAGCCGATGAACTAGCAAAAGTCGGTACCAAATTGACTGATGAGTACATCGACAATGAACATGCGAACATGTAAACTAGGTATCCGCGAAGAAATTGCAAAAGTAGCGAATGAAAGATGGCGTAATGAAGCCACTTGCAAAATCGCCCGACAGCTGTTGCCGACTCTCAACGTTAACCGCACGGAACTTCTACTAAGAAGAGACAGGCACAGTCTTAACACAGTCAGTTATTACGGGACACCACCTAAACGGTAGGCACGCCCAGAAAATGGGCCTAGATGAAAAAGAGGAAGAGACGATCCCGCATCTTCTGTGCCACTGTCCGCTCTATCTAGACGTAGAGTCGCCATTTCGGGTGGACAATCCTTTAATGAATTGTAATATCTCGGTTCTGTCGAAATTAAGGATCTTACAAAATTTTTTAAAAGTACACATTGGTTTTAGGAGAAATAAGGGCTAGTTCCCCACGCGGCATCACAATGGGCCATGAGCCTGAGTGTGTCCCACAGTGGGGAACCAATTCAATCTAACCTAACCTACATAACTATAGCATAGGGACTTAATGCCAAGTTTTTTATTTAATTTTAATATTTGCTTATAAAAATTTCAAACTTTTTAATCTAAATTTCCAGTATGAAATTTCATAACTCATAGAATTTTGGTATAATAAAATATAAGTTTCAAGTAACTCGAAAATCGGGTAGATTTCTAACATTTTTGTTTTTTGTTTTTTGCTGAAAGACTTGTGCATTTTCTCCACATAAATACTTGAGATTCGAAGCTCAATTTACATAGATATGAAATATCATATAATAGAAAAAATCTATTCGATGTCTCAAAACAACCGCAAGCCTTTTCATTTTGATGAATAATAGAATAATACGAATCTTATATTTGTCATACTTATTCATTTTGTTTTAAAATCTGTAAATTACGAAACCATAGATATGTGCCTGGTATCCTATACGTGTATATATCGGGTGTTTTTCAAGAGCTTGAGAACTTGATCTAAAATATTATTGAAATCAATTTTTTTGAATTTAATTTTGTAGATAATTTCATGGCATTTATTTTTGGAACATGATATTCGGCATATGTCCGTCGCAGCTACGAATTACATAGTCCATTAGATCAAGCCAAATTTTGATAATTTTTCTAATAAATCTTGGCATATGTCATCAATGGTGGCTTGAATATTAAAAAAAATCGATTGTTAAGCGCGCTGTACGGCAAGTTGCACCATCTTGTTGGAATCAAATGCCGTCGATGTTTGGCTGATTAGACATTGTTATCGATGTCGATAGTTCTCATGCACCTTAAAAAAATACCCGATATAGAATTGACTCTGGCACACTTTGAGAGGTATTTTGCATGAGCTTCTTCTTCCTATTTGCAGTGGTCGTCTTAGTATCTGGTATCCTACATTTTATTATTATATCTCAAATTTAAATAACAACAAGTAAGAATAATAAATAATGTGTGGGGCGTTGCGATCTAAACAAATATTGCGTACGTAAGTAACTTATTAAAGAAGGCGTGAGCGTGCGAATTTATATATCAATTTAGTTCAGTTTCATATAATATATGTACATGTATATATGTATGTGATAAATGACAAAAATAAAATGTACACACACTCAAAACAACAAGCCACGAAAACTTAATAAACATAAACTTTGGATATACATACACGCATATACAAGGTGGCGTAAAATTAATCGCCCTATCCGAAGATTTATAATTTTTGCGAATGGCGTCATACGTCAATCAGATTTGACACTTGGAAACTAGACAGCTGCAGTATACAAAGAGACAGGCAATGGGGCGCGTAAAGGTTAAAATAAAGATTTCCATTACTTAAAATAATAAAACAGTTATTCAGTTAGAGTCCCTGTGCATAATAAAGGATCTTTCAAAATACGCGCCTAGATGTTGTTCTAAAATAAAATCAGTAAAAATGTATATTCCTGCAGGTTTCACTATTTCAATTATAAGTGAAAAATAGCATCATCTAAATGTCCATAAGTGCAACAGCAGCAATACTCTCAACAGAGTGCCCAATTTATTCCTGACAGAACCAGTTTCTTGAAATTTTTTCACCAACCTTTTTGGGACGATTATTTCAATCGAAAAAATCATAAATTTTGCTATATATTATTCTTAAGGATCGACAATTTGCATAATAAGTTTCAATAATTGTAGCCCATTGTTCTATCATGTAAAATTCTACATCTGTCTACTTGAAAAATATCAAAGATGACATAAAAAGAGGTACCGTCTAAGAATTATTCACCACTGACATCTAGGCGTCACTTTTGACAGACCCTTAAATCCAGAATCGGCAGTTATAGCCGAGTGCGCCTTTGCTTGATGCATTAACTGACGGTACGAAAAATGTGGGCTCAAACACTATATACAGTGCATACCACAAGAGCGTTTCGAAATTTGTTAAAAAAAATTGTGGTTTTGAAAAATACGAAAAATATCGATTCTTATTTTTTAACATCTGTAGTTTAACATTTTTCACTTGAACAAAGTTGGCAAATATTAAAATAAAAGTCAAATAATCAGTTGTTTGCTGCAAATTTAAGCCATTTTTGTTTTGGGCTGCACTTTAAAGGCTAAATTATATGCCAACTATTCAGATATAATAAAAAACGTAAATACAAATTAGAAAAAATTAGAAACTATTCTGCTAAGCTTAGTGAAAAGAATAGCAATATGAAATTCCCGTGCTTTAGTTCTGATTTACGGCCCTCTCAGCCGAAAAAAACCATTAAATTCATTAAACTATTTATTTCGCAGTTAGGAATTTTTCACGTTTTTTGCACCGAAGTGGCCACGGCCACATTACTTGTAACCGGAAACCCCCATTCAAGTCGTTTTTTGGTAAAAATATTAGCATTTAAACTATTATGGATTTTTTTTAATACTTCTTTGCACCCAGCAACTTAAAATTAAAAAAAAACACTTAAAACCACCAGCCTATAAAAAAAATTGTGTTTATTGTTCCACGCCTTATGCATTATAAGAATTCACCCATCTGTGAAGGATTAAAAAAAGGTGGCTCTGATCATTTGCATTAGAATGATGAAAAACATTGTTCATACTACTCTCTGAGAAGAAATTGGAACAAAGTCGTCAGAATTAGGCTTGAATTGTTTTTTTTTTTTGTCGCTAGAGTGATAACACCAATCCTAAGTAAAAAAGAATAATCATCATAAATGATCGTGCAAGAACCCAAACAAATTTACTTTTCAATTCCGCTTGCTTTGGCAACACTATACTGCATACGCTCGTGTTTTTCTCTTTCGCGCTCTCACCAAATAAGTAAATAAATGCTGAAGAGTTGCCGGCCGAACAGAGTTGAAGTGTGCTAACGATCGACAATCTATGTACTAAATGACTCAGCAGCTATGCTGACAAGAAGCCATGCATGTATGTATATGTATTTATTATTATATAAATATACACATATTCCCACCTCTATTTTGTTTACGTTATCGATACGTGCCTTCACAAAATTGAGCATACATTGCCTATTGAGAAACAGCTGAGAGGCTGGAGAGCACTGGAGGTGTGCGAGTTTTATTCACACATACGCTAATAGTTTATTCCACGTGCACCTACAGTCGCACATATAATATGATAATATATATTAAATTAGCTGTAGTACTCGCATGTATGAAGAGTAGTGCAGGTGGAAATTTGTGGAGGTTTTGGGGGCAAAAGTACATTCTATGTGCCGAGATACTGCAAAATTTGGTAGACTGAAAATGATCAAGCGTTTACCATTGTTTTAAACATTTTAAGTAGCAACTTTAATTTTGGTTGATATATGATAAATTTCAAATTAAGCTTCGGTTAGAAAATTATTGTTAAAATTTTTTGGTATTTTAAAACTAATTTTTTTGGCACTGTGGTTTAATTTTTAAAAGTGGTGTATTATGGACTAGTTACCGACTAGTTGAAAAGTCAGCTTTAAAAAATTAGTTAAAGCATAGCATTAAGCACGTTTTTCACAAAGTAGTTAGTTTTTCGTGTTATTTTTCACGACTAAATAATGCAAAGGCAAGTGTGTACCGATTTAGTCTCCTCCGTAAAGAGTTTCTGGGTCCGCCAGTGTGAGTATATAACTACATAAATATATATTAGAGCATTCTAGGCAGTTTAGCAGCAATTCGGCATCTGATAGTTCAGTTTGCTTTTTAGCATTCAACATTGTTGATCGTTTTGCGGGAGTTTCTGGATTGGTATGTAAAAATATTTATATCTAAGCGTACGTGCGCGCATGTTTAAGCACACACACGTGTGCATATGTTCGTATGCCGATCTACTATCTTAATATTATATTTTTGTGAAAAATATATGCATATGTATGTGCCTACGTCGAAAAGTTGCAGTTTCCATTGCGTAACATTATTCCAATTGTTAGCAACAACAAAGTTTATTTATTAATTTATTATTATTTGCTTACAGTTAATTTAATTGATTAAAAATGGCGCTCCGTATTGTGTTCACGATGCCTGTATCGAGAGCTATGGGCCAAACGTTGGTGCGCGCCATGTCATCACAAGCTGTTGCCTCCAAGAATGTTGGCTTTATCGGACTGGGCAACATGGGCAGTAATATGGTGAGCAATCTGATCAAGAAGGGACATAAATTGCACGTCTATGATATTTCAAAAGATGCCTGTGATAGTATGAAAGCCAAGGGCGCCATTGTCTACGAAAAGACCTCCGATTTGGCTAAAAATTCAGACTTCCTCATCACAATGTTGCCCAACAATGACATTGTGCGAGATACTTATAACCAACTAACTGCCGATGGTATCAACAAGAATACCATATTCATCGATTCATCTACCATTGACCCGAATGTAGCAAAAGAGGTGCAAAAGTTCATTACCGGCAAAGGTGCCCGCTTCATTGATGCACCCGTATCGGGTGGTGTTCCCGGCGCTGAACAGGCCACATTGACTTTCATGGTCGGCGGCACTGAAGAGGAATACAATATTGTCAAGCCCATTCTGGAGTGTATGGGCAAACGTATCACTCATTGCGGTGGCTACGGCATGGGCCAAGCGGCCAAATTATGCAACAACATGATGTTGGCTATTTCCATGATTGGCACTTCCGAGGCAATGAACTTGGCCATACGTCAAGGCTTGGATCCCAAAGTATTCGCTGAGATCATCAATTCATCAACTGGTCGCTGCTGGTCGTCAGACTCGTACAATCCCGTGCCCGGCATTACACCGACTGCGCCCAGCAATAAAGGCTATGCTGGTGGTTTTTCCACCGATTTGATTACCAAAGATTTGGGTTTGGCATCGGATGTGGCTACCGCGACAAATACACCAATTCCATTGGGTGCTCTATCTCACCAAATTTATCGCACATTGAAGGCAAAGGGACTGGGCGGCAAAGATTTCTCAATTGTCTATGAATTCATGAAGAATGAGGCGAACAATTAAGTATGAAAGGGACGAGAAAGCAGGCGAGCGCGATAGTTAAGAGAGCATGAACTTGTAAAGGGCTTGCTGGACTTTGCATGCCGAAAATAGATATGCGTACATAAGTGCTCATATACTTGTATGAATGCTTTAGTTGTAGCGCTTCCACTTGAGTTGAAAAAAAGCTTTGACATTGTGACATTTTCGCATTTTACCAGATGTGCATTTATTTTAAAACTTTAATTGTATTCCTATTTGAAAAAAATTAAGTGTTGAGCATTTATTAGTAAAAACAAATAAATTAAATATTTACAAAAACAATGTCTACATATGTAACTTAGTGAGAAATAATTGGCACAGAGGCGAAGGCGCTTATAAGATATGAAAATTTTTACAGAGAGTATGATTTTTGAGAGCTTTTTCTATCAGCAATAGCAGCCACTTCTCTTATCAGCAGAAAATCGCTAAATATTTTATAATACTCAGTGCAAAAATGCTTACGAGTAAGCTAGCAAAAACGCTTGGTAACATCTTGCGTATGTGCTGTAGAGCTACATTCGAAATATTAAGAATGGTAATGCTTTACTAAATTCAATTAAAAAAGTTAGGCACTTACAAACATATAAGCCATACAATATTCTATCTGCACCTCTGATAAGATACTAAATTAAAGCGGGAAAATTTATTGGAACTATTTTTATCGACAGCGTCAGTAGCAGATATGGATTCTACATAAAATTATGAGAAAAACAGTCTATTACAGCACAACTCTTAAGTCAATTTTGAGCCCATCAAAATTTTAACAGAAGCTACACTTGTGTTCACATAGTTAGGTCACTTAATTTATTTGCAATAATCGCAATATTTCTTATGTTAAATTTTTTTCGTTAACTATTAATCAAAATATAGCTCACTGTGTAACGAAAACTGAGAGAATTAAAGTTACAAACTTTATTCACAAACAAATTCACAAAAATTTAACAAATTCAAAATGTTGTCACTAAAATTTAAAAAAAATTTGTTAGTTTAAAAAACTTTTGGTTTTTTTGAATATGATAAAGTGAAAACTTTAATGGAAAAAGTGAATGCATGTAATTCTTTTATATGTAAAGGGTGGCGCAAAATTAACCATTCAACTTTTTACTAAAAAAAAAAATATTTTGAATGACGGAAATCTTTATTTTGACCCTTATGTGCTCCATTGCTTGTCTGTTTGGATTCTGCAGCTGTTTAGCTCACAAGTGTCAAATATGATTGCCGTAGGACGATATTTGCAAATATTATAAATCTTTCCATAACTGATTAATTTTTCGCCACCTTTTAAATCGAATTAAGCCATGCAGAAAAAAATGTAATATTTAACGCCATTGTCCGTTTCATTAAATAGGGAATAGATGTAAAAAATAAAATTCTCCAGTACAAGTTTGTATTAAAAAGTAACACTCATAGTACTTAAATAAATTATTAGTCTGCCTATTAGCTTCATATTAATTAAAAATAGCTTCTTCTAAAATTTGGAGCAACTGAAAATGACTTTAGAGCTATGCGCTAGTGGACTTTTTTCTCGTTTACGCCCAAACGCCCGAAAACACCCGCCCGAATCCACACGCCCGAATGTATATTTCCCCGAATTGACAGTTTCCCGAATTTTTTTGCCCGAACGTCTTCGCCCGAACCCATTTGCCCGAATCCTTTTACCCGAAAAGAAAAAAAAATTTAAAATAATTAAGAATTAGTATACACTTGAAGTACATGCAAGAAAAGAACAAAAGAGTGCTATTCCTTTATTTATTCATAACAAATGTTGTCAAAATTCTTGTGTCAAATTCATCAGTCAGTCATTCATCGGACAAATAACGTAAGCGAAGGGTGGCACAACCGCTTTCGGTTGATGGTGAATAAAAACCATCCAGATTTATATGCATTTTTGACGCAAATACAGAAAGAACAACAAGACACTGAAACGAGCCTCACAGAGCTGAGTCTTGGACGCAAAGTTAGAGCGACACCACGTCAAACCTGGATATCACTCCAAAAACGATTACGCACAATAACGGAAGAATACCAAAGATATAAAGAAGAAAACAAAATTTTGGAATACTTAACTAATTTAGCATACAACATTCAAATATCCTAAATTCACACAATTCAATTTCTTTCACACCATGCCATATAATTAAAACTTGTTTACAAAATTTTGAATTTTAATTATTTATTAACATTTTTATATAAAATTTATTTTTATTTTTTCGGGCATTTTTCGGGCATTTTTCGGGAAAATTAATAAGATTCGGGTATTCGTATTCGGGCAAATTTATTCGGGTAAATTATTTTCGGGTGATTGGGTTTCGGGTGAATGTCCATTCGGGCATGTGTTTTCGGGATTTTGACCTGGAATCCTTTTTTCTTATACTATAATTTTAAGTATAATACGAATTTGCTAGAATCGATGTTGAAAAACAAAAAAATTTGCCCGTCCTAATATATCCCTCATTCACACATGCTTTATTAGGTGCTTTTCCGCGCTTCTCCTACAATTTATGGTTTCTTGATGTTGCCCTACAGGTCTATGTCAACAGCGAATGGTTTTATGAGCAGGTTTTTCTTGACAGAAATATCTCCAGAGACTAGCCATTGTCTGCAAAAGAGCGGCCGCTACTAGAAAAAAACTATTTTCAAAACTTGATTTCATTTCCGGACCCTTGGAATGATTATGTACACGTAAAAACTCACGAAAACAAGAATAGAATTAATGACATAGGCAATTAAAATTAATTGGCGTGAACTCTTCATCAGTATTTATAACACACGAATTTGCTTAAGAAATTTGGAATAAGTACTCCACATGCAATATTTGATTAATTTATATATTTTTTAACTTCTAATAGTGGATTGTGGAAAAGAAAGGCACGAAACCAATAAAAAGAACCAAAAATTAGTTGTTTTTCGAACTGCAGGCGTTACAGGACAACCAAACTGACTTCAGATAAAAGTTGAGTTTGATAACACAAATATGTTTAAAAGTTATTCTTAATGTTTGAAAGTAGGTGTTCGATATCCATAAAAGTATGTAAAAATTGAAAGAGCAAAAGATAGTTGGATACTGGAGAGCCGTTTATTTTGTACCGTAGATATTTAACCACCAAAAACTATCTAACACAAAAGCATATGCCTGAACCGTTTGTAAACAATAAAACATATTTTTTGCGGAATCTGGTCTTTTTTCAAGTTTATTGTCAGATATGAAAAATGGAAAATATGCCATCAAAAAACTATAATTTATAAAGTATATTTCTGGTTTTTAAATGAACATAGCTGATAAGTCTTTTTCTACCGGTTTTTGCGAGTGTTGGTAAATTTTGGGTAGGTTAACTTTTTTACCTTATCTGCTCTTTAGGCGATAATGTCCGCTTACGCTCTTGATTTGGATTGATGGCTAATTTTCCTATCGAATACAACTAAAGTAGGCAGGTGAAATACAACAATTTGGACGTGAATCTAAAAAGTTGCAGAAAGAAGATATAATAAATTCTTAATGATCGTATTATTTAATTGTTATAAGCTTTCTTAGCAACCGCAATCTAAGTGACGCTATTCAAAAGCTTCTAAACAGTGCTCATGCGACGGTTATTTTGGTTAGAATTTTGCAATTTCGGAACAAAAATCGTCCAGCACTTCACAACACGTTGAAGAATATTGAATATATCGAAAACAAATTAAAAATGCGAAATTACTGATAATAACAAAAGAAAAAATCGATAACCGTATGCACAGATTTGTCATAACCTACATTTCTAACGAATCTCGAACGATACAATCACAAATTTTAATGGACATTTTATCTTATACTATAATTGGCGCTTACACCTTTTATTCGGTGTTTGGTCAAACTCCTCTTTCAATCTGATCGAGGCGACTAGATGCTGTTCTACAAATGGAGGGACCTACAGTTTGAGGCTGTCTCCGTATGCTAGATGGCTTTTTCATGAGGAGCTTTTCTTGGTGGTTTTATTAAGGTGTTCAATTTTTGTGCAGCCTGTGGAAAAAATATCGCCCCTTAATATTTTGAAGAACTTTGACTATTTATTTATTTTTCAATTTAAACTATTTTTTATAAAAATTTGGTTTATTCTATCATACATACATATATGGATGCATGCGAGTATACATATATAATTGGAGCTCTGTTTGGCAAAGCTGTTGACCAAGCTCCTACTCCTATTTGTGGTGTGCGTCTTGCTGTTTTCCACGAATCCAGTTTTACTACGCTTAAGAAAGGAGTTCTTTTTAAAAGGAGTTCTTTCATGGCAGAAATGCCCTCGAAGGTTTGCCATTGCCTGTGGAGGGGCGACCGCTACTAGATAAATATTTTTTTTATCATTTGGTATTTCATGTCCGAGGTTTCAAATGGTAGTCATTAGGGCGGAATCGCTGATTGCTCTGTGAAAATCATATTTTAGGGATCAAAATAGGAAACTTTGCTGAAGGAACCATACCTTTAAAACGAATTCTGATGCCCCCCAATTTGGGTCGAACGAAAAATCCCACTTTGACCCATTTAGAGTGCTCCAATCGAGTCCAAATGTATGACCGACCCCCACTAACTTTGGACGGCCGATCCACCCATGCCAGTGGCATACCCCCTGGAACTCCCCTGGGTGGTTCCCCATACAATCATTTCAAAATATCACCATTTTTGGCCTTTACATGAGAAAAGAAACTAAAAAGTTTTAGAGGTATGGTTCCTTCGGTAAAGTTTCTTATTTTGATCCCTAGAATATAATTTTCACAGAGCAATGGGCGATTTTTTTTAGCTGAAGAAAATACGCAACACCGTCAGAGAGTGAGAAATTGAAACCAGTCCAAACTTGCCTTCTATCCGACTCAAATTGAATGGGTCATAAACGTGCATGCTCGAAATTTTTCTAGAATTTTGATTAGAAATGTTAAAAGATATGTTGATGTTGAAGATATGTCGAATTATTTTTAATCTTTGCATGTATGTCGAACTTGGATTAATGTGTCACTTGTTCTATAATGAACTATATTTTTGCAAAAAAAAAAAACAGATAATTTAAAGTAAAAAGTAAATAAATACATAAATAATCAAAATGTCGGGGTGCCATATTTCTTTCGCAGGCTGTGCTTATAATTAACTGACCTAGAATTTTGTATGTATGTATTCGTCTAGCTTACGCAACCTCATTGGACATTTTTACAGCTATGCTATTAAACTGGGAAATTGCTAATAATTTCGTAAAGCCTAATAACATAACTTCTAACTAAATTTAAATATCTATTTAATAAATCCATTTTCGTACAGCTTCTCTTCTTCTTTTTCTTCCAGCTAACTCCATTAAAATATCACACATCTGTAAAAAATCGCTTTAATATAATTAACTGACTACAATTATACATCCGTACATATGCACGAGTACATACATTTTCTGAATATATATGTAAGTACTCATAACTTCTACGTATACAAAATCTCAGTTTCACATTTGTCATAAAAAAAATTAAGAATATGTACTTAGGTTGCATATAAGTCAATTGGGCTTAAAAAATAATTGTCTACATACATACGCTTCTATGTATGTGTTTAGGTATATATTTACAAATAATTGCATTAAATTGTATTCGAGTTAAATTGATTTTTAAAAGTGCTAAGCTACTGCTTGATTTTTGTAAATAGTGAGATTTGTCTGCAATAAATACATATACATACAAGTATATAATGTATGTATGAGTGTATATTTGTAAGTAAAAATTTCAATTGTTAGTTAGTTATCAGTTAATTGCATAAGTTTGAGTTTAATTGTGTGAGCTTTGGAACTTGGAAGTGCGTTGTTTGTATTTTCATTAAATTGCTTAAGTTTTCGAAAAAACAACACTAAATTCATTTACTAATTACTATAATGAATTAATTAACTTATCTACTCGATTTTATTTTCTATCATTATTTTTTTCTGATATTCTATAGTATTTTATCTATGAACATTTGTTTAACCATCTAATTAATTTATACAAATTCCGCTAATTCGACTTTTTTACACTTTTACCGTAAGCCTTGTGCAGCTGTTGTTTCAAGTTCTCGCGACTCGCTTTGAACATGTTGCGCACGGAGCGTGTCGACACGCTGACAACATGTTGCGGCAACATGGCGGCGCTACTGCCAGCCTCATTGGCTCGAATGTATTGCTGCGCCATCGACGAGTCCTGCAAATGTTGTAGCGCAGCTTCGCTGATATCTACATTAGCAATGGACTATGAGGCTTTGATTTTCTTCTTGGGATTATTGCGCGACTGATCGGTGGGTGCGGTGGGCGGCAGTTCGCGGTATTGATTCTGTAAAGAGAAAAGTGTGCAAATATTCGGAAACAAATCTAGTAAGATGCATTATTTTGAAACTTTTTTACTATATTAGAATTCTAAACAAAATAGGGTATACAAGGTAATTCGGGATCGCTGAGTTCGAAACCGCACTTAGTTTTGCTGTTAAAGGTCAGAGTAAAAATTGTATGTTAACTTTTTTTCTTTAAGTAAAAAGGCGAAACCTTACACGGCGTGTCTATTCAAGTTGATATCAGTGGAGCAGTTGATTTGAATTTTTGTTTTTTTGTCTTGGCTTGAGGATTGCCAAAATGAGATTTTTATTACATTTTAATTTGAAAATTGTGTACGATTTTGTTTGCTGTTTTCAATCCAATCATCAATAATGCTCTGAAATAAATTATTTCTGCCCAAACGAGTTCAAGAGCAAACGCAAAAATAAAATATATTTAACTTTCTATCGCCTTGAATAGATTAGCGGTGTAGCCGCACTAACTTTTTCCTTTCCTAGCCCGGAAACAAATTTTGCATGGATTTTTTTTTCTTTTTGTACACTCATATGCAAGTAAATGGGATTTATTTTTATACAGTTAAATTAAAATAAAAAGTTAAAAAAAAAATATATAAAAAATATTTTACTTCTTTGTTTTGGAAAAATGTTATACTAAATAAAAAATAAATCAATTTTTTGAGAAAAAAATATAACTTTTACTTAGTACTTCTCTTTTTTTAAATTTGTTTTAATTCATTTTTAATATGTGAAACTATTTTTCGCTAGTTGAAAAGTTCAGTTTTTTAGAAAACAAAATAAAAAAAGTTCTTTTTTATAATTTAAAATAAATTAATGTTGTCAATGAGAAAAGATTAAATTATTTGCCATCTTAGAAAAAAAAAAATTAAGAAGAAAAAACATTTGTTTTTTTTAGAAAAAATGCCTTAGAAAAAAGGTTCTTATTTAAAACAAATTATTCAATTTTTTCAGTTTTTAATTTTTCCAATGTATTTTGGAACATTGTAAATTTTCGATTTTTTTCTTTTGTAAAGACGAACCATAACTAAAACATTAAAAATTGCATTAAAGTTGTACTTTAGAGTTAAAGAAATTGAAAGCCATTGTTGCAGTGCCTGTTGCAATCGTTTAATGCGATGCAAAGTGGTTGACATTGTTGCTTAACATTTTAGCGTTTACCTTTATACACTTGTGCTCACATAATTAAGTCTCTTTATTACTTTACAAAGCTTGTAAAATTTTTATAATAGTTTTTTGTTTTTCGTTAAGGTGTTTTTTAAGTATATAGTTGATATATTAAAAACTTGTATATTAAAAGTTCGAAACTTTGTTCAAAATTCACAAAAGTTTAGCAATTCTGAAAACATTTAGGTGAAAATTTTCAACTTTTAAAATTTAGCATGCGAATATTGTTAAAAGATGAAGGGACTTAATAATGAAAGGGTGGCTATTATTTTTTTATTTAGTGTTATTTCGGTTTTATGCACATTTGTGGTTTTACTAGGTAGCTGTAATTTCCCAGAATTCTCTAAATTGGCAATGACAAAAGCGTAATTGTAGGTATGTAGTACATTGAAAGCGAAATAAACCAACAAAACAAAACAAAACATTTCTTAATAAATTTTCAAAAAATTCTAAATCTAAATGAAATTAACAGTAAAAAGCTACACTTAGGAAAATAATTTTTTCAGACCATTTTTATTTAAGATTAAATAAATTGTAAGTTAAATTTTTAACTTTTTAGTATAAGAAAACTTTTCAGTGTACTTCTTTTTTTTGTGCAAGGAAAAGTAGGGATTCGAACTCAGAAACCATGAATTATTCACTGAAAAAAATAATTAAGAAAAAATATAAAACAAATATTTTAGTTAAAATAAAAAACCCGTTTTTAAAACAAAAAAAAATTTGTTAAATTTTAATTTTTTAGTGCAATAAAACCATTCCGTGGAAATTCCTTTTATTTAAGAAAAGTAAAAAGTTTAAAAGTTAAAGTTAAATGAAAAAAAACGTACGATGAGCCCCGTTTTTGGATAAAATTTTAATTTTTCAGTGTAATAAAACTTTTCCGTGCAAATTCTTAATATCTTAAAAAAATTCGTAGGAAAAACTATGTTTCTAGACCAATTTAAAAAAATTTTAAAAATGGAATTTTTTAGCTTTTAATTTTTTTAAACTAGTTTAGTGAAAATGCAAGAAATAACAACAAACCACCTTTTTAAAATAAAAACAAATTTTAATGTTAGATTTTAATTTTTCAGTGCAATAAACCCATTCGGTGCGAATTATTTTTACCTTAAAAACCAATTTCATAAAAAAATTGTCTGTGTTAAATTTAAAGTTTTCAGTGAAACAACAGTTCGGTGAACTTTTTTATCTTAAAAAAAAATTCGATTGGTTAAAATGAAAAAAAAAATACGAAAAGGACGTTTTTAAGATAAAAAAATTGATGTTAAATTTTAATTTTTTAGAGAAAAAAAATTATCAGTGAAAACTTTTGTTGTTGAAATAAAAAAAAATTGCGAAATTACAATATGTATTTAAGATAACATGCAATTATATTGTTAATTTGTTCAGTATAAAAGAACTTCTCAGTATAAATTTTTATATTTTTCAACGAAGAAGTGCAGATTTTAACTCAGATATCCCAAACTACTTTATGTGCTATTTACTACTATTTTCACACTATTTTCATTTTCAAATATTCGAAATTCAGAGTGGTATCTGTCGACAAACTTACAATTTGTTCATCATCTGGCACGCGTGATAGGAAATCCAGCAACTCGTTGTTGGGTATTGTATTTGGGCGCAAAATGCGGCGAGAGAATTTCATGATACCCCAGAAGAGCAGCAAGAAGCGTATGGGAATAAAATGTAAAACAACAATAGCGCCAGTCAGCAGCACCACTGCCAGCCACGTCAATTCCGGGACGGAAAAGTTTAAAGTACTAAGTCGACATATTGCATAAAATAAAGAAAATTAAATTATTTTCAAATCGATATTACCGCATTGATTTATTGCATTTTAATTGCATGCAAAAAATACTTTAAAACTCATACTTTTTAGTGCTTTCGCCCAACGAGGCCAGATAACCAATGGTATTTTGCACTGTCTGCGATACTTCCTGTATGGTTTGCAGACGCTCCTTAATCGATTTCTTCCCCTCCTTCTCCTTATCATCGTCATCATCCTCATCGTAATCGTAATCATAGTACCCAGCGGCAGGATCATTGCTCGTACCGGTGATCATGCGCACCAGCCAGTTTCTGTAAAGCAACAAAGGGGTAGTGGTAAAGGCTTATGAATTTTTAAAATATTTGAATGAATGCTGCGTAAACACACTTGACTATGATGAGCAACAACACTAATGGCATGGTTGCCAAATTGCCATAGACGCAAGCCAATATCCATAGAGTAAAAGCAATCGCCGAACGCAACGGTGACTCCCATTCGAAACAGCTTCTGTGAATGCAAAGAGTTTGAAAAAATAATGAAGAGTTTAGTAAAAATGCAAGATATGCTTAAAAATTGTGTGCTTCTCCTTTCTTTTTTATTTACATATATGTATGCACATATGTATGTGCAAATGTGTTTCAAAATAATAAATGTGTTTTCTTCTCATTGCTTACTGTACATAACGCGCCGCGTCCAAGATATTCATTATGATCACTTTCAGCCGGTTCACGTTACGCAGAAAAAGTTGCCGTTTGAATTTCGCTTCCTGCTGTATGAGTTTCTCCTCTTTCGGCTGCAATATGCGGCAAACGGCGCGTACATCATTCCAAATAACAGTCATCTCAAGGCAGATCTGTGGTTAACATTTTTTAAGAAAATTATTAAATTGATTGTAAAAAATTAGTTCAATTAAATTAAGACTTAAGTGTGCATAGGAGGGAAGTAGAAAAATCACGGCTGGGGTGGTTGGAAAAAGTATGGAAGTGTTTTTACTTAGGACTGCTTTTCAGTTCAATAAAACTATTTATAAGTACGAAATTTCTGTCAAATTGGGAGATTGTGATATCACCAGATAAGCAAGTCTGTTGAGAGGAAATATGAATAATAAAGAAAATTTATTGATTAAGTTACTCACTAAGCGAAGAAGAATACCAGAGACAATTATGGAAGAAATGTATTTTCTTTATAAATAATATGACAGCATGCAATACTTTCAGGCAATACAGAAAGTCAACGCTCAGATCGAACGATTTATGAGACGTCTTCAAGCTTTGTTGAAAGAATTTATTAGTTTATTAACACTAAACCTACCAACACCGGTCAAATTGACCGTTTTCAAACTTTTTGTAAAACTTACACATTTTTAAACGTTATAATACCGTTATCAAACTATATGACAATTCTTAGAATATGCATATAATATGTTGGTCACTCTTTACTTTTAGTTATTTTTTCTATTTTCCCAAAAAAATTTGTTATGTAGCCTAACTACCGCGGTCGGTCAATATGACCGGTGAGAAAAAATGTTCTACAGTTATCTCAGAGAAAATTTTTTTACAGTTATCTCAGAGTCGCTTTCAAGTGAAAAGAGTAAATAACAATAGTATTGATTACAGTTTATTGAAAATTCTCAAAATTGTTATAAACCTGGTGCATATATTGCTGTTGATGAGCAGTTATTCCCGTCGAAGACTAGGTGTAGATTTACACAATATATGCCAAACAAACCAGACAAATTTGGAATAAAGTTCTGGTTGGCGTGTGACGTCAATAGTAAGTATATTATAAATGGGTTTCCCTATTTGGGAAAGGATGAAAGGAGAGATTGTTCAATTTCACTTGGGGAGTTCGTTGTTCTAAAGCTGATGGATCCTTTCACAGGATGCGAAAGGAATGTAACAACAGATAATTTTTTCACGAGTGTATCATTAGCCAAGAAATTACTTGCAAAAAATACTACAATTGTTGGAACAATTCGTGGAAACAAAAGAGAGTTGCCAAAGTTAGCCAAAGAAAGAAAAGATAAAATGGTTAGATTTTCAAGCAAATTGTATAAATCAAATTACATCACTCTTACAGTGTATAAAAGTAAGCCGAAAAAAAAGTGCTTGTCCTAAGTTCCAAACATAACTCAATAGAAATAGAAAAAAGCAACAAACGTTTACCGGAAACTATTAGATTTTATAATAGTACAAAATTTGGTGTAGATGTGGCAGATCAGATGGCAAGGAAATACAGCGTGAAGTCGAAAAGTTGTAGGTGGCCACTTCAGGTTTTTTTTAACATTTTGGACCTAGCTGGAATAAATGCCTGGATTTTGTATAAAGAAACGACGGGTGAAAACATTTCCAGGCAGGAATTTTTGTTCCAGTTAGCTTCAGAACTCAAAGATGCATATACAAAATCTCAAGAAAAAAAGCTTTTACCAACACCGTCCACAAGTTCCGATTTGTGCGTACGAAAAACTTGCCAAATAAAATTTTGTAAAGATTATAAAACAACAAAAATCTGTTCGAAGTGCGAAAAATATGTTTGCGGCAAATGCACATTTCAGACTACAATTATTTGTAAACAATGTGGGGAAGCCGAAGAAGTCGAATAAGTATATTATGTATGCATAACATTCTGTATTAAAATTTTATTTTATTTGTTTTTTTTATAAAGAATTTTAGAAATTATATAGAAATAAATTTGGACGAAATTTCATGAAAATTCTTTATTTTATATACATTTAGCCACAAATCAACCATTATCTGCACTGAATAATAAAATTGATAATCTTTTTAATTACCGGTCAATTTGACCGCGCGCGGTAGGAATAGGTATACAAGAATTGTCGGTAGGTTTAGTGTTAAAGGAGAAATGCGCTCGAATACGAAACAAATCGCAGAAATGGTTGCACTATCATCTATTATCACTTTGAACATCATCTACAATCATTTTAGTATGTCTAAGGCTAACACAAAATGAGTGCCAAGAATCTTAACACCTCTTCAGAAGCAATAGTTCGCCAAGTATTCGCACGCGCTTTTGAATCTGCAGACGACACCTAGAGCCAATGCTATGAATCTGGTCCGAAGTAGGCGTCCATGTAGCGGCAGAATAGAGTTGCACCACAACGTAAGAAGTTCAAGCTATTCCAATCAGTTAGGAAGAAAATGAATACAGTTTTTTTGAACTCCGAAAGTATTCAGTTATGAGAAAATGTCACGCTTTGTAAATACCATTACTAACAGATGATGATGGGTGCAGATTCAGCCCCCTTAACTTAATGGATGTATGTATATTCTAAGAAATTAGGAAAGAGCTTCAAAGAACAAAATTTACTGACCGTGATAAGGTGTAGTCGGCTATTTCTGCCTATTTTGAAGACAGTAAAAAAAGTTATTTCTTTTGGTTTTAGTTAATAATTTTTATAAAATTTTTCAAAAGTGTATTAGACTTTTCCTTTCATTGCGGCACAAATTCTTTACGCCACCCCCTACTCATTGGCCTTCCTTCATATGTACAGCCTGTATCACTAGAATAGGTATAGAGCTTTTCTTAAAGCAGACTTATCGTTACTTATAGGTTTCAGAAAATGTTTGCTTATAGGAGAGATAGCTCACGAAAAATAAAGGGTGGTTAAATTTCAAGGGCCGATGTTGAATGTGAACCACACCTAAACGTCAACGACTCCTTTCTTTGGGGTTACTTGAAAGAAAAGGTGTACGTCGATAAGCCAGCAACAATTCAAGAGCTAAAGCATGAGATAATTCGGCACATTAACGGCATAGAACCTCAATTATGCCTCAGCGTTATTGAAAATTTGAACCATCGGATGAAGGTGCGCCGCCGAGGCCGCAGCGGCCATTTGGCCGATATTTTGTTCCATACGTAATTGAACCATACCAATGTTATCATAATAAAGAGAAATGACAATAATTTCCTAAAAAAATGTATTTCATTCAAAATCAACACCGGTCCTTGACTCTTAACCAGCCTTTATAATAGAAAAACCACAAAAATTAAAACAACAGAAAATCCACAAAAGTTTGCAACAACGCTTTTAATCAAATGCTTAAGTATATTGCTGGGAATACAATTTTATAGCACATGAAATTTTAGTATTTAAAGTGTGTGCTTGAAGTCACTCGAAAATCACATTTATTTTTGACTATTTTTGGCAAGGCTATAAGATGTTACGCTAATAATTATGAAAGACGAAGGAACTTTGTTGAATGCTTGTCAGGAGAGTCGTATTTTTATTTTTCAAGAAGGCTTAAAATTATAAAATTTAGGTTAGAAGTGCAGGTAATTTTTTGAAAAACTTAAGCACAAAACGATTTGAAATAAAGTTTCTGTACTCAGTTTTTCCCAGTAGATTTTATTTTGTTTTTTTTTGCACCAGATTCTAACTGCCTAACTCCTAATTAAATTGGAAATTTTGACTCGTTTTCAAACCAGCGGTAATGAAAGGTCATTAAAAAGTTCAAATAAGGGGTTAATATGGGTCTTTAAATAGATATTTTTATATGGTTTATGTGGAAGAATGGACTATGTTTTCATAAAAAAATTATCGAATATTTTATTATATATCAATAACTGTGCTGTAGCTATTTATTGCACTGTACATATATATTTCCGCCGTAGCCGAATGGGTTGGTACGTGACTACCATTCGGAATCCAGAGAGAACGTAGGTTCGAGTCTCGGGGAAACACCAAAATGAAGAAAAAGTTTTTGCTAATAGCCATGGGGCGGGCAATGGCAAACCTCCGAGTGTATTTCTGCCATGAAAAAGCTCCTCATAAGAATATCTGCCGTTCGGAGTCGGCTTGAAACTGTAAGTCCCTCCATTTGTGGAACAACAAATACGAGTGGGAGCGCGGCCAATTATATATGTATATATATATAATCTATTTAATTATGAGTAGTAACAGATTTTCCACTCAAGTGCATAAGCTTACGATAATTCCAACGAAAAATTCGATATTAGGAAGAAATTGTTAGAAATTAGGAAGAAACTGGTACCAACTACTGTTGTAATTGGCACAACTGATGTTGTCAGCAATGTTATTGAAATTAAAAAAAAAAAACTAAAAATAATCTTCCAAGATAGTTTTCAATATAAAAAAATCAGCTTCCAAGAAAGTTCGTAAAAAATATTATATAAAATTATGTTCATAAAGGCTATTTGAAAATATTGGTGTGTTCTGTCTATAAAATATTTTATTAACCTTATTAAACTATATTTGAAATAAATAGACTCACTTGTGGTGATAGTCCCTTAGCGCGTACGCATAGATTTTTATCCTTCAGCGTATACCAGCGTTTCACGCCATTTTTTATTCGAAGTAATGGTATGACTAATTTGCCAAGAAATTCCACACGATGATCACGATCTTCATCAAACACGGTGATTTCAAGTACTTGGGTGATGTCCTTAACGTTGCTGGGAATAAAAATGGTAAGATTTGCCAAAAGTAAGATTTGAATCTACAATAATAAACCAAGCATACTGGCAATTAATATAAACGTATCGCAATGAAGAAGGTTCAACGGTTTTAACATAATTCGGTCGCAGCGCCCATCTGAACCCTAAAGCCACAGACATATCAGAACACCACACTCAGTTGTTTGTTTCAGAGTTGTTTGACAAGCAGCTGATTCAATAAATTCGGAATAGACAGAAGTTTAGCCATAACGTAGTTGTAAAGGTATAACAGTGCGTCTCACGGGTCAAATGGAGCTCTTTATGTTTCTTATGTAACTCATGTTCTGATTGGTCTCCGATTGTGGACGAAAGTTGGTAAAAATGGAGATTGTCTCTTATTGAATATCTTCAAAGACCAATCGATATAACAACGGGCTAAGCAGTTGTTGATATTATTCCTGGCTCTCGTCAGCGAACTCAAAGAAATATCTTCTTATATCTTTGGAAAGGAGCTTAGAATGTCAGCACTTAAGAGCATAACTTGTCTCACTAGGTAAGGTTTGCTCACAGGACAGCAACAGGCAACTTGTTGCGATCCAAGGTATGTTACTCAGGTAGGTCTTAAATATATTTAATAACTATACCCTACTATTTCAGATACTGAGTGGTCATTAGCCCTATTTCCAACAATATATTGCAGATTGAGAGCATCTGAAACCGAGAACGTGCAACTCCTGGAACCGATTGAAAGAGACTGTAATTTGTATGAGTTTTATTTAGAAGAGTTAAGTTTAAATATTATTTTCTGAGTTTTAATGCATTGTTTAGAAAATATAATGTAATCCTATATAACGTTATACTTTTTTATCAAGAACAAAACCCATTTTGTATGTAAAAGGAGAGTTTAGATGGTTAATTGAGGTTACGTGATTTTGAGATTTTAAATTTTCCAAAAAAAAAAAAAAAAATTAAACTTGGAAACTAATTTTATTACTTAAGAGATAAGTTATATATTCGATCAATAAATTAAAACTAAAAAAGTGATATTTATTTTGGACGAAAAATCTGAAATTAAAAACATGATGGTTATTTGAAATAAATTGCTTTACATTATTGGAGACGAGCTTATTTTCATTGAAAATTTTAAAATAATGGTAATTTTCGATTCCTGGTTTAGAGCGAACAGATTTTGCGTGCTTTAGCGTAGGAGTTCCTTTTAACTATTTTAGACGTTCTCTGCTGAAGGTAGGAGCTGGCAAATTCATTCCCCCTAAAGAATAACTTAGTATTTTCCTATAAATAAGATTAAGTTAGACCCTATGATCAGAAAGTAACGGGAATGTTTAAATAAAACAAAACAGAGTTAAATTTCAGGTAGTTTTTTTTTATCTCCTTCAAAATATGACCCTTCTTAAGCAACGCAAATGCGCCAACGTTTAACTCAGTCCTCCATGTACCCCTGGTAGGCCGACGAGGAGATGGCCTTCAACTCCTTCGTCGCATTCTCTTTGATCTCCTCCATCGAGTTTTATCTCCTTCGACGAAGTGGTAACTTGAACTTGGGAAACAAAAAGAGGTCGCATGGGGCCTTATCAGGTGAATACGGTGCTTGCACGATGGTATTTACATGGTGAATGAAGAATTGTTTGCCCACATTTCCGGCCGTTTTTGACGAACAGCATCTCTCAAACGCTTCAAAACGGATAAATAATAATATTTATTGACTGTCTGGCCCGATGGAAGCTAGTCGTGGTGCACTACGCCTTGGCAACCGAAGAAAACAGTCAACATTAACTTCCCGGTACTTTTTGATCAAAGGGTATATGTTTGTATGCATACAGGGTCTACTCCGGAATGCCTTTTTTTTAATTATATCTTACAATCAGTCTACTGTATTTTCAGAACTTTTCAAAATATTCTCCACCTGCTTCGATTCGTCGTTCCCAATGCTTCAATTAATGAAGCCGACCTCAACGGGAATTCTCCTTCATTGAGGACATCAAAACTGCTTTTAACACTTTCAGCGTCCTCAGCCGAGTTCCTTTGATTATTGGAACAAAAGGAAGTCTGCTGGGATGAATGGTGGCCCTGCTAGCCAGCGTTTACTAGCCACTAAAAACTATTTCGGAACTTTTCGGACACACCCTGTATTTGTTAATTCATGGCATTACTCTCTTCAATAAGGTAATACAAGTACTTTGTATATTTTAGTAAGAGTACTAAGTTCTGTCAGTTATTTTCTTAGACTCGATCGTTACAAACTACATGAAATTATCTCCGTGGCAGTGCCCTATAGGAATATGCAATAATCCAAGAAGTTCTACTCTACTTACAATGTAAATATCTTATTCCATGTCGGCGTCAACGTCTTGTATTCCGTTTGTGTCTGCAAACGCGCATTTCCCAACTCGAGCACACAAAATGGATCGGACTTGCCACCAATATCGGCTGCCGCCAAACCTATCGCACCGAACACTTTCACCGTCAGATGACCAACATCACGCAAATTCTGAAAACAACGATGCCAACGATAACGATCACGCATAATTTTCATCTCGCGCGGATCCTCCTTGTACGCCTTGAGATCGGTAATGGTTTCTAGAGCAGTGGTGCCACTTATCGTCAACATAAGAAACACTTCGCCCGAACAGTCTTCAAAGGCACGCCAGATGCAATGCGTGGTTTCACGCTGGAATACACTCAAATCGATGTTGGCTTTGCCGTAGAGGGCATTGCGATTCCACAGTGAGATTTCAAGATTTTGATCCTCATCGAAGAGATGCAAATCGAATTGCTCCAACCAACGTTCGGTCCAGGAAGACTTGCTTTTGTACTTCTCATTACCGAGTCTATACGACGGTGGTGGTGGTGCGGTTGATTAGATTAAAAAAATTGGAGATAATTAATGTTGTTATAGTATATTGGAAAATTATGGCGGCAAATAAATTGTATTTTTAATTTCCTTTTTTTAGTTATTGCAAATATTTTTTTAAGACAATGCAAATATTTGGTAATCTCATTGTTGGTTAAGTGCGCATGGCTAACTCACCTGAATTTAATATGTATGTCGGTGAGTTTGCTGCCATCGTCGGCCAATGGCAGATCTTTGGCTTTGACCAACAATATCGTGACGACTGAGCTCCAGATTTGTGATTTCAAACGTTTCGATGACTCGGCCAATTTGGTGTTACGCTGGAAGTGCTGCAAACAAAAGGAGGAGGAGTTGCAAAAACTTTGTTAGCCATCAGACGTTCAAGATGTTATGGATTGTTGTGGAAAATTGTGCACGTAACCAAAATTAATGAATCGCTTGTTCAGCACAAAGATCGACGGCAACAAGGTCACTAGTCAGAGTTTTGTCAACGGCTAACAAGAAAAAAAAAAAAAAACTGATCAAATGAATCATTAACGCTTACAGCTGGCAGTTTGACCGACTAACTGACTAACCGACTACCAGCTGTCTCGTCATAACTTTCCCTCCATGTGCCGTCCCTCGTTCGTATTTGTACCTCCATTATCTCGCCAAACTCCATTTGTAGTCGCTGCCGCACAATGGTTCGTTTGCGACGAAGCCGTTGCAACAACATCTCCGACGTGCATTTAACAAGCGGCTTGTTTTTTTGGCTGTTGCTTCTCTTAAGTTTGTCCGCTGACCGAATTGCATTGTCTTTCCCGATTTTGACGCTATTCGAGCTGCAATTGAAGGTGACGCTCTTTTCCGCGCTGCTATTACCACTGCTGCCTGTCTGATTGCGCTCCATGACAGACCATCAACAATAGGCAAGGCACAGAAGTAAAAAAAAAATAAACGGATGCAAAAAAAGCACACAAAAAGTAGCAGCTTTTGGGAAGATAATTTTAAAACACACAAACTTCGTTTAACAATTTTTTCCTCGTTCTTTTTCTAAAACTTTTCCGGCATTTGTTACTATTTTGCAAAGCGCTACAACTTGTACCGACGTCTGTATGCTTGCGCGCAACACTAATTTCAAGCAGAACTCATGTGCTCGCTTAGTCAGCCGCTCAGGCGGCGAAGATAAAGCTTTGCCTTACAACGGCGGTTAATTCGTACTCTGACGATAATACATACGATGCAATGATACCCTGCAGGAAAAGTGACTGCATTGATACTCTAGTAAGAAGAGTAGATGTAACAAGCAAGGAATGTTATTATGGAAATCTTTATAATTTATATAGCATTTACACCCTATGGATTGTCTTAATTCGAGATGTGTATGAGGGGGTAGGAAAGGAGTTTTGTTTTACTTCACACTATTTGGTACTCAAAACAACTGTTAAAACTAAGTTTCAGCCAATAGCTAGCCTAATCTAAAAATTTAAAAAATATAAAAAAAACTGAAAATAGAAAGCACGAACTATGGACCAAATTGAGTTCGGTGTTGTGGTTAAGTTCTTTGCTGAGCAAGAAAACCTACCATGGTCAATTACAGAAATAATGCAATCTATCTATAGTCTCATTAGGATTTCTGAGAGCGATTCCATGATAAGTGTTCCAAGTACTTTGAATATTGTCGTAAAATTTTCTGAATCAAATTTTCAGTTTGGAGGAAAAATTTCGAAATCAAATTTATAATTTTGATATGTGTTCAATGTTAGATATTTTGGTATAGCGATTTTTAATGTTTTCGCTTCATTTTAGCATTTGAGCTTCTTTTAAGATAAAACATTCTTTTTAAAAAATTTGGTGTGGTACAAATTTTTGTTTTTTGTTAAAAATGTTTAGATTCGCCGTACGGATTTTAATATAACTCGCAAATTTACGGGAATTTCATTATGAAACTTTCAGGAATTACTAAGCATAGTCTCAGCTATTAATGAAAAAACAAATATCAGAAAAATAAAAATAAATAAAAAAAATTTTTGACCAACAGTTTTTAACAAAAAAATAAAATTTTTGTTTGGCCAACAGTTTCCAACAAAAAATACGTGACTACCATTCGGAATTCGGAGAGAGGTAAGTGTATTTCTCCGAGTCTATTTGTGCCATGAAAAATTACCCTCATATGGAATTATTAGCCACCCTTTAATTGTAGGTGGGGATATTTATAAGTCTTTACAATAAGAAAACTAAAATGTTTTTTTAAACAAAACATAAGAAAAAATTGTAATGGATATATTTTAGTTTTTTCTCGGCACTCGGACTTTTTCTCAAGAGCATATATGCCGATGGCTACTATATATAAGTCTGACTTAGAAACATTTAATTCTTTAGTTCAGTGATATCCCCTCAAGGTTTTATTTAATATTTCTAGAATAAATATTTGGGAATGTAGTTAAATCCATGAAATTCAGTTACCAATAATCTGATTAAAATTTTGTTTCAGCACAATTTTTCTGATCTAGCAAATTTTTTATAAATAATTGTTTTTCCTGCAGGGTATTTACTCGTGCATAAATTTTAAAATATGTGACAACATATGTACACATTCATACATAAGTCAACATTTACATACATGTGTACAAAACAATAACAATGGGAGTTATAATAATTACGCGCTCGTATCTTGAAAGCGAAGAGTCATGCTATGGGTTTTTTTGTTTATTTCCTTTTGTGCTTTCCAATAAAAATTGTAAAATTACACAAAAGAGCACAAATTCCCTCCAGCCAATGTAAGAGTGCCCCTTTACCCTCGAATTCCTCAATTCTGGGCAACTTATTGTGAACATCGTCATGTTTCTACTATATAAATAACGGGTTGGTCGTTATACACGACTGCACTCACGCGAGTTATATCGACAAGAGCACCTCAGTTCGATCTCCACTGCAACTGCAAGGGTTTTTTTTCGATTTTTTTAGATTTTTCAATTTTTCATAGTATAGTGGATTTGATGGAGTGGGTCAAAGTTACATTTTTTTAAGAAATATAGGCCATTTAATATCGTCTCCCTCCTATCAATGTAATGCTAAAAAATATGTGTCATAAGTGATGGGCCTTTGGGTTAGTACAATGCTAAAAAGAGTTATAAAACATTGATTGAGCTCTAATCCCAGACTTTTCCGGCCAATTGGCGTAGTTTGCTTTCAGCTTTACTCTGGATTGTTGGGAAGGGTTAGGTTAGGTTTGGCAGCCGCATCGCAGATAGAGACAACGATGCCACTTAGACCACCAAATGGGTCCGCGGGGGATGGGCTACGTATCCCTCTTAATATTGAACCATCCTGAGCATTTGACAAAGCGTAAAAGGTCTTTATTCGTTATGAAATAGGATTTTAAAAATCGGTTCCTGCTTCTGGCTAGAGCTGGGCATGTGCAAAAAAGGTGTTGAATTGTTTCCAACTCCTCCTCATTTCTGCAGCTTCGATAGAAATCATGCGTGTAAACGCCTAATCTCTTTGCATGATTTCCCATGAGGCAATGCCTTGTGAGGGCCCCTACTAAGGTGCTGATTTGAAGTCTATTCAGTTTTATAATACTCTTGGACAGACGCAAATTTAGCCTTGCTTATGTTTGCCTAGCAATTTCACAGGTGTTTACGCTAATCCACCTTTGATTTGCAGAACGCAGAGGTATCTCTATAAAATTACTTATGTCTGGCATACAGCTACCTTCTCTTGCAAATTGGTCTGCCCTGTATATCTTTGTAGTCTGGAACCCAGCATAAGATTATACGATGTTGTTTGGACATCTCTTTTAGAGATTGGCGACAACGTAAGACAGAATGCATCCAGGGCTCGTAGGGCAGCTTGGCTATCCGATAGAATGCAGATATCCGTTGATGATATTCTGTTTATCTTTAACCATTTTCAGTCTTCCTGAATAGCGGTTATTTCCGCTTGAAAAACACTACAGTGATCCCGTAGTTTAAAGGATTCACTAATAGAAAGCTTTTCGCAAAATAGCCCTGATCCTACACCGGTGTCCATTTTAGATCCGTCCGTGCAGATCTTAACGGGTGTGTAGGGTGTTGGATCTTCTTCAAACCCTTCCAGTCTAGAAGGGATTTTCATTAGAAATTTCCTTTCGAAGCAAAGAATGGAAGGGTGATAATCACAGTCACTGGGTATATCCGTGTAGGAGTCTGAGATGGTTGAATGTCCATGTGTGACAGTTGTGAACTCGCTTTGAACCTTTAAGCGGAGCATGAGCATATTGTTGGGGAAACTGAATATAATGTTTTGCCTGTTACAAAAATATGTTTGAGTACTCTGTGTAATCTGAAGCAAAAATAATTAAATTTGCCAGTCAAATACTCCGCTAATTGCGAACTATCTGCTCAATGTTCAATTTGACGCTCATATTTTTTCGAAATTATACGCCTCTCCTGTGTTTGTACATTTTGACACCTCATTTTTTAAATTTATTGAACAGTAAGATGCATCCGAACTACAAGTCCGCATATCTAAAATTTGGACAGAATTTTATGACAAATATTTTTGTGGAACATTTAAACGCACTATGTTCCTCTTTCCCTTTTCCAGAAAAGAGACAAAAAACAGCCACTAAGTGGGGAGTTAGAGTGTTAAATGTTAAAATGTTGCGCAAAAATGCGCAATTATTAAAGAACTGCTGTATACATCAGATAACTAAAATGTAGTGAATTCGTAAAAAAATTGCTTGAATTGGAAATTTGACCCCCTCAAAAGAATTCTTATGTAAACTTAAAAATCGCCGATACAGGCATAGCTTTTTCTTTCCCTCTTTTCTTCCCTCATGAACCAAGTGAATTTTGTGTTGTACAGTATAAGCTAATAAAAAAACTGTTAATTGCCTACACATTGCAAAGAAAAAAGCTGTTCAATTTTCAATGAAACTCACTGTATCCATATATTTAAATATATATGTATGTATGTATGTGATATTTTAATTTTCTTTCTGCTCCCAGCTACTAATACTCGCTCGACTCGCCTGACCGATCATAGTGTAAAGACAATTACTGTAGGAGATACAAATGTTCTTGTCTTTTTTCATACAAACATACATACATAGATACTATTCCACCTGTAGCAAGCTGGATAATATAAGCAAGACGCCAGCGCGACCCTAAATATCGACTCATACAGTACGGCTGCAAATATTTATTTGTGTGGTTAGTCAATATTTTTTTGTGCTAATTTGTAGTTAGGATTTTGTTTGTATACAATATTAAACTTTCCCTGCTATGGCTGATTACCGCGTAGTGCCACATACATACGTATCTACCATATGCCGATGGGAAATAGCATGCGTAGCTATATTTTGAAATATTCGAAATTAGATGTGTAAATACAGTAGTAGACATAAAAATTCGTAAAATAAAGATGTTGCACTATTCACAACAGGAATTTATTTACAATAAAATTTAACAATTATTTCACGGCCAAGAAATAGATTATAAATTGAGCATAATATCAGGTCAGTCCATAAGTACGTGCGTTTTTTAAAGGTGCTTTTAAAATTAATAAAAATATGTTTAAAGTATTTATTAATCAATAATATATTATATTTTCCTTCATTATTTACAATGTCTTCCCAACGTTTAGGCAAATTTTTAATTCCCTGCTCAAAAAATTGTTTGTCCTTGGAGCCAAAATACGCTTCGATATCCCTTTTTATAGCTTCTTTTGAGGAGTAATTCTTGTTACTCATATGGGATTGAAGCACACGGACTAAGATTCAAGCATCTTGGTTATCACTTCTTTTCTGCGCCTGCTGATATACCAGGTGTTGATAACAAAAATCTGATGAACTTCATCAGCAGCATAAAGAGGTTAACACAACCGCAGACTAGTCACCGTTCGTAGTCCACAAACACTCAACCATTCCCATCCCTTTCCCTTTCTCCCCTTTTTCTTTCACCTCTTTTTCCCCGCTTGCAATGGTATCACAAAGGATGAACCAAACTTCTTTCGTCCAAGTGGGCCCTACTCTCTGGGCAACCATCACTACCTAACCTAACCTAACCTACCTCAAAAATGGGGAAATATCTCTCGGAAGCGTTAAATTTAATTTTTCCAAGGAGACTGGGCCAGTCGATAGTGCCAGAAGCAACATAAAGCATGAAATTATAAATTACGTATGCATTTTAAACCGAATAAATGTACTTTATAAAAATATTTATAGATATTTAATGTCAGTGGGCCATAAGTTCACACTGAAGTTTTTGCAATATACAACTAAATAAAACATGGTCCCATAAACTAAATTACACAGAGTGCCTACTTATTAATTTTCTAGTGTCGGAAGCGTGAAATAATTTTCCCTAAATACATGACACCCTTGACAGCGTCAAATTCAATGTCAAGGGAAACAACCAAATATCTACAAAAGCCTAAAGAAATTAATTTGTGTAAATAAAGCCGCAAATAAAAAATATGCTGACGTAAACTAAATTAATATTTTATGTTATAGTCGACCACCAATTCAATGAGAGGACTAATATTAAAAATGTGATAAATCTAGACGCACACAATGCGAAGTATGCACACAAAAACACACCTGTATGTACACAACAACAACACACATAGGTACTTAAAAGTACATGAAAACACAGGAACTTCGAAAATACGCCCACAATTGCTCGGAAAGTCACTCCCGCACTTAACACCATTTTCTGAGCGTCTTATTTTTTGACAGCTTTGTGAATTGCTCTCGCCAGTAGCATTTAAGTTTCTTCGCTGCTTAGCGAATTTTATTCTCACACACATAATAAAAAAAAAAAAACCAAAAACATCAAAAAAGTGATAAATCACTGTCTGAGGCGTCTCTCGCGGTTCGCGTCGCATTTCGCTTGCCTTCTTCCTGCTCATTTCGCTCACATATTCATTTTCACACCAATATAATTCCCACAGATAATCACTCACTTAGCTCGCACAATAAAATTTACTGACATTTCTTGTATTTTTTAATTTTTGTTAGTTTATTTTTTATTTTTCTTTTATTTTTTTTTTTCTTTTTGGATATTCCCACATGCTCTTTTGCTGCTCATAGGCAAGTCTAATACGAATTTAATTGCAACTCACCATTTCCTTATCCTCTTGACTGCGTGGCCAAAGTGTTAGATTTACGATTATTTCGCCCATTTGACGCTCTGGGTGATTCGTATCATGTAATGGCAGGCAGAGATCTTCTGCTTTACCCAATTCCAGTTGAGTTAAGTCGATTTGTGCGGAACCCATGAAATCATCCTGCAGGCCCCAATCGTAATCGAATACCTGCAGCGTTTTAGATTGCATAATTAATTGAATAGTTAAACATAAATACACATTGAATGGAATTGGAAAACTACTGTGACATGGTTTAGTGCTAGCGGTCATAAATTTGATATGATAATATTAATGATGAAATATGACTCCGGGATAAATTGTCTTAGCATTTAATAAATTCATTTGATGATATTTAATTTGTTAGTGCTAGTCGACCGCCGTAGCTCAATGGGTTTGTGCGGGACTGGCATTTGGTAGTGCCCAGGCACAAGACCCCGGGCATGACACTGCAAACAATAGAACAAGTTTTTTTTCCAATAGCAATAGTGAGTGTATTTCTGTCATGAAAAAGCTCCTGATAAAAAACTATCTGCCGCTTGGAAACGGCATAAAACTGTAGGCCCTAAATTTGTCGAACTACAGTAAGACGTACACCACATATTGGAGGAGCAGCTTGCCCAAACACCTATTAAAGGATGTAAGCGAGAATTACATATATGCATACAGGGTGTCCCATGGCAGAATTAGGTTTAATCAGAATTAAGGTACTTGACCACCTTGGAAAGCTAAAAAGTACAACATATTCAATAATTTTTTTTTCATGTTCTGTATAATATATTAAAATAAATTTTTTTTTTAATTTTTATTTAGAGCTTATATAATACAAAAAAAAAATTGATTTATTAAAATTTCTTTTTTTAACATATATCCAGGAGGCGCCAAAGTCGAGGCCTGAAGAAAATCATGTCTTGCGGCGGACAGTTAATCTTAGAAATGGTAATTCTAAAACAAAAGAGAGAAACAAAATTTTCAAAAGGAAGGTTCCTTGCGTGAGAATTTACCACAAACTGACAAAAAAAAAAAATAATAAAAAAATGGCGGATGTTTGAAAAAAAGTTAAGAAAACACCCCTGTTTTTCACAATGTTATGCTTAAAAAGCAATACTTTATTAACTTTTTTTTTGCAAAATGTGGTAAATTGGCATACAAAACACCTTAACAAATAAAACAAGACCAAAATCATTAAAATCGGCTAAGCAGTTTCGGAGATAAAGTGTCCGCCATTCGAAAAAAAGTAATTTCTGGAAAAACGCGTTTAAAGTTAAAACTTGCTATTTTCTTTCCGCTGAGTCAGCAAGTAATGAGTGCAGGATGCGCCTGCACATTTTCACTGATTTCACTTTGTTAGAATTCGAATTTAAAAAAACAGTTTCAGGTGATGATTTTTAAAAGTATAAGTATTGAAAAAATGTAAAAAAAAAATTTAATTTTTTGAAACTTATAAGGTGGTCAAGTACCTTAAGCTAAATTAAAAAAGAATTACTAATTTATTAAAAAATTATTAAAAAAAACTAATTATTTAATAACTAATGGGGTTTTCCAATAAGAGGTGTTATTTTGATATTCAAAGACAAATGCTATTTTTTAATATATATGATCGGATGTCTATTTCATTATAAAGCGAAAGGTATGCCATTAATAGTGGAAAATAACAACAGGCAAACGACCACCACGACTACGCTTACAATACCAATATCCTTTGCATGAAATTTTTCTAACCGAATTGCAAAGTGGCTGCCCTATGTCCTCGATAGCCTCACGAATTCCATCTTTGAGGTCTTGAATCGACCCTGGGCTGTTGGCGTAGACCTTTTCTTTGATGTGACCTCAAAGAAAAAAGTCACAATTTGTTCAATCACAAGATTTCGGTGGTCAAGTGTGACCACCTCTTCGAGAGATAACACGGTCCGGAAACTTTTCCCGATCATCCCGAAGATCAATGGTTTCGTTGCTTGTGTGGCACGTAGCGCCGTCTTCTTGAAAATAAACGTTGTCCAGATCAATACCATCTCAATAGCGCAATCCTATTCAAAATAACACCTCTTATTGGAAAACCTTTTATTACAAAAAAAACAAGTGTGGATTTTTTTTTAAATTATTTCTTCTAAATGTTAACCATTACGTCGGCTTTACTCTTGAAATCTGGCCTCTGTACTCCGTACCACTTGTTGGATAAGTGATGTCGGGATACCATTTACCTCGCGAACGATAACTTCTTTTAGCGTTGTATTGGACGCTGGGTTTGTTTCAGAGACTTTACTTTAGAGTTACCTCCAGAGAAAAAAGTCCATAGCAGTAGGATCGGGCGACCTGGATGGCCATGATATGTCACCGAAAGGGTTTAGCAATCTATTAGGGAAGAGATCACGTAGTATCGTCAAGTTCTCTACCTGTATGCGGCGTGGCGCTATCTTAATGAAGCGGAAGGAAGGATGTTCTCTCATATGGGCAGAAAATTCTCGTTTAGCATGCGCCCATAAAAGACCCCGTCCACAGAAATTGCTTGCGCTGGACTATTAAATAAAAAAATTATAGTTCAATTATCCCACAGCTGGGCAATGAATACCAACCGTCACTTTGGGACTGTGAAGTGGGTGTGGATATTTTAATAGTGGATTCTGTCCCTCAGCTGACCAATAACGGAAATATTACTTGTTTACACTAACATTTATGGTAAATGAAAATGGGCTTCATCACTCTGTATATCAGCTGATTAATGCAACAGAGTTGTCTTAGAGCAACAGGGTTGCGGTATTGCAACAATTATATAGTAGCATGAGGTATAGTACAATTCGAGGGCGGTTCAATAAGTACCCGTGTTTGATAACAGAGGGCGTTTCTGAGGGAAGTTGGTATTAGCATCGTATGCTGCCATCTATCAAACGACGGCAAAACAAACTGCAGACTGATTGATAAGGTAGTCTAGATTTGGCAGCTATTCCAGTAAGACTTGTTTCGTGATTTTCGCTAGGATGGGAAAAAGACCAGTATCGTTAGGTAATTCGTTGGATGGATGCCAAAAAATGTGAGGAGATAAAATCAGAGTTGGATGCGATCTATAGGGACGCTTTGCCATCTATGGCCACTGTTAGATATTGGTTCAAAGAATTTAAACGTGAGCGAACATTCCTCTTTGATGAGGACTCCTTGCGACTTTTTCTTTTTCCCTAACATGAAGAAATAGCTAGCGGGAAAAAATTTATTTCAAACGAGTAAGCCATACACTTGCCCGCGCCACCTAAATAGTCCAATCAAACCCTTAAGTCGTTTCAAATGTGACCAAAAAAACTTATGAAAATATCAGCGCCATCGGATGAAAGCTTTCGGATTCTATAAACCATAAATTTCCAATTTATTTATTGGTATGAAAATTTGATTTTATAAATATAATTGGCGCATACACCATAAATATAATTGAGTGACTTTTTTGCCATTGCCTGCCGAGGGACGACCGCTATTAGAAAAATGTTTGTCTTAATTTTGGTGTTTCGCCGAGATTCGAACCTACGTTCTCTCTGTGAATTCCGAACGGTAGTCACGCACCAACCCACTCGGATACGGTGGCCGCAAATTCGATTACTTTTCCAATAATAATAATTCTCTTTATTATTCTAATTCATATTATTAACCTTAAATATCTAGCCGTGTTTTCAAATATGTAGAATGCATTACTCACCTTTATATTGATTGGCAGAAAAGGGTCTTCGATGGGCACAATGAACACTTCATCCCACACCGGATTCAGGTCCCGATGAATAGTACGTGATTTATGCAGGAGGCGACCGCCAACTTTGAACTTAACATAAGGATCACTTAGACCTACATAAATGGTTGAACATAAAAAAAGAATGGGGAAAAGAGCATAATTAGTTTTGTGGTTGAACAAAGCGTTGAGTTAAAGTGCTTACAGAAATAATTATTGAATTAAATTAGATGGCGATGGATGAATATTTGTTGGTGTTTGTATGCAAGTAGATATATATGTATTGCATTTGCGTATTACTCACCATTTTTGTCCATGGCCATCAAGTCGCTGCCGCTCTTCAGATGAACGCGTAACTGAAAAAAGACGTACTGTCGTAATTGTGCTTCCTTTTTGCGGCGCAACTCTTCCGCCTGGCGAATAAGAACGTTAGTATTGTATGTTTGGAATTAGTAAGAAGACGGTGGCAATAGTTGTGAGCGAAATTAGTTTAGCTAAAGCAGTGACAATCAGTCGGAAAGAAAGTGGAAATAATGCGCGTAACAGAGAAATGCAAAGCAGATTAAATTTGAGTTAGTGCCAGCAATGCAGATGCAGAATAATTAAGAATGGTAGGATGAAAGAGGAGAGGAGCCAGCATGAGAAAGATGATAGCGGTTGTTAGCGGATGTAGTTTGAAAATATGGTGTGTTATTGTGTGATAAGGGAAGAAGAAAAATTTTAAATGTAGTTACAATTAAGTGATATTAAAATTTGCGAATTTGGAAGAGGAAGGACAAAGCATTTCTAACACCTTCTATAATTTTTTATTGTAAGTGCGATGGATTCGATTAAATGATAAATAAAAAAATAAAATTATAAATAAAAAATATATATATAAAATTTTTAATAAAAAATTAAATATATTAAAAAAAAATTGTTTTAAAAAAACGTATTAAAATTTTTAATACATTTATTTCACAAAAAAAAAAAAATTTTTTAATAACAGAGGTTTTTTCACTCTAAGAAACTGCATTCCAAAATTTAAACATAGAATAAATCTAAGTCATAAATTTTTTTTTAATTCTTTCACTTTACATTTGATTCCACACTACCTACAAGTAAACAAATTTTAAGAAAAATTTACTGCAATTTTCAAAATACTTGCATCCCTTCTCGTTGAATTGCTCTATTGTGGAACCGTAACTTTAATGCATGCAGCAGTGCTTTCTTTAAGTGAATATTCTGACTGACACTAACTTTCCCTTCTTTCCTCATACTCACCTTCAGTGCTTCGATTGGATTCGGTGCTACATAATCCTCCATTGTGGCACTTCCACCACCAGCAGCACTTCCATTGCCGCTACCATTCTCAGGATGCTCCTCGATACGTCCCTCCATGGAGCCACCAAAGCGATGTACCATTTGTGCCATTCTCGCCGAAGCGCTAAAATCTTTCGCCAATGGTGAACCACCTATCGTCGTGGCACGATGTCGTGGACTTTGCGTAACCGAACTGCTCTCGGAACTATAATCAGCTGCATAGTCGGTGCTCTCTTCAAGAAAATCACTGGGCGATTTACGACCACTACGATCCTTACTCTTTGCGCGATTCCAACGATGTTTCAGCGTATTGAAAAAGCCATGCGTCTTATGGAAGACACCACCACTACTGCTGTGGCCCGATCCCGAACCGCCACCACTGTGCGCTGTGGCGGCGCTTTTGGCACGTTTCGGCGATGTGCGTGGCGAATCACGTTCACCGTGGCAGTCGTGTCCATTCAATTCCGTTGCGGATTTACTCAGATGACGGCCTAGCCGTTGTGTGAGCTGCGGTGAACCATGCGGTGTGGCACCCTGTGATACTTGACCACCGTTATTCGTGTAAGTTTGGCTGTATTGACCACTCCCGGTTGGTAAGTCTTCGCTGTAATGGATACGCGCTAAAAGTACATGAAAAAGAGGGAAAAGTACAGATGTGTATATAAATAGATAAACGGGTATACGATGAAGGCATTTGAAGGTGCTGAATTATTTCGTAACAGGCCTGAAGCGTTTGTGGGAAAAGCAATAAATTGGAAAGGGCTAAATTGTTTGCCTACACATAACCGAATACGTATTTGACCTCTAATGACAAATCTCCGAGTGAACTTCGGCTACGAATATGCTTCTCACAAGAACCATCAGCCAGCCGTTCGGAGGCGACATTAAATAAGGCAAAAAAAAAACATAGAAAAACACTGTATACTATTTTTGATTGGTTTTGTTTTTTTCTTTGTTTTATCATTTATACTTTTCGAAATTATGTCTCAAGCCTTTTGCACTCAATACAGGCTCAGTTCACACAAAAAGCAACCAATGTAAATGATTTACTTATCTCAAATAGAGTCGAGCCCCAGACCAGTTTCGGTATTTTTGCTTTCGTTAGTGTGCATTCTCCACTTATAAATATACTCTGTTCTGTGGTAAATTTCCCTAGTTAACGATGGAGTGGGGAGCTAAGGAAAATCGCATTGCAGTGATTGCATTACAAAATTGTGGTAAAAGTGCAAGTGAGATTTGCAAATTGCTGAAAAAAACTTAATAAATAGTTCCTGAATGTTTGTTTACCGCACGATCTATCGTTTTTCTCAAACGTCTGAAGTGACAGACAGAGAAAGAAGTGGTCGTCCTCGTGTGGTCCGAACCAGTACTGCCATAAAAGCCGTTCGAGAAAGAATTCGTAGAAATCTTCTCAGAAGGCAGAAAATCATGTCCAGGGAAATGAATGTAGCAACCAGATCCATGTCAAGACTAATTAGAGAAGATATCCACACGAAAGCCTTCCGTCGCTCAACTGGGTCTTCTTTTGACAACGCGCTTTAAAAAAATTAGACCCGACAGATGCAAGCAGATTCTTCGGTGGCACGCGGTCAACGGCCATGAAAATATTGTTTTTACGGATGAGAAGAAAATTTTCACTGTTTAAGAAGTTTTTAATAAGCAACACGACAAAATCTATGCTAAAGCTTCTACAGACGCAAAAAATATTGTTCCAAGGATTCAGCGTGGCCACCATTCAGCCTCCGTAATGGTTTGGTGGGGAGTGCCTTGTAAAGGCGTTACATCGCTTCATTTTTGTTAAAAAAGGAGTTAAGATCGGGGCAAAAGTGTGTCTTAGCAGGCGTGGTGCAGCATTTGAGCAGTTCTCTCTTCAATGGAGAGCGTTGGATCTTCCAGCAAGATTTGGTTCCAGCTCATAAAGCAAAAACCATCCAGCAGTAGCTAAAGGCAATATTCCTGGGTTAATAGCCGCTGAAGATTGGCCCAGATCTAAATCCATTAGACTACAGTTTGTGATCAGAATTGGAGAACATGGCCTGTCGAAACCCTCACAGAGATTTGGGAGAGTTTCAAATAATCTTTGGTGCGAGCAGTGACGTAAATATCTATGGAAACCGGGCGTGCTGCAATAGCGGAATGGCTTAATCGTTTGAAGGCTTGTGTAAATGCAAATGGTCACCATTTTAAATGAAAGTTTACATTTTTTTTTTAAATATTTACATAATTAAGTAAACCTGACTTCATTAAAAAAAAGTATTATTATTTCATATCTATAACGGATTTAACTTGTAACAGAACTAACATGTAAACGAAATTTCAAATATCTGCACTGAAAATAATAAAAGCAGAGATAAGTTAGGTTAGGTTAGGTTGGTATGGTTGCGCAAGGAATGAGCACACTTGGTCGAAGAAAGATTCGTCCTTTGTGATACCAATATGAAGGAGGAGAGGTGAAAGAGAAAGCAGAGATAAGAGCGTCAACTTGTCCCACAATATGCGTTGCCAACAGGTTTTTTTGTTTTAATACCGTATGTTTTTAAAACACAGCATACTTTTAGGCTTAATGCTGACCCTATAAGCTTCGGTATAAAGCTATTCGCAATTAAGAAAAGGCTATTCAATCATATTACTGTGCTCATCGTGGTATATTCGTAGAGTGATGTCAGTGAATCCAACAGTAGTTTAGAATTGTTGAATGTTGTAAAACTTGATGGCAACCTTATTCCAATATATTTTCGAATTAATACTATTTTAAAATCCATATACCTGATACTTGTATGTTGATAAATATTTCCTGGTATCCTATGCAAAACAGCTTCAGATATCCAATCCAACGACGAAAATATTTGAGCAGAATTCTGCATCAGAACGAAAACATTTTTTTTTTCAATCATAAGCAAGATTATCGTTTATTCTCGTTTCGGTAAGCCAGAGTCGAACTTCAGTTTGGAAATTTCTTCGCAAGATAAACGAAATCACAAACACGCACTCCATTTTTATTATGAAAATATGAAGCTATGTATTTTATTTACAAATTATCCTCTTATGCTTCAAGCTTGTTTCTTGCTTGGCGGCATTTCAATACCTATTCAATCAAGTGCTTTTGTTACTCGAGAGCCCTTATACTTAAATACGGATAAACCTGTACTTGGAAATCTGCAATGGCGCTACATTTTTGTCTTGTAAGAATGTGCTTTTGTTCGAACTACTGCATATGTACCAGTCCCATTTGGTGCCCAACCAAAATACAAAACAATTGCTTACACAAAAAAAAAAAAGAAAATAACCAAGAACGCTCTCACATTGACGTGGCTCTGGCTTTTGTGAGAGAAACATATGCAACCTTCTCATTCATTTCGCCTATGCCTTGTAAAGCATTTGTTTTGTGCTTGAATGGCAAGGTAGCCTATTGGTTATAATTGTGTAGGTGTACATATATAAGACCACATACAAGTATGTAAATACAGTTTCGGGCACTCTAATCCGGACAAGTGCGTTGCAGTCAAACATATTAACTCTGAACCAGCTTAGTAACAACTTTCTTTGCAGCTGAAGATATTGGTTTTTTTTTGTATACATTTCAATGGCAGCCTTGATATCAGCATTACATTGGACATTTTGGAAACTTGCACTAAAACTAGTAGAATTTCTTCCATCAAATGCCAGCTCATAAACTAGAAGTGGTTAAAGCAGTTTGAGAATAAAAGTTACCGTTACATTTCTTCAACTCTTGACTGCCCTATTGCTATTATTTTTGTAACAATTCCCGTTATTACATTTTATTAGCTTTGACTTGCGGAGGACGTTTGTTTTGGAAATTCGGGTCATAAATGTTGAATGAAATACTTGCAAGAATGAAAGGCCAACCGATCAATATTTACATTGTGACAATTTATTGGCGATTGACTTCAAAGTATAAAGAATATTACTATTGTAAACACATGGTACCCTTCTATGACAGCGATGTATGGCAACTATAAGCGGTTACCATCATATTTTAAAATCGTCAACGGCAGTGAAGGAACGAACGACGAGCTCGACGGTCACTTACGCATCTACATACATATTTAACGTTAGTTTATTTTTGTGTATATATTTTTTTACGACGTATCGTGGCCATATTTACATAAGTAAAAAAGTACTAAGAGCGAAATACGAAAATATATTAAAGGGTGATCAGATTGGAGGTTCTTTTTCCAGTAGCGTGTTTTTGACAGATCACGCGTGACTACTATCAAACTAAATACATCATGTTTTCAGTATTCATTGACATGTTATCATGAAAAATTTACGTTTCACCAAGGTTTACAAATCGTGTCATTGTATTACGAAAATCGACGCTCTGCGAGAAGTGTTCATCGCGCGCTCAGGTCAACTTATGGTGTGCATATGCTAACCGTCCTACCGAGCATACTATACGGCAAATCATCGAAAAAATTGAGAGTAATTTTACATAACTGGATGATATTAGACCGATTATACCACGTACAGCCCGAAGAGGAGAGAATATTCGGGCGGTAAATGAGAGTTTTGCCGAAGACCCGGAAGAATCGATTCGGCGGTGATCTTGCTACAGCAAACCTCATTTTTATTGTAGTATATCTCAATACAGGTGAGAAAATTTCGTTGTAGTTAACGCCGTAAATTGGCTGCAACATTTTGCCACCAATCTTGCTTTGTCATCATTAGAATTTGTTTTCACTGCAACATATCTTTTTCTTCATGCACGATACACAAACAATATCATTAAAATTTGGTATGGGATCAATTCAGTTCATTAGATTTCTATTTCAAAGTTCACTTATGGGGTTAGGTGGGTTTCAAAAGCTCAAAATAGGTACATTTTTATGAATTTTTTTTTATTTAATCAACAGAATATTTCATTCCATCAATTTAACACATAAAAGATACATATTTTATAAGTAGTTTGTGAAATTTTCATTGAAAAATTTTGAAAATTAAGGCGTGGACACGTCGTCTCCTATGACCCCTCAAAAGAAAGTTCTCTCGGCGTAGTCAGGATAACTCATGACAGATTTATCTGAAATTCAAAAACAAAAAATTTTCTGTTAGTAGATGTTTCAAACTCGTGCTTGGACGAAGGAAAAAAAAAAAACAAAAATTACATTTTTGGCGGCGTTGAAAACAAAAAACCCTTATTTTGAGTAGAATTTGCACCCTTCATGCCCTTGAAAAATTACTTGGAATAGAAAAAAAAAATCCTTCGTTCAAGCACGAGATAATGTTATTTTGAAGAAGTGTGCAAAATTTGAAAGAGATCGGTTCATAAGTTTTCGAGAAATCGTGACTACCGATTTCAAAAATGTAGTTTCAAGAAAAACGCGATTGAAGATTGCTAATAGCTAAGCAGCTGCCTCGATATACCTGCCAATCCAAAGGCTATATCTCTTAGAATATGACTCGGATCGTTTTAAAATTTTAAAGGAATATTCTCAACATATTCAATTATGAGATAAGCAAAAAAAAATTCGATTTTTTGAAATTTTGAAACCCACCTAACCCCTTATGGTAGACTCTGAAAATGAATATGGGCATATCTGTTATGCCACTTTATTTTATTATGAGCACGCGATAAATTACGCTACTGTATAGTTCTTTTATTACGTTTTAATTATTTCATTTAAGGGCTTTAAAAATAATATAATTATCATCCTTCTCTATCCTTGCACCACTACACAAATATAAGCAAATGCTGGCCGAAAAATTTTTTTATCAATTTTCGGAATTTAAATATCAAATTCATATGCAAATCTGGTTCGTACAAACAGTTCGTTACCTTGAAGTTCCACCTTGCCGATTTAATCATAACAACGCCAATACCCTTCGCTTTTCATAATATTTTCCCACTCTCAACTCAATATTTTCACTATGCGCTTTTATTCTGAGGAATATGTTTCTGTCAATACACATTGACAACGTCGCGCCCATACACAAGAATTGCGCTGCTGCCGTTCTCCTACTGTGTAAACTGTAAGCGACGTCTACTTTCCTTCTTCTTCTTTGCACTTCACAGTTAAAGCACTTGAAGCTTCGCTTTCCCCTATTTTTACCGTTTTCGTTTGCTATACTTGTTCTTTCCCTAGCTATACACCTGTTACCGTGTGATTTGTTCTTTTCGTAGTTTTTATTCAAATTTTCTCGAAACGCGAATGCTTGTGGATTTATGGCTGGACAACTAGATTTTTTAAATCTTTGAGCACCTGCTATATTTGAGAAGCTGTGGTACACTTTTTTATGTGATTCAGGGTCGTTGCCTCTACATATAAGTAAATTATGTTTGCGATTTTTCACTAACCAATTCGCCGTTTTTTTTTGGCGTTTCTTCCAGCTCACCTGAGCCTACCGACCACAAATATTCGTGTGCACGGCGTATTTGTAGACACGAAGTTTCATAGTTGTTCGCGTCGAGCTTTTAAATATTTAAATCAATATTCTTAAATATATTTACATTTGTATCATTTCGCAAAATAACAAAATATAACTGCGTAAGTTTATTTCACTTATTTATTCTTTGTCACAAAGTTACTGTACAACCAAGCGCTGGCCTGGGCCCATAACCTATGGAATGAAGTACCCTCAGGAATTAAAAGCTGGCCTATCAATGTTTACAGTTGCCAAATTATTAGCTATTGATTTCAAAGTATAAAGAGTATTAACATACTTAAAAAAGGTCTTCTCGCTATTCCAGAAGCAGGCGCGTAGACAGATGGACTAACCCGAATACCTGCAAAATAGCTGAACAAACGTGGCCCAATTTCAACAAATCCATAGCTGACGAGTTGTTAAGAAAACCACGAGAAGACATTTCCAGAATTACGTGAACAATAACTGCTACTGACCTTTGGGAGACCAAAGGCCAACGATAGATGTAGAAGCTGCAATCAAGAAAAATCTAAAGAAACAGTCTTTCACTATCTGTGTGAGTGAAAGAAATTTGAGAAAAGAAAATAGACGACATAGGCAGATTCATAGTCAAATCAAGATGGGTCAACTAATAAAAATCACGGGTTCTATAAGTGGTGCCTCAAAATGACATTTTTATGCAATTGGCTCTGGGCTGTTTCAATCAGAAAGTAGTAAGTTCGAAAGTCGGAAATATGTACATAAGTGTTGACATCATTTAACAATAAAGTTTCTAGAATATATTGGGTATGGGATTAAGCTTCCGTCCTTTCTTAGCTAAACTTACAAATTATTTAACAATTAAATAATACATGATATTATGTGAATTATATGCCATTGAAAGCTACAACTTTACTCCATCTTTTAGGCAGCATACGGATTCCATTCATTGAGCCAGTTTGCGATGCTCTCGTAGGAAGTGAACCGCTCTCCACTAAGGGTTGACTGCATAGATCGGAAGAGATGGTAATCGGAAGGTCTGGGGAGTACGGCGGGTGCGGCAGGGTTCCATCCATTCTCTTTAAATATTTCTGGTCCGATTTAGCAACGTGTGACCTGGCGTCGAAACTACTCTTTACAAGTTGTATTTGATGGAGCGTGATTACCGTAAATATTGATCAATATACGACACGTTTCAGCTTCACTTTTATTTAGAAGCTAATAAGTAATAATGAAGCATGACTTCCCGCAAATTCTGTTTTTTCGGAACGAACGTAGACATTTTTGGCGGCAGATAAAGAAGGATATTTACGCTTCAAACGAATGTCAACTACTCGATCGCAGACCTCACATATACACCTTCAAATAACCAGTATATTACTAGAGCGAACACGAAAATAGTCTCAGCAGCGACAGCTCTTTAAACTGTTATTTGGCGGTACTTAAAATATTTGGTTTTGGGTTTTTATTTTGCGAGTTCAAGCCATTTATTAAAATAAAAGTATTAAGCAAAAGATACACGAAAAGTAATGCCTGCAGTAATGCATCTAAGCAGTGCAAATTTTTATGACCGCAACTGTATTTTCATAAGAAAGTAATGACATCCACTCGACATACTCACACATATGCATATTTACTCTTAAGTAATAACTGCTGTTATGATAATGATGCAGTTGTTCTTAGTGGCTTGGTGCAAAATTTACCTTTCGGCTTTAATTTCTACAAAGTGCAATTTTCTTTCATTTTAGTAGTTTCTACATTATCTGAAATATCTATAAAGGAAATTTGGAACATTTTTGTAGTACACTAATTTGTTATATTTATATATATTTACGTATGCAAGGGGATACTATATTTATGCACACATACACACACATATATACAAATATCGTTACTGGAAAATGCTTCTTCCTCCACTTTTTAACTTGGCGTGAGGCCAGCTCACGTTCTAATGAGACTCGAGCATCGCTACAGAAATGACCTAAAAAGTGTTTACTTTTGAACAAATAATGCAGCGAATTCTTGAATTAGTAGGTATTTTAGTATGTGTTGGTTCTAAATTCTATAATTCCCTAGAACTGGGGGTTTTTAGCTTTAAATTCACAACTGAAAATTAGGAAAACACAGACAATTAACAATCAAAATGGCTTTATTGTTTTTCAAAATTGTCGTCCTGGAAGTCAATATATGTACTTCTGCATTTGCTTGAACGCACTTTTGCACTCAGAAGTGGATACCTCCAAAGAGAGGAGTTTAAAAGTTTCAACCGCTTCTTCAGGCGTTGAAAAACGTTGGCCTCGTATTTTATTTTTGATGTTGCGAAACTAAAAGAAATCATTAAGTGTAAAATTAAGACTGCAAAGCGTGTAACTCATTAATTCAAGTTTTTGAGTGTTCAAAAACTCTTCTCCGTCCGCCGATGCGTGAAAGCTCGCATTGGATTGATTCGTCATCGGCTTTCCTTAATCTTTGGAAAACTTCTGACAAACAAACGGCTGTGTAGCACTCAGAATCTAATATTTTTAGTTTCTATTTCTCTAGTGGTACAGTTATGACTTGACCAAATTTTCTGGAACAAATCGGTGACAATTTGCTTAGAGGTGCTTCTTCTACGAATAACGTTTATTGTATGAACTTCGTCGTGGAACGCCCGAACTGTCGGCTGCTGTTTTGTTTTTGGCTCATCCAAGGCTCCTCGCCTGCTACGATGTCACAGATGTGGTTTGAACCTCTACGGCTGAATTGTTTCAACATTTCTTTTCACCACCAATCGACAAAAGTACGTTTTGGGCAATTGCCAAATTATGTGGTATCCAAAGAGAACAAATCTTCTTGACGACCAATTGTTCATACAATATTGAATGTGTGCTGATCCCACTAATGTGCAAGGATGCCCCTATCAGGCGATATGCCACATGACGATCTTGCGTTATCAATTGAATCCACAACATCGATTGTTTCTGAAAAGAGTCTTGAAAGAATCGGTGGGCGCATTGGAACTCGTTGTACCTTCAGAAAATAATTGAAAAAAGTTTTTTCTAATAGTGGTCGCCGCTCGGCAGGCAATGGCAAACCTCCGAGTGTTTTTTGGCATAAGAAAGCTCCTCATAAAAAAAATGTACCATTTGTGGAACAATATCAAGACCTACACCACAAATTGGAAGAGAAGCTCGGCCAAGCACCTAACAAAAGTGTACGCGGCAATTATTTATATATTCTTAACAACATTTTGGGGACACAAAAACGATGATATGATCTTGAAAGAATATCGTTCTCTAATGGAAATACTGGTGACATTATTCTATAGTAGAATTTTACGAGGATAATTTTTGTGGGACAGTTTAACCTTTTTCAAGGATCACTAAGTCTCAAATGACCTTTTAAATAGACTATTTGAGGATTTCCAGAAAAAATTTGAGCATTTAAATCCAGTATCATTTAATTCTAGTACAATAAAGGGCAACTATTAATTGCCTCAAAAATGCGCTGCAAAAAAGCGTTTTTTGAAAATATTTTTTTTTCATATGGAAGAAGATACTTAACACAGTCATAGGCACAATTTCATACAAAAGTTGAAAGGGGCTACAAAAGTGCATACCCAGGATTTTATTTTTAATTAGACGAAAAAGCTTGAAATTTTTATGCAAATTTATTGCATTTTCTAAAATTTTGAGTTATAGGGGTTTTGTTGTAATATCAATCATATTTTTACAAAAAAAATAAAAAAAAATTATGCATCAATACTTATTTGGGAATTTTGCATTTCTACATATCATTAAAACACAGCAAGTATGACAGGGTGGTCCACCTATATAGCATTTGAAATTTAATTCGGATATAAATAAAATACACTTGAATATTTTCCAATGAAATATTAGTTTGAAATCCATTATTTCCTCGGCAGATGGCTATCGTGATCGATATCTCGTAAAGTATCGATGAAACAATTTAAAGTTTATGCTCGTTGTCAAGATGACATTTCACACTTGTTTCATTAAGATGTGGGTTGCAGGGTGTGAACAATGGAAGTCACCAAAAAGAAAATTCGGTGCATTTTACAGTTTTTCTTTGATAAAGATGAAAATGTCAAGCCGCTAAAATTGTTAAAGATATTTATGGTGTTGATACTGCAACAGTTAATTATGGGCAATGCCGTTCAGGCATTTCTGATGTTAAAGAAAATGTCGAAAATATAGATAAAATAACAGAAATAATCCAAGTTGACCGGCCATAAAACAGTTTTAATCCGTTTGTCTAAAAATTGTGCGCAAAAAAAATGGATTTCTGCCAATAGTCAACCTTCTCATTAAATGATGAACGCAATTACTTCAACGGTTGGCTTTACAGGAGCATATATTGAGATACCGTTACTTGCAAGAATGATAGAAACAAGAGAGTGCGTGACGTCACATTGACTGAGTTGTGCAGTGTTGCCAACCATTGCTCCTCGCAATAAATTTAGTGCTTTTTTATATATCAAAATGCGACCATTTTCAAGTTGGTGTTTGTTTCTAATTTTTATTTTAAAGCTACCGAAACTATAAGTTAAAAAAACTATATTATTAAACCAAAGAAGGTTAAAAAAGGTCACTCTGAGAAGATTTTGTGCTACTGAAAATTTGTTGATTCTTATAAAATTTGATATTTTGAGAGTGTAAATTAAATTTTTTGCTCCCTTCCCTCCCTCAACTCTTCTTAGCATTGAAAATCTTTTTCCACATTTGAAGAAGTGCTCGAATTTACTGAATGCGAATTAAAACCAAAGAGGTGTAATCGTTTCTTCCGGTTCTCAATTCTTAGGGGGACATTGGGCAACAAGAGGTGCATTCATAGTGAAAATAAACAACAAAATACCAGAAAATACTGAAGAAACTATAATGACATTTTTACAAAAAGAGTACCTTATCTTGCAAAAATGTCGTTCTCTTGACAAAAAACTCTTAAATTAAATTGTACATAACTATAATACATTACATACATACTACACATTTATTTAAAAAAACGCACATTTTAATGACAATTTGTCACGCATACAAAGTTCTTTAAGTTGTTCAATCAAAATTTGGTATTTTATTCTCTTGAAATGGGCATTTTAGTGCGTTTTTATATCCAAAGTTAGGCAAAACTGCAGTAGCGAGAGAGAGAGATGACTGCTGAAAGGAGAAGAACACCAACAGTAACCGCAATCGGGGGCAATTTTACAAAATTATAAACATTACATTTTAATGAGAAGAAGCTAGAAAAATGTCATGTAGAAAGAACTAAAACTCCGAGACTGAATAATAATAAACATGCTAAATCAAGTTACGGCCGCCGTAGCCGAATGGGTAGGTGCGTGATTACCATTCGGAATTCACAGAGAGTCGTTGGTTCGAATCTCGGTGAAACACCAAAATTAAGAAAAACATTTTTCTAATAGCGGTCGCCCCTCGGCAGGCAATGGCAAACCTCCGAGTGTATTTCTGCCATAAAAAAGCTCCTCATAAAAATATCTGCCGTTCGGAGTCGGCTTGAAACTGTAGGTCCCTCCATCTGTGGAACAACATCAACACGCACACCACAAATAGGAGGAGGAGCTCGGCCAAACACCTAACAGAAGTGTACGCGCCAATTATTTATTTATTTTTTAAATCAAGTTACGAGAATGGTAATATGGTCATACTGGTGCTAAACGAACTCATTGACCAATTCGCTGAGAGTAAAGCAACGGTGAAGGTGCCTCTCGTAACTTGTAAGCTTCTTATTAAGGACGCATTAATCAGTTCTGCAAATCAAAGATGGATTAGCGTTAACACCTGTGAAATTGCTAGGCAAACATGGCCAAGGCTAAATCTACGTCTGTTCAAGAGTATTATAAAATTGAGTATACTTCGAATTAGGACCTTAGTAGGGGCCCTCACACGATTTTGTCTCATAGGAAATCATGTAAGGAGATTAGGCGTTTACACGCATGATTTCTGTCGTAGCTGCAGAAATGAGGAGGATTTGGAAACAATTCAACACCTTTTTTGCACATGCCCAGCTCTAGACAGAAGCAGGAACCGATATTTAAAATCCTACTTCTTAACGAATAAAGATACACTTTAGGTACCAACAACTTTTTACGCTTTGTCGAAAGCTCAGTATGGTTCAATATGGGGAGGGAAATGTAGGCCAGCCCCCGCGGCTCTCAACGGACCCATCTCATGGTTTAAGTGAAATCGTTGTCTCTATGTGCGATGCGGCTGCCAAACCTAACCTAACCTAAAGTAACGATGATAGGCGCCATCTCATTATTCTTTCCATCATGGGTACTTGCCTCCCAGTGAATTTCACAGAATCGGCTGTGGAGTTAACGTTGTTATAGAGCTTTATTCCCATTGTCTTGTCTTACAAGCAATTTTTTTTTCTTTCTCTCCTATTTTCCATTATCTTCATTGTTTCTACTCAGCTGACCTAACTTTTTACTTTTGTTTACAAAACTTCTCTTTTTTGCTGCTCTATTCATCGTTCTTTCACACCACTCATCAGAAATTCCATCAGGGCAAAGTTACGCTCATGTTTTCACTTCAATAAGCGCAATCTTGTACTCATTCATTCCCACAGACATAATTTATCTCATTAAGGTACATATGTATCAATTAATTGGTATTGTTATTTATTATTCATGTATACTATCTTTTCCTTTTTCCTTTAGCTACTAAACCCATGCTTTTTACCTGGATGAATTTTGTTGGGCCTGCAGCAAGCACAAAACGCAGCAGGACATTTGAGTGATTTTTTGGGTTTTTAGGCAATACTCCGTCTGCCATACAAACGTTTGGATGACAGCATTAAATGTAGATTTATTGGCAGACGCTATTATTTATTATTGCGTCTATGTGATTAGCATTGACTGCGGCACGACTATTAAGACGAAAAATATTAGTTCGCATTTTTATTTTTTTTTTCATTTTTTATATGCTTTGAGTAACTTTTTATTTTGTATCTCTCACTTTTTACGTTTTCTTATTATTGAAAAAGTTTATTCCCTCACAAAACAGTTCACTGTATTTTATGTCTCTGAAATGTCAAAGTTGGCCAATAACTTTTTTAAAACTCTTGGCCACAAAGCTTTCAATTTATGTACGTTCGTAAACTGGCAGGAAACATTCTGGTGTTGTGGTTATATTTATTTGTTGTTTATATTTATGTTGTATATGTTTTGAGTTCGTTGCGCATTTCACAACAATAAATCCCACTTAACGTTGCAATTTAATTTATTTGTGCACTTACATGTAAGTAGGTATGTAAATATGAACTTTTTATTGCAATGTGTGCAAATTGGAAACTGCAAACGAATCGAGTGCTTATGTTGCGTAGACCCTTAAAAAGCCCGCGAAAGAACTACAGTACCTTAACGTTTTCAACAGTTTTGCTAATTTCTTGCTTTTTTGTTTTTGAAAGTACATTGTTTTTTTTTATAAAAGCATCGCCATTGCCTAACAAAAATCATATATTTGCATATGTAGATATCGTCTATATCACAATTTCAAAGCTCATACAAACCTTTTAGACAAATTTGGGTAGGCAGTTTTATAGTCTATTGATATTTATTACAATAAAGCTCAAGTTTAGCCCAGTGGCCCAAAATTCTAGCTGATATTTGATAATTTTTCCGCTTACGGTCTTTCGTATTTTCTTCATATAAGTTGTGCACGACATTCTTTTTATTTGGAGAAAATGCACAACACCATGGGGGAAAAATGATCAAAAATCTACTAGAATTTGAAGCCACTTCAAAGTGCACTTTTTCATATTAAAATTTCTTAGTGTAAGCAGTAAAACAATCATTGGCCACATGCGTATTTGACAATTTGTATGCGAAGTGATTTATATGTGATAGTAGTTTGCTTCCATTAAGTGGTTAGGGATAGTCAGAATTTTCAAAAAATTGTATTTTTTTTGCATTTTCTTGCAATTGGTTTTTTTTTTGATATCTTAAAAATATTGTTTCAAAATTTGAAGTGCATCTGACAAATGCTTTTCGAGTTATTCAACAATTATCAAACGGGTGCTCCGGAACCGATAGCAAAACTTTAAATGCGTTTTTCTCAAAACTATATTTTTTAAACTTGTTATCATTGTAGCTTAAAGACCGCTTTGGTAGATTCGAATAAAATTTATACTGTTTTGGAAATGTTTTTTTCAAAATTTCGATTTTTTTTTAACAATTAATTGTCGGTTTTTTTCTTAAAAATCTGAAAAATATTTCCTAAGGCCGCCTTTGGGTTTGCGCTATGTTACTGCAAAGTTGGTTCCAAAGAACCTGAATTTTATGTAAAGAGGTACCGCGTTGATATCGCCGAAGACTTGATTTCCAATGCTGAATCCGACCCGGCGTTCATCAAATGCGTCATTACTGGAGACGAAACGTGGGTTAATGAGTACGACACGCAAGCCAGACATTAGGTGATTTAGTAGAGTTTTCTAAGATCAAAATATCCTGGCCATTTTCAGTTAAAAAAGAAAGCGATGCTCACCGTTTTTATGGATCACACAATGAATTTTGACCAAAAGGTCAGACAAATTATTAGGACTATTATTTGGATGTTATGAGACGTTTACGCAAAGAAATACGCCAAAAAAGAACGGATTTGTGAGGAAATAACTCTTAAATTTTGTACCGTAATAACACACAATCGCCAGTGCCAACATTATAAGGGAATTTTTGACTAAGAAGGAAACGAACGAATACCGTCCAGCAGCTATCTAACTCACTTCCTATGGCTACCTGCGATTTTTTTCTGTGCGATCGAGTCAAAAAACCACTAACGGGGAATGCGTTTTAACAACCCAAAGAAGTGGTGGAAAAATCGAAAACGGCTTTGTTGGCTATACCGAAAATAGAGTTTTAGAAATGTCCATAAAATGAGAGCTGGGCCAAATGCTGGTATAAGTGCGGTGCAGTAGTACATTGAAGGCGATAATATCACTTTTGAGGATTAAACTTTTATTTTGAATTTTCCGAATATAATCTGGGAACTTTTTGATCAACACAGTTAACCAAGGAAACCCCAATCTTCTCTTTGAACGGTGACACCTTCTCATGCGTGTGCCTGCCTAACCAACTCATTAGGTTTGAAGTTTACTACAATGTTTCTGTGACCTGGTTCAAATGTGAGCTCGGTGTCGAGGTATTCAGAAAAGGCATTCCCGACTTATTTCGAGCATGCTGGTTCCCACTTACGTAACGGAATATATATTGTTATCTCCTCAGATGTTGTTATGTTGCTAGTGAGCAGCTATTCGACTATTTCATTGATAGCAGCTACTTCTGCGAACTATAGTGATCCTAATCTGAATTTAAGCTTAGTGAGGAGTTGAGACCAACTTCGAACCATGTCTGTAGATGCTGCATTCTGTCTAATCCATCCTTGTGAGGGAAGTGGATGGAGAACATCCATTCGAGTCCACGTCTAGTAACCATTGATCAGCGTTGAACTCGAAGCTTTTGTTAATCCGTGAGTGACAATAGTTTGGGTCCAATCTCATTGAAAACGAATTTTTGATTTTGAGTTGTAATTTTACTTTCGAAAACAAAGAATTTGATTGGTCGAAATAAGGTAATTATTTCTATTATGCGAATAAATTGAAATATTCAATAACAATTTTGCATATTCAACCAGAAAGTGCACAGAATTATATTTAATGTGCAAAGGACATACACAAAACTATATAGTTGACTTTATTTCTTTGTATCTAAAATGTATTTTTTATTGGCTTTGCTATATTAAAAGGTTTTGTGGTACTTTTTCGATAGTAAATTAAAATAGAAGCAATTCAAGCGGCGCAGAAAAGGGCTATCCTATTCCTATTCCCTCTGGGCTGTAACTCCCCTGTGACTCTGGGCCCAACCCATCGAAACAGCATGCTTCCTGGGCCTACCATTAGATGAGTTAGATGAGCGATCGGTGACTGCAATGCACTTTCAGAACTTAGTAAACTGCTACAACAACAATAACAACAGAGATCTTAAAGGAAAAATAATGCTTAATATTTTTAGTAGGAGCCGTATCGTCAACTGGAGCTATTCAGAATATTGCGATTATTAGGGAGATTATTCGGATGATTCTGCCCCTACCGGCGCTATCTGTGGTGTCGCACTCTTCGGTAAAAATATTTCTGAAACTACTCGTAATACTATTCAATGTCTCCGCCGCGACGTTTGTCAAGTTTTGACAGTTTGGCCGTGGTTTTCGTGAAATTGCGAAAATGCACTACATTCAATTTCCATTGATTCTTGTCGGGGTTTGAGCTTCTTAAAGTAATTATTTTCCATTAGAAAGCTTTCTTATACGAAGTTTTGGGGCAAAGCTGACAAGCGACGATGCTAAAGAGAACCCATTTTTTTTATCGGAATTTTTAGTTAGTTTTGTATTTATTCGTGTTCTCTTTGGTGCCTGATTCGATTTTTTGCTTTGCAGCTGGTTCGAAGTGTGGTGATTAATAGGCAGTGTAGACATGAATGGCTTGGGTTGGCCAGTGTTGGGAACAACTGCGATACGCTAAGCCAAGCGATCGAGAGCACCAAAAAAGCCAGTGAGTAAGCGCGAATGCTTAACCTTATTCGGACGTCGCCAGTAGTGACGAAAGTGCATATTCTTTCAATTCATTGATATTTGTATATTTACAATTAATTTTATTGTAGTTGTTAAGTAATTGATTATTGTTTTAAAGTAATTGAATGTTATTTTCATGTACGTGGATTAATAAAAATTTTGTTTTGCTTTGCAGTTTTCGTAAGTTTGACAAAAAAAAATATTATTTTGCTTTCTTTGCTCAAAATTTTAGCCCGCATCAGAATAATTATTTCACCATTCAAAGTACTCACTAACAGCAAGGAAATGAAAAAAGTTTAAGCCAATATCGCAGTAGATGAAAACCTTAAAATTCTTTACAATTGAAATATATGCATAATATCTCGAATGCCCGCGTTGAGGAATTTAAATATTTATTTTTTATTTAAAATTTTCTGTGCAAAGTTTAGCAGCGAAGTAAAGAACTTTTACCAGTCAGTTTAATGATTTTAATACTCATAAATTTCCCGCACGCTTTAAGTAGCTTATAAAGCATTCAAATACATACAGGGTGGGCCAAATAAGACCTACTAATGTTAAGCACGAATAACTTTTTTATTTTTTGACATATTTACTTTTCTCTTTTCTTTCTATTTATAATAAAATTGTTGGAAATTTATTATGGAACCCTACCGCAAAACCACCAACAACGTCTACAATACGCTAATCGTTTTACACAATTAGCCACACAAATTGATTTTTTAAATAATGTTTTGATGTCGGATGAAGCGCATTTCCATTTAAATGGTTATGTCAACAAACAAAACTGTAGATTGTGGGGCTCTGTAAATCCAAGGGCAACACACCAACATCAGTTGCACCCATCTAAATGTACTGTTTGGTGCGGTGTTATGGTCACTAGAGTTGTCGGTCCACATTTCTTCGAAAATGAGGATGAAACGCCGGAATCGATTTCAGGAGCTTCTTCCAGAACATTGATTGAAAAATTTTTGCGGCCAATGGCGGAGCAGTATCCTAACTTGTGGTTTCAACAAGATGGAGCAACTGCGCATACTGCTAGGCAAACTATGGACCTGCTGCGTGATATTTTTGGCGAACGTCTGATTTCCAAAAATTCAGATTTCCCGTGGCTCCCTCGTTCGCCAGATTTGATTGCGCCCGCCTTTTTTTATGGGGTTATTTAAAAGACAAAGTGTATCTTAATAAACCAGAGACTATTAGATAGCTGAAGCAAAATATTCGAGACGAAATACTGAGCCTTCAATCAGAAACATTTTGTGGTGTAATGGAAAACGCGTTAAAAAGAGCCAATCTTTGTATCGAGAAAAATGGTGGACATTTGTCTGATGTAATATTTCATACATAATTTCCATAAAATATATTCAATGTATAAAAACAATTAACCAAAATAAAGGATTATTGTAAAAATTATTTGTGTTTAACATTAGTAAGTCTTATTTGGCCCACCCTGTATAAACCGTGGGCCATCTAATGTTTGAAACTTGATTACTACTGACTACTTATTGTTTTTAATTTCAATATAATATCTCGAAGAAAATGCTCCATACACACAACAGAAAAAATAAAAAAATCAACACGATTTTTAAAGCACTTAAACCATCACTTTATTATACTAAAATCGAACAGAACTGCCTACTCAAAAATTGTATAAAGTTTCTGTTTAAAATTCTTTGAAGTTTTCTGATTATTGTACCAAGTTTTGGAACCGAAAATTCACTTTTTGAGTCTTTTTATTGCTTACTACAACATTGCGCCCATATATGTATGTTTGTTGCAATTGACAAATAAGCTTCCCTATTAAAATTCACTCAAACGCCCCGTAAAACTTCACACTCTTTGATGCAAAACGCAAAACGTTCAAGTATCAAATCTTTTCACAAATTAGTCCCATAAACTATTTTGACATTCTTTGCAGCAAGTCAGAAATTTGTCAAAGTTGGCTTTTGCCTAAGAGTTAATGTATGCACATTGGCGCGCTAAAAATGATAAGCAACACAGCGCACGCAGTGTTGAACCGTACGAGTACTTCGAACCGGTTGCCAGCAAAGCGCCTAAAAGACTGCTAGCAATGTACACATAAAAGTGACGTGATGTTATGATGACGATGACGATGTGCACGATGGAATGTGACATTGAGCACCCGCTGCGATTCCCACTAAACGCCTTGCCTCGTTGTCTGACAGCTCAAATGTTGTCTGCGTTGTGTGTAGGTATGTTGCGATGTGACGGACAGCTTTCGCTCCAACAATAATTTATAACATTTTTAATACAGATGTTCTCATTCATTCGAGTATATATATAGTGCATATAATATATTGTAGCATAAGTGTAGGCGTTGTATGTAGCTACTAGTGTGTTGGTATAGCGGAAATTGATGCAAGTACTGCGTATTATAAATGCAAGTACATTCACACATTCACACACACAAACATATATTATATATAAAAGGTGGTTAAGTTTCAAGGGTCGGTGTTGATTTTAAATAAAATACATTTTTTTTAAGAAATTATTGTCAATTATGATAATATTGGTATGGCTCAATTACATATGAAACAAAATATTCGCCAAATGGCCTCGTCGGCACACCTCCATCCGATTGTCCAAATTTTCGATGACGCTGAGGCATAATTGAGGTTCTATGCCGTTAATGTGCCGAATTATCTCATCCTTTAGCTCTTGAATTGTTGCTGGCTTATCGACGTACACCTTTTCTTTCAAATAACCCCAAAGAAAGAAGTCCAACGGTGTCGTTGACGTTTAGGTGTGGTTCACATTCAACATCGGCCCTTGAAATTTAACCACCCTTTATATATACATATGCTTAAATACTTCACTGTATGCTTGCAGTTGGTGCGCAGTGCTCATCACAAAAGAAGCTGCGCTGCTCATAATGTCGTGCAGGGACACATTATTTTTGGCGTTGGTGTTAGTTGGTGCTGGTTAATGGGATCATCGCTGTGCCTTTCTTAAAAGTGTAACTTGATGGTATGCGTGTTATTGTTGGTTGGTGAGTGCATTCACCGTTCACTGGATGTACCAATTTCGCAAAAGTACTCGTACACGAGCCACACATGTATGGTTATATATAAGTATGTATATATACATATATATGTATAGTTATGTGAACAACTGCATATGCATACATGGGTTAAATATTTAACTACTTGTCGCCAGGCTTACTTCAATTATAAAATGCACCGGATGTGTGAAACTTTTACGACCGTAGTTTTGTAATTTTGCTATTCACACCTCAGCGCACCTGGTCGCATATGTGAATACTCGTGCATACATACATATGTAAGGTATGTATGTTTAAGCATTCAGAGTGAATATTCGCATATACAGCCACATAGTTCTATGTGAATGAAATAGCCAGCAGGAAATAATGACGTCTACGACCAATAGGATAAGTGGGTTGTAAGCTAAAAAAGCTGCGCTCAAAGTCGACTAGACTCAAGTATCTTTTGATGTAGATGCCTGCTTAACATTTACCTACCTTTTGAACTACACCCAGTACGGATTTACCGTATAAGCCATATATCAATACACTATAAGCCTTTCCTAATGGAAGTTGCTATGAAATGGGGCTAATCAAATTCCTTCTCTGCATATTCGTAACCTTCGCGTGCTTTGTCGTGCTAGGCTGAGAATTTTCTTCGCCAAGGTAATACTATGTACTTATACGAGGGTTGCTATTTATATTTCCGACTTAAGAATGGAAAAAATAACAGTTTTATAGTTTTTCAAAAAGTTCTCCGTGATGATTAACACAACTTTGCATTGTCCCGTATTCAGGACGTTTTTAAAATTGTGTGGGATTCAACGCGAATACATCTCTTTTACTATAAGCTGGTTATGCAAAATCTTATCGATGCTTAGGAGCTCTACAATATCAGAAGTTAGAGTGCCTCTCGGGGCTAGAGCTTCAGAGTTTACTTAGATTCGCAAAAGACGCAAACGTATTACCAGATGTCTACTACAAAGAAACGTCTAGCTCGATCTGGTAACACTAAGGGCCAATAGGTCTATGTGATGGCTTTCAGCCAGCCAGGTCAACCTAACCTAACCTTGTCATACTAATGCCCAAGGATGCCTAAATCTTGCGGTCTATCACAAGAGAATCTTGCGCAATAATTTCACGCACAGTTCCGATTTTTTCTAGCGCAACAACTTTTATTGAACGACCTTCACGGAGTTCGTCGGTAAGCGAACAGCGACCACGCGTTTATGGTAAGATATGCCAAACTATGCCATGGAAATACCAGATGACATCTAACGAGTCTAGAAGTACCCGAGGCCAAAAATAATAAGTGGCGCAAAATTAATCACCCTATCGAAAGATTTATAGTTCTTGCAAATGGTTTCATACCTCAAGCATATTTGATATTAACAATATTTTTTTACTTGATTTAATTGCGGGTAGCAAACAGAAGATTATAGAGGCTGTAATGAGCGAACTCAGCTCTTGTCCTGCTAATGAATAAATTTTCCACCCACGGCTTTCAACATGGTTTATCCATTGAACGACAACTTTTTTATTGTTTTTATTTAGTTTTTTATTTGTGTTCTACCTATTTTGAAATATTATATCATATAAATATTATAAAATAAATAAAATACTACTAGTACTAAACGCATATGGCGTTAAAGGAAATACAACCAGATGGCTTATTGCGTGCGGCGTTTTTACACCCCACCTGACTACATATATAAAGACCGATTCACAGTTACTCTGTACATACATTATCGTTTACTTCTTTGACTAAAAATTTTTATTATACTAGGCTTTTGCTGACAAGAAATGTTCCCTTATGTGATTGAGGTGGATTTAGCTTTAATTACGCCCCGTTATAAGCGATTAAGTGCACGTGAAGAAATCTAATAGTGAAAAAAAATCATTGACAATCTTACATAGTCAGAAACAAAGATAGCTTCAATGCTGCAGTTACTATAAACAATGAGTGGTAGTGTCATAAAGAGGAGCGAAGGTGCGTTGAGCATTGATAAAGCTTAAAGAAAATATAAGAAAATAATGTTAATGTTAACAATGTTCCCAGAAAATTCCGAATACAAAGCATAGCGCGGCGAATGCGTCTAAGAACGTGATTAAAATCATATTGCGCTGTAAAATATTCAAACAATGTACGCGTTCGTTGACAAAATTTAAAAGCTGTGTTATATGCGCGTTTCTATGTTAAGTGGTCCAGGTATTCGGACATTGTCGTCAGATTTTCTAAAACTATTTTTTATTTTTTTTATTTGTAGGCTTGAGTATAATAAGAAGAAAACTGATTTTTTTTTTTTTTAGTTTAACAACTTTCAGGTTTCTTTAATGCCGAAAGTTTTGGTAAAGAGCACTGTGCTCTTCGTTGTTTGAATGTTTTGATTGAAAATTTTCATTAAGCATCAGTAGTTTTAACACGAAACTTTGGAAAATAAATATTTCGTGCAAAATAAAAAAATTTAATTTATAAAAAAAAAAGTTGCGAAATTTGTGTTTTTTGTGCAAACGCACTAAGAGAGCTGACTCGTTGTGTTTTTTTTTTTTTTGGTTTTCTGTGGAGTGTTAAAAACTTAGTATTGGCCGATCTCAAATTTCAGACGAGATTGGGTGGACATGAATGTACCAAAAGCGGGAAAATGTGATAAATTTTTAAATGATGCAAAACTTTTGAAAAATGTAGTTTTAGAAATTAACGGAAACACGATTAGCACTAAAAAATGCAAACATGTTAAACTCCAATTAGAATCAGCAATTGATGCAATTGGTTTATATTCTCTAATTCATTCATCATTGAACTAATTGCATTAGCAGAAGTCAATTAGATTTCTAATTGTAAAGGTAAACCAATTTTTTTTGCTAATGGCAACTAATTGCAATTAGTTTTACCATTAGAATAAAAATTTCAATTATCTAATGGGAATTAGTTGAACTAATTCTAATTGTTTGATGAATTAGAAAATTTCACAAAAGAAGGTTAATTAGCATCTCTGAAAAAATGTATGTGATGTGTTATTATGTAGTTAAAAACAGTAATGCCACAATTGGCATAGAAACGGTTCTCTTTCAAAAGCAGAATTCATTTCAAACATTTTGAACAAAGTTTTGAAGCAATGCAAAAAACATAGGTTACTATAAATAAAACAAAAACTTTATAAAATACCTTCGAAAGCTAGTGAGTTTTATTTCAAACGTATTTATATTATTTTAGAAAATTTTGTTTGAAATATCATATGATATTCTGGTACTTTTACCTCATTTGCTTACTATCGGTTAATGGAGGAAACTACTAACACATATAAGTCACGTATCATTCTCAAATAAGCACGTTGTAAATGGCTGGCTCACTATGTACGCTGTGGTAAGGAGTTCTATTAAGGGGTTATATACAGTAAGAAGGCCAAAAAAGCAATTTTTCCAGAATTTTTTCTGAGAAAATTTTAAATTTATTGATCTCAAAATTTTGAGCGCATATTATGTTATCTTTTAACTGTACTTAGTATTAGTAAAAATATTTATTTGGAAAGGAGCTACAGCTGATCTTCGAAGTCTCCTCTCAAAAAAGACGTTTTGCGGTGACCACTATATCTCTGAACTGGACCCTCTGAAATTAAAAAACCAAACAGATTTCCTCAAAGTAATGCTAAATCTAGTAATGAATCGAAGGAATACGCAAAATTTTTTTTTTTTTGACAAAATGGCGGCTTCCAAAAAAATCGATTTTTGACCGAAATTTCGGCCTGTCGGTGAGAAAAAATCTTTGAATAGTTACAAAAAAATATTCTTAAGAAGCTCGTGTTAAAATTTAAGACTAGTCGTTTTAGCCGTTTTCGAGTAATGTTGGTCACCGACGTTGAAAACACCATTTTGAGAAAAACACGTTTAATGTTTGCTTGTACTGTCAAGCACTTTGGCGTTTTCAAATTTGCGTGTCACTTTGGAAATGTTCACCTGAACGATATTACATTTTCTGTGTGTATTCTTAAGTAAACATATGTACGTTAAGAAAAAAAAACAAAACAAAACGATTATTTGAAAATTCTTACTGTATATAACCCCTTAAAGTGCAATATCTTTTTAAATTTTTTTTAAATTTATTTAAAATTTTTTAGTATAAATTATACTTGCTTATACGTTACAAAACAAATTTTGAATATAATGGGGGTCATTATTCAACTTGCAGGGTCTACTCAGCTTAGAAATGTTTTTTTTTTTTAGGAACTAAAGAGTGGTTAAATTTCAAGGGCCGATGTTGAATGCGAACCACACCTAAACGTCAACGACACCGTTGGACTTCTTTCTTTGGGGTTATTTGAAAGAAAAGGTGTACGTCGATAAGCCAGCAACAATTCAAGAGCTAAAGGAAGAGATAATTCGGCATATTAACGGCATAGAATCTCAATTATGCCTCAGCGTCATCGAAAATTTGGACAATCGGATGGAGGTGTGCCGACGAGGCCGCGGCGGCCATTTGGCCAATAGTTTGTTCCATACGTAATTGAGCCATACGAATATTATCATAATAAAGAGAAATGACAATAATTTCCTAAAAAAATTGTATTTTATTCAAAATCAACACCGGCCCTTGACGCTTAACCACCAGTTAGATAGATCAACGACTTTTAGATGTTTGTGATTTGAGTACAAGAGGAACATATTAAAAATATTTTTTTTTGTTTTGGAAAATAGAGGATACTAAAATTCTGAAATTTTTTTTACTTAAAAATAAATAAATCCGCTTCTTGAAAGAATTGAAGAGATTAAAATTTCTACAATTTCGTAAAAAAAAATTGTTTTTCAAACATTTTGTACCGAAAAATATTATTCCTGTTCCCAGAAATGCTTTTTTTTCTTTTTACATTTTATCAAAAACTATTTTTTTAATGCGAGTCTCGAATGGAATCGGTTATGCACCAAAAGTCACATCCGTTGTTTGTGGCAACGAGCAAATTTAATTGATTTCTTTTTGAACATTTCTTTTCAACTGTTCATCAACCATTTCTATATCTACCAGAATTATTTTACTCCATAAGTAGCGCATGACTCTTTGGACCTAAATAAACAACACGTAATATATTTTTTTCAAACAATGTAGCTATTAAGTAAAAAGTAGATATTGCTGAAAAGTAATGCAAAATAACCGATTTTTGTTAGTGTCCGCTTTTTAATGTCCGCAACTGTAAATTAAAAATGTTTCTATGTACGCGTGTATACCGCTTGTGCTTGTAACCTCTTATGTGCCAAGTACCGCAACCTTGCTAAGATTCTCTTCATTTTGGCAACGATGTCAACAACGCAAAGTCGAACGCCAAAAGCTTTACCTGTGGCCGCAACTGCAGCATAACCATACAATTTGTGAATAAATATATATATGTACTATGTACGTACTTAGGATACATATGTACCCACTTATGGGCGACATAAAGAGTCCTGTCATTTCAGGAGACAACATTAAAAGCTCACATTGCTAATCAAAAGTTGTATTAATACTAATTTAAATTTTTTATAATATTAGGCAGAAATGTCTGTACCTCGTCAGTCGTAATAAGGTCAGCTTAAATAACGGCAGGTGTTTGCTGTTTATTATACACGTACGAGTATGATTTCAAATTATGGTAATGTGTGCGCCAGTATACATATCTATGGGGCATGCTTTGCCGAACCGAATAAATTTTGAATGCTTTTTAAGGATTCTATACATATCGAAAATTTTCTTCTCCTTTTCTTTTGTCTTCGTTTGAAAACGGCAGAGATTTAAAATTCATAACAACGTATTATTGTATTATATCTGGAAATTTCTTTGTTTTCTATTTAGCTTTTATACTTCACATATAGGGTTTTCCAATAAGAGGTGTTATTTTGATATTCAAAGAAAAATGCTATTTTTTATTATAAATGATCGGACGTTTATGTCTTATAAAGAGGAAGGTATGCCGTTAATAGTGGAAAATAACTTGAAGCAAATGACCACCATCCATCGACCACGCTTACAGGACAATATCCTTTTCATGAAATTTTCCATAACCGAATTGCAAAGTGGCTGCCCTATGTCCTCGATAACCTCACGAATTCCATCTTTGAGGTCTTGAATCGACCCTGGGCTGTTGGCGTAGACCTTGTATTTGACGTGATCTCAAAGAAAAAAGTCACAAGGTGTTAAATCACAAGATCTCGGTAGCCAATTGTGATCACCTCTTCGAGAGATAACAGGGTCCGGAAACTTTTCCCGTAAAAGATCAATGGTTTCGTTGCCTGTGAGGCACGGAGCGGCGTCTTGTTGAAAATAAACGTTGTCCAGATCAATACCATTCAATTCCGGCTATAAAAAATCGTTAATCATCTCTCAATAGCGCAATCCATTCACCGTAACTATTGCTCTAGCTTCATTTTCAAAAAAGTAAGGTCCAATGACTCCACCGGACCATAAACTGCATCAAACTTGGATTTTCTGAGCCCCAGGTTCCGACAATTTTGCTTGTTGACGAAGCCACCGAGATGGAAATGGGCCACAGCCCTCAAAATGATTTTTCGATGGAATTCCGGACCATTTTCATGCATTTCAATGACCCGTAAGACCCAATTCTTTATGCAAAATACGGTGTAATGCTACGCTTGTGGAATGCCTAATTCCAAAGAACGACGAGGAATGGACAAACCTGGGTTTTCTTTAACACTTTCCACTTTGAACCACATGCACGGGTTTTATTCTTCACATTACTAACTTGTCCCAACAGCTCGAAAATTTCACCAATTTCTGTATTGCGGTCCGACAAATTGCTTCACGATGACCCAAAAATGTTCAAGTTTTACAAACCGTCTCTGCTAAATTTTCACCATTTTTATAGTGAATTTTAATAATTTCAGTGCGTTGTTTAAGCGTGTATCGTTCCATTTTTATTAATGGCGTAGTTTCTACTTGTGAAATATCAAAAAATGACAGCTTCAAAAGTGGCATCTACCGAAATAGCGGGCTTTTCAAAATAACCCTTTATATGTCCCACCTAATGAAAAAATCATAATTTGTTCGAGTCTACTTATTGTTGTTGTTGTTGTTTTAACAGTAATAGAAGCCCCGTCAGTGTAGGGTATTTCACCGGACGTCTTCGTCTGGTTCATCTAAAGGTAGGCCCAGGAAACATGCATTTTCGACGGGTTGGGCCCAGAGGGAGAGGGGTGTTAGATGAGTAGGTTTTAGAGGGCATGTGAAAAGGTGGTTACTGTCGTGCGGAGTATCTTCACATGCCGGATATATGTTGGGTATGTCGGGGTCAATTTTGAATAAGTAGGAGTTTAACCTGCTACAGTATCCAGAACGTAATTGTATCAGTGTTACTCGTGTCTCACGCGGAAGCTGAAGCTCTTATCTGCAATAGGTGGTGGTTGGACTCCGATTACTGCATTCACAGTCAGTTTGTGCTGTTTTCTATTATACATTGGTTTATACTTTTGCAGAATATTCTAGAAACTCAGAAAAATTATGCACATACCTGCATATTATTTGTTTATTATAACATTTTAAACAGTTCTGGTTACAGTGAGCCCTAAATAAAGGAGCAGTAATCTAATAGTAAAAAACGCTGAGTCCCAGTGGTAGAAACCAATAATCAAAACTCCTGTTATGCAAAAGATTTCTGATTATGTTTTAACCCTTTGCACTCCGTTGTCGCCGTATTTGCGACATTAAAAAGCTAACAATAAATCCGCTGTCGCCGTAGCGGCGACATGGTTGTTTTGCTGCCTTGGTGCCCTTAACAGTTAGGTAAGCAAAATAGTCTGTGCTTATCTTATAGTGTTTATGATACGTTTATTATGCTTACATTGTAATAAGAGTAAAAAGTGCTCTATTTAAGTTTATTTCGTTACACTCATAACGTTATAACCCTAGTGAAGATGGAAGGCGAAAATTTTGACGATAGTTGTGAAATAAGTGATGTGGAAGATGAACTCGATTTTGCGTTGCTTGCCGACGATTTAAGTGAAATAGAATTAGAAGATCATTTAGAGACAGATAGTGACGATAGTGACGTAATAGTAGTTAGAAAAAAAAGAAGAATTGCAATTATTGAATCAGATTTAGAGGACGAAGATACACCATCTGTAGACGGCGATGTATGGAGTAATATTACGGGAAGCGACATTCCTTTGGAAAAAATCAAATTTTGTTTTATTGAAACGACTCTATTTTTCTTCTACATCATAGGTATGTACTTGGAACTAATATAGTGCTGGAGTTGCTGATAGCCTCTATGCATTACTAGGCTGGAGTGCAAAGGGTTAAAATATATACACTATACTATCTTCCACTTCTTCCGTGAATGCTCTGCCCTATGGAAGGCAAATATATTAGCCCTGGACAAACCGCTTTGAAACCCTCGAAGAGCTAGCCGGTATACACGTTTATACTTTTATGAGGTTTCTCAATCACACAGACAGGATACAGTCGTGAAGGAATAACCGTATAACTGTTGGTAGCAAGGATGTGGCAACAAAATGGTGCAAAAGCGCTAAATGGATCCCTTGTGAATCACCACTACAACCAGTCAAGCAGCTTCGTAGTCAAAATCAGAATTTAGACTCGTAATCAGTAACCTCGGAAACTCCAAATTGTTTATTTTTGGAAGGAGATAAGGAATTAAAAAAAAACGATTCACAACATATTGCATCCGCTCCTTTGAATTTGTGAAATCTAATCACACACTTGAAATCAGCACATCAACAAACCTTGGCAATAATCCTTATCAACCTAATCTGTTTTACAGTTTATGAAGCCGAAGAAGGGTTAAAGCTGAACACACACTTTTTTGAAAGATAATAGTAATTCTGTATTGCGTAAAAGTATAGCTTAGATCTAAAACCGGAGGAACAATACAGTGGCAAATGCTAATTTCTTTTTTTTTTTATAGGGAAATAACTTCTAATTTAAATAAAAAAGGGGTTTCTAGCTCTAAAACCAGAGTAATAATTTTTATTTTAAATTCGAGCTAGGTTAGGTTAGGTTATAATGGTTGCCCAGAGAGTAGGGCCCACTTGGACGAAATAGTTTGGTTCGTCCTTTGTGATACCATTTAAGGACAGAGAAGGGGGAGGAAGGGAAGGGATGGGGGAGTGGTGAGTGATTGTGGACTACGAACGGTGACTAGTCCGCGGTTGTGTTAACCTCATTATGCTGCTGATGAAGTTCGTCAGATTTTTGTTATTAACACCTGCTATATCAGCAGGCGCAGAAAAGAAATGAGAACCAAGATACTTGAATCTTAGTCCCGCGAAGGCAGGGCAGCTAAGGAGCATATGCTGAGATGATTCCACCTCATCCTCCATGCAGCTGTCGCAGAAAGGACTCGAAGTGATTCCGAGTCTCACGGCATGTGTACCTCGCGGACAGTGCCCCGTGATGATGCCCACGAAATTTGAGAGATGACATTTTGTCATTCCCAGGATATCCCTCGAACGCCTCCTATCCAAACGTGGCCAGAAGGACTTCGCGACCCTACACGTTCGTGTACTTGCCCAGCGTTCGCTGAGTTGGTGCATAGCCCAGACTGTTTTTTCAAACCCCAAAATTTACGAAACTTCGGCATTCTCTATTTTCCCAAAAAAAACGAGAAAAATCAATACTCGAATAGATATCACTTTTTGGGAATACCGAATTTATAGAAACTTTGTTCTCCTCAATTTTCTAAAATAAAATAACACAAAATAGCCTCTTCAAGCCTTTTTCTTATCGAATCACGAAATTTTCAAAATCGCGATACATCCTCCATTTTCCAAAACCAAAAAGAAACATAAAATTCTAGGAATTTGAATGTCTTAAATTTTCACAAAAAGCGCACTTTTTTTCAAATTAAGAAATTTTCAGAATTTTGTTATCCAACAAAAAAAAACATTCTTTGATACGTTTCTTTTTTCTCAAATTACAAAATTCTAGACATCTTTCATTTATCTGGTTCCTAAAAAAACATACAAAGCCATATTTTCTTCAAATCTCAAATTATGCTAACATTCCATATCTTAACTTTTCCAAAGAAAAACAAAAAACCACCAAAAATTCTAAAACTGTTGACCATCTTTTTAATCTAAAAAAAGCATCCGGAAATACATATGCACCTCTTTTTTCGGATCACAAAAATTTCTAAACTTCGATATTCTCCATTTTCACAAAACAAAAACAACAATATCCTTTTTGTCAAGTTCCGAAATTATAAAGTTTTCATTTCTTCAATTTTCTAAAGGCAATACAAAAGTATTCGAAACTCTTTTATCGAATCTCGAAATTTTCAAAATATCGATATCCTCTTTTTCCGAAACAGAAAATGAGAAAAACGAAAACAAATACATTTTCTCAAATTCCGAAATTCTAAAAGTTTTGATCCACTCAATTCAACAAAAAGAAATGTTCGAATAAGTATCGCATTTTTAATTTTTAATTTTCATTTTTCTGATTCACATTATTTTCAAATTTTCTAAAATAGAGAATTTTTCAAAGCACAAAAATGAAGTCAAAATCAAAAGATCTCGCATAGGTAATAATTTAGATTCCTTTTCTTTTTCCATATGAAATTCATAAAACAACAATTCAGCTTAGCCTAAAAGGCTGTCCAGATCTGTTCGATTTGTAGAGGAATGCCCCATGCACATAAGATGTGCATTGCACTGCATGTGTGTCTCGTTGAAAATACATATTTCTACATATATGTACATACATATCTTTGTACTCATAGTGATGGAGCAGCTTGTTTATTATCTTGGCATTAGGTCATTCGCTGCTTTCAGCAATTTTTTAGCAGCTTAATTTTTTGGCATATGCGATCACTCAATTGCAAAAATAGACAGTTCTAGTTTTATGGTTGTGGTATGTGCTCGTGGATTTCAGCATAAATGCATCTGGAACCCATTAGGAGCACACCTGTTTTCACTTTTATTTCTGCGAAAAGTTGTTGCAGATAAACACATTTTTTCTGAATTTTGGTGTTTAATAAATAAAGATTTTCTTATAAGTTGTATTTGGCAACAAATTTATTTTCGCAATTTTAAGTGAAATTTTTTTCTAAAGTATTAAAACACAGGGCGATTAAATTATTATACTCAAGCTGAAAAATCAGTTTTTATTAGCACGGTTTAATGGCTTATTAAGGCGTTTATTGAGATTTTATTTTATACTTAAATATATATTTAGTAGTTATGTTTAAAAAAACATCACTTAATACTACCCTTGGCTTTGGTGACCGCTTGTGCTTTCTGCACATTTTTTTGTGATTTCTTTGTATTTGGTGTAAATTTGCCATATCTTTCTGGATATTATACCGTGCCATAGTAAAAGTTATTCAGGACAAATAAGACGTGAAGCTATAGACTTTGTATACTAATGCTGCATACTCAGTTTTTTATTTTCCCATTAATGCCAATTTTTAAAGAACTTTAAAGTGGCAAAGGACGAAATTTTTGGAAAAGTTTTATGAAATTCTTATGCTTTCTTCACGATAAAGGGTCTTTCAAAAGTTACGCCTAGTTGTCTGTAGTGAATAATACCTAGGAGGTGTATTTCTCATGTCCATTTGATATTTTTCAAGTAGACAGATGTATAATTTTACATCTTAGATCGCGTTAAAATTACTACAACTATGAAAATGGTCGATCTCTAAGAACAACATATCGCGAAATTCGTGTTTTTTTGGTGGAAATAATCGGCCGAATCAGTCGAAAAACCAAAGGTTGATGAAAAAAAGAGGTTGTCTGTAAAGTCGGTTTACTGACGATAGTTTAACGTGATAACGTCATAAGAAAATACTGATTGAATGGTTGCATTTTTCAAAAGAAAATTTTAATTTTATTTGTTTGATAGATATTTTGTATGGATATAGAGAATGAGTTAACATTAACATAACATAATATACTTTAACATAACATAACATAACATAACACAACATAACACAACATAACATAACATAACATAACATAACATAACATAACATAACATAACATAACATAACATAACATAACATAACATAACATAACATAACATAACATAACATAACATAACATAACATAACATAACATAACATAACATAACATAACATAACATAACATAACATAACATAACATAACATAACATAACATAACATAACATAACATAACATAACATAACATAACATAACATAACATAACATAACATAACATAACATAACATAACATAACATAACATAACATAACAAATTACCCCGTATTAAAGCACTTATCAACAGCTTTCATTTGATACCCATATTGTACATACACAACCAAAGGTTACCCGGGTCCACGTTTTGACCTATATCTCGAGACCCCAGTCACGGAGCGGCATGAAAAATATTCTGTACTAAAGCATTCACCAACAGCTTTCATTTGATACCCATATTGTACATACACATCCGAAGGTTACCCGGGTCCACGTTTTGACCTATATCTTGAGACCCTATCTACCAATAGGTATTCAAACTATACGGAAATCATCTTCAATACCTACTTAACAATGTGTGTAAGTTTGGTTTAATTCGGTTCAAAGACACGGTGGGTCCACGTTTTGGCATATATTTCCAGACCCTAGTCATCAATAGGTATGAAAATTACCCCGTATTAAAGCACTTATCAACAGCTTTCATTTGATACCATATTGTACATACACATCCGAAGGTTACCCGGGTCCACGTTTTGACCTATATCTCGAGCCCTATTTCCAAAATAAAATATAATCCATGTTACTCGTGATGTAGCTTTCGAATGGTGAAAGAATTTTTAAAATCGGTCCAGTAGTTTTTGAGCCTATTCATTACAACCAAACAAACAAAGTTTTCCTCTTTATAATATTAGTATAGATATGGTAAATATTACCATACATTTTTTCCTTCATATATAATAAAAAAATAATAATAATAACATTAAAACAACAGGTATTATTAACAAACTTGGTTTTATTTTAAATTCTTCAAGTAAATCAAATTAATAATAATCAATAGGCATATGCCAATACAAATACGTGAATTTATATATGTACATATGCGCATATACATACATACATATATACGCTCACTTAAGTAGGGGAGAGCAAGATGTCGAACGTTGCCGTTCGTTTGCTTTGTTTGCTTTGTCGTTCCTTCCGCGCTTTCGCTTGCAGTTCATTCAATGCAATGAGCAAGGTAACTACATATGAGCAAGGTAACACTAATATGAGCAAGGTAACTACATATGAGCAAGGTAACATAAATATGAGCAAGGTAACTACATATGAGCAAGGTAACTACATATGAGCAAGGTAACGACACATTTTTTCGTGCGTGCAGCCTGTTAAATCGAATTATAAGACGTTATCACGTCAAAATTTCAAGAAACTGGTTCCGTCGAGGATGGGATAAATAGACTTTGTGTTGAGAATGTTGCTGTTGTAGCGCAAAGTGTTGCTGAACGTTCTCAACAATTAGGCCTTCATGAGTCGAATATTTGGCGGATTGGTCCTGCAGACGTGCTTATGATGGACAGTTTAAATGATTATTCTAATTTAAATAGTGTAATCTGACAGCTTTTAAATTTTTACATATTTTATTTGAAAACCCCAGGCGCATCTTTATTATAGGATATCAAACGAATGATGATATGTCCGGTTTAAAAACAGAAGTGGTTTACTCTTCAGGCTCGCTCTTTTTCTTGTTATATAAAAAAAGTTATTTGAGCTATTTTTTATTAAATAAATAAAATAAACACAATGGCGTTATATGTTTAAAAAAAACTTTGTTAAATTTTTCGTACGTGAAAGTTTAGCTGGTGTACCTTAGAATAGTATAATGGGCTCAATCCTATACTTACTCCACACCCACGATTTACCAGTCACTGAGGAGACTATCATCGGAACTTTTGCTGTTGATACCGCTGTTCTAGCAATTCACTCCAACGACCAGATAGTTTCACTTAAACTCCACAAAGGACTTGGTATTTTAACTCAATAATTAAAGGATTCGAAAATAAAATCCAATCAGACAAAATAAGTTCAAGTAACTTTTACACTCAATTGAAGTATTTGCCCTCCCGTGAAACTCAATTATGTCAATCATACACCAAAATAATATTACGAAATATCTTGGCATTCACCTCGATGGCAAGCTTTTCTTGAAAATACATATTTTCACTAAACGTTAGGCACTTGGAATCAAACTCCGAAATCTATACTAGTTAATTAATCGAAATTCTCATGCTTCTCTCAAAAACAAGCTCTCACTCTACACACCATGTTAAAACCGATATGGACCTACGGCATACAAATCTGTGGCACTACAGCCAACTCTAACAGCGAAATACTCCAAAGATTCCTTTCAAAAATACACAAATACACAAATACAAATACACAAATTCCCAAATTCACAGTGATCTCGAATTTCTCACAATAGCTGAAGAAATAAAAAAGCTTGCCACATCACATCATATAAGACTCTAATCGCACCCAAACTTTTAATTGCAGGAATAACTCTCAATCCGATCTCCTTTAACAGACTGAAGAGTAAGTCAACAACGGATTTATTATGCTAATAAGCAAAAAATTAGAAATGGTTTCACTACGGGGTGCACTACTGCTGAATGTAAAAAACAAAAAAAAAACAAAAAACAGAACTTGTCCCTGCGCTCATAGTGAAAGGAGCATATGCGAAGCATTATCGCACAGCAGACACAAGAAACTCATGTCCTATTAAGATATTTTAGTGCTCCATGAATAGTGCAAGTAGATTCATCGACGAGTTCACGTCGAAGGTTTGAAAATAACAACGGTTCGTGACAACTGGATATAACTGAAGTTCCAGGAAAAGTAGGAAAAGTGTTCAAAATGATGCTTCCCGAACATAGTTTTAAACAGAGATGTTAAATAATGATTAGATAATGCTAATTATTGCTAATTAACCTTTATTTTGTGAAATTCTCTAATTCATTAAACAATTAGAATTAGTTCAACTAATTCCCATTAGATAATTTAAATTTTTATTCTAATGGTAAAACTAATTGCAATTAGTTGCCATTAGCAAAAAAAATTGGTTTACCTTTACAATTAGAAATCTAATTGACTTCTGCTAATGCAATTAGATATTCAATTAGCTCGAATTAGAATCAATTATTTTGATATTTTGAAAAACAAAAAAAACTGAAATATTCATAATATAAATTTCACACATATATATTATATATTACTTATGTACATAATATGTACTACGGATATTACATACATGAACATCTATTTAACGTATGTACTAACTGTTTATTAACTAGAATGACCGGGTATATTCGCTTTCAGCAATACGAGCTTTTCCAAAGAAAAGTCAGTCAAGCGACTCCGACTTGGACTATTAATAATGGACTAATTGGACCATATATTGGAAGTTTTATCATCATCATTCAAATATTGATGCATCATATTCGAAATAAAATGCATGCTTTCACCCTCCTCCAGTGACTTACATGATGTAAGTTACATCATTATTCGTTCACTTTAATAATTCTTTGCAAAAAATTTATTTTTATCAAAATAATGAATTCTAATTCGAGCTAATTAAATATCTAATTGCATTAGCAGAAGTCAATTAGATTTCTAATTGTAAAGGTAAACCATTTTTTTTTGCTAGTGTCAACTAATTGCAATTAGTTTTGCCATTGGAATAAAAAATTCAATTATCTAATGGGAATTAGTTGAACTCATTCTAATTGTTTAATGAATTAGAGAATATAAACCAATTGCATCAATTGCTAATTCTAATTGGAATTTAACATGTTTGGTTTTAAAGTAGGTGTATAATGGCGTATATAATTTTTATGGTGGTGTGATGAAAGACAATTTCCAAGTATCTACAAAAATTATAAAATAAATTATTAAATATGAGGATTTGTTAAAATTTTCAATAGTGGCTACACTAAATAATCATCTGATCTTTCCCCTGTTACTACAATTCTTTCATTTTTATCAATTCGAACGACATGACGCAGCTAATGAAGCTGCTGGATCTTTTTTCGCTGCGCTATATCTATATCGCCGTTAAGCTCATACAACTCATAACACCTACGATAGTCGCCACCACCCACGTGCAAAAATCTTCCGCAGAATCTTTTTCTTAAACACCCCAAGGGACGCCTCATGGGATATTGTCATCGTCCGGTACTAGCATGCCGAAATCAAGAGTTTGCTACATATCGAAAGTGATATTCCCAACACTCGCAGATTCACTTGCGAAATTGGAAATAAAGAACACAGCGAAAATGTTAGCAGCATTAAAAGGAGTATTATCAGAAGCGTCGCCGAGAAAGAGTGCCGCCGGGATACTGATGCACGAATTTTTCGAATACAAGTGTAACAAAATACGAAAATGCGTTAGTATTGTATTTTATGTTGGCTTCAAAATATATACATATAAAACTAAATGTCGTGCATTAGTGCTTCGTGATGCATTTTCTGTTTACTAATAGAAAAAAGGACATTGAAGTAAAGAAAATTGTACAGCTTTGCTTAAAAATTCTAAGTCAAAAAGTTTGTTTGGAAAACAATTCATTTGAATGAGTTCAACACTTTAAAAGTTATCTACTAGGTAAATTTCACTATCGAAATAGTGTGTGCCATCATAGCATTGCATAGGGTAAAGCCATCCAGCACGCAGTGCTGATCGTCGCCTACTCTATTCAAAGCTAACCTATTCAAAGCTAATGATGTAACATTATCGACATGGGCAACATGTCATGTAACCTAACCCATATTGAGGTAAGTGCACATTATTTTCATAGCCACCTAGGCTTGGCAACATGCCACAACAAAAAAAAATTCCTCAGATATAGTTAACAAACATCTTTACTTTCAACTACCTATTCAAGTAGAAAATGGTCATCGTGTGGTCCACCTAAATTGCCAGTTTACACACTTACATACGTGCATAGACCATTTAAACAGGCAATTACGCAGGAAGCACTTTGACAAATTAACTGCGACAAAATTTTAATTAACTCTCACGGTACAGTTATATCATTTTTATTACCAGTAGCTACAAATGCATTACACGTTAATCATTTGCGTGGAATTTAAAAGGTTGAACACGAAGGAGATGTATGGCCAGTTCAACCTTGAAAACGCAAAGAATTTTATATTCATTTACATATGTATGTATGCAGGAATATATTTTAATATTCTTGTTATGTATTTCTATAATGGAAGACTCAGTGCATATATATTTACGGAATATTTGAGTGTATATGTACATTAGCGGAGATGAAAATTCGGACAGCGGAAAAATAAAAAGTTCTGTTTTTGCTGCATTACTAATTCATGTAGGATTTATTGCTAAAGATACCGCAGCGCTGTAGTGGAGTTTTTGATCCTTTCTGTATTTTTGCGTTATATTCAAGAAGTTTTCGATTTTTTCTGAACTTCTGCCGTTCGAGTAGCAAATACCAAGCAGTTCCTAAATAGTAGTGAATATCCAAATTAATCTCTCGAAGATGCTAAAGTAAATACTTGCATACTTATGTGGCACAACAACCGTGTGTCAGTTTTGGCAGAATCCAAAATAGCGCGCCAACTGTTTCCGTCCTGCACTCACTGGCGCCAGTTAGAAATCACGAGTGCTGACAGACTCATATGTGGTCTTCCCCTTCCTCGTCTTCCTTTTTGGGGTACTGTGTCGCCTTCCTGGAGCGCCTTCGTTCATACGGGTGACATGTCCGTTGTATTTTTAAACGCTCACCAACCAAAGAACTTACGCAGAATTTTTCTCTCCAAAGCTCCTAAAACTTTCTCATCTATTATTGACATCGTCTACGCTTCTGTGTCATACAGCAGGACAGGAATTACAGGCGTTTTGTAGAGTGTCAGTTTGGTCTTTTGAGAGAGCTCTCTACTTCTCAATTACCCTTTGAGTCTTAAGTAACACGTGATGGCAAGAGTTATTCTCCGCTTAATCTGCAGGCTGACATCGTTTTTGTAGTTGATTCTGATCCCAAAGTAGACAAGGTCCTTCACCACTTCGAATTTCTAGTTGTCAATACTGACATATAGTCCAATACGCCAATACGCGAAGACTCTGTGTGTTTTGATACTTTGGTACTTTGTTTCGCCTAGTAAAAGGTTGAAAAAGTCACGGGATAGACAATCAATCACCTTAACTAAAACCTAGCTTGGTATCAAACGGTTCGGAGAGGTTACTTCCAATTCAGACGGAACCTGCGGTACCGCCCAACGCCATTTTACACAGCCGCATTAGTTTTGCGGAGATACTAAGCTCAGACATAGTGGCATAGAGGTGATTTCTATCTGTACTACCAATGAATGATTTAAAATCAACCAAAAGACGGTGTGTATCGAGTTGTTTTTCGTAGGTCTTCTTCATAACTTGACATTTTGTAAAGATCTGGTCTGTGGTGGACTTACTAGGTCTGAAGCCGCACTGATAAGACCCAATCAGCTTGTTGTTGTTAATAAAGTAAATACACTGCGTTAAAAACCTACAGTAAATACTACGATTTATTTACAAGTTTTTACAATTTGTTAATTTCTTGATCAATTTTAATAATTTTTTTATGAAAAAATAGTTAATTCTCCTACGAATATATGATTCAAGTTCTGAACTTTGGGGATGTTTAAAAAAATTTAACACGAATTCTACACTTAGATACTGTTATGATTTTTTTAATTTTAATTATGCAGTTTTTAGTCCGTTTAATTTTGGTGTAACAAGTAAATGTACGTTTCAAGTGGCAAAAAAATCGCTTTGATTTTTGAAAATTTTTTTGCTGATGGTTTCGTGATTTTCATCATATGACATTCGACATAGTTTTCCTAATTAGATATCATAAAATTCTTACGGCGAGCCGCAACAGAAATGTTGTGATAAAATTAAATGGAGATAAACTTTAATTATTAGCTATGTGAAATAGATTAGGAAGAAGATGATTTGAAATAAACATAGATACCGAAGACGAAAATTCAGTTCTTATGGGTATTTTCTGCTCTTTTCAGCAAAGTTGCAAGAAAGTAAAGAACAAATGTAAAATTGAGTTATGTATCTCTAAAGATGAGCCATATCTCATGGAAACATTAGCATTAAACACCCAACCGACAGAAAAAAAAAAAAAATCAATGCACCTTTTGTGCCACTCAAACGGGCAGTTTATTTACCAAAATTCAATAGGCTATAAAGCTGCATACTCGAAATTTTTTGGAAAATGATGATTAAAAAGAATAAGATTTGTATGTAGGTTTTTGAAATTTTTTAAATTTTCATAAATCTTCAAACTTCGATTCATATGGTTTTTGTAGAAGAATTAACTATGTTTTCTCAAATAATTATTAAAATTAAGTGAGAAGCGAATAAATTGCCAAAACTTATAATAAGTCCCAATGATATACGAGTAGTTATTTAATGCAATCTATATGTCCATCTACTTTAACATGGTTATATCAAGGCTTCACTGTATATGTAATGATGTCATGTTTAATATGATGAACTAATAACCAAGTGCTTCATTATCTTGTTACTAATTAAGCATGTACTTTGTATTTATAGTATATGAAAACTTAATATTACAGACAACTTTAATGCAAACGTCGAAAAGGGATCAAATACAGAAAATAAATATTTATTCTGAATTTCTCCCAAAGGAATGCGATGCGACTGAATAACACAAGTGCACACATTAAATTACTTTCCTAGCTCATTTACACATACATACATATACATGTGCACACAGGCATGTACATGTGTATGTGGGCTTGCTCATATGAACGAATACAAGTTGATGTCATTTTTCTTTTTACCAGTTTTATCACGCAGTGGCTGGATAACAAACAACAAGCCAAACAGCAGCTGGGTATACAAATGACTGCGTGCACATTTGCCAATTCCAGTGTGTTAATGCTACACAAATATGAATATGTGAGTAGATGTTCTTTGCAATGTGGGTAATTTTGCAGAAAATATAAGAAACAACCAAAACGTAGAAACGAAAGCGAATTGCATACTAACTACGTGATCAAGTACACGAAGGAAAAAAATTATGTACGTATGTATGTGAGCATGTACTCGCACATGTCGAGCAAGTGGATTTCCTTTTCGTTTTTGACGTTACTTCGTGCATTCCTGCGTCTTCAGGTTAAGCGTGCATTAAGCGGTATAAAATAATGAATAACGGTAATTGAATATTGCTGGATGTTTCTGATTTTTGCTTTTACATTTGACACACATTTTATAATCTGCTTACATAGCTTAAGGAAATTTGTTGCTATAGCTGAGGGATTAGCCACGCATGTTGATTATTTTTCCACTGCACAAATAGATGTGTAGGAATGTAGGTATATAAAAAAATAAATCAATAATTAGCGCGTATAGGTGTTTGGCTGAGTTGCTTTTCCTATTTATGGCATGCGTTTTAATGTGGATTCTCAAATGGAGGGACCTATAGTTTTAAACCAACTCCGAACGGCAGATTTTTATGAAGAGTTTTTAAATGGCGGAAATGCACTCGGAGGTTTGCCATTGCCTGCCGAGGGGCGACCGCTATTAGAAACAATTTTTTCTTAATTTTGGTGGTCATGCACCATTCGAATGAACTTACGCACTTTCGAATGGTAGTCACGTACGAACCCATTCGGCCGTCTATATAGGTCTGTAGGTATACCCATAAGGATAAAAACGTTGGGCTTCAGTGATTGTCACTCATCATGCATACAATGGATTGAATCTTCGTTGATTCGTATCATGCAATCACCTTTTTTCATTTAGCCTGGGACCATATATCCCCCTCGTCTTGGTTCATAAATAAAGAAGTTGTTAGTAACGCCACCTATCGGAATTTCCTGCAAGAGCAAATAACAAGCTGACCAAAATTTCACTAAACAAACAAATATTCATTTTTATATATCAGATATAAATAGAGCACCAAAAATTGGGTTTTTTGTAGGCTTGAGTATAATAAGGTGAGCGAAAAAATTTTTTGAAGTATATTTTATGTAAAAAAAATTATAAAAATGTTAAAAAGTAACGCACATATAATGAGAAACTTTGAAAAACTATGTACGAAAAATTTCAACTTCGGAAAAATCTTAAAACAGTAAAAAATTTTCAAAAAAATTTTTAATTTACTTCTTATTATACTCAAGCAGGTTTTTAAAAAAATTAACTGCCAAAATAGTTAGATCATTTGACATGGAATAACCTTATATATGAACAAATTCTACCCACCTATGCTCATATTTTATGTAGTAAGTCACTTTGTTGGGCATTCCTTCTTTCAAGCCCTAGTGCTATCAGAAACTGAAGACTGTCAGCAATCGAAAGACCCTGTTATTGTTAGAATTTTTCTTAACTCCATTTATTGAATACAATCTGTCTTAACTTAACATTCAGTATTATTTATATTTATTATTTAAAATTTAAAGCAGTGTGCGTAAGAGCTCCCAGAGAAACTCGTTACGTATAATTCTGATTTTAAATCTTTGTTGTAAATTAGTTTGTCTACACTTCCTTAGTCAACGCAGTACGTTGGTGTTATTTATTAAATTAAAGGCTCGAGGATTTGGAAGGATAGTAACATTCTTAGTCTAGGATTAGTAAGGATTAGTACTAAATTATGCAGCTATTATTTTATCGAATCAGTATTTGGTACAAGAAGTTCTCGTTATATAATATAATTTTAGTTCAAAAGACTCATAACGCACTCTACAGGATTTTTGTTTCTTATATCTTTGCTCGTGATAATCGTCTTAACTTTAAGACAAACTTTAGAAAAATATTTAATAAAGTTTAATTTATTAAAAGATGAATTTGAAATCCCCTATATGAATTTCTTGTAGTATCTGGAAGTATCAAAAGAGCTGAAAAAAACTCTAAGCCAACTTTTTTATAGTTTCTTGGAGTGATGTCAGAATCGTCAGTTTTTATTTATCGGTTATGAAATTCTTCACACTTTACACTTAGCATTTTGCACTTTAAATTTGATGCTATAAATTTTACGCCATAAATTTTACACTTTACATTTTATACTTTGCACCTTTCCACTTCTGCATAAATAAAGCCATTTAAAGAGCTATTAAGTAACCACTTAGCTGTATTTTATGGTATTATCTTAATCGTGCAGTGAAAAGCCAACCTACTCAACAAAGATTGTTGTTCATGAACTTGTATTTTCTGAAAGAAGTCACACTAGTTCGAGAGTGGCTAGAATTGTACCAGTTGCAAAGTGGCTATTTACAGGTGTTGGAGAAAAAAGATTAAGGATGCATTCAATGATGCATGTCAAATATAAGTGTTGGCAATTTTTTTTAGATTATGAACTGGATTGTTAACTGGAAAAAATGACATAAAAACTTAATAGTTCATTAACTGATGTCACATAGATTCAGAAATTTACTAATTCATTAATTGATATAATGCTCATGAAAAGTATACACGCTCCAACCGTTGTATCAACAAGAGCATGTTGGATAAGCGGTTGTATCATGTATAGTCTGGTTGTACAACCGATTTCCATGTTGCATGAAAATGAAAATGCTTTAATTTTTACTGGGCGGAGTTAGAGGTTGTACAACATGTTGGAACGTGTATACACATATTGTACAACCTTTCGAGTTATTTGCGCCTAAAAAAATAAAACTAAATTATTTAAGAGTATAAAAAATGTTTAAAATAAATTAAAAATAAAATAAAAAAGTAAAAAAAAAAAAAATAACAAATAATAAATATTAACTAAAATAAAATTTCATCAATGCTTGAAGTCAGCAAACCATCGTTTTATAGTTGTTTCTGATGGAGCAGGGTTTCCACAACACTTTTCAAGTCATTGCTTTGTTTGAACGGTATTTTTTCCCATCAAGAAATATTGTAAAATTAAAACACGAAATTCCTTTTGATCCATTGTTTTACAAATAAAAAAGAAGCGTCACTTTTAGTACAATAACTCATGAACTAATGAATGGAATATCATGAAATTTTAACAGCTGTCTTTTAAAGGTTAGTATTAACTGAAAAAGAGGTAAATGCAATAAAACTAGTGCCATCTATGTGTAAGGGCAGTACCTAGTTTAAGCGCACGCTGACAAGCTAAATTTAACCATTAAGGACATTTGCAGGAAAAGTAATGAGCCGGGTTCAAGAGAAACCTTGAAACATATTCTATGCTACTGTCGGGCTCTTTCGAAAACTAAACTATGCTACCTCGGTGCTCACAGCTTTGAAAGGTTAGAATCTATCTCTTAACTGGAGCGCGAGCGATTCTTCAAATTCATGAACAGTACGATACATATTTTCGCTAAATAGGCCTCTGATCTGGTATCGCAATGGACTAAAATGGTCTCTGCATGGCCTCCGCCAGCGAGTATAACCTAAATCTAAACCTATGTACATATCATGCCCCGGTTTTTTAACCTCATGTTTACTTGGATTTCTCGATGTTTCTTTTAGTACCCTCCATATTACTAAGGTCAATGGCAATTTTCCTAATCTGTTTTGTAAATAAATATAAATATAAATAAATAATTTGCGCGCACACTTCTGTTAGGTGTTTGTTGATGTTGTTCCATAAATGGAGGGACCTCCAGTTTTAAGCCGACTCCGAACGGTAAATGGTTCTTTATACAAAGCTTTTTCTCGGCAGAAATACACTCGGAGGTTTGCGATTGCCTGCCGAGGGGCGACCGCTGTCAGAAAAAACTTTTTCTATTATTAGGCCAATCCATTCGACTGCGGCGGCCGCCCGTAAAAACATAGGTTAAATAAGTATTTATAGCAGAGATTTTATGCACAGCATACGGAGTAGTTACAAAATGCTCAATTAAAGGTTTTCAGGTGTGGCGCAGCAAACTACGCTATGACACTTAGAATTTCACATCCCAAAAATGTTCCAATCGGTCCACTCACTCACATGGAAATTACCCTACTTCAGCTGCAAAGTAAATTGGCAATATGGTAGTTCAGAACTACTCGTTTTATTGCAGGGAATTTTCCCACACAACACATACATACACATGTAGATAATGTTGTTGTTGTTGCTTGAATTGTTTTACAAACCGTTGAGCGCTAAAGCGGACAAAAGTACTAACAGGGCGGAAATTATCAGTTTATGGAAGACAAAAGAGTACAAGTCAAATGAGGTGACAGACAATTTGGCCACAAAAACTTACCTGTTGAGGAAGTTGGTGTTACGAAGTGTTCTGGCGTTGACATTTTGAGGTTGGCGTGGTGATGAAGTTGCGGTGAAACGGTGATGCCGTCAAAGTCACTTATGTTGGGGCGCCGCTGATTATTTCTTTGAATGCATTGTATTTACGATGTTTTAGTTTTTTGGCGTTTTCCGTATAATCTATAATTCATATATAATAATTTTCGCCTTCGTTTTTTTATTCTACGATTAACTGTGACTGGCCTAACAACTCACAACTGGCACAACTTAGGGCATGTCTAGTTGATTGTACAACTATCGAAGCTATTTTTATTACTATTTGTTATTATTTTATTTCGTTTTTGAAGTAATCCTTTTTCACTATTTTGAATATTTAAAATTTTTCACTAATATTTTTTCTTTGGTTTTTGCATTTCATACCAACTTCTAAGTGACTACTTTTAACCGCCCGCTACTGTTGCTTACTAAAACTATAACTAGACTTATTTCTTAGAAAACTTGTTGACACATTGCATGCCACCATGCGTCATATTGTTGGCGGACAGCTAGTCCAACCACGCGTTCGTCACTTTTACTTCAGTCGCACCTTTCATGGTTTTTCTTTGCTTCACCATCTAATTGTTGGCCTAACTATTATCACGATTTCTGTGTTGTTTTGATTTAGCCTTTCAGTTTGATGTGTTGTCATCACGCGATAATTACCACTCATAGCGATATTTTTTGCCTTTGAGCTACTGCGCTGTTATTTCTTTCCTTTTCACGTTCACTTTGTATTTGTGTTTGCTTGCGTGTTCTGAAGACAAACACTCATTGCATTTCCACCCTCTTCTTAGTATGCAAATATTTGTTTTTGTTGTCACCTAAGTATGTCAGTTCCGCTTTTTTCACCTTTGACTTTGCGTACGTTGCTGAACTTTATAATGGCTGTGAATGCCTTTCTGCTGCTGGTCGTTTATTAAGCCTGGTGTGCCTTGATAGAACTGCAAGGTGTGGATGTGAGTTCTTATTGCTCCTTCTCGAAATTTAAGAACATTTTAATAGACTGGTAATATGGAGCTTTGAATTTGCTGATTGGAGTATATTATTACTGTAAATAAATAAAAAAAATAGTGATTAGTTTTGCTGAAATTAATTTTTTGAAATAATCTATGCTGCGAGTATAATAAAATTGTTGAGCTGACTTATCTGTATATTGGATATTGCAGTGAGTGTAGGAGAATATAAATAATCGTTTTTAAAAATATGCCTATTTGTAAGCGGTTATCTCCGAAATTGATGAACCGGCGTCGCCGGAAGTTTCGCCTGTATTTATAAAAGTAAACTGACTAGGTCATAGGCTTATTTTTATTCTGAAAATATCACTCACCAAATGGCGCTGTTGTATTATAAATTATTTATAAATATCTGATTTGGCTCAAGTTCAAAACGTATAGATGCTAAGAGAAAACAAATACTTTTTCATAAAAAATTGACGCGCTAGGTGTCACGGCTAAGAAGCTGGAGAGAACCTCAATGTGTGCTCTCGTTTGAGTTACTGAAGTGCTTCGAATCACTCTTACTCTACCAATTACCGTAATACTAAATAAGATAACCTTGGCCATCTCAGGCATAACTACGGCTGCGCGATTCAAAATAAGGCTGAGAGTCTAGCACAATAAGTTGCGTAAGCTATGAACACTACCGGATCCCTAGAAGCTTTGAGTTCATCGGCATGGTGGTAGCGTAACATTTTGTATTCATATCTCGTCAAGGGAAGAGTGGACGAGGTACAGTACGAGATTTATTTTATTATTTTGAAAGAGGCCTGGTGAACCTATTGAACCTGGAGAGCTCGAAGTAATTTGGAAAGGCTGGAGGAGGAGAAGTATTATGCGAGGAGCTCCCCATCAAGAGCATGTTCGGACTACCACCGGACCCCTGCAGCGTGTTCCAAGCGGAGGTAGCAATAATCAAAGAAACAGGTAATTGGCTGATCACTTGTGGAACAACTGTAAAGGAAGTAAATCTTTACTTTGACAGTCAGGCGTCAATTAGGGTCTCGGATGCGTTGGTAGTGAGCTCAAAACCACATCCGAAAACTTTGAAATTAAGCTCATATGGGTACATGCTCACGTAGCCATTATAGAAAAGTGCTCGGTGGATGAACTACCTGGGCAGGTGATTTATGAAGTGGTTTTCAGGCTGAACGATAAGATTGGGACTCCATTCACTACCTGTGGTCTCCTCTTCGAACGATGAGAAGTGAGCAAGCACACCAACCTGTAAGGTCGCGAGATCCTTCTGGCTACGGGGGAATGAGAGGGTCTCGAGAGAACTTCTAAGGCTAACAAAACCGCATCTCTTGAATTTTGTGGTTGTTATTTCCAGTTATTGCCCGTCAGGCATTGGTGACACTTCACATTACTTCGAGTCTTTTTTGTAGCAAATGGCTAGAGCGTGACATGGAATCATCTCCCCTTAGTTGCCTTGCTCTCCTAGAGCTAAGGACTTAGATATCTCAGCTGTCACTTCTTTGTTATGCCTGTGGATAAAGCTGGTTTAAATATTACCCGTCGAAAAAAATTTAATGAGAAGTTAGAAATCGTTGATATTGCAGAAAGCTGCAAGCAGTAGGGAGCAAATCTGTATCTTTACCACAATATTGAAGCTGCAATTTTGTTTGCTCTTAATTGAACTTCGTGGAGTGTACTTTTACAAGTATTCTACACAAATTTTTACAAAGTAAAAGTTTCACAGTCTCAACTAACAAATTTTAATTTGCTTTACTTTTTACCAGACCACCTAAAATGCTGAGCAGCTTCATTAATCCTAAGCCTTTTTAATCATAAGGAAAAAAACTTTCAAGCATTTCAGCCATTTAAAATATTTCACTTCCTTCCATCTGATTCACGTACCATCACACGCTGTATTATGTGCGCAAAATTTATAGCCAGAGGCAATTTAAATAGCACTTAATATAATAGTTGAATTGGTCAATTGAATTTATGCACGCCACATGGGCATAATTGAGCACACAAGCAAAATCAATAAGCGCCAATACATATACATACACACTCCCTGCAAATAAACACGTGCAGGGTCTAATTTAAGCAACTGCGTAAACACAAAATTCGCCGCCTCATTTGGGAAAGTCCCTTTTGATTGCTTGAAAGTAATTTATTTTACAATTTTATTATAAATAAAATAACACAAAACAAATCCTAAAAATCTTGGCGTTGTTTCCCTACAATCTCGGGATTTTCAGGATTCGTAATTCTTACGAATTGTATGATTCGTAGTCAAGAAAACCACTATTGAAAGCAATAAAATCAATTAACATTGTTTTAAAGTTTTTGTTTTTGTTTTCTGTCGGTAGGTAGAACGGTCAGATAGCAAGACTACCACAGGCACACTTCAAGTAGCACTTACGTGCCGTTTGGATACCATAATGTGGATCATTAGCTGCGAAAAAACGTTAGGGAGGAGAAAACCATCTACAGCTATTCAGGCCTGGTGATGCAGTGGAGGAGAGAAAAGGGATTTAGGCTAGAGAATTTCCTCGAGTCATCCGCAAAGAGCACGCTAAGGAACCTCAAGCGTCTAGCCGCCAGAGCCGGTCATTTGCAGAGAAAGCATCATTCCCATATTTCTCATTCTAACATAAATAAATATGTATTAAGGCCTTCTGCTTTCCGCTTATTGCGCAGAACATGTAGGAGATTTCTGAACTTTTTTCAACCACAAAGTGCAATTGCATCGATCAATGATTTACATCATCATCAATTAGGGTACAAATAGGACTATTTTCTTTTGTTTTGCACTGGATCCGGCACTCGAATTGTAACCAATTAAACAGGCCATAAACTTAGTGTGGAAAATTACTTTCATTCAATTCAAATTAAAAAATGTGTAAAAATAATACAAAATTAAGAATCAATTTGCCGTCCAACTTTTGCCTTGACTATGGCCTTGAGATGGTCCAGAAACAAATCGCAAGCTGCCCGAATGTGATTTGCAGATATCTTTCCAGAGCCTCGAGGTGGGTGAATCTTTTCGCTCAGACCTTGCTCTTCAAAATGGCCCAAAGAGAATAATCCATCGGATTCACGTCTGGTGAATTTGAGAGCCATTGTGTGGACGTTATGATGTTCGGAACGATGTTTTTTACTCATTCTTGGTTCACTCAAGTATTTTGAGACGGTGCCGAATCCTGTTGAAACGTCCCTGGTCTGCCATCGAAATCTTTGTCTGTCCACGGCTTCAAAGCAACCTTCAGAATACTTTTTCGATAATACTTTGCGTTTACCTTGACGCCAGGTTCGATGAAAGCGATTGGAGAGCGCCCATCTGCGGTTAGAGCTACCCAAACCATTACCTGTGGCGGATGCTGCTCCTGGTGGGCAATTGATGACTCAAATGCTCGTATGAACGGTCGGTCAAGTAAACTCTATCGATTTGGGAGTTTACGAGTTTGCTGAATTTGAAAAATTTTCTCGTCAGAAAACAAATTGTTCGGAAATTTACCGTTTTCGGCCAAATGAAGCAACTCCTTCGCTCTCTCAAGTCTGACTTGTGGCTGCTTTGGCGTGAGATCATGCGCCTTTTGGATCTTGTAAGGCTTGACTTTGAGATAATTTTTCACTATGTGGCGGAGAATACGGTCAGACATTTTCAATTCTCTCGCCATTTGATTGGCACTTTGTCGGGGATTTCTCTCTAGTCGCTTATTCACTCTTTGAATCATTTCCTTTTCGTGGAAAGCTTGTGACTATCAGCAGCTATATACCAAACGAGAGAAGACTGCTTAATTCACCAAAAACCATCGCCCATTATTTATTATAATGCTCACAAAGCTGGCGTCGATTGAACGGATCAAATGACCACAAATTTCTCATTAAAGCGGTCTACTAGTAGATGGACCTTTGCTTTATTTTTCAACATCTTGGATTTTATGGCATTAGCAACGTTTCGTATTTACGAGAAAGCTAATGGGCTTAGAAAAAGTGATGGGAGAAAAAATTTGTGTATGACTTTATCGCACACAATGACACTTGCAAACATCAAGAATCGTATGAATAAGCCAGCCATTATTTCTCAATTCACTACTCGTGAGGCTATGGATTCATTTTTCTACAAACCAATCGCTTCTATACCTGTTAATATTGTTGTCAACCAACCAACCGGAGTCGATATACTCACATCGAAAAGATTCGTCGAAAAACTCGTTTCTATTGTATTGCATGCAAGAATCCAGTTTGTCAAAAATCTTCTTATACACGTTGTGCTTGCCTTTCACCGAATCCATAAATAAATATCATTGCATATTTTGCATAAATTTCATTGTATTAAACCTTTTTTTCAAACCTCTTCGAAATGAGTCAAAATAAAGAGCAAAACAAACAAATTTTTTTTTTTCACAAAACAAAATATTTTCAGCGATTATTTTTGCTTCTTTATGTAGCTCAATGTATGCTAAAACCAATGAAGAGGTGAGGAATTAAAAGTACTCGTATATGCCTGCGATACTCAAAAATGAATTATAATTGTGGCGCATTTGGAACATATTCCCATACGAATGCATGTAAATACATAGATGTCCAGGCAGACCTGAAGGTGTAACTTTTAAAATTCTTTTTTTGTTCAATTCGAGGATCATTTTTAAAAAGTGTTATCCATATATCGATAGAAAATTTAATTTTAAGAAGCTACCTGGAAGCTCTAGTCGTTAGCTATAATAGAAATATGTTAAACTCACGTACAAAGTCGAAAAAGGTCGGGTCAGACCGGGAGCTCAACGGTTGGTTTAAACCTATATGATAATCTCGGTCAAATCTCGAAAATCTCGGGATTATAAAAATCGAAAAACTTTACATCTGTAGTATGCAAGCGCTTAAATGTATATTTCTAAGTTAATGTAATTTATTAAAACACGCGCGCACCGGTGCGATTCAGTGCTTAGCTTCGCACTTCCACATTTATTGGGTCATTTGCAGCACTATGTTGCATGTGCGTCTAGCGAAAAATGAGAAATTGCTAGTCAATTGGGACAATAGCTGGCGGCAACAACTGACTTGAACAGCAATAACAACTGGACTTTATTTACAATCAAATTACAAAGGAGCAATTTTCAATTAAAACGCAGTGTACGACAGCTTTCAAGTACAAGTACGCACTCAATAAATTGGAATTAACGTTGGAGCAGTGGGGGGAAGGAGAAGGCAAGAAAAGTAAAATACTGAAGGTGACTAAGTGAAAATGAAAATAAAAATAACGAAATTTAAATGCAACATTCTCAACACTACCGCCCGTTTGCTAGTAAGAAAACGTGCGATTGCAGCTTTGATAGGGATTACCGAGACGCATGCCACGGCGTATAAGTGACGCTCGCTCAAAAATAATTCACAGCGAAGCGGTCGTAAAACTGAAGTAATTAAATTTCTAACATTTTTTAAATGCATTTTTTTGAGTTAAAATGGCAAATTGAATGCAAAACCTTTACAAAGCCCGTAAGCGAGTGATAAGTGAAGTTGCGTTATTGCAGCGTTTTAGAACCAACAATATTTGAAATATATAATAAGATGTTACGCTAACTGAGTAACAGTTAAGTAAAAAAGCATGTAAACTTAAAGAGAACGAAAAATCGATAAATCTCAGGCAACTATGCTTTTCTCTCAATTGCGTGTGCATCCAATGCGAGGCATTTGATAAGAAATCCCTTAGTGGCGCATAATTCACTTGATACTAATTTTCGCACATTTCTTATCCTAGTTATGTGCTTGTTTAGCTTCAATTGCTAGTTACATAAGTGGTTAGGGGCTTGTTATTGCATTCTTGAATGCTTCTTTCCCTCTCACTTAGCTGACTGCTCAAATTGTATTACTTCAGCTTCAACACTTCTGACACATATTTTTCTTTTTACGCATAGTTGAGCAAATTTGCATGAATAAATATTTTTACGTTTATTAGCGGGAAAGTTAAATACGTAAAAGAGATGATTAGGAGAAAAACAAGTAAATAAATTTAAGTAAATATCATAATAAAAAAATGTCGATTTTTGGAATGGAATGGAAAAGGGTAGTTATAATTTTGAAAGTACATCATGAGCAAATCATTTCTTTAGAACGAAGTCGTGCCTCAGTTCTTTTACAGTTTTCTCATTTTGCTTCTGATATAAGGTCGTAGAACTGTCAATGTTCCATAGTTTAATTTTTCTATGATCAATTTTGAGTAGTACTTTGACTTCCTAACTAAAGAGTCACATTAACTCCCTAGTTTCCCTTTATGGGTTAATGTGAGCACTTTTTTATAAAAGTCTAAAAAATCATTTTTCATAAAAAATTTCAAGACTAAAATGTTCCACGAAAATAATTGTCTGTCAATTTTAGAGCTGGCTACGTAAGACAAAAAATAAAAACAAACTACGAGTAAGTTGAGAAAAGTACTCATTTACCCATAAAGGTATACAAATACTGCGTTGAATAACTATGTCACTAGAACTTATTGAGAAGTATGGGCAATTCATTTATTTTTTTGTGTTATTATTTTATTCTCATAATTTTATCAGAACCTACAAAAACCATATAAATCCAAGTTTCAAACTTTGTACAAATTAAAAAAGTCAATAAATCTTCATAAAAATTCTACCCGTTTTTTAAAGTCCATGGGATTTTAGTGTAATAAAGTGCAAGTTTTGAGTACAGGGTAGGCCATTTAAAGCGGGCCCATCTGGCAACCCTATAACTTTTGACAGGAACGTCAGATCGACTAATGACATAGCGCGTTGGAAGCGTCAGTCCAAGACAATTTTTACCATGGAGCAGTACACTCCAAAAGAACGCGCTGAAATAATAATAATTGAAATAATGGAGAGCGTTATCGTGCCATGATACGCGATTTTGTTATGCCAATCATCGAAGAAAATGACATGGAAGGCTACTGGTTCCAACAGGACGGGGCTACATGCCACACTTCACGCGCTACAATCGATTTTTTGAAGCCATTGTTCCCTGGAAGGTTGATTTCGAAAAATGGTAATTTTCCGTGGCCACCGAGATCACCAGATTTGACGCCACCGGACTTTTATTTGTGGGGTTATCTGAAATCCAAGGTATACATCAACAAGCCAAGGACTCTAACTCAACTTAAAAACAATATCCGACGCGAAATCGCCGCCATACCGGCCGAAATATTGGCCAAAACGATGGAAAACGCCGAAAAAAGGACACATTTGGCCATCAAGGCCAGAGGCAAACATTTGAAGGATATCATTTTCAAAAACTAGCTGGAACAAATCTCCTTGAATCAAAATAAATGATTTTTCATATCAACACAAAAAAAAATGTTTTTTTCAATGTTTTTTTTCAGAAACAAATGGGCCCGCTTTAAATGGCCTACCCTGTAGATCAAAATTGATTCGATTTTGACCATTTCAGTTACTTTTAAGACTGATAAATATGTAATTCTTACTTGAAATTAAAATTTGGTAACTTTGGCTCTCTTCAAAAAAATATCGACACGCTAGGCTTTGGAAATTATACTTTAAGAATTAAATAGGAGCTTTTCTGTTCAAAAAATGCTGTCGTGAAGTGCAGCTGCAGCAACTCAAAAGGTTCTTTGTGCCTGCGATTAGCTTGTGTAGGAATAATGTCCAAAGTGGAGGTTCTAAACCATAACGACATAAATTTGCTGATGGAACCAACATTTGGGCAACACAGTAATCGGTTAGAGGGGATATGCTATAAATGCGTTGTCATAACCATAACGACCAATTGAATTTTGATTTTTCGCCCTACCCAGAACTAGTTACTGGAAATGATCTTACATATTCCATCCATTGATACACAGGTATAATATTTAATGGTATGGCGGCCAAGTCTGCTTCACGGACGGTCATGCATTAGTTCAACTACCCGTAGAACACATGCAAAATGCATTGAAAACAGACTATCTGGTTCCCAAGATAGATAGGAAAAAATACTATCAAATAAGAATACCCACAGAAAGGATTGACAGATCAAAGTCATAGTAGATGATAGTGGTCACCATATTTATATTGACGGCTCAGAGATGGACAATGGCACTGTATCGGGAGTGTACCTGGAACAATTATCCTTAAATTGTTCCATTAGACTCGCAGACCAGTATAGCGTCTTTCAAGCTGAGATCTATACGCTATAGACAAATCTGCAAAGATTTTGTTGATAGTCAAGCAGCGATCAAGGCACTGGCCTCAGCACACATCAATTCAAGATGTGTTAACGAATACAGGAGGTTTCTCTCGCTTATCCAACAACATAACACCACACTTTGTTTGGCCCCGGTCACATTGGAGTGGACGGAAATGAAAGAGCGGATGAGTGTGCAAGGAAAGACTCTGAACTGAACCTTCAGCGATTGGTAGAGGACATTAGAATTCCTTTAAACGAACTGTACTCTGCGTTTGACGGGAGTTTAATCGCGGAAATCAATAGAAGGTGGTCTCTGACTACTAACTGCAGAGTATCCAAAGCGCTTTGGCCAGAACTGAATCTTAAAAGGAGAAATGTTTGCTTGGAATCAACAGATCAACTACCAGCGTTCTCACAGGGTGTACCTCACAATGACTTCTGAAGGAGTCCTCCTCTGTGAATGCCCTGCTCTTCAAAGGAGCCGTGCCAAATATTTTGGGTATTGTTTCTTTATTGTGTGTTTGTCCGGGGGCCTATTTCTATTTGTGGCATGTGTCTTGATGTTGTTCTATAAATAGAGGGATCTACAGCTTAAGGCTAATCCAAAGGTCAGATGACTTTTTTTGAGGAGCTTTTGTCATGGCAGAAATACACTTGAGGGTTCGCCATTGCCTGTCGAGGGGCGTGAAAAACTAAAAACTAACTAAGGTTTTTCTTTTCCATAATCTGTCCATTGATATATAATATTTACCAGATGGAGAAAAATTTATTAAAATTTTGTTTTTGAATAATTTTTTTACTAAATAAAAAGAAAAGATTTTTAATGATGGAAATCTTTATTTTAACCTTTATGCGCTCCATTGCTTGTCTGTTTGTATAGATACTGCAGTTATCTAGTTCACAAGTGTCAAATACGATTTGCGTATGAAGTCATTTACAAAAATTTTAAATCTTTCGATAGCGTGATTAATTTTGCGCCGCCTTAGCATACCTCCTGCATTTATGAATAATAAATAGTGCTTTCTAAATGTGCTCAGAGGCAATGAGCTTCATTTCTGAACATGATTTCTGCAGTAAAACTGAAATACATCGATCTTTTCAAAAAGCAGCGCCCCAGTAATTGTTTTGAGTAATTAAAGTTTAAGAAGTATAAGAGTTTGCGTAAAGATGCCAGCCTTAAGTTAAATTCCTGCCAAATCATAATAGTGGAAATTCTGACCAGTTGTGATAAAAACGATTTCCTATTTCGCTTTGAACTCTCGCCTAGTGAGGATTGTTGCCACCGTAGTTTTAGACATTAGAACAGAATCTCACTGTAAATGTGGGTGCGCGTTCTATAGGCTATATGATAATATTGCTTACCAACCTTGAGCATGGCACGCTAAAGCTTTATTCTATCGAATTTTGTAACAACTACAACAGCTTTGATTTTCCTAGTTATAACTCATCGAACATGAAACTGAGTCGGAAATATGGAAAAAATAATACATGGTTAATAAGCTGCCCTAAGGTCGTGCGCAAAAGGGAAATTTTTTCGCTATTCCAAAAACAAGCCGTTGGCAGATAGACTAACACGGGATAGACTGACGAGTTGTTAAGAGAACCACGAGCACACATATTCAAAATTACGTCAACAATAACCGCACACTAGCCTTTGGGAGACCATGCCAGGAAGAAGAGGTGGCCGTACAACAATAGACGTAGAAGCTGCAATGAAGAAGAATCTAAGGAAACAGTCTTCACTATCACCAAGTCTGGGTGCTTTACGACATAAAATGCTGAGCGAATCCTCAATGGTTAACTTGAAAGAAATTGCGGAAAAGAAAATAAACGACATAGGCAGATTCAAAGTCAAACCAAGATGGCTCAACTAAAAAAAAGTACTGGTTCTAAAAGTGGTGTATCAAAATGACATCTTTGTGCTAATTGAGTATGGGCTGTGTCACTCAGGTAATACCTCTACCACCATCACCACTACATCGTAAATAATACTAAGTAAAATAAATTAGAGATAAAAACATGTGACTCTTGAGGCATAGTCATAGTCTTTCATTAGTAGCTTACATGAAAAAGATAAGAAACTCAAACTACTCATGGTTCTAAATTCACTAGTTAAGAGGGAACCAGTTCGGTACAAGTAACTAAAATGTTCTCTAGGGTTATAAATATAAATACAACAACGAACTAAGGATACACGCAAACATTAATTTGCATAAATTTAAAGGTGAAAGCTTTGTGGCTACAGCTTTGGTGGCGACATCGAGGTTGGCTCCTATTCAGAAACAAAAAATAAAAAATAAAAACAAGAAAAAAAAAAATTAAAAACAGCAACACAATGACTAATATGCAGCAACTGTTGGTTGCTTTTGAAACAAGCTCGTAATACTCGCGTTTACTGAGCATAAGGCTTGACGTTAATACACAAGTACTTAACATGAAAAAGTCCCGTAATTTGCATAAAATTATAATATTTTACAGTACTCTTAATGTCTTTGTTTAAGTGAATTTTACAAACACACGGCTCATGATCCTTCGTAAATAATCCAACACATGGAGACACATAATCCAATAAATAATAATAAACAACAAGTTGACTCTGCCTTCTGAAGTTAAACATGGCAATCATAACGGAGGGCTTTTTGGACATTTGGTAAAGTTCAACATTATTTAATGCAGGTAGGCTTTTGGAGGAAGATTAGATCGAGTTTTTTTACTTATTTGTTTGGTTATTAATGAAAGTTCAATTATTATTATCACGGTGTTTTTTGTTTTATTTTTATAAAGTTCTCCACACTTTACAGAAGCCCAAAAACAGCAAACTGGAAAAGATACAATGAATGTCTTTCAGCTAAGCTTAATAACAGCGTAAGCAAAATAACATCAACAGAGGAACTAGAAGAGGCAGTAACAGAAATGACTGACTCAATCATGGCCTCATATCAAGACTGTTGTCCACTAAAAATTAAATCCTCCACGAAGAGGGTCCCCTGGTGGAACAACGAACTTGACTAACTTCGGAAAGCAACGAGAAAACTATTCAACACTGCAAAGAAAACAAACAAATGGGACGAATATAGGAAATCCCTAACTAACTATAACAAAGAACTAAGGAAATCCAAACGAAACTCTTGGAAAAACTTCTGTGAGGATCTAAAAGATACTCCTGCAACAGCTAGAATCCAAAAATCACTTTCCAAAGGTGACTCAAGTCCCATAGGAACACTAAAGGGTCCAAACGGAACTATTACCAACACATTCGCAGAAACACTAGAGCTTCTTCTAAAGACTCACTTCCCAGATTGCAAAAGTCATGACCCATCAATCGACAATAGTCTAGACATGGTAACTCACCATCAACGGAGATCTACGGACTCATTCGTCAATAAAATCATAAATTTCGAAAGGGTAGAGTGGGCAATTAACTCCTTTAAACCCTTCAAATCACCAGGGCCGGATGGTATATTCCCAGCACTTCTATCCAAAGGCACTGTGGAACTGATCCGAGTCATGGTGAAAATCTTCAGAGCTAGCCTAATATTGGAATACATTCCAAAGATATGGAGGAAAGTGAAGGTAATATTTATTCCTAAGGGAGGTAACAAACCCCCCGACTCTCCAAAATCTTACAGACCAATCAGTCTTTCATCGTTCATGCTAAAGACAATGGAAAAACTACTCGAATACCATCTAAGAGAAGAAGTAATCTTCAAAAAACCCCTTCATAAGCTGCAATTTGCTTACCAAAAAGGGAAATCCACAGTCACAGCACTGCACACACTCGTTGTCAATATAGAAAAGGCCCTAAATCAAAAAGAAATAGCCCTATGTTCCTTTATGGACATAGAGGGAGCCTTCGACAACGCAAATTACAAATCCATGGAAACAGCACTCGAAAAAAGAGGTGCAAACCCAATATTAACTCACTGGATAAGCCAAATGCTTAATCAGAGGATTATTAAAGCCTCGTTAGGCCAAGCTGAACTTAATGTCACAACAGTAAAGGGATGTCCGCAAGGAGGAGTTCTTTCTCCACTGCTATGGTCCCTACTAGTTGATGACTTGGTGCAGCACCTAAACAATAAGGGATTTATAACCATTGGTTATGCAGATGACATATCTGTTATAATAAAAGGCAACCATGAAAGGACACTAACAGACTTAATGCAAAATGCCTTGAACGCAACATGGGAATGGTGTAAAAAGGAGGGGCTGTCGATCAACCCTAACAAAACCACAATAATCCCCTTCACAAGGAAAAGAAAGTTAGAGTTTCCTACATTGAAAATAAATGAAACAGTGATAGAACTAAAGGAAGAGGTCAAGTATCTAGGTTTAACCTTAGATAAAAAACTCACTTGGGAATCACACATAAATAATATAACAAAAAAAGCCACGAAATCTTTGTGGGCAACCAAACAACTACTAGGGAGATCCTGGGGCCTCAGCCCTAGTATGGCCCTCTGGATATACACCCAAATGGTTAGACCAATCATACTGTATGGGGCACTAGTATGGTGGAGCAAATCTATCCAACAAACAGCGATAACCAAACTGGGAAAAGTACAAAGGCTTGCTTGTCTATGCATCACAGGGGCTATGAGAACTACCCCAACAGCTGGCATGGAAGCACTCCTTAATCTCCCACCACTTCATATAGCAATCCAAGAGGAAGCAGCTACGCAAGCACTCATGCTACACATGAAAGTAAACTTCAAATTAGGCAACCTCACCGGTCACCTAAATATCCTAAATAAAATCAAAAACACCATAAGCATGGCTCAAGTTTCAGACCACATCGACCCAATCCTCAGTTTCACAAAAGGATACACAGTTACCTTTCCTGAGAGGATCGAGTGGAAAACAAACCCGAAATGGATGAATGATGATTCACAAAAATGGTACACTGATGGATCAAAAACACCTTATGGTGTAGGAGCAGGTGTAGTGGGGCCCAGAATCCACAAATCATACACTCTCACCAGGGACACCACTATCTTCCAAGCGGAACTATACGCAATAATGGAAGCAGTAAACATCATGCAACGCAGAAACCACAAGAGAGTAAGGATTAAAATACTCTCGGACAGCCAATCAGTCCTAAAAGCTTTAGATAGCTACACATACAACTCAAAAACCCTCTTAGAATGCCACAAGGCACTCAATAATCTGGCATCCAAAAACAATGTATCATTAATTTGGGTACCGGGACATGAGGGATATGACGGCAACGAAAAGGCAGACCTTCAAGCCAAAAAGGGGCAGATGAAAACTTCATCGGACCTAGTCCTATGTTCGGTTTCAACAAAAACAACCTAAAACAAAAAATAAAATACTGGGCCAAAACTCTATTAAACCAGCATTGGAACAATGTAGAGGGTCTTAGACACTCCAAAAAGTTCTTAAGTTTCAACGCTAAAAGAGCCAACATGGCCCTCACGTTAAACAAAAAGAGCATTCGCACTCTCACAGGCGCCCTCACGGGTCACTTCATTTGCAACAAACACTTACATAAATTAGGCATAACTAACACCAGCACCTGCAGATTCTGCTGCGAAGATGAGGAGTCTATGGAACATCTCATTATCGAATGTCCGGGGTTGACGCACAGAAGGAAAAAGGTTCTTAAACAAGTTCATGCTTACAGATGTAGACCTTCAATCACTCCCTCAGAAGGAGCTGGTACAATTCATAAGCATACTTAACAGTCAATAGACAGCATAGGGTGCACAATAGATCAATATGGTCGCAGTGCTAAAGGGCTACTCCTTAACCCTTTACAACCATTAACCATTAACCATTATAAATATGATACTGATTCTCGATGTATTTTGTGCGGTAAACACAATTCAGGAGCCCAGACGCGAGTTTTCAAAATTCAAAACGGCGCCTATCGGAATATTAAGATGATGACCCTGGTTGAAGTCCCTGATTTTGTGTCCACCATATGGAATCTGAAATTCACAGAGAGGTCGTTAGTTCGAATCTCGGTGAAAGCAAAATTAATAAAAAAAAACATTTTTCTAATAGCGGTCGCCCCTCGGCAGGCAATGGCAAACCTCTGAGTGTATTTCTGCCATGAAAAAGCTCCTCATAAAAATATCTGCCGTTCGGAGTCGCCTTGAAACTGTAGGTCCCTCCATTTGTGCAACAACATCAAGACGCACACCACAAATAGGAGGAGGAGCTCGGCCAAACACCTAACAGAAGTGTACGCGCCAATTATTTTATTTTTTTTTTAAATGGAATCTGACATTTTGAATTTTGAAAATTTTATATCAGATTTGTAATCATCGTCCATAAAATCCACAGAGTGGTCATTTTTATCAGCTTAGCTCATAATAATTTGCAGTTCGATCGCAATCGTTTGACCTTAAAGGCGGTTATATGTATATATTGCAACTTTGTAATTGCGGATTTCACTCATAGATGGTTTCAGTTGAATTTTTAGGTTTGCAGACGTAGTACAAATATTAAACATATTTTGTTATTTGATAGTTGGTAATTCAGCGGTCAATCAAATGGTTGTGTAGTTTTCGTTTGGCGTTCTTTGAAAAATGGAAAATCAGAAGGAACATTTTCGTCATATTTTGCTTTTTAATTTCCGCAAAAGGGTAAACCGCATCGCAAGCTCATAAAAAGTTATGTGCTCTTTATGGTGATGAAGTCTTAAAAGAACGACAGTGTCAAAATTGGTTTGCTAAATTTCGTTCTGGTGATTTTTCACTCAAAGATGAAAAACGCTCTGGTCGTCCAGTTGAAGTTGATGACGCCCTAACCAAAGTAGTACAACACGTGAGATTGCAAAGAAGCTTCGTGTATCACAAACCTGTACTGAAAATCACTTAAAACAACTTGGCTATGTTCAAAATTCGATACATGGGCTCCTCACGAACTGAAAGAAACGCATTTAACGTAACGCACTAACAGCTGCGATTTGCTACAGAAACATAATGAAAATTATCCATTTTTAAAACGACTGATAACTGGCGATGAAAAATGAGCTGTTTACAACAATATCAAGAGGAAAAGATCGTGGAGCAGGCCAGGTGAACCAACTCAAAGAATATTAAAAGCTGAAATTCATCAAAACAAAGTTTTGTTATCAGTTTGGTGGGATTACAAAGGAATTGTCTACTTTGAACTCTTACCACCCAACCGAAACGATCAATCCGGATGTCTACATTGAACAACTAACAAAATTAAGCAATGCAGTTGAAGAAAAGTGGCTCGGATTGACAAATCGAAAAGTATTGTATTCCATCATGACAATGCAGGGCCACACACATCTTCGGCCACTCGGCAAAAATTATTGGAGTTTGGTTGGGATGTTTTGCCACATCCACCATATAGTTCTGGCCTTGCACCATCTGATTACTTTTTGTTTCGATCTTTACAAAACTCGTTGAATGGTAAAAATTTCAATAATGATGATGTCAAATTGTACCTGATTCAGTTTTTTGCTAATAAAAACCAGGAGTTTTATGAACGTGGGGTTATGATGCTGCCTGCAAGATGGCAAAAGGTCTTTGATAAAAATGGGCAGTACATTATAGAATAAAGTTATTTAGTTCCATGAAAAAATTGTCTTTGATTTTCTAAAAAACTCCGCAATTACTTAGTTGCCAACCCAATATATAATTGGTGTTTTTGGGTATGTGGCGTGCGTCTTGGTGTTGTTCCACAAATGGAGCGACCTACAGTTTCAAACTGACTCCAAATGGCAGATATTTTTTATGAGGAGCATTTTCATGGTAGAAATACACTTGCAGGTTTGCCATTGCCTGCCGAGGGGCGACCGTTATTAGAAAAAAACTTTTTCTTCATTTGGTGTTTCACCGAGATTCGATCCCAAGTTCTATCTGAATTCCGAATGGTAGTCCTGCACCAATCCATTCGGATACAGCAGGCACCTCTATAATATTTTTCGATAGTTCGGTACTATCATAGGTCCAGATTCGATAGATGAACTCCAGCTATGCGTTCTTTTTCGATAGTTCTTAAACAATGTACAGTTCGACGAATTATGTTCATATACTTATTTCTTCTTCTATTTAACAAAGCGCACCAGTCGTTTCTTTCTCGTGCTAACCGGCGCCAATTGGACACACCAAGTGAAGCCAAGTCCTTCTCCACCTGATCTTTCCAACGCAGAGGAGGCCTTCCTCTTCCTCTACTACCACCAGCTGGTACCGCATCGAATACTTTCAGTGCCGGAGCGTTTGTATCCATTCGGACGACATGACCCAGCCAACGTAGCCGCTGGATCTTTATTCGCTGCGCTATGTCTATGTCGTCGTAAAGCTCATACAGCTCATCGTTCCATCGTCTGCGATATTCGCCGTTGCCTACGTGCAAAGGTCCAAAAATCTTGCGCAGAATCTTTCTCTCGAACACTCCAAGCGTCGCTTCATCGGATGTTGTCATCGTCCAAGCTTCTGCGCCATACGTTAGGACGGGCATGATGAGAGTCTTGTAGAGTGTTAGTTTTGTTCGTCGAGAGAGGACTTTACTACTCAATTGCCTACTTAGTCCAAAGTAGCACTTGTTGGCAAGAGAGATTCTACGTTGGATTTCAAGGCTGACATTGTTATCGGTGTTAATGCTGGTTCCTAAATAAACGAAGTCTTTTACAACCTCGAAATTATAACTGTCAACAGTGACGTGGGTGCCGATACGCGAGTGCGCCGACTGTTTGTTTGATGACAGGAGGTACTTCGTTTTGTAGGTCATATACTTATTTATATATCATAAATTCACACTAATGGCGCTATTTATATGCATATATGAAAGCATAGGTATTTCGAAGGTAACGCCCTTCATAGAGTTTGACAGGGAGCGGAAAAGATGGTAATTGGTCGGTGTAAGATCTGGAGAATACGGCGGATGCTGAATCACCTCCCCTTCGAGCTCTTGGAGTGCGGCTTTGACGAGTTGTGCAATATGGGGTGGTCCTCTCAGTTGAATAGTCTCATTCGCGCGGTGTAGCTGGGTAATGTAGAGCTCCTTCGTGTCCGTGACATTATTTTCATCTCCCAGTGAACCATGCCCTCCCAGTCCCACCATACACATTTCCTGATCTTCTTTGGATGAAGAACGGGCTTCAATCTCGACTTTGGCGTATCTCCTGGAGCAACCCCCACTTCATTATTTGCTTCGTATTGATGTACTTGATGACAGCAGGAAGAGCTCGGCTAAACACCTAGCAGAAGAGTACGCGCCAATTATTTGTTTATTTTAATTGATATTACCTAGGATATGGCTACGTAAAGCTCACCACTTGCGGAAATGGAAAAAGAAAAGAAGGCGAATTAATTAAGGTTATAAATTCAACAGAAACGCGCTAGTTAGACATTGATGAATTTCAACGCATCTGTTACTATATCTAACTCATTATTTACGTACATATGTATGTCGCGGTGAATGCACATGTTCAATGTTACACGGGATCTCTTATATACATAAATATGTAGTTGGGAGAAGTTGCAAATTGTTTTTTGTAAATTGATACAAACCTCAACAGGACAGGCTTTGCAACTCGTACACAAAGCAATTAGTCAATAACATGTCACAGTTGATGGGTTTGTCACTATTTGACACTTCGACATAAACTTTGATGTTGTAATTTATAAGAGCTTCTTTCTAAGGAAAACGTATAGTTGAAATGCACGTACATATATTGATGGTGAACTTTGCGTACGAGTGATTACTACTCACATCACACATATGTATATATGTATGTACATACATACATAATATTGGAACTCAAGGGTAAAGAAAATGAAGTGTAAATTTACTACTTTAAGCCATAGTTTCGGTACCCCATTGCATACCAAAAATCAAAAAGTTGTATACATGTGGTTTGTCTTCTGTCTGTGGTCAGTCTTCTTTAGCTCAAACAGAGCAGAGATGTAACTAGTTTTCTTTCGTCCAAATAGCACCAGTTATAAGCATAAACCAATTTGGACGCCAATAAATGGTTGCCTTTCTGCCGCAATAAACTATTGATGGAGTTCTCATAGCATTGATATGGCATGCAAGCAAAGCACACAAATGACCAACTAATTTGTCTTATTTATGAAAACAACATTTACTTTATTGTTTACACATTTTTGTTACACAAGTTTGCGTTATCTGACACATGTAAAGCCCATATTGAGGACACATGAATACTAAATATTTATTTTAATGTAAATGCGTGTGGCATTGTTTGCTATATTTACTTCCATGTGCACAAATGTACATAGCTACGGGCAATTAACTAACAACAACGTGCAGGCAGTCACTTCTACTAGCCTAAAGTTTTAGAAGTGATTAGCTCCCCAACTCAGGGAAATCTATGGTTATTTCGAAATTCGAACACATAAAGTCACATGAGAAGTTGGACGATATTGAAAAGAATGACTTTGATAAATTAAGGTCCTCGCCTCATTTTAAATGTCGTTTTTGGGTGTTTCTTTAAAAGCGTGTAAAAAGGAAACGAAAAAAGATTTTTGTCTATTGTCAAAAACTAATTTGTTTTTGGCCATACGAGGTTTGTTCAAAGAGTTGCCAGCCTTCAAAAAATGTTTCAAAAAAGGTATGTCGCTGGCGACACGGATTCCGGGACTCAGAGAAGCCAGAAAATTTTTAGAATTTTTTCCGACCTGTAAAGTAAAAAAAGCATAAAAAAAAGGTCAAACAGCGGTTTTTCATCTTTGAACATTCGCTATTTTGTCAAACTTAATTTTTTTAAAGATCGTAGTTCACACGATAATGACATTCATACTGATCAAGAATCTTTTGTCTTGTCTTTTTGATATTAGACACCTGTGAGTTCCGGAAACAGGGTCGCCAGCGACATACCTTGTTTTGGAAGACCATTTTTTGGAGGCTGACAACTTTTTGAACGAACCTCGTATGACCAAAAAAAGGAAATTTTTTTTTTTAAATATATCAAGAAATAAAATACTCTAAACTAAAATAAAAAATCTTTTTTCGTTTCCGTTTTACTCCCTTTTAAAGAAACACCTTTTCAAATAAAGCGAGGGTCATAAGTTTAAAGTAATGAATAAAAATATTGGATTCAAGGGAAGTAGAATAAAAAGAAATGTCTTTTATTTATATAAGACCTAGGGATGTCCGCAAGGAGGAGTTCTTTCTCCACTGCTATGGCCCCTACTAGTTCATGACTTGGTGCAGCACCTAAACAAAAAGGGATTTATAACCATTGGTTACACAAAGGCAATCATTATCCCCTTCACAAGAAAAAGAAAGTTGGAGTTTCCTATATTAAAAATAAATGAAACAGTGATAGAACTAAAGGAAGAGGTCAAATACCTGCATATACACCCAAATGGTTAGACCAATCATACTGTATGGGGCACTAGTATGGTGAAGCAAATCTATCCAACAAACAGCGATAACCAAACTGGGAAAGTACAAAGGCTTGCTTGCCTATGATTCACAGGGGCTATGAGAACTACCCCAAAAGCTGACATGGAAGCACTCCTTAATCTCCCACCACTTCATATAGCAAACCAAGAGGAAGCAGCTACGCAAGCACTCATGCTACACATGAAAGAAAATTTCAAATTAGGCAACCCCACCGGTCACCTAAGTATCCTAAATAAAATCAAAAGCAACATAAGCATGGCTCAAGCCTCAGACCACATTGACCCAACCCTCCGTTTCACAAAAGGATACACAGTTACCTTTCCTGAGAGGATCGAGTGGAAAACGAACCCAAAATGAATGAATGATGATTCACAAAAATGGTACACTGATGGATCAAAAACACCTTATGGGAGCAGGAGTAGTGGGGCCCAGAATCCACAAATCATTCACTCTCACCAGGGACACCACCATATTCCAAGCGGAATTATACGCAATAATGGAAGCAGCAAACATCATGCAACGTAGAAACCACAAGAGAGTAAAGATTAGAATACTCTCGGACAGCCAATCAGTTCTAAAAGCTTTAGATAGCTATACCTACAACTCAAAAAATCTCTTAGAATGCCACAAGGCACTCAATAACCGGGCATCCAAAAACAATGTCTCATTAATTTGGGTACCAGGACATGAGGGATATGACGGCAACGAAAAGGCAGACTTTCAAGCCAAAAAAGGGGCAGATGTAAATTTCATCGGACCTAGTCCCTTGTTTGGATTTGACAAAAACAGCCTAAAGCAAAAAGTAAAATACTGGACCAAAACACTAATAAATCAGCATTGGAACGACGTAGAGGGTCTTAGACACTCCAAAACTTCTTAAGTTTCAATGCTAAAAGAGCTAATATGGCCCTCACGTTAAACAAAAAGAGCATTCGCACTCTCACAGGCGCGCTCACGGGTCACTTCACCTGCAACAAACACTTACATAAATTAGGCATAACTAACACCAGCACCTGTAGATTTTGCTGAGAAGATGAGGAGTCTATAGAACATCTCATCATCGAATGTCCGGGGTTGACGCATGAAAACAGACTTTTTACATATTGATAAAGAATCTGGTATCGATATTTTGCGTGCGCGAATTGAATAAATAAATTTAAGAGTGAGTTATTTGAGGAAAATGAAATTTATTTTTTGAACAACAGCTTAAGACTAAAAATACTGAACCTCAATCAATGAAATACTGAACCTCGGTCCTCTGGTGTGTCGGTGTTTATTTCCAAAATTCAACTAATTTCTAAATGACTAGCCCTAAGCTCTAAAAACGCTGGTCTTGCACTTTACTGCAAGGAATGTTATTTTTCGTCGCGAGGCATAGCTATCGACGTTTCCGCTGCCGCTATGTGGTTTCTGTGGGAACTGTTATTTTACTGACGTTACGTGATTTCTATGGAAACTGTTGGTTTTGCATCGTATCATGCGCTCTCTGGATGATCGGCTTGGTTTCTTTTGCTTAGCTGGTCACTCGTGTTAACGTATACACTTTAATTTGGCATTAGCAGTTCAATTAATTGCTGTAGTGGCTCTCGATTATCGCTTGCAATTAAAAAATGCTTTAAACTAATGTATACAAACAGTTTTTTTGCAGACTTAATACTTTCACTGAATTTCTCTAATCCGATACCACCATATAAATCACGCCTACTTCTAATTAATCTTAAGCAATTAGAGAGAAGAATATTGATTTGTCGTTCTCTTTTTTGTTTAATATTATCAATTCCGACCAGGTCTTTACGTAATAAATGAACTCAGGGAGATCTCGAATGCTATTGAATATGATTTTACTATACGTAAACTATCTTTCTCCGCCAAGTTAAATTGTGTTTTGTCATTTAACTATTTGATAGCGATATTAGTATAGTATAGTATGGTCAGTATAAAAAATTGTAATTTATATAAATTTTTTGTTATATATACCTTTGTAGTAAGAAGTCAGTAAGAACAATTGTTTTCTGATTTCAGAATAAATAAAAAAATAAGTTATAACCTGAAAATATCAATTATATTAATTCCAGTTTTTTATTCAGTTATAATAATTCACACCACCTTTCAGTTAACTTCCAATAGTATCAAATCCTTCCAATCGTCCAATAATGTTTTGTGATTAATTACTAATTTATTGTTAGCAAATGTTTAGTTTAGATTCCCTCAACATCCATGCAGATGTGTCCCCATAAACAGTTGTTATTATTTAACCTAACATTGTACTTGTATTACATAGCATCAGGATCGTGTAAACATTAACTATATTAACAGCATGTTATTAACATTATGCTCGATTACCATTATACCTAACCCGCATGACTAAACCAATTTCATCTGTCTTTTTAGACATAACGAAAGCTCAAATTGAATTTGCCTCACTGCTATTACAAGATATGCTTGTATCATAACTAGAGAGTAGACCCTTTCTTGTGAAAATTAACAATGAAGCTACTAGTCTGCACCAAAATGAAGCAAGCGTATCTTAAAGTAATATTCTGGGACCGGCTCTATACACTTTAGTTACTGCCAGTTTATCCTTGACAAACGGCATACACATAGCTGCATATGCGAACGAAAAGGTTGTAATGTCCAAAAATGATCTTGCATAAGAAACATAACTTCGACAAAGTCAGTACCTGGTTGAACAAGTGGCGTATAAAAGGCGACTAAACCTAATCAGTACAGATAAATTTCACACTACACAAAGACTCAATTTCTTCTTTCTTTCTTCTTCGCCTAGCAAATACCTAAAGCTGATTAGGCAAAATATTCAAATTGATAGAAGGCTAACATGGCTTTCACATTTATTCTTGAAGTGTAAGCAACTGGGTGTTAAACTTCGCTCGATTTACTCGCTACTCAATCAAACATCTACATTATCACTGGATGACAAAATTTTCAACAACAAATATATACTTAAGCCAATATAGACATATAGAGTTCAAGTATGGGGCTCAGCCTTGAAATTAAACATAGTAATCCGTCTAAGTAGTCAATCCAAAGTACTGCACATATGTGCAATAATACAACCTACATCGTCTTGAGTAAATCTGCCTCTGCGCGTGTTTTCGATTTTTTACAGTTTTAAAAATGGATTTGAATTTGCAACAACAAGTTTTTTTGCGTTAAAAATGGATTGAATAGTGCGAAAATCTTAGAAATATTGGGAATCTGTTTCAGTAATGGAACTCTAAAACAAGCAGGCATGAACACTTCAGAAAGATTGTGAGTCCATCGAGGATGACGAACGTAGTGGCATCGAACGGCATAACATCGAAAACTGAAAACATCAACAAAGTGAAAGAAAAGTTGATCAATAACCGTAGCCATCAGATAGCTGGCAGAGGACATTAACATTACTTATGGACCAGTTAGGGACATTGTAGTTAATAAGTAATAGTTTGGGATTGCGTCGTGTTGCTGAAAAGTTGGTCCCAAAGGAGCTGAATTTAATGCAAAATCTCAACCACGCAGATATCGGCAAAAACATGATTTCCAAAGCCGAATCCGATCGAGCGCATCATTGGAGACTGGAGACGACACGTGAATACGTGGATTTATAAGTGCGACATGCATCCAGACATCAGACGGCTGAGTGGAGAGCTCCAAACGAACGAATGAACCAAACCAAAAACAAACCACGTAATTTTCAGTCAAAAAAGAAAGCGATGCTCACGCTTTTTGTGGATCAGGATTTTTTGCCAAAAGGTCAGCAGTTAATAAGGATTATAGATTAATAAGGACTATTATTTCGGTGCTCTGAGATGTTTATATGAAGCAATTCGCTAAAAAAAAGGGAATTGTGGGAAAAAACTCGTGGATTATGCACCACATATAATGGAATTTTGCCAGAATTCGCCAAAAAGAAAGGATTTGTGGGGAAAAGAACTCGTGGATGATGCACCATAGATAAGATACCGTTGCACAGTGCCATCATTATCCGTGCAATATTTTACCAAGAACGAAACAAATACCATCCAATAGCCATCGAATTCACCTAATATGATTCCCTCTGATCGAATCAAAAATTAACTACGAAGAAAGAGTCTTAACAGCCAAAAGGAAGTAATGTAAAAATCAAAGACGGCTCTGATGGCTGTCACCCCTCGGCAGACAATGGCAAACCTTTGATTGCATTTTTGACATGAAAAAGCTCCTGATAAACAACTATTTGCGTTCGGAGTTGGCTTAAAATTGTAGGTCCCTCCATTTGCGGAACAGCATCAAGACGCACGCCACGAATAGAAGAAGCAGTTTGGCCAATCACCTAACATAAGTGTACGCGCTCATTTTTGTTTCTTTTTTTTTATGAATTAAAAGTTGGCAGTACGATACGCATCGGACGGAGAGATGAGGCGCCAAATTTAAGGAGAAATATTTAGGTATTTTCCCACCTTAATCCTTTCAGTTTGCCATTTTTAGGGTATTAAGGTATCTCCTATATAAAGCAACACGTTTTTAAATTTCTACCATGGCCTAACTCCTTAAATAGTATACGATTTTCATTCATTGAAGCTGTCACGAAAACGGAAAGGGAGGTTTGCGTGTAACGCTTTATTGATTGAGGCGTGATATTTATTGAAGGGGCGTGATATTTTATGATGGCCGCAGTACATCTTTTCGTACAAATATTTTTGCCTAAACCAGCAACTCAATCCTGCCTAATACTTTTATGAGATTTTGGCATTTAATTGCTTTATTTTTGCTCTTATCATAAATTCATTGAATCTTAAGATATTAAATACTTAAATATTTTATGAGACATAATCCAGCGAGAAGCTCGCAGTATATTAATCGCTATACAAACATGAACACATACATGCGTAAATTTATTTTCGCATAAGCTGAACTTTGATGTGAAGCAATCAATTATCCAACACAAAGAAGATGATTCGTGAATTTAATAAAATTAATAAAGCTCATCCTTTGTGAAGGCGGCGACAACGCGCTTTGGTGACTTCAAGTATCCAGAAAGTGACCGAAAATGAAAATAAAAATAAATGTCTCAGCTGATGGCCATAGAAGTATGCTTCACGCCAGAGCAAGCAAAACAATTAAGTGACAGCGGCGGCAAATAAACAATTTACTGCATACAAAATAGTGAGTGAGTAAATGTCTGTGTCATGACCAAGGATACTCGTACAACGGATGCCAAACGGACATAAATATACAACCAAAATGAAATAAAAACGTTTTTGTTTGGCTATAGCAGTTAAAGGCGCCAGTAGACGGCGACAACAAGGTTATTGGCACTGATGACGAAATGACTGTGCTACTCGGTTTTGACTGGCTCACATGTGCACTTGCATACCATAAATATATTTGTGTATATATACTTGTAAGTCCATTTGCACATAGCCTGTTTAGTCTGAGCACATAGGTCAAGTTAGTGCTTGTAGTCAAATAATGTATTTATAAATTAATATATTTGTATATACCAGTATTGGATAGCTCGTACGTGTGTGTTGTTGACACGAACGTATGCTCGTCCTCATCGATATTTTCTCTCGGTTCTCAATTATACATGAAATGACTTACGCATGTGACTATATGCCTATGTGTATAAGCTCTTGAATTTAAGGTTGCATATTTATTTTGTACATTCATGCATGTAAAGGGTAGGACTAATTTGAAAAAAAAAAATAAAAAAGTAGAACAAATATTTTCTTAAATACTTGGCAGGTCGTATATATGGAAGAAGTTCAAGAGGAACATATTTCCATAAACATTTGTTATTATTTTTATTAGGGTGCGTCACCAAAAGAAGTTGGAGTATTGCCATCGGAATCATGAAATGCCATTTAAGATTTTCGCCAAAATATTTCGAAAATATTTGCGTAAGCTGAACCGATCTTCAAATACCTCAAAAATGTGGCTTTTTATAAATAAAATTATGTAGTGCCTAAAAAATATTTTCCCCAGATAATCACCTTAAATTCTAGAAGAGTTTAAACTTCGAAGGTTTTCTTAAGAATTTTAAAAAGAAAAAAAAATATTAAAGAAATCACCAGTAATGAGATTTTTAGAAATTCAGTCCATAAGTTCGTGCGTTTCTTAAAGATGGTTTTAAAATTAATAAAAAAAATGTTTAAAATATTTATATATATATATATATAATTGGCGCGTACACCCTTTTTGGGTGTTTGGCTGAGCTCCTCCGCCTATTTGAAGTGTGCGTCTTGATGTTGTTCCACAAATGGAGAGACCTAAAACTTTGCGTCTATTCACTAAAGACGGTCGATTTTTGTTAAGTGCCTCATCCAGGTTTGATAGCTGATGGGAATAATAATTAGCAGTTAACGTCTGGTTTGATTCCAGAAGTTCATAATAAACAATACCGGTCATATCCCACCTAATAGACAGGAGAATATTCTTGGGGTGAAGGCCATGTCTAGGCCTTCTTCATTTTCAAGCCGTTGCAGCAGCTGAGAACACACATTCACTCTCTGCTGAAGGTTGGCGACGGAAAGTCTATGCGGAACCCATTTTCCCAGCTTTGAAACCTTTCCCAACAGAACCACGTGCTTGTGAACTATTCCATGCGATGAATTTAACCTCTGAGCTATCATATCAACTGTTTGTGTTTTGGTCGACCTTCTCCTCCTACTTAAGGCATTGTGTGGTAATGATGTTTTACCCGTAATGGAGGGGCCTACAATTTTAAGCCGACAACGAACGGCAAATGGTTTTCTATGATAATATTTTTCATAGCAGAAATACACTCGGAGGTTTTGCTCATGTCTGCCAAGGGCCGACCGCTATTAGAAATTTTTTTTTACCATTTTGTGTTTCATGTGCGGAGATTCGAATATACGCGCTTCCGAATGGTAGTCACGAACCTCACATTCTGCTACGGAGGGGGGGAGGAGTTTTAATATTTTTTTACAATTTTAAAAACAAATTGGGGTGTGTATTACTGCACATATGTACACACGTTTAATATATATTTTTATCAAAATAATTCATTAAGATATTTCAACTATATTCAAGGATATATTTGCGAGAGACATTACTATAATTGGTCTTGAGAAAAGTAAGAACATTTTTTTCCGTTTGATATAAATATTAATATTATGGAGTAATTAAATTTTTTTTTCATAATTTAGTCCTTTACCACTTTAAAGTCCTTCGAAAATTAAATTGTTGAAAAAATAAAGAACTGAGTATGCAGAATTGCTACATAAAATCTATGGTTTTGCGCGCAGACAATTTTTTTCTGGATAAAAAACAAAATAGATTTTCAATTAATCCAAAACTGGTGATTTCCACAGATTGGACTAGCGTTTTTTTGTTTGGTCTATTGTGAACTAGTTTAGTACCGGTATAAAACTGGTTCATCGGCCGGCAATTATACTTTACCGCGCATTGCCACATTAAAAATATACCCCGTTGCAAAATTATGAAAGCACCACCGGTTGACAAGTATCGTTATTTATTTGTCCAAAACTAATAAGGTTAGTAAAGGCACATTATTCACGAGCGGATGGTCAGTGAACGAGTTCTAACTGAAAAAGGCGTACGCCAGGGATGTGTACTTTCCCCCTGCTATTTAACATCGCTTTCGATGAGATACTGACGTCGGTTCTCAAAATGAAAAGACGTATTCGCTGGGGTTTAAAAGATCGTATAGAAAACTTAGATTATGCAAACGATATATGCTTACTGATGCATAATCATACTGAAATGTAAGCGAATTTGATCGTATTCACTTTGCAGACAAAGCGGTTTTGAAAATAAATATCGCAAAAACTAAGGCTATGAAAGTTACATAGCACTGCAAACTTCACCATAAACGAATATGCGTTAGAGCAAGTTAATTCTTTTAATTACCTCGACCGTGTTATCGTGACGGAAGGAGGAGCCAGTGCATATATTAAGGAGCAAATAAGGAGCATTCAGTAAACTAAGCCCCATATAGCGCTCGCAACAGATAAGTTGAAATACCAAACTACGGATATTTGAGGCCAGGTTAAAGTCGGTCCTCCTTTACGCCTGCGAAACGTGGAACTTGTTAAAAAAAGATGCGCAAGCACTTTAAAACTTTGTAAACCGCTGTTTGCGTAAAATAACGCACGTATTCTGGCCAAATACAATTCAAAATACTGTGCTCTGGCAAACCACAAAGCAAAAAACGATTGAAATCACTAAACGTAAGTGGAACTGGCTTGGCCACTCCTTACGCAGATCAAACAGAGGAAGACCGTCAAACCCATGGAGAACAATGATAAGGATGGAGATGGAGAAGACAAATAAAACACGAAACGAAATTAAATTACTAGCGCAAAATCGGAACCATTGGAAACAATTTGTTGAGGCCCTATGTTCCATATGGGAATAAAAGGATCAAATATATGAACTAGTATAACTCAAATCTGGAAATATGGCATCGAACTATGGGGAACAGCAAGCAAATCAAAACTTGAAATAATGCAATGACTACAATCAAATATCTTAAGGACTATCTCAAACGCAGGCTGGCGGTAAATGACCAATGACGATATACACAGGGACCTCAAAATATAATTTAATGAAGACGTCCTTCGAGGATGCAGCACAAATCATATTCGCAGACTTTTAACACAAACAAACGAAAAAATACTGAAAATTCCACATTAAGAACTCCAAACCCGAAGACTTAATCGAATAACTTTGACAGCCCTAGCAGATACTATAACATTTTGAAGCGTTTGTTGCATCGCATTCGTCGGATTCGCCCTGAATACCGCGAAAGAGAAAGCTGACGCTTATTTTATGATAATGCACCATTTCATCGATCCACTCTTATGACTGATTTTTTGACTAGAAATGGCATTTAAACCATCAATCTTTGACCGTATTCACCTGATATGGCTCCCTGTGACTTCTACCTGTTCGAAGAATTGCATTCGGTCGTGAGAGGAAAACGGTTTGCGTCCGTAGAGGCCATCCAAAAGGTTTGTACCGACATCCTGAAGGACATTCGGGTCAATGACAAGAAACACTCTTTCTAAAAGCTTTTAGATCGCGCCAAACAGTGTATCGAGGCCAGAGGGGACTATTTTGAATAAATAAGCTCGAAGTTATGAGAACAAAGCACCTGCCGTTTCTATTTTAGCTCAGTACTGTTTATTTTGGACTTCACTTTGTATATCAGATATAATTTTTATGTGGATCTATTTTCCATTTTATGTCATATAATTTTTATCCCTCTTATGCCGTAAATGAAAAAGATACCCAGTCTAAATAATAATTAAATATTACGCTTATATTATTATTATTGTTGTGAAACTTACTAAGTGTCGAAATTTTACAGATGAACCATAATAAATTGGAAAACAAAAAAAGAATATATAAATGAAAGTTTCAAAAGGACAAAAGTTGCAAAAGCTCGACCAATTTTATTCAGAATTTCAAAACTTTTAATCTGAATTTAAAAAGAAAAGTTGACTATGCAGTTTTATGGCCCATTGAATGTTGATCTAATAAAATGCAATGTTTGTTTTTTGCTTGCGGGCTTGTGTGTTTTCTCCACACAACTTATGAACGACATTCTGTTAAGTATTCGCATATGGAGAAAATGCGTAACACCGTCAGCTAAATAAAATTATTAAAAATCAACTAGAATTTTGAGTTACTTTAAGCTTGCCCTTTATTATAACAAAATTCAATCAGTCATAAAAATGCTTACTCGAAATTTTTCTAATAATTCTGATTAAAAAGTTTATGACATTTTGAGGGAAATTTATTGAGTTATTTCTTAAATTTGCACAAGATTTGAGACTTGGATTTATGTGTATGTTTTTTGAAGGACACGAACGTTATTTTTGTAACAAAATAAAGAAAATAAATAAAGAATTTAAAATTTGTCAAGGTGTGGTGCTTTTGTAGTTTTGCAGAGGGGTGTCAATACCAATTTGCCTGCAGACTTACAACCGCCGTCGGTCGCCACTCAGGCAAAAAACGTTTTTTGTTTGCTCCATTTAAGAGTGAAACACAAATTAATCAGATTTTAATATGTTTAAGCTTTTAAAAATGCCTCTAGGTAAAGCGTCAAGGGCCTAAATAAAAGGTTTTTCAATAAGGGCGGGTAGATGTTGAAATGGAATAAAATGGCGTTTGCTGTGTGGCACGTAGCGCCGTCCTGCTGGAGCCACATGTCGTCTAGATCCATATGGTTCAATATTGGCCATAAGAAATTGGAAGGGCCACCAAGTCTACCGAAAAATGGGCGCAATGAGCGCAACGTTTGCGTTAATGAACACTCATTTTGATAATAAAGTTTTATCATTTGAACGTGCTGTTCAATCGTGTAACTTGCCATGATGATTTGGCATAAACAACTGAATAACAAACAAAAGATTTGACAGATGTCACCAAAACAAAATGGCTGCCACAGGGCGCCAAAATCGACCCGCGCCAATTGAAAAACCCTTTAGATACATGAACCAGTAATCGATCATAATTCACTGGCCAGAGGCTGTGCATACATGAATCACGCACACATCTCTACATACATGACTCGAAGTCGATGGGAGGCTATTTATGTATTTAACATATGTTGAGGATATTCCTATACAAGCGCTGAGCGGTCTTATGAAAGACCCTTTGTATAAATACATATGTGTAGGTGTATATTTTCGTGCGAGTAATGTATGCACGAATACCTGAAATTTATTCAATTTTATCGAAATATAAAGCACTTTGATCTTAACGAATACCAAATGAACCGTTGCTCATAAATACATATTTTATACATTTTTGTTAACTTTTTTTAAAGCGCATTTAAAAACCGTGTACACTAAAAGTAAAATTTAATCAATTATTTTCGCTAGAAAATGAAAAAAATTATTCTTTGACTGAAGTGCAATGACTCGACAATAAATTTTTTATGGCATTTCAAATGCTGTTTACGTGGATCTTAAGGCAACCGCACTATTGCGCGGGTGTCAGCATTTAATTGCGGAATATTGCCAGTTGTGTTGTGGCAAGTGTTGCACTTTATTAAGGCATTTCAAATAAGTGGATTCAAAGTCAAAAGCGCACGAACCTTGCAGCGAACAGTTTTCCGCCAATGTGCAGGTATATTTGTGTTAGTTCAAAAATCCATAGACTCGCGTGTAAATCATCCATGGTTTGCATGCCATTTAGCAATTACAAATATTCGCTCAATAAAATAAAAAAGTTGTTGCAACTCAGTCATATATGAATGGACTTTGGCTAAAGCGAAAGCGAGAAGTCAGACAAATTTTATGAACGATTTGATTCCATTTTGCGTGTAGAGTTCCATATGGGTTAAATGAGAGTGCAGTGACTCTATAAAATTTTACAGATAATTGGAGTCTTTAAAATAAAAGACAAATATTTATGTTATTCAGTTTATATGGCAGCCTGTTATAAATAAAATATAAAATAAAAATACTCAACTTCGAATGCACGAAAAAAAAAAATGTCAAAAATCAAAAGATTTTTCAGCGACTACAAACCTACATTTTACTACACGAAAATTGACTGAGTCAAAAAACTCCATACCCAGAAGCCTTCTAGAAATTCTGATTTTGGTGAAATTCAATTAATTTTTGTGAATTTTTGTACAAAATTTGGTACTTTGACTTTTAAGGATTTTGTTATAGGAAACTTAGTATGAAAAATATTGCGAATGTTGTGTAAAGATAAATTATTAAAACCATAATTATGAGAACACAAGTGTATATAATTTTTTGCGCGCATTAAGGGCACAGATTCTTGTAAATTAAAAAAAAAATTTTTTGTTTCATAAAATGATAATATAATCCTTTAAGAATATGTCAAATAAGTTTTAGAACGTAAATTTAAGTATTTATTAAATTATAGATCGTCAACCGAGATGACTCTATTCTTTGCGTTGGAGCGCTGGAAGAGGTAAAGTTATGTATTCAAACTTTAGACGCGTTTTTCTCGAAACTATATTTTTCGAATTGGCGTACACGATAACTCGAAAAGTTATTGACCGATCTCCCTAAAACTTTGTACATATCTTTTTTATGAGATTACTTTCTGTGTGAATTTCCAAGTTTTCGAAAACTTTTCGAAAAAATAATTTTTTCGAACCAAAAATAGTAGGAAAATTCGCCCCAAAATTCATTTATTTTCAAGCATTTTATTCCGCGAATTTTTTTTCCATTTTTTTTTAATTCATATAGAAATTATGACATTAATAAACACACAATTTTTTGTATTCAGGTCGCTGACGCCGATGCTACAATGCGCGCCGATTGAGAAGCCCCGCTGCGACCTTCCTGGAAGCATTGAGTGTACATCCGCCATTTTGAATGATTAAAATAAAAAATAAAAAAAATGAAAAAAAAAATATATTGACTTCTTCATTTTAAATAATTTTAATGAAAATCAGGGAAAATATGGCCGTTTTCAGGTATCTGTCCTCTTAAAGATAATTTGCAGATTCTATTTGAACACCATTATATAAGTTTATTCACAGAGGTATTATTGTCGATACACCACTAACCAGCTTTTCAACGAAGGTATTGCAATCGATCCCACAGCGCCTGATCGCAATACAGAAAAATACTTTTTTCCTCTCCACAAGCTGAAGGATGTCGTAGCACTTTTAAACAAACTCAGATGGAAAGGTTCGGTTTGGGAGGACCTTGATAAACGTTTGGCTATACGGTTATGTATGTTTAAACTACTCGGTCGAGAATTTCGTAGAAATTTCGAACTTTCTGCCGATGCAGGTCTCCTTAACGTGCTTTTCGAAAGTTACTTTTATATGCAGTGGGCAACTCAAGTGGGCAATGTTGGTAAAATTTTTCTGTATCCGCCGTTCCAGCTGGATAGACAGTGCTCTGTACCTTGGAGCAGCTAAGGGTAACAGATTTTCGTATGCAGCCCGGTCTCGGGCGAAAATAGCTGGACAGTGGACCTGTCCAATCCTTATTTATTGTGCAAGAGTTTTCTTAGCAGATATTTCAGCTTATTCTAAAGACCCCGTGGCTTAGAATTTTTTCCAGAATGAATTGTCTCAGTTTATACCCTTCAAGCTTATTTGTATTTTCGGTGGAAATGAGAGCGTAGATGGGTTCGATAAATCAGAAACATGTCTGAATGAACCTATATCGGGGAACGGGATGTTCTTAGTCTAATCCAAAAAGTAATTAACTTAATTACAGAACAAAAAAAAACATACCTCCTAAATAGACCAATGGCCATTGCAACATTGAGGGTAACTGCAGAGCCGATGAGCTAGCGAGACTCGGCACCAAATTTACCGATGAGTACATAGACAATGACACAGACATACCCTTATAAACATGTAAACTACTAGACTGGCGATAGGACACTGGTTTTACATCACCCTGATTCGACTCATTATTACATACGCCTCTGTAGTATGGTGGAAGGGTACAATTAATTTCAGAGTAAAACCCCTAAACAGCCTATAGAGAAGTGTGTGCTTGAGTATCACAGCTACAATGAGTACGACATCTGGTTATGCCCTTAATGCCAATCTGAACTTCGAAAGGAAGCGATGAAGGCGACGTACAGGCTCAAGTTATACGGAGTCTGTGGAAATGAAGAAAACACTAGCCACAGTAGGATATACCAGCAGTTGTCGGAGCGGGTGCCTTTCGTTAGCTTCTGTAGGAAGTATGATGTTTTGATCCCAGATAGAGATCAATGGTTAAGTCCAGATAACCGATAAATGGGATATCAGCACACTTTCTACACCGACAGATCGAAAACCAGTGGTGGTAGCGGATCTGGATGGTACTTAGATGATGGTTACGGTATCCTGTGGCTGTACGGTGTTTTCTAGAAAAAGACTAAGGATATTGGCTTGCGATATACTGAATATGGATAAAGTTCATACTTTTCCTCTTCCGGATCTCTTAAGATTCATCAATGAATCCAAGAGATTTGTGGAAGAGTGACCTCAAACTAATTTATCCATCTTACCACCCACTTTTTATATTTCCCATCTCTATTCTTTCTACTGAAATATATCCGGGTGTAATACAATGGCCGCCTGGCTGGGGGGTTGGACAAGACCAAGCAAATCTAATCTAATCTAATCTAATGTAAGCTACTTATCTTTGAGAAAATCGTACGAGCGCGAACGAAAGATGACGTAATGAAGAAACCTGAAGAATCGCCCGACAATTGCGGCCGACTCTCATTGCTAAACGCACATAAACTCTGCTAAGCCAAAATAAGTACAGTCTTAGCATACTTCGGTTTCGGTTATAACGGGACACTGCCTGATAGGTCGGCTCACCCAGATAATGCCTAGATAAGGAAGAGGAAGAGCCAATCTCGCACCTTCTCTGCCATTGTCCTGCTCTAACCAGACGTAGGCTTACTAATCTAGGTAAAATTGAAAGACCTTACTTCTGCAGAAATTAGGGATGTCCTAAAATTTTTGAGAAACCAGTGTGTGTTTTAGTAGGGGAGATAAGTTCCCCATGCGGCATCACAACGGGCTATGAGCCTGAGTGTGCCCCACAGGACAACCGCTTCAACCTAACCTAAACAGACCAAAGGTAGACATAGATATTTAGATTTTCAGGTACTATTACGAAATAATTTTTTCATTAAAAAACTCATGTATTGAGTCATTACATATACTATGATCGTGCGGCATTTGTTAGGTCTTTTAATCAGGAGTGGGATGAGAATCTAAAATGTTCTGCAGATCCATAGCGGCCACGGTGACCGAATGGGGTTGTTCGTGACTATCACTCAGTAGAGCCTAGGTCCGAAAACGACATTGGACATGAAATGGCAAATTATAAAAAAAGGCTTTTTCTAATATCGGTTGCCCATCGTCGTGATTCCGACATGAAAAAACTCCTCCTAAAATTCTCTTTCGTTCGGAGGCGGTATAAAATTGTAAGTCCCTCTATTTGTTGAACAACTAAGCCAACTAATCACTTCGACAGATTTTGTGATCCGATATGGGATCTGAGCTCAAAACAAATAAAGTGGCTTAAGAGTATGAACGTTCATTCAAAGGTTGCTTAAGCTTTCGTAATACGCTGTCCGAAAGCACAACCGGAACCTACCAGACCGCAGAAAAGCAAACTATCAAAGTTAGCCGGACAGTGTTCAGCTGTGCGGTTAGAGTTCCCCTTTAGAATAGACATTCTTGGAAAAATCCATGTGAAAAGACAAAATAGTCAAACCAAACGTAATCGAGAGGACTCTGAACTTCGAGTGAATGTAAAGGAAGTTGCTCTCTTTCCAGACACATAAATGATGCAGGATTGTTAGTGATCGGGTTAAAACTAAATTTCCGGACGTTAATTGCCACCCCTCGTATTTATAATCATGTTGCGTAAGATTGAATAACTAGCAGTTTCTCTTGGAAACAAAAAACAAATCATGAATATATGAATAGATAAATATATGAATTCCCTCAGTAACTACACTCAAATTTTGCGTCCTTTTGCATACACTGCGCTAAAGAAGTCTGCGTCCAGTTCTTCTTTCTGCAATATTCAGCTTGTTTTTAATGCTAACTGTTTTTATAAAAACGAAATTCTTGGTATAAAAAAACTGTGTAAATTATATTAATGCTTCACACTTTTTTGAAATAAAAAAAAAAATTAAAAAATTTCTAATAAATTGTCAACCAATTTTCAAACTTTTAAAAAATTTCAAACTTTTTAGCTACGTAGTTATCTAGCTCATTGAATTTAGTTATAACAAAATAAACTTTCTTCCATATACTAGGTTGTTCAACAAGTTTTGCGATTCGATAAGAAAAATACAATTTCATGGTATGAAATACACTTTATTATTCAATACAGTCTCCCTGAACATCAATACACTTGTTCCAACGAGATTCCAATTTATGAATTCCATCCCTGAAGTGAGAGTCTGGAACGGCAGCAAAATTCGCGTTATGAGCTAATCATTTGATGAAAAACGCTTACCAGGCATGCATTTTTTTTTATATGAAAAAAAGATGGAAGTTGGTAGGGCCCAAATCTGGTGAATTCAGTGGCTACACCAACGATTCGAACTTTAGTTCATGGATTTTAGCCATTGTCAAATGCTCTTCCTACACGGTGCAGTGTCCTGAAGAAAAAATTTGTTTTTTTCTTTTGCAAACTTTGTCTCTTTTCACAAATTGTTTTCTTCAGCTCGTCTAAAAGGTTACAATAATATTTAGAATTTATTGTTTTAACAGTTTAAAAGAAATCCATAAGCAAAATTCCTCTCGCATCCCAAAAAACAGACGCTAACACCTACTTCACCGATTTCTGGATACGAACTTGTATCGGAGCCGAAAAACCAGGTTCACATCACTCTTTAGGCTCCTGTTTTGATTTAGGATCAGGGATATAGACCCAAGTCTTCTTCTGAATTGACGCACAAAATTCCCTTTTATCCTTTTGAAAACGCTCAAAATGTTGCTGAGAAAGTCACATTCGAATGTATTTTTGTTCCATTGTTGGCGAATGCGGCACCCATTGTATACACAGCTTTCTGAAACCCAATACTTCAGTCAAAATAATGCTTACACTGCCCTAGGAGATATCTGAGGCTTCTACTTAATCTCTTTCAGTTACTCGACGATTTCTGACGATCATATGAAGAGTGTATCAACTTTACAAAAAAAAAAAAAAAATAGTTTAGTAGCAACCCCTTTTACATATATTGAACCGTAAAACTTATTGAACAACCTAGTACAGTATTTTTTTTTTAATAAACGTGAGTTTGTGAGCGCCTGCAATATTGCATTGCTTGGAAAACTTCTAAAAATTTTGATTAACAATTCAGAATTATAAATTTTTTGGGAATTTGTTGAATTTTTGTAAATTTTTTAAACTATATTTCAAAAAAAATTAACGAAAAGGACTCAACATGACAAACAATTTTAATATTATATCGAACGTACACTTTTTTTGCCTTGTGCAAAATATTTTTAAGTTCCTTCCACATCGGCACAGTCAGCAAGTATCCCTTTGTATCGGTAAAGAATAGAAGGCAGCTACAAAGCTATGGGTATGTATGTGTGCACATACATACATATATGGGAGATTCGTAGTTTGTGGCTTTTGTGGCCGCTTCTAAAAAGGGGCTTGCTTGTTGAAGAGGATGAAGCAAAAGCATGTACACACACACACTCACAAATACATACATGTGTGCTGCTTTCACCGCCGAAAACATTTGGCCAAACTTGCGTTTGCCGGAACTTACTCATAGGCACATATGGGCGAGTATGCGTTCGGCACTGGCGCCATTGCGCTCTCCGCACCGCTGTCTGCTATTTTTATTACTGTACGCTAGGCTAAGCCTGACTGGCACACTGATTTTCTTGTTGTCGTGTTTTTGTTGCTGTACAATGTTTTGTTTACGTAGGTTTTAGTTGTTGTTGTTAAAATAATATATTTTAATACTTGATGCCGCTTTATTGCTTGAATGCTATACACAAAGCAGTGCTACTAAATAAAAATATAATAAAACTTAGCATTGAAGCTCTTATTCGAATTCGCACTTTTCACATCCTTTAAACAGCCATGCACACATACACGCATATACATATATAATTATATATTGTATATGTATATGTACATATATATATAGGTGTGCCTATACAAATCCACTCGCCGTAGCGTTCGCGTACATAATCCCGGCTATGAGGTAATTGGCTTGAGCAGCAAACTTTTGTAATTTTTGCAACACTATTTTTTTCTCACATTTCACTTGCCACTAGCCATTTGCCACTTTTTATGCATATATTCTTATTTTTAACCCATGCATGCATTTATTTCGCATTTTTTTAATACAAATTTATATTGCATCTTTACTCTGCTTACAAATCATTATTTATTTATACCTATTTATATTTTTATCACTTTTTTATTTATATTTGTTTTTTTTCTGTTCTGTTGTATCATACTCTGCGGCGTGTGCCTTATTTCGCCGCACACATGGCGTCCATCGAATTGGAGTATCCCTACGCTACTGACGGCATGGTTGGCTGCTTGGTTGTCCATACGCCTGCTGATTTGGTGGCAACATTGTGTGCGCGGTCAAAGCTTTCAACTTCGTTCGTATCGCTCACAGCGCACAGCAGACTACAACAACTCACATGTCTACGTTCTATGTGTTCGGCTCTGATTTTTTGGCTAAACTAATTTTGTTTTTTTTTTTTCACTTCAGTTGTCAGCTGTGCTGGTGTTTTCGCTGGAGGCTTGCACTGTAAGTAGAAGGATGCTTTTATGAATGACAATAATTGCCAGCGGGCGCACTTTTATGAATTGAGAACAGATGGAGGTGCAGTAAGATCCAGCGGAAAAATGCTTAAGTTGAAGGTATAGGATTTTTTTTTTCAATGGTTTCTGTTGTTTTTTATAAAGTAGTTGTAAATTATTTGTGTGCTGAAGTCAGTTGTGCCCCACAGTGTTTTAAATGGAAACTAACAAATTCGATACATTCTTTAATACCACAACAAGCTGGGAAAAAGTCAATGCAGGAGACAGGAAAAAAGTATGCGATCTACGAGCCCAATACCGTATCGAATGCGTCGACAAAGCGTTGGCTGTAAAAATTCAGTTCCCTTAATATGAATTTCGAAAATGATGCATGCGCTGATAAATCCAATTAATTCACCAATCGTCGAAAATGTCGATAAAATCATGAAAAGCGTAAAGTCGGCCCGACACATGACGACATATGCTATTACCCATAAACTGAGGATTCAAAAAAAAAAAAACATTTGGCATCATTTGAATAAGGCTGGTATCTAGAGTAAGGTACTTTGCACTACCACTAAATTGTACTACCAATTTTTTTAGAGGTATTTAAAATAAGGGTTTCATTATCACTAAATCAGTTTATTGCACTAAATATTTCGTGCACTATGCCCAACCCTGCTGGTCGCAAGAAGAAGCTTGATGTAAGAGTGTCACACAAATTGACTCAAAATAACCTTCTAGACCGATAAGATACCTGCTCTTCCTTGCTGCACTGAACGTAACGTACCTTGTACGTTGTAACGTACCGAAGTCCACCCTATTTTTATTGCGATTGGTTACAGGTCATAAGAGAAGCATGTGGTCAAATCGTCATCAAATCACGGTGAGTTGATACAAACGATTCTTAAGCCTTCCTTAATGGGCTAAAAGGGTTTTATTATGTATTTAACTGCACTTGAATAGAATCGTTCACTTTGAGCTACTTTCATTGGACCAAACATTCTATTCGGATCTCTATTATTAACAACTGCAAAATTTGCAGGCAATCGAACTTGACGGTACAATTATGGTTAATTCGGTGAAAGAAACAAGATTTTATGAATTTATTTGGCGACACAGATACTGGTAATTTATTCAGCATAAAAATAATAAATCAATATTTTTTCTAAATTTTCATTGCAAAATTCGGAGACGTCGCGAAAATAAGTGGTTTTGCGGTGTACATTTTTGCTTGTGGAAATCTTTAGCATAATCTTTAAAAGCAAAAAAAAAAATCAAAATCAAAACAGATGAGGTATCCCTGGGCCCCTTTTCACTTTTTAAATTTTTCGTAGCCAAAAACCGATTATTAGAAAAAAATCTACTCTACCTGGTAAATTTTGTGAAGAATTACTGTGAAACATTTCAATAGTATTAACTGGGACTTCAAAAAAAAAAGGACTTGTCAAAGTGAGGTCGCAGTATCACCATTCGATTATCTCAAAGTCGTGCTTTTTGAAAATTACCGTCGCGTTGATCATTACTTATCAAAAACTATTTGACCGATTTGCAGAAACTTTTTTTTAATTATTCAAAGTTACAATCTCGTGCATCTAAACGGTTCACGTTTTATAAATATTTGCATAGTTCGCAGGAATTAATTTTCTTTTAATTTTTCAACCCCTCAAAAATCGTTTTTTTATGCAAAGCGGTTTTGTTATCGAGAAGCAATGTTTTTGGCTAAATAAACCGTTCAGATTCACTACAAAACATTTTTCTACAATAATCATTTAATTTTTTGATTTCAGTTGAACTGCTCATGCGCTACCGTGATCACCGCAAGCCTCTTCTAAAAAACGGCGTTTCGGGGGAGGGGCGATATCAACAATAAATAATAACATTTTTTTAACATAAAAACACCAAAATGTATTCTTCGAGAGTTAGCATTTAGTATGATATATGCCTCATTTGAATAAAAGTTCCAAACATATTTAAAAAAAATGATGACAATCGTCCATTTTTTCGGGCTCACAAGGTATCTAACCCCTTAACTGTATCAAATATCTTTTGAGTTGTACAAATTCGGCTTAAAAGTCCGATAAAATTATCAGAAACTATGATTGTAAATATAAATAGTAAACAACTTTAACTAAGTTTTACGCTTCCGCTCGTCAAATAAAGTAAAAAATGCTGCTACTTTGTCAGCTTAATTCCACAATCTGAAACTCTAGCGCCCAAACAGAAAGTTCTCTGATCTCAACAATACAAAAACATTCAACATATTTCCCTTTTAAATCAAATTTTAATCAACATTTTTAAGAAATATTTGAAGTATGCAGTTATACAAGCAATTAAATTTTAGTTTAGTAAAGTGTAAGTTTGAAGTAGTTTAAAAATCGCGTTGATTTTTGGAAATTTTTCTTCGCTGGCAGTCTTGCACATTTCTCCATAAAACAAATGCTCGATATTTTTTGCATCGTCAGCAGAAAAAAAAATAAAAATAAAAACCAATAACAGTCAGCACGATTTTTAAGGCACTTGAAACTTTCACCTATATTGTTGGGAGAATTTATCTAAGAGTTATGATTAAAAAGTTTGAAATTTTGGTAGAATTCTTTTAAATTAGAATTCCAAATTTCCCCATGGATTTTTATGGTATTTTGTAAAAGAATAAACCGTATTTTGGATAAATTATTATTGAAATTAAATAAAAAACAGTCAATTTATCGGAATTTAGACTGGTGAAATACTCATTTCTTATAGATATTTTTTAGGAATTTTTTTTTGTAAGAAAATAAATGCGATGATTTTGATTTTATAGTATGTTATTATTGACATCAAATAAGGTTTGTTTTCAAAAGTCCGTTATATTATATTATTTTTCAAAAAAATTGTTCCATTGTCACACCTGCCAGAATAAGAAGCATACAGAATAATAATCTGTTTAACCTTTTCGTTTCAGATGTCCTGAAGAGCCAAAATCCTGTTAACAAGCCACCTATCTGTTGTGAGACGTTGTATCTTGGTGTCATCGTTATATAAAAATATATCAAAACAAAAAACATTGTTTTTGTATACTATTTGATGCCAATAGTAACATATAGTACTATGAAATTAAAACGATCGCATTTTATTTTCTTAAAAAAAAATTCCTAAAAAATATCTATAAAAAATTAGTATTTGACCAGACAACGTCCTTAAACTACTACCCAACTATAAAGAAACGAAAGCCTTTATCGGCTGATGGAAAGTAGAGACGTATTGAGAGTCCCTAAATGAAAAAAGATTTATGTCAGCACCAGCACATCGGCAGAAAGAACAAATCGCTAAAAAAGTGGCTTTGGTTCTAAGAAACTGACGAATAAGAGACTAGTATGCACACACGAGTTGAGGAAAGCATGGATTTCTTGAAGTCCACAAAGCTGACGAAGAATACCATCTTCCATAAGCAAAACATTGTTCTATGCAGGCACATAAATGCATGAATTTCTAAACTCCACCACCGTAGTTCATACATCCCGCACAACTACCTTACAAAAAATCAAACTTTTTCTGTGCTGATTGTGACGAATTATATGGCTTTGTGCTGCTTTTGAAAAATGAAACTATTACAAGGCAACGCTACTGACTACAGTTCATCGAATTGTATCGTACTTTGCTCCAAAATCACCTTGGTGCGCGACTATCCATTCGGAAGTATCCAGATTCAAATCTCCTGGCGTGAAATACCAAATGATAGAAAGAATTTTTTCTAACAGCGGTCACCCCTCGGCAGGCAAAGGCTAATCTCTGAGCATATTTCCGCCATAAAAAACTCCATAATCATCCAAAAATTATCTGCCGTTCGGATTTTGTTTTAAACTTTAGGTCCTTCCATTTGTGGAAAAACATCAAGACGCACACTACAAATAGAAGGAGGAGCTCGGCCAAATACGCAATAAAAGGAGTACAAGCGCCAAATACTGGTACCCTATGACCAGAAAGTACCGACAATGTTTAAATAAAACAAAACTGAGCTAAATTTTAGGCAAATTTATTTTACCTCCTTCAAAATATGACTCGTCTGAAGACACGCACATGTGCCAACGTTTAGCCCAGTCTTCCATGCACCCCTGGTAGGCTGACGAAGGGATAGCCTTCAGCTCCTTCGTCGCATTCTCTTTTATCTCCTCTATCGACTGAAATCTCCTTCCACGAAGTGGTAAATTGCGATGGTATTTACTTGGCCTTTGGTCAAATAATTCAGCACAATTTGGGCTTGGTGCAATTGCGCGTTATTATCATGCAAAATCCAAGAATTGTTTGCCCACATTTTCGGCCGGCCAGGCAGACACTAATGATCCGTTGGCGCTTTAAAGTGGCAGATGTGTGTCTTATAGTCCTACGAACATAAGAAAAAAATATGGACGTGTGCGGTTCGTTTAAATTAAATATTCCCGGTACTTTTTGATCATATATATCGGGTGTTTTTTAAAAGCTTCAGAATTTAAAATGATAATACAAATCAGAAATTTTGTTGGAAGGAATTTTTTTATTATAATCTGGTAAATAATTTTATGGCATTTGTTTTTTGAATTTGATAACCGGCACTTTTTTATTACTTTTTTCAATAAATTTGGGTGCACGCGTCAGTGGTGAAAAGAAATAAGGACCAATGATACCGTCAGAGCTGTATGAACTTCTCAGCTGTCAAACCATAGTTATCGATACCCATAGTTCTCATGCAGTTAAAAAAACACCCGGATATATACATATTTATATACAATTAAAGATTGAACAGAGGTGTTTTATTTAAAATCACTGTTTTAGCTCAGACTGATTACTACTTCGATTCAGTGATTGGGACACATGTGCAATGTAAAAAGAATGCTTAGTGTGGCCCAGAAGATAAACATTTTTTTTTCAAATATGTACAGTTAAAGTATAATAAAGTATCCTGTTTATTTAAAAAATCCGTTTACATATGCATACACTCCCTAGTTCCAGCGCTTTTGGCATGTCTACCATTCAATTATTTCACTTCAGTTACAGTATTGTAGCAAAGGTTCAAACCCGGCCCTCTGGTCTATAACGCTCTCAGTTCTCAACAGATAGTCGTCTCTGGATTCTCACAACTGTGCTCTTAGTGTTTTTTTTGTTGTTTTGCAAACAATGGAAGCTGTCATCATACTAACGGACATATTTTCCAGAAGAGGAATAAAATGCACAAATACTTACGTAGACCTCGAAACACAGCAAGGAAAATACAACAAAAGCAAGACATCAGAAAATATTGAAATGTAGTTAACGGTAGTAGAAGATATGGGAATGAAATTGATGACCTTTTATACCTAACTATGATGAAGTACAAAGTCAGTAGTTACAGAGCAACTGAGAAAACTGCGAAGAAAACTGACGGTCAGGTGAGTTAGTACCGACAAGACAACGGGGCGTGATGAAAATGCGCTCAACAGAATATTGTTGGTCATGCCTGCCTACTAGTCTGTTCTGATTAAAGTAAAAAAACGAACATATGTAGTATATTCGTTCTTGTAATAATCTACAATCAACGAGGCTCGCCAGTTACATACTTCCGGTTTATTACAAACTACAAAATTTGAGGTAAGCAATGAAATAAAATAATTACCAAACTCTGCTTTCGATAACATCAATTAAAGAGTTCACAAAAAAAAAAAACAGACAAAAAAACAAAGGCCGCATATCTAAACTGTTTTTCCTAACGAACATAAAGTGGGTCCCAGGTTCAAAACCCAAGTGGCAGAAAAAGTATTTTCTTATTACAGTGACCCTTGACAGGCAATGGCAAAACTTCATGAAAAATGATCTGACACTCGGAGCCGATATAAAACTATATACTTGTATGTATATAAACTCGCTTTATAGGTTAACAGTGATCTTCCAACCGCAAACCATAAGCTTGATGAGAAGCTCGGTCAATCTACAAATCATGCATTTTTTTATTGGTGTTGTTGTAGCAGCACAAACATTACCTTTACATGTTTGACGAATGCTTTTGGAGTGACAATCTTTTGCCGGATATAAATCTGGGCCATTCCGGTAACGTAGACCCGACTGTCGTGGTCATAAATCTTAGTTTTGAAGGTAAATTTGAATTTTAAGTATGCAGTACTCTTCTTCTTTTCTAAATCTATAGCGCATATAAACCTTTTCTAATTGGTCCCACTGTTTTATTATGACTTATAAAACTCTTGTTTTACTTTTGTTCTTACCTAAAAAACGGAATTAGACCTAATTGATTCAAACTGATTCTTTCCTGTGTTGTATTATATCAAAGGACCTAGAACACACCTTCTAGTCTTCGTTCATTCTTTATCTTTACTAACTGAAGCTGAATGAATGAGCTTCATGGCTTAGTAATAAAAAGCTTATACATATTTCTATATACATATGTGCATATTTACGTATGTGAATTTAACAATGGTTGAGTGAACAAATTTTTACTAGTATGGCAACACTTTGACCATTAAACACATTAAGGGAACACTCTCTACTAACACACAAAGCACCTTGAGAAGCTTTAACTTGCCACTACCCAACAAATATAGTGAAGCCAAAAAATCTCCAACAAATATGAATGCAGTTAAACAGCTGATTGGCGAAGCTTTCTTCTTCATGAACTTTTGAATCGGATGCGTGCCAAGCAGTGACTCCATACATACATACCTATACATAGTACACAATCATACACACTCGCACCCTAATTCCCTACAACTGACGCTCTTTACTCGCTATTCTTCTCCCTCTCTCTTGCAAAACACCACATGCTTTCCTTTTGTGAGAGAGAATAACAGATTGCAAGAAAAGGATTGACAGTTACTGCCAACAAATAAATTAATGTCAGAGCACAAAAAACAATTTTAATACTTTATAAAAAACATATATATAATTCTCTTTTATGTGATATGCTATTTAATATGTAAACAACAAATTGTGTATGTATGTACATGGAAAGAGAATAACTGCCGGTAGATAAATTGTGGTGGCGCTTAAAATTTTCGTACAACAATAAGGCGGCGTTCGACTGTGAACGATTTATTAGTTCGCTCGTTCTACAACGTATACAATTGCTTGCATATATAAAAACAACAATTTCGATTTAGAGAGAATATTTATAGGTTAGTAAATAAACAATTTACAGAACATCTGTGTATTAACCCATTAACTGTACTGTAGTATGAGTATGCACAATTTAGGTTTCGATTTTTGTACTATGAATTTTATTTTTATTTTTACCTAATAAATTTTATTAGTAACAGAAGTAAGTATACACCGGACACGTTTTCAATTTTCCCCCAATCGATTCCTTCAAACAACCTAAGTTATAACAAAAATTGTGTTTTATTTACATGTATGAAATACAAAAATCATATTTAATCCAAATAATGACAAAATTTTAAAAAGGAACAAAATTATAGCTTTTTATATTAAACTTTATAAAAATTCATGTCTCAAAAGTAAGTATACAGTTCATCATATTATTAATTTGTGAAATCAAAAACATAATTAAAATCAAATCCTGGTATTTGGTAGGATAATCATTAGACTCTACAATCGCTTTAAGTCGAGATGGCATTGATTTCACCAAGTTTTCAGTTACAGCTGGTGGTATTTTATTCCATTCCTCTTGAAGGACGTTTTTCAGTTGTTCCTTATTACTAATCGGATGTTTACATATTTGCCGCTTTAAATGCTCCCATAAGATTTCGATTGGGTTGGTATCCGGGGACTGTGGCGATGTTTTCAGCTGTTTTCGCACATTGTATAACAGCCACTGCTCGTTCAATGTTGGATGTGTGCTTGGGGTCATTATCCTGCTGGAATATAAACGTTCCTCCAAGGCCCAATTTCGTAGCGCTTTCTTTTAAATTATTTTTCAAAATATTTCAATATCATATCGGTCCATAATATTTTCGATAAATACCAAGTTTCCAGCCCCGTTCGCAGCCATACATCCCCAAACCATCACAGAGCCCTCTCCATGCTACCCAGTGCCGGTGATATTGTTTGGATCCAATTCCACATTAACTTTTCTCCAAACTTTTTCACGGCCATCAGATCCACAGATACTGAACTTACACTCATCAGAAAATATGGCTTGGTTTCAAAACGTTTGGTCATATTTTTCATGATCTTTTGCGAATGAAATCCGTTTACTCCGATTGATAGTACTCACGAAGGGCTTTTTCCTAACATTGCGCCCATGATAACCAGCACTATGCAAAACCCGGCGAATAGTTTGGGTGCTAAATTGTTTTCCAGTTTCATTTTCAACTTCAGATTTCAATTTGGGGTCACTTATTTTGGGGTTTGTCCTGATTTGCCGTACGACTAAGCTTTTTTCTCTGGGACTTAAGAGCGGCGGACGCCCACAACGCTCTTTATTAGTGGTGATTTCCGCACTTTTATATTTATTCACAATCTTTTAAACTGTAGCAAAACTCCTATCTATCAAACGACCGATTTCTCGCATTGATTTATGGTCCTTGTGATATTTTATAATCAGTTTTTTTTAAATCACCAGAAAGCTCATTACCTCTTGGTGCCATTACTAAAAATGTCGCAAAAATTATTACAAAACGTACTTCCTTACATTTTTATACTCATTTTAATTATTTTCTTTTAATAGCGTTAACTTTTTTAATCGATACGTAAAAACAAATGTCATGCTAACTGAACAATCGTTTGCTGTATACTAACTTTTGTGACATACATTTCGCTGGCATCAAACACAAAGCAAAGCGTGGATAACGGTACCTAAAATTTACTGCTAAATTAAGGCGCATATTAAAGGTTATCCCAGTACATAATTACCATGTGTAAAATATTTTGATTACATAGTAAGGAAAGCGTTAGCGTCAAACAATTCCATAAATTAGGCTCCTGTATACTTATTTATGTTACTAACTGTACATATAAAATAGTTATTAAAACATGAAGTAGATATTATGTTAGAGAAATACACTATTTTTATTGAAGCAGTGAGAAGTGATATATTATTTACTTTACGCAGGCTGCTACTTTAATTGTCAGATGTGAATATGTGAAATCGGACTCTACGGGCTTCGTAATTCCTTCGAGTAAATTTTATTGAAATTTTTCCGTAATTGCATTGAAATTCTTTTGGAAGTGAATTACAGAAACCGCCCGATATTGTTTTGTTTTTTATTTCAAATTAGAATAGAACAAGAAGAACTCAACATTATTATTATAATTATGGAGGATATTTAATACTGCGACCTGAAATACCTATTGTGTCCCCTTCATGGATTCAGAGTACTCCGCTGAGCTCAACTTTCACAATAAATTTTACTATTTGTAATATTTTATTGAGTTTTATTTCCTTCCCCTTGCATCTAATAAAATAAAACGATTTACTTCCACTTTTTTTAACAATTAAAACTTTTGCACACATATAAATTGAAATCAGCTGGACGTTACACCCTCACTTTTTGTAGAGCATAAAAAGGCAGTAATTTTGTCTGGTCGGAGTTCGAGGAAAAATACACAACCTTGTGAAAATGCTGAAAGAAGAGCGCTAAAATGTGACAGTCATAGCTCAGAGCAGAATAAATGCGACATCAATACAAGAAAAGAAAACACCGCTAGAGTTCGTCATTTTTAATGGCAATCGTATTCGGAGCATTTTGTTAAAAGTGTGCCATGTGTTTTATGTACCGGTATGCATGTATGTGTGCATTCGTCTCGTTCAAAAATCCTTCTAGAAGGAGTCTAACAAAGCGCGCCAGACGTTTCTTTCTCGTGGTAATCGGCCCCAGCTCGAAACAGCAAGTAAAGACAATATCTTCTCCATCTGATCTTTCCAACTTAGAAGAGGTCTTTCCCTTCCTCTGCTACCACCAGCTGGTACCGCATTGAATACGGTCCGAGCCGGGGCGTTTGTATCGTTAAATTTCAAAACTGTTCTTTATTTCTTTAGTTCGTTTATAGGGGTCGTCATCAGAGTAAGCAGTTCTCATCGGAGGCTTTGTGTAGTTTTTCATTTGGGAAGATTTTTACGTGCCGTGTCCCAAATCCAGCGCACAACTTTATATCCTGGGATGCTTCGCCTTCTCACATTAGCTTGCTCTCAAACAGATATTCGGGAGCTATCAGAGGATATTTGGGCGAAGTCCGGAAGTGGTGAGCTGCTTGCACCGTATACAGAAGAATCGTTCTGACTTCTCCCAAGTGAATGGCAATCAGGGACATTCCCCACTTGCGTGGACTTCTACACCCGGAGCCATCCTCCTATTGAACTATTGTAATATAAATAGGGTAACGTAAAAGCGAGATAATGAGATACTAAATTCATTATGCATTTATTTTGAAGTTGCATTTATGGCATTATACTAGGTGCGCAACTAAGTTCTGATGAAAATACAACTTTATTCTGAAAAAATTGTTACAAGTGAATCATTGAACGCATTGCCCATCGCTGGCTTTAGCTTTTCCCATCTTTCTGGTAGATCTCGTTTACCGCCACTGTAAAACTGTTCATCGTTTGAGGCTATCCACAAATCAAGCCATTTTTGGAAAAGAAGTGCTGGTCAGCTAGACCATGTGCCAGCGATCGGAACAGGTGATAATCGGACGGCGCAATATCTTTAGAATATGGAGGGTGGGGTAGGACTTCCCATTTCAGTGTTTCCAGGTAGGTTTTACCGGTTTTGGCAACGTGAGGCCGAGCGTTGTCATGCTGTAGAATCACTTTTTCATGCCTCTCCGCCTATTGCGGCCGCTTCTCGCGCAGTGCTCGGCTCAATCGCATCAATTGAAGTCTATACCGATCCGCAGTGATGGTTTCGCTTGGTTTTAACAGTTCATAATAAATAACATCAACTTGGTCCCACCAAATATATAGCATAACCTTCGCAGCGTGAATATTCCGCCGAGGCGACGACGTAGAAGCATGACCGGGTAGTCCCCATGACTTTCTTTTCTTTGGATTGCTGTAGTGAATTCATTTTTCATCTCCCGTCACGATGCGATGAAGAAAACCCTTCCTTTTTTGCTGCTGGAGCAGTTATTCACTGGCGACAAAACGACGTTCAACATCCCTTGGTTTAAACTCTTAAGGACACCAAGAACCCTGTTCCTGAATCATTACCAAAACATGCAATCGGTTGGAAATGGATTGGCGGTTAACTCCTAATACTGAAGCAAGCTTTTCTTGCGTTTGACACGGATCTTGATTGAGCAATGCTTTCAGTTCAGTGTCCTCGGTGTTTGGCCTTCTTTCACTTCCTTTGAAGCGAAGAAACCAATCTCGGCACGTTGTTTCACTTAAAGCAGCATCTGCATAAACTTTTTGTAGCTCGCAATACGCTTCAGCCGCCGTTTTTTCGAATGAAAGAGGGAAATTAAGACTTGCCGCAAATGACGATTATTCGGCACAAAATCAGACATTTTCACGAAACCAAAACTATATGATACCAAAACAAAATCACTAATGTGTCGAAGCAGTTTGTTTACCATATATCTAAGCTTGGTTTATGATGTTAAGGTTATGTTAGAATCGACTAGCACACACTGCTGGCGGCATCTATTAACATTAGAACTTAGTTCCGTACCTAATATTATATATTATATAAAATATCACGCCACCCAACGGCTGTTTTGGCTTCAGTGACAATGTTTCTATCAGTCGACCCAATTACTGATGACTTGGTCCAATATGTACGGCCTCGATCTCTTCCGATGGGGTTAGTTTGCTAGGGTAGACTTAGAACGTGATGTAACTTCAGAGAAAATAATCGAGGGGCATCCAGTCGAAAGATCGCTGTAGCCAATTGACGAACTCTCCCCGGAAGACCACCCAGGCGTTAAATTTCTTTTTCACAACTATGAGCGTCGCCACTATTTGATGGCAGCGTTCACAGCTGTCATTGGGAATTCTAGGCGAACTACTCAGATCTCTCTCTTCCTTATTGAAAAAGTCAAGCATATTTTGTACTATTATATGCAATGGTATATAATCCTTAATACCCTTCTCAAAAGTTACTTTTTTAGCAAAACATTTAATCAAAGCGCAGTACTCGAAATATGGGAGAATTTTTAATGTCCGTTGTTGTTGCTTGTTCCAGGCATAACTGTTAAAGAAAAAATAGAAAGGGCTATTATTTAAAATACAAACGAGTCATGCAAATAGTGTTATCAGTACCGAGTTGTTGAGTCATCGCTAAGTACCTTAGTTCGCGAACCTATCAGACGCCGGCACATGCATGTATGTGTGCATTTTCATCTGTTAAGCTGTCACTAGCAAACGTTACATGAACAATCTTACCATACCTTAGTTAACCAGCCGTACTGGGTATAATAAATTCCTGCATAATGTGAATTTGAGATAACCTTTACCTTAGCATAGCACTTACTGCCAATTATCGAATATATGGTATAACCATTCTCCCTTAACAAAATCAAATATCAATACTTTCTCATTATCTTCCAAGACCTTACATTTATTAAAAGAAAACTACAATTTGCGATTTTGGAATGAAAGTCTTATCCTATATTTTAATGGCGCTCAGCAGAATATAAACATACATATGCAAACAAACAGCAACCGAAGCCGTGATTGAAAAAGCGTGAAGCGGAATTCTCAGCGAAACTTGGCGCAATGATTGATATGGCAGCTGATAATGCACCGAAGAGAGGCGATGTCGATGCCGATGTCAATGCCGAGCCAGAGAAATGCGGATTCAAATCTACGCTTGATCAGGCCAATAGACCAACGAATACTTTTCGATGTCCATCAACAATCAGTCGGGATTTGTACGGATGCACAAGTTGTTGAAACGCGTTATTGGTCAGGTGGTTGTGACATTAGCGTAGGGAAGCTGTAGGGTTAAACTCAATGAGAAAATATTAAAAAACGAAAGTGGTACATAAACATTGCAAACAATAAGAAAAAACCGAAAACGAAATCCCCAACGTATTATCTAATATAGAGGAGTGCAGTGTTATTGCTTTTTAAGTGTATATGTACTTGTGAAAATTGTAAAAAATAATAATTTTGTGTAAAAAAAATCGTTTACAATCGGTAAGTTTAAATATTTTTGTTGTTAATTTTCAATACTGATATTCGAATGACCCCACAAGTATATTGTTAGTTAACAGCGGCTCAGCAGTCATGAGTATTTGTTTGTATTTGTATGATTTTCGAAGCAATACTACAGTTATCAGTCGCCCTACTCAAATGCATATGAATTTACATAGCCTTATTAAATTCAAGTGCCTGTGATGGAGGTCAATACCAAAATTGTTTCCCCGTTTAGTTTATAACACGTTTTAGCATTTGCACGCGGTAATGACATTCCGCTCTTCTTTAAGTATTTCAGCTGCTCGCCTTCTCTGTAACTTCTGTTGTTTGTCTGTTAGCTTACATGCTTTCACTGGACTTTACATTGCCGTTTATCACTCACATGCTATGCCATCCTTTTTTTTGCATTTTTACCTCTTCGATTCTTCGTTCTCCTCAATCCATTGCTTTATGATCATTTTACTCCGTTTGTTAAATAATCATTGCTGCAAAGAGAATTAAGAGTGTGTATTGGCGATAACAGAACGGTACAGAGCTGGCGCTACAGTAGATTCGGCCGCTGGTACTGGATACCGGTACATATATTGGCTCGTAAGAGGGGTAGAGGAGAAGAGATTTTGTATAATCATTGTGTTGAGTGTTGGTGTGGAGCGCATATTATTGGTTTTGAAAACGCCTTGAAAATGACCATACATATGTATGTATGTACTAGAATATTTGTATGCACAGTTTTGTGGCTATGTAAATGAGCATTTTATTTTGTTTTAGAATTTAATACTGAAATTGAGTTTTCTACGTTTCGATACACTTTGATCTCTATGCCTGTTGATAATTTGCTACTTTTTTTCTTTTTTTTTTTGCATTGCCTTGTCTTCTTTGCAGCCGCACTTCCTTTGCAGTTTTTTGTTCTTTTTGCAATATCAAAATTTTTGTGTGTGTTATTGTTTTTCACAGCGATGAAATAAACGCTAAATATAAAATATTTTGAATTATTGCTTTTAGCAAAAATTCGCGACATTTGATTATATATTTATTCTTATTAATTACTAATTAATTTTTGTGTATTCATATTGACTAGTATTATACTTATGTATGGATGTATATTATATATGTACTTGCAAATATGTTTATGTATATGTGAACTTGTAAAATGAACTCCTTCTCACATATTCTACTTTATTGGGCAGGCTGAATCCCAGTTGAAAGAAACATTTTTTATCTTTTCATATTTCATATCAACTGTAAGCTGTAAGCTTCGAACCAACACCCAGCACCGAAAGGTAATCACGCAATAGCAAAAACTGCAGCCGGCGTAGTTTTTTACGTCAAACGGAATCTATACAAGGTGAAGTCACTGGACCAAAAGCCACATTTACGTGTATCTGTTTTTTATTATTCGCTGCTTGTGACGTTTAAAATTCCAAGCAGAATGTAAAAAATAAACAGCTACAAAGCAACAACATAAAACTAGATCACTTTGACATTCAACCCACTAAACTGGAATAAAGAACAAATCAGCTACTCTAGTAGCAACACCTTTTATATATTCGTTTTGTGCTTATTCGACCTCAGACCAATCCAATGGTAGTTAGACCCAAACTCAGCTAACTACTGCGGCCGCTGTAACTAATTTTTAGTTCTTCACAAAACAACATGAACGCAACTATTATACGAGTATTAATGGAGATAATGATGTAAGGGTACCCCGCATGATATTGTCCATCTATTAACTTACCCTCTTAACCCCATTCACCAAACTCTTATTTTCATTTGGACCGTACGCACCGAAACAGCATGTTTCTTGTGCTCATCGTTAGAAGGGATAGACGAGGACGACCGGTGACCACATCGTATTGGCCAGGCTTGATGAACTGCCACAACATCAACTAAATGTTTATTTATTATTTACCGTAGAACCATTTGGAACGAGTTCTGAGATTTCGAGTGCACAACACCATGATAATCAAAGAAAACGAGTAGCAGGACTTTCACTTTTGAACGACTTTGACGTGGTTTTTTGGGTTTCGGTTCATGTGGATAGCGCCATTCAGCCGCCTGTGGACTAGTTTGCATGTCGAACTCATATACCTACGTTTCCTGTTATGATGCGCTGGATAAAGATTGGGTTAGAATTCACTTGCTCAAGCATGTCTTCAGCCACCTTCCTCCGATGAATTTGTTGAAAGAAATTCAACTCTCTCTTGGAACGAGTCGAGCAGCCACGCGTCTCATGCCCAATTGATGGTGAAAAATATTGCAAATTGATTCGTGAGACACGCCAAGGCCGCGAGCTACCTCTGTCAAACTTAAATGAGGGTTTCCATCACCATTTCCTTGACTTTGTCGAGGTTTTCTTCCGTTGAAGACGTTGATGGGCGACCAGGTCGGCGCTCTGGAAAAGCCTTATACCACTCGTAGATCCGTGTTTTGATAAAGCACACTCGCCATAGGCTTTCTGCAATATTTTCAACAATTCAGCATACGAAACCACGTTTAACACACAAAATTTAAGACAAATTCTTTGTTCGATATTTTTATCCATAGTGAAAAACGCAGAGCACACCTGCGGTTGACTGATATAATTAAATGCCAAAAACAAGCTAATTGACAGATCACGCTCAAACTTTGCGACACTGTAGGGGTCAGTTGTACTACTATTCCAGCAAAAAACAGATTTAGACAAATATGTAACGCGCGCTTTTTAAATGAACAAATCTCGATATTTGTTAGACAGAATGTATATTTTATACTTTTCTGTTCTAGAAAATGTTTTCTTAAAGATTCCTACATATTTTAATAAAGTAGTTTTTGAGTTTTAAAGCTTCTCGAACAAAAATATTCTCACATTCTCCAAAAACAATTATTTTCCCACGGTAACTCTCGATCACTTGAAAATTTTTATACAAAAAAATGGATTCTTGAGCATCTAATAAAATTTACTTCACTTGCTTTCGAACAGCTAAATAATACCTACTAATTTGAGAGAAAAGTTAAAAAATAATTAGATATTATAAGGAGAAGTGCTCTCAATCTGAGGTCTAAATTTAAAAAGCATCACAAATTAATATCGGTAAAATCTCGAATATAAAATTTATTTGCACAAAAACATGTAATTAAAAAATTCCAAGCACTTTAAAAATTTCTAGTTAAACCAAATATGTTCCATAAGAATGAAATTACGAGGGTTGGAAACTCGTTTTAGACCCATGTCGTAGTTCGTAATAATAAGAGGACTGGAAAATATTTGGTACGGCGCTTTATCGCCTGCCAAACCACCCCACCTAGTATTCATAGAATATGAATTCTATTTTGTTCACTATTCGAAATTTCCTATTAAATGAAGAACCAACCTTCCACAGAAATGAAAATTTTGGCCTTTTAGACGTAGTAAAATTAATCCATGGCTGTAAGCACATAGATTTGTATGTATATGTGAGTCTCAGAACGCGATTTGATATGTATATATATATATAATTGGCGCCTTCACCCTTTTTGGGTGTTTGGTCGAGCTCCTCCTCCTATTTGTGGCGTGCGTCTTGATGTTGTTCCAAAAATGGAGGGACCTACAGTTTCAAGCCGGCTCTGAACGGCAAATAATTTTCGAAGGCGTCGATGGACGAGCGAGAATGGAGAGTAAAATTTCAAGGCCATGCAACGTTTAGGGCATTTTCGTTCCGCGAGAGAGCAAAAAGATATAACGTAGAGGAAAAGGAGAGAGAGAGAGCTATACCTTATATATATCTTAGATACACTTTAGGCTATTTTTCCTGAGTTTTTCCTTGTGGTTGCAAATTACTAGTGAGAAATAACACTGTCTACTTTTTGGAGCTTGTTTGTTGGTGCAAGCTTGAAGGAAATATATTTTTGGTGCCTACTTTTTGTCGTTATATTTCCTTGGTGCCTACTGTTTGGGGTATTTTTTGTCCCCATTTTTTTTTTTTAGTTTTTTTTTATGCCCATTCTGCTACTTCGGCCACCATGGATTAGAGATGAAATACTTGATATTGGCTCTTTTATCCGAAGAGAACCTCTTACGCAAGTAGTGCCCTTGGTGTAAATAGAGCATTATGTTAATGCAAAAAAGGTTGACTTTTTAAAGATTTTATGAAATCAGTATCTGTTTGGATTCAATTAATATACTTTGTATTTATTTTATCTCGGAGATAGACGTAAATATAAAATCTAACGTGTATACATTTATTTATACAGAGTAGTCAGTCCAACGTTTCGAAATTAATTCGGCTATAAATTCGGCTTGCATATTTTGCGAGGAACTCTTTTTTTTGTATTGCAAAGCGTAAACCTTTCTATGGTTAACAATCTCATTCACGGCTGGCTTTACAAAGCATATTCTGTCAAATAGATATTCTAATTTAGTCAACTCGCAGCTCATAGGCGCCCAAGTGAGCCTGACAAAAGCTCAAATATAGGATTGGCTGTATAGGACGTAGACTGTCCTATTGAAATGAAATGTCATCGATGTTACCGTTTTCTATAAGGAAAAGAAAAAAATTGGTTAGCATGACTCAGTAAAGCTTGCCAATAACTGTTACGGTGGCTTTTTGCTCATTTTCGAAAAAACTTAAACAATGATGTCGCCCCCTCTATGAGAGCGTGTAGATTTTTGCGAAAATTCTGTTTGCCAACATAGCCATTGAGAAGAGATCGAGTGCCCATTTCATTCACTCACCATGCTATGAATGTGTCACTATAAATTGAATTTCTTACAAATCGCACCTGTTACCAGCTATCAAAGTCAAAAAATCTTCAGTTCAAATGCAATGGACTACCCTGTAAACTAGTTTCGTTAATTTTATTCATACAAATATATGTACTTACGCCTACAATGGCTATAAATATTTTATGTTTGCATTTATTCCGTTATAGGCTTAAAGCGCATAAAGGCTTTTTGAACTTTTCTATCGCTGACCTCATTAAACTTGGCGCCCGGCTTTCTCGTATAAATGAAAATACTAATCAAACACACACACACATACATGCATATATACTCACAGCTCTGTTCAGAATAATTGCAGCGCAATACATTGCAAAGTTTTGATCAGTTATTTATTTTTTATCACATTTTTTATAGAAAAGATTTATTTATTTTTTATTATATTTTTTATAAAAAATATTTATTTAATTTTTAGTACATTTTTTATAAAAAGTGTTTATTTATTTTTTATTACATTTTTTATAAAAAAGATATTTTACACAAAATATTTATTTAATTTTTAATACAATTTAAAAAAAAAATAATTATTTATTTTTTATTACCTTTCTTATAAAAAAAATTATTTATTTTTATTAAATTTTTTATAAAAAATATTTATTTAATTTTTACTACACTTTTTATAAAAAGTATTTATTTATTTTTTTATCACAGTTTTTATAAATAGATTTATTTATTTTTTATTACATTTTTCATAAAAAATATTTATTTCATTTTTAATACAATTTTATAAAAAAATATTTATTTATTTTTTATTACCTTTCTTATAAAAAAAAATTTATTTATTTTTTATTAAAATTAAACATTTAAATTTTTATTAAATTTTTAATAGAATTTTTTATAAAAAACATTAATTCATTACATTTTTTATAAAAATATATTTTTTTATTTTACAAACATTTTTTATAAAAATATAGTTCATCCTTACAGTTTCAACCTTTGTAGAAAATTTTTACAAAATTTTATATTTTAACCGGAATAAAAAGAAATTGTATGCATTTTTATAGCTCATTCAGTTTTGGTAAAATAAAGTGCAAGTTTGAAGTAGTTCAAAACTTACATTTACTTTTTAAAATACTTTAGAAAAAAATTTCGATCATTCGTTAGGCAATGCAAGATACTGACAATAAAAAAAAATATTAAAAATCAACACGAATGCTGAGCCACATTAAATTATTGGAATTTATATTATTGGTTATAACTATATATTCTTCAATTGGTTATAAACTACATACGCAGAATTTTTCTAAAGATGCTTATCAAAAAATTTAAAAATTCTAGTAAAATTTGTTGAATTTTTAAGTTTTGTTCAAAGTTTAAACTTTGTATTTTTGTAAAAACATAAAAAAAAAAATAAATAAAAAATAAATGTACATTCAAAACCGTGCTATATATCGCACTGCTATTTTCGTGAGCACAAGTGCACATATGTTTGTCTACCAATATTCTTACAATTAGTTGCTCTATCACGTGAACAAAATAATACAAAATTAAAATTAAAGACCAAATTCCACCTCCTCTAACTAACTAATTCAACATTTCAATAAAGACTTACAATAAGAAAAATATGTAGTTCTCAAAAATAATTCAATGCGTTGCTCATAAATAGTAGCGATTACTGATAGTGAAATTTGCACCCACAAAAACAAGTATTAATTAATTATAAATTTTTGAATAGTTGCGCTGATAAAGGCCACTAGTTATGCAAATAAATATGCATGTATGTATTGTATATGTGTATGTGCTGTGTCTTTACTATACAGAATCTGCTAGGGCAGTATGAGTGCTTATACATACTATACATAGTACATGCACATATACGTCGTCAACAAAAGACAATAAAGGAAAAAAACATTGATCGACATGTAAGTTTATGTGTCCCCAAATAAAAGTGATTTTGCGTGTTTGCGCTTTGATTTTAATCGAACAAAGCGATTACCTCATCCAACTGTTTTTTTTTTGTTTGTTTTTTTGTTTGTTATTCGAAAGCGAGGCTTTCCGTCTGCTCTCTATTTCAATGAGTCAAGTTCAGCATAAGTTGTGTCTCGTTGCGCTCACAGCTGCTGCCGTTATACCTAATCTTGCTGTGTATACTACATATGTATGTACATATGTAAATGGAAGACGAGTGCAAACTAAATAATATTCAGTGATAATAAAAATAGATTCACACTAGTACACTATATTACATACATACACTTACGTAAGTATGTACATATGTACAAATATTTAGTTGTGAAGGGTGATTAAATTTCAAGGGCCGGTGTTAAATGTGAACCACACCTAAACGTCAAGCTTTTTCTGCATTTGATTTGACATTTTTCAACTTCAGTCTAACTCAATTTGATCAAAATGCATATCGCGCACTTCATCTTAAGTGATGAGGCACATTTTTACCTCAGTGGATTCGTCAATAAACAGAATTACCGCATTTGGGGGAATAATAATCCAAGAGTGATTGCCGAAAAACCAATGCACCCACAAAGAGTGACTCTTTGGTGCGGTTTATGGGCCGGAGGCATCATTGGGCCGTAATTTTTTGAAAATGAGGCCGGTCAGGCAGTAACTGTGAATAGTGTTCGCTATCGTGAGATGATAAGGAACTTTTTATGGCCCGATTTGAAAGATATGGATGTGGACGATATGTGGTTTCAACAGGACGGTGCTACTTGTCACATAGCTAACGAAACAATGGCTCTTTTGCGCGAAAAATTGGATGGCCGAATAATCTCACGTCGCGGCGATGTAAATTGGGCGCCAAGATCATGTGATTTGACACCGTTGAACTTCTTTCTTTGGAGTTATTTGAAATAAAAGGCCGTCAGGCAGTAACTGTGAATAGTGTTCGCTATCGTGAGATGATAAGGAACTTTTTATGGCCCGATTTGAAAGATATGGATGTGGACGATATGTGGTTTCAACAGGACGGTGCTACTTGTCACATAGTTAACGAAACAATGGCTCTTTTGCGCGAAAAATTGGATGACCGAATAATCTCACGTCGCGGCGATGTAAATTGGGCGCCAAGATCATGTGATTTGACACCGTTGAACTTCTTTCTTTGGAGTTATTTGAAATAAAAGGTGTACGTCGATAAGCCAGAAATAATTCAAGAGCTAAAGGATGAGATAATTCGGCATATTAGCGGCATAGAACCTCAATTATGCCTCAGCGTCATCGAAAATTTGGACCACCGGATGGAGGTGTGCTGCCGAGGCCGCGCTGGTATTTTGGCCAATATTTTGTTCCGCACGTAGTTGAGCCATACCAATATTATTATAATAAAGAGAAATGCCAATAACTTCCTAAAAAAATTGTATTTTATTCAAAGTCAACACCGGCCCTTAAAACTTAGCCACCCTTTAGTTAAGTACACCTGTGCTCACAACAATAGCAGCACATCATAGTGCGAAGTTTTGGCTATATATTCATTTTTCATTTTTTAATAAAAACACAGTTCATAATACTGCAAAAACTTTGTAAGTAAAAGTTTCAAAACTTTGTACAAAATCTTAAAAAATTCAACAAATTTTGATGACAATTTCAAACGTTTTTTAAGCAAAGTTCTAGCTACTTATTATTATTTTTTATTAATCAGTACTAGGTTAGGTTAGGTTATGGTGGTAGTCGGTCTGTATGACCATCTCACTTAGACCTTACAGGTCCGTTGTGATACCACTGCGCGGCACGGCAACCTGATTTATCTTTCTTCGTTGAACCATTTTGTAGCTCTTATGAAGCGCAGAATTGGTCCCATCCCCACGCCAGATAGTTCTGTAAGAGAATTGAAAAAGTATTTACCTAGACAACCTGCTCTGATTTAGATAAGTCTGGACAAATGCAGAGGAACTGTTCAACTGTTTCTTCCTCTTTCTCATCTCTACAACTTCTACAATATTCATGGGAGAAAACTCCTAATCTCAGAATTGTCTGCCGTATAGACAATGACCGCTTATACAAGCCACGACCTTCAGGATAATCTCTCTTGAGAGGCTAAGCAGTTCCTTTGCCTTTTTCTTGTTCATTTGTGGCCATAGTAACCTTGCTGTCCCGCGCGCGTCTTCAGCTCTCCATGCCCTATTGGCCTCTTGGATAATGTTTTTCTTAATTAATAATTTGCTCGTGGGTACAGGTATTCCAAAGTACTTCTATCAGTGAGCAGTTGAAGAGTAGTACCTTTCCTGGCTGGAACCAAAAGGGCTATAAAGCTGCACTCTCCAAAATTGTGTAACATTTGTTTTTGTTTGCACTCTGACAAAAATATTTAAAATTTTCATAAAAGTTTGCGGTTTTTGTTTTTTTTTTGTACATAGTTTTAAACTTTGGATTATGCGGCTTTTTAAATTAATGAGTGGCGCTATACTGAGATCGAAGGTTGCACAGGAATGCCGGCTGCCCTAAATGGTATTAGTGTCGTATTCAAGGTCAGCCTTACTTAGGTTCGGGGACCCAAAGATATTGAGGGCAGTTCTAAACCTGATGAGTACTGCCCTCAATATCTCTGTGTCCCTGAACCTAAGAAAGGCTGACCTTCAATACGACACTAATACCATTTAGGGCAGCCGGTATTCCTGTGCAACCTTCGATCTCAGTATAGCGCCACTCATTAATTTAAAAAGCCGCATAATCCAAAGTTTAAAACTATGTACAAAATAAAAAAAAAACCGCAAACTTTTATGAAAATTTAAAATATTTTTGTCAGAGTTCAAACAAAAAAAAATGTTACACAATTTTGGAGAGTGCAGCTTTATAGCCCTTTTGGTTTAATAAAATGCAAGTTTGAGACGGCTCATAAATTGTGTTGATTTTTAGAAGTATTCTCTTACTGGCGGGTTATGCATTTTCTATATAAAAAATTCCAAGCACTCGTTATATGGAATAAAATGCACAACACCATCAACAAAAAATCAACCTGAATTTTAAGCCAATTACACTGCCACTGCATGGGTACGCACCGAGAATTCTTCAAGAAATTCTAACAAAAAATTTTAAATTTTGATGGGAATGTCTTTATTTTATTTTTTAATTATTACATAGCTTAAAATTTTGAGTTATGTGGTTTTTATACGACGAGCTATATTTTAGTAAAAAATAAAAATTTAAATAATTCAATAAAAATACTTAAATTAAAAATACTAAAGAATAAATAAATAGGAAAAATTTAAAATATGTTGCGCTGCTATTATTTTGAGCACAGTTGTATGCATTCTCATATAGTAAAAATAACAAAATAAAATACTTAGATGTACCGACCACCAATAAAAGTTTTTACTGTTCTTTAAGTGCCTTGTTAACTATCCGAATTTCGACCGCCGCTTAGCCGCGACCGCCTTAGCCGAATAGATGGTGCGTGACTACCATTTGGAATAGCACAGGTTCGAATCTCCATGAATGAGACACGAAACGAAAAAGTGGTTTCTAATAGCGGTTCTCTCACGAATGGTTTTAAATTTAAAGCTTTTCCCTAACTGTTAAGCGTATAAGCGGAGAGGGGACCGTATCAGCTTCGTTAATCTTGCGAGTTACTTCTTTAGGCACGGAGTACGGAGATCTGATTTCAAGAGTGTAACGGCCATTTATTTAGAGGAAATAATTTTTAAATAATATAGTTGGCATTTGTCCTCCTTGTAATAGTTACTGAAATATTCTTTTGTCATTTTGTCATGTAATTCTTTTTTAATTCAACTTTTAATTCTTAATTCTACCACCGGTGACCTTGCATTACTCTATCCTGTAAAAAGCCGTGAAGAGCTGCAACTACGAATGAATAAAAAATTCCAGCAAATCTGTAAAAAAGGAGGACACTTTAAACATCTAATAAAACGTTGTTTTTTTATTTTTTTTTTTTGTTTTTGGTTTTTGGTTTTTATTTGTTTTTTTTTTATTAATTTTTTTTAAATTTATTTTATAATACATTTTAACACCCTTATATATATGTATGTAAGCAAACGTTTTCGCAATCTAACTACACCTTGCAATGATTGTCTTTATTACTAATGAAGGTATTTATTACTAATTTTACAGTTGAGCTAAACTCACTCAGCAGTTTTCCTACTGAAATATGGAGCTGGATTCCAATACAGAGCAGCAGCATGAACGGTCCGAAACGCAAATTGAACCGGAACCGGTCTTGGAAGCCACCACAAGCGGCAGCGTGCTCTTCGACAAAGCTTATCAACTAATGGAGAGATTCTCATCCACTCGTATCGGCCAATTTGTATTGGAGCGTGGTGATCGAGTACTGCGCATTTTTGAGGATACCGCCAAGTGGAGTTTGCCACATGGTAAGACATATTTTGGGGAACTGCTTCAATGCATGATTTCAACTTTATTATTTGCACTTTTGGTTTTTCTTTCAGATAAAAAGGATGCCAGCTTGGTGCGTCCATTGCCGTGGCTACCATTTCTTGTGCTAATCATAATCATGCGGCAATTACGTCTGGGACTATCGCTAGTTGCTCTGCTAATTGGTAATGGTCCCGTTACGGCCCACAGTCTCGTCTACTTCATACAGACACGTCGTCGTAAGCTACGTTCCATACGCATGAACGGTATGAAGGCAATACAGGAATGGGAGAATGCGCGCAAATCACAGAAAATTGATATAATTGGTGATGTGATGTCCAAGCTGAGCAAGATAATTACTGTAGCTGTGTACCGGCCGCGCATTCACTGCCAACCAGCTGGTGAAGTATTTTCGGCACCCGATATGCAGGACTTACTTCGGGTGTGTTTCATGGGAAAAATTAATGAAATATATAGAACTGCAACTAGTTTAAAAAATATTTTCTTCTAATATTTCGCACATAGCCACGATTCAGGCAAAAGCGCCCACGCGAGGATGATTGTCCTGAATCGGATTTACGTTGCAACCAATTGTTATCGATATATGCCAATGCAAACTCCGAAGATGACTCTGACTATATGCCGATTCAGGAGGAGGAAGATGCGCTCAATGAGTCTACACCATCCGCTAGCAGTGGATATAGTATGGTAGGCAAGACAAACAAATTAGATACTATGTATTTCAAATTAACAAGTAAGGAAGGCTACATTCAGTCTAGACCAAACTTTCTGTCCCAACCCAAATTTTAGCAAATAATTTAATCGGGTGTTAATTTTTAGAATCAAACAAACTCATAGACCCTCAGAATTATAGTTTCGAACTTTAGATGGATGCATTGAAATTTAGTCTTAACATACAAAAAAGTGGGCGTGGGTTTATCAATGATATTTATGTAGGATCTAAGTGAAACGGGGAGCAATACAAGGTTTGAGTAAGTTTTACTAAGTTGCTTCAGAGATATATGCATTTATACAAAAGTGGGCGTGGCACTTACCATTTTTTCTTGCATGGAATTTATTCTTTTGGAGCTCATCTTTTGTACCAAATTTTAGGTGTTTATAACACCTCTTTTACAATTATCGTTGTATGGTAAGTAGAAGTGGTTATACAAGGTGAAGTCCAAAATAAACAAGACTGGTGTCGTAAAAATGTTTTTGAGACCGCTATCTTTTTAATGATTGAGTTCGTTGGAAGTTACAATACATCTCCAGCTGAATCTCCAGTGAAAGCTTGGTGACATTCAGTGGTTTAGTGGAAGCGAAGTTATTGCGTCTAAAGTGTCGGTATGTTGGTGTTATCGGTACAAAAATGAGTTTCGAACAAAGAGCTAATATAAAATTTTATTTTAAAGTCGGTAAAATGTTTCAGTACATTTGAACTGATGAAAACAGTTTATGGCGATGAATGTATATCTCGTGCTAGAGTTCATGAGTGGTTTACACGTTTCAGAGACGGTTTTGTGAGGACATAAATGACAATGAACGTACGGGTCGCCCAAAATCAGTAATCAAAGAAAACTCCATCGAAATTGTTCGTAAATTTATCAAAAATGTACCGAAATCATCGTTGAAATTCATGAAACCAGAGTTGATTATCTCCAAAACCTCGAGTTATCGCATTTTAACTGATCATTTAGGCTTACAAAAGGTCTGTGCACGTTTCATTCCGCTCAAGTTAACTGAGGACCAAAAATTCAGAATTCAACATTCAAAAGACCTCATTAAAGAGGTGAGAAAAGACGAGAACTTCCTTTGCAACATTGTAACTGGTGATGAAACGTGGTATTTCCAACATGAACCTCAAACTAGCGAAAGCACCAATGGAAGGCCCATACGAGCCACACCCAAAATCCGTTTGAGAGTTAAAATCAAGTCGATGCTCATTTGTTTACGATTCAGATGCCACAGGAGTTCGCAACGATGCCGTCAATGCAATTTTCTATCTTGGCGTTTTGAAGCCTTCGTCGAATTCGCCCCGAAAACCGCGAAGGAGGAAGCTGGCGCTTATTGCATGTAATGCCCAAACTCATCGATCCACTCTTGTGACTGATCTTTTGATTAGGAACCGCGTTTTAACCAATAATCACTCACAGTATTCACCTGATATGGCACCCTGTGACTTCTACCTATTCGGAAAATTGCATTTGACCATGAAAGAAGAACTTTTAGAGGCCATCTAAAGGGCTTGTACCGATATCCTGAGGGACATTCCGTTCAATGATCTAAAATACTTTTCTGAAGGGCTTTTAGATCGCGCAAAATAGTGTATCGAGACCAGAGGGGACTATTTTGAATAAATAAACTCGAAGTTATCAGAACAAAGCTCCTGTCGTTTTTATTTTAGCTCAGTCTTGTTTATTTTGGAATTCACCTTGTAGACCGATTTATCATCTCACCGGTTACAGTGCACCAATGACGATTAGATTGCCAGGTTTGGCTTTCAGCTATGGTAAAAAGCGAAATTGTAAGAATAACTTCACACAATTCCGCACGATCATTTCACATGGAAAACGATTTTTAGAGGTATGTTCTTTCACAGACCATTACTCGGCTTTGAGTGAAGTTGTCAGAATCAGTTGATAGAGAAACGCCATTTGGGATGTGTTTGCAAAAAAAGTAAGATTGTGTTAGTGATATACGAAAAAAATCAACACAACTCTCTCTCATCCTACTTCGTTGCTATCTGAACAGCGACTGATAGAACGAGTGAGTGAATACATGTGAAATGATCGTGCAGAACTCGGCTGCCGAAGCTATCAAGTGACGTGGCAGCCGAAGGTCCCCCCACCATTTCTTTTTTCTCCATAGTTAAAGAGCGAACCCTATACCCAATCATCTTTACGTATTCACACACTCGTCCAATCAGCCACTGTTCAGGCGGCAACGGAGTAAGATGAGTGGAGGGAGAGTTAATTTTTATATACCACCAATACAGTCTCAGTTTTGTCGTAAGAAAACCGCCGTCACATCCTCTATTACATACATTGGCACTTCTACTGATTGCTTCACATTTGCTGAGTGCCGATGCTGCCCACACCTTCTGAATTTTTTTTTTCACTATGAACCTAACCCATAATTAAACCCCTATTTTAGTAGGCTTTATCGTGTATATCAATATCGAGTTCTTTGAAAATATTCCCAGCTAATTTATTTCTCTTACACTTAATTTTGTTTTTGCAGGATACTAGCGATGAGAACGCCAAAGACCTCAGTTTTACCGAAAAATCAGAATCGAACGAGACAAAATCGCCCATTAAGAAAAAGATACCTACGATTCAGATCAAAGAAGCAGAGGGTACGACAGCTTCTCAAAATTCTGATCATACTGATCAAAAGCAAATAGCTTCAGCGGAAAGTGCTAACTCAGTTCCAGTGTCGCCGAAAACACCGCAGTTAGCACTTGACAATGGGCAACAAAAAAGTGAAAGTGAACTGGGCGCAGTGGGAGGAGTCGGTAATGGATATTGAATAGATAACTAATAAGTTTCGCTTTATCTTTTGCTTACTTATGTTATGTTATATAATACATTAGTGTTTACTTTTCCACATACATGCGTACATACACTTACACTTACGAGCAAAAAAGAGCTACCGAAATTCAATTAGTTCTAAAATTACAAACCTAATGCTTAGACATAATTTCATAAAACACAACAGTTTTGAAGTAAAATTTTTTAATTAAGAATTTTTTTATAAACAATTCGAACAAAGATTGAAATGAAATATATATATACATCTATGCAAGTTTTTAATTTTAAATCTCTACTCCATTATTGGCTAATTTTCTCATCTTTCACAGCATCCAGTTTGCTGACACGCGTTGATAGAAGATTTGAATTTTTTTTAATTTAAACTTTTTTCTATGCACGCAAAATTACTAGCATTGTGCATTTGGTTAGTTCTGTTTGTTTTGTTTTGTTTTATTTTCTTAAAAAAAAAATCAGTATAATTATATCTTTTGTGCCGCTCTCCCATACAGTAAAACCGCGTGAGGCTTTGAAGCCTCAAAACGAAAAGTTTTTTAATAATTTGAATGGTCATGCTGATATGCAAAAAAAATCGACACCAGGACATGAAAGCGCCGCCAACACCAAGCCGCACGTACCGCTGCCGCTGCTGAGCAATGTTGTCAACGCAAGTAATTGCCAATTTCGTATTAACAATAATTATGTTTAGAAAATTTATTTCTATTTATTTGTATATTTCAGCTTTTTGTTAACCTATAGTATTTTGTTTTTGCTTTTGTTATTCCCTTTACATGCTCAATCACTCCTGATCCCAAAGTTCCCACGGATGAAATGCTTATAGATGCTATTGATGATTGTTTTGCTAATCAAATTGAAATCCCAACCAATAAACCACCACAACCTCAACAACCACCACTACTCTCACCACTACTCTCACCACTTTCGTCTCCATCCTGCTCCACAGAATCCTCCACCTCCTCGTTAGCTTCGTTTGAGACCAGTTATGATAATGATTTTGTTGACTCTGAGCGCGATGACACGCCAACACTCAATGCGGCCTCGTCGGCGGAGGACGTCTATCTAAGTCCGATCGGTGTGTGTCGTTTTTACTGTAACACTAACTTGCATGCAATATTTTTGAGTTGGAGTAAGAGCTGAATGTTTGCTTGTGTGAAATTTACAATAAATGTAGTATTGACGTGTGCGTTTATGTTTGTAAGTAGACCTTAGTTTTTTGAAAGATTCAAATTTATAACGATTTACAATATTTTCGCTTTATTAAACTGCAAAATAATAAAAAAAGCATTATTTCAATTATGAAAATTATTTGATGCTGCTGAATATATTTAAGAGTACACATTTTTATGCAATACAATACAATAAAAAATTAAAAAGAAATTAGAACAAATCTAACTCATCAGCTCATTCTCCAGCACCAAATTGATCCAAATAATTTCCAGCATCCAAAATTCTCATCGTTATCCAACTCATATTCATTATTACAAGCACAACACAGAGCTCGACCCTAATGGCCTATGCCGTATTTTATTCTTCCATTTTTCTAAAATTTTAAATAATTTAGAGGAACTGCTATCAAAGAAGGCTTCTAGCTTTGATTGGGATCGAGAAGAAATGGTTAAGTAAAAATTAAAAAAAATTAAATAATTTCGTTTATTATTCAAACATAAAAATCCAAAATTTTAGCAGAGTTTTGTGGTCATGTTGGGATTGGTTTTGTTTTCAAAATAATATCAGTTTAAATATAAAAATTCACTTACTCATTAATACGTTCTCATAATTAACAAAAAACATTCTAGCAACTAAACCTTCAAAGCGATTTTCCTGAAAGTATTTGTTCAGACTATAGAATTCCAAGTGTTACCGTAAAGTTACCATTTGGTAGGACTAAATTGTTGCACAAGCCATTAGGCACGATCGGTATAATTAATAGTGATGTATCCAAATTAATAAAACCATCTCTACGTGGACCAAATACAAGTCCACCATATTTTTGAATCATGACCCACACCGGGTGCTGGCAGGTCTTTGCTGTCCAAAATCTTCATTTACAGTCAGTATCATACCTCCATAAATGAAAAATACCGGGTATCTGCTTACAAATGTACATATGTTACATTTCTGGATCTCTATTTTTCGTAGAGCCATCAGAGCTGTCTTCGATTTTTCCATTACTTTTTTTGACTGTTAAACTGTTTTTCCTAGTCGATTTCTGACTCAATCAAGCATTAAAAAATCGCAGGGAGCCAGATCAGGTGAATTCGATATCTGTTGGCTGGTATTCGTTTCGTTCTTGGTCAAAAATTCAAGGATAATTATGGTACTGTGCTACGGTGCGTTATCGTGGTGCATAATCAACGAGTTGTTCTCCCGCAAATAATTTCTTTTTTGGCGAATGGCTTCATACAAACATCTCCGTGAGATCGCTTTATTTTATGACTGAAAACGACTTGGGTTCTTTTGGTGTTGGTTTATTCGGAGCTCTCCACTCACCCGTCTGATGTCTGGATTACGTGTCGTACTCATAAATCTACGTATCCACGTCTCGTCTCCAGTTATGATGTATTTGATGAATATTGGATCGGATTCTGCCTTGGAAATCATATCTTTGATGATATCAACACGACCCCTTTTATGCTTGAAATTCAGGTCCTTTGGAACCAACACGGCGCAAACCCAAATCATCAACTACAGTATCCTGAATGGATCCTCTTTCAGCTCTCTCATGGTTAATTTATTGTTATTGATCAACTTTTCTTTCACTTTACTGATTTTTTCATCAGTTTTCGAAGTCGATGGTCTGCCACTACGTGCGTAATCTCGCGATGGACTCACAATCTCTTCTGAAGTGTTCATGCCATCCGTAAAGCCTGTTTTCTGTAGAGTTTCATTACCGAAACAGTTTCCCAACATTTCGAAGGGGAATCCGTTTTAAAATTTAATAACAAAATTTTATACAAACTCGTTGTTGCAATTTTAAAACTTAAATCAATCGAAAACACCTGCAGAGGTAGATTTACTCAAAGCGGCGTAACTTTTGCAAATGGAAAGCAATGACGATACAATTTTATAAGGAATGTTAATCACAGATGTGGGAACCTAACAAACCCAACAGAACTCAAATCAGTTGTCTTAGAGCGTCACCTGGCGCTTGTTCCGGGAACTTTTTGATCATGGCACTATGCGAATACGTATGTCAGGGCTTCGCTAATGTAGCATTTTGTACTAATTTTTTACTGATTTGCTGCATAACTCGAATTACACTATGAAACTTGCAGGGATTACTAAGCATAGTCACAGTTATTAAAGAATAAATTGAAAAAAAATCTGAGGGGAATGCTTTGAAAATGGCTAAAAACATTTTTACCCAAAAACTGTTGACAAAAAAATTTGTATTTTTATATTTTTTCCAAGTACATTTTATATAAAAATGAAATAAAAAAATAATAATACTAATAGGAAGAACTTTGTGCCAAAATCGAATAAATATAAATTTCTTTTAGTTTATTTCTGTTATACTCAAGCCCATAAATAAACCAAGCCTGGGAAGAATTGACGACAGTGTCCTTAATATTTGGATCACATGACAGAAAATCGCCCAACAGTGGGGTTGAATAATTCTTGGTTCATATTGTTGTAAAGTTGGTGATTAGTTTGTCATGCATCATACATGCTTTTAGATGCTACAGTTTCCGTCTACGGTAGCTTATTGCAGCTGACCGAGGTTAGATTGAATAATTTTTCACTACGCCTTATGGACTCCTATGTTTCCAAGATAGTTGAAATATAGCTATTTTGGAGTACATATCGATTAATTTTATTAGTAAGTTCAGTAGTTCCGTACTGACCTCGATGACGTTTTACAAAGATATTTCAAAGGTGGGTACCTGGTTGCACAAGCAGTACAAACCTGGCAGAAGTGGGATATGTGCCATGTCTACCTAAGAGAATTTATGAGACTGACGAAATGAGCGGATATATTCTTCGTTGGCATTTGGGGCTGTTGTTGGTGAGAGTGTGAAACCTAGTTCTCACAACAACATTTCACACACCAGTCTGTTGGCAGTTTTACTCTAAGACCTCGAATTAGTCGCTTACGATATCCGATTGATAAATAAATTCAAGGTGAAGGGACTTATTTTCACTTTGCAGTTAGACTGCTCGAATTGTACATTGAAAAGTCTTTCTGCATCGCTGAGGTGCATTTTTGTTTCAGTTATTCTATTAATAAAACGTTCTTATACTATAGTTTAAGCTTTTTTTTTTGAGGAAAAATTAAAGAACGTCAAAGCTAAACTGAAAGAAACCTCTTTCAGCCTCAAAAACGCGTGTTAACTTCATTCGAATTTAGTCTGTACTGGTCTGCACTATCGATGACTTGGGCATAATGTAGAAACTATTTGCTTTTAAAAACTTATATTTTGACCACAAATTTTATCAATCATTAAGAGTTACCACTCTGCACCTTTTTTATCCCGAAAATTCACATCCATTCATCTGCATGCACTCATTAACGTCACTGTAAAAATATTCTTTTTATTTTTTTTAGGCTCACCTCCGAACTTCAATGCCTTAATCAACCCAATAGCGCGCAGTAACATTGTCACATTTAGTGCCACAGCAGGTAATACACACAGGGCGGCTGACTAATTTTGCTACATTAAGAAACTGAAATAATTTTTTGTTGTAATCCATTTTAAAAGATGATTCCATTTTATTTATTTAATTTTTTTATAAAACTTTTTTTTTTAACTTAAATTTTTTTTTAAATATTTCTTTATTAAAATTTTGTTTGGTAACGCCTTTCATTTACCACCCCTGCATTGTTCAATTTGTTTTTCCTCACACAAATCGTAAATCAGCTTCCTTGCACATTCACAGGTTCATCTCCCAACGATGCTGTTGATAAACTGATGCCTAAGCCCAAGCATTTCAAACCTGAGCAAAAAACGCAAAATCAGCGGCAGCAACAAAAACAATCACATCAACAACGACACCGTAGAAACCGATTTTGAAAAATGGCATTTATTTTTATATATTTTTAACATACGTATGTAGTTTAAAATAAAAGTTTGTGTAAGAATTCTGAATTTTAAAATGTCTATTAAAACCATTGAATTTCAAAGTAATTTTTGTAATTAAATATTTAGTGAATTAAAATCCACTAATGTAGTGTTTTTTAAGAGAGAATTAAAATAAAAAATTCTTTTTGTAAATACTAAGTTTTCATCACGTTTTAACCAGTGAAATATTACTGGATGAATTTTTGTTAGGCTAGATCTGAAGTTAGGTTGGAATAAATAAAAAAATAAATAAATATATAATTGAAGCGTACACTTCTGTCAGGTGTTTAGCCGAGCGTCTTGATATTGTCTGCTATTTGTGACGTGCCTCTTGATGTTGTTCCACAAATGGACAGACCTACGATTGATTTTTATGAGGAGTCTTTTTCAATTATTTGATGTTCATGCATGAATATCAGATCTACGAACCCCCGAATGGTAGTCACGCACTAACCCATTCGGCTACCAAGCCATGCGGCTGCCGTGGGTTGGGTTAGATTATTAAGTGTGGTTAAGTTTCAAGGGCCGGTGTTGATTTTAAATAAAATCAAATTTTTTCTCTTTATTATGATAATACTGGTATGGCTCAATTACGTATGGAACAAAATATCGGCCAAATGGCCGCCGCCACCTCGGCGGCACACCTTCATCCGATGGTCCAAATTTTCGATGACACTGAGGCATAATTGAGGTTCTATGCCGTTAATATGCCGAATTATGTCATCCTTTTGCTCTTGAATTGTTGCTGGCTTATCGACGTACACCTTTTCATTCAAATAACCTCAAAGCAAAAAGGCCAACGGTGTCAAATCACATGGTCTTGGTGGCCAATTGACATCGCCGCGACGTGAGATTATTCGGCCATCCAATTTTTCGCGCAAAAGAGCCATTGTTTCGTTAGCTGTGTGACAAGTGGCACCGTCCTGTTGAAACCACATATCGTCCACATCCGTTATCTTCCAATTCGGGCCATAAAATGTTCGTTATCATCTCACGATAGCGAACACTATTCACAGTAACTGCCTGACCGTCCTCATTTTGGAAAAAATACGGCCCAATGATGCCTCCGGCCCATAAACCCCACCAAACAAAATGGAAAAAAAATCGCGGAATGAAAAAAATGAGTTTTGAGCGAATTTTCCTACTATTTTTGCTTCGAAAAAATTATTTTTTCGAAAAATTTTCGAAAACTTGTAATCTCATATAGAAAGTAACATCATAAAAAAAATGGGGCCATATTTCAGGGAGATCGGTCAATAACTTTTCCAGCTATCGTGTATGCCAATTCGAAAAATAGTAGTACAGTTTTGAGAAAAACGCCTCTAAAGTTTGAATACATGAAAATTCCTCTCCCAGCGCTCGAACGCAAAGAATAGAGTCGTCACGGTTGACGATTTATAATATAAGAAATACTTAAGTTTACGTTCTAAAATTTTTTTGACATATTCTTAAAGGGTTATTTTAACATTTTTGGAAAAAAAAATCGAAATTTTAAAGGTATCTGTCCCCTTAAATGCCACACCTCTAATAACCAAGTCATAACGCTTCTTTCTATTATATTTTTAGTTATTCCAGTTGACTTTTACAGGTATACAAAATTTTAAAGCGACATTAAAATCAAAAAGAATTCAAAGTACAAATATTAGCAGCAGGAATGCGACCCTACTCCACCTCATCGAACTTGAATTTCATTTCCCCGCATGGCGCCAAAACTATATTGCTGACATACTGCAAACCATTTTGCTCATCGGTCCAGCTGATTTTGTATTTACGCAGCAATCGTGCCAGCAACACTTCCAATTCCAACTCGGCCAAACGTCTGCCAATGCAAGTGCGTGGCCCAAAACCGAATGGCAAGTACACAAAAGGATTCTGTGACTTGGCCTCATCGACAGGACGCGCCACATTTTTGGGCATTTTCAACCAACGCTCCGGTATGTATTCGCTACAACGTGGAAAAAACTTTTCCGAGTTGCATACTTCCATATTTCTCATATTCACGCCGGTGCCTTTGGGCACCTTGTAGCCGGAGAGCACCAGATCGCGACCAGTCTGCCGCATAGTACCCGATACAATTGGCGTTATGCGCATCGACTCTTTGATACAAGCTCGCAGATAGGGTATATTTTTAAAGTTCTGTGCGTTCAATGGAGTATCAGTGGTTGGAAGTAGTGTGCGCAATTCTTCACGCAAAATGTCTTGTTTCTCTGGATTTTTTGCAAGCAAGTAAAGTGCTATTATTACAGTGGAGGAGGTCTGTAATAAACAAATTTAAAAAATATTTACAAAATAGTTAGCTAATAGATTTAGTAGTCAATTATTTTTACCGTATCCAATCCGCCAAACATCATATCTATCGCCATTACCACAGCTATATTCTTATCGACACGTAAAAGTTTTTCAAACACACAGCTCGCCTCTTTGTTGCCCTCCGCTTCGATGCGTTCCAGCGCGGTGTCAACAAATTTTCTGGTAATTTCAGTGAGATCATCATGCATTCGCATTAGGCGCTTAAAACTGGGCGTCTGGTAGTAAATCCATATCGATGGCGCAATATCGTGCTCGTAAGTGGACTGCAAAAACTCCGCCATGGTGTCAGACATACGCAACGCGTCGGCATCTGCCTTGCCACTGATGAGATGTAGTCGTGAATTTAGCGCCACATAACAAACGGACTCAAAGGACCACATGCGTAGTTCCTTAACAAGGTCAGTGGTCAACATGCCAGTCTCTGGATCCCGCACCACGTCGATTCTATGTAAATATAATGTAATATCAAAAAAGTTAATATTGGTCGTAGTTTCGTGAACAAGAGTTAAAAAAGAACATTCCAACTCGGTTAAACTATCATTTACGCACAAAATTAAGCAAGCAGAGACCGAAATAAAAAGACATTTAATTTGTAATTTTTTTTCATGAGCTCATGCATTCAACTTTACTAGGTTGTTCAATAAGTTATGCGGTTCGATAAGAGAAGGCGTTGCTACTGACCTCATATTTTTTTTTTTTTTTTTGTTTTGTTGGTATACTCTTCATATGAACGTATGTGAAGTTTCAATCTGTCAATTCATTTTTTGATTACAAGCCATTTAGAACCGATTTTTATTTTTGGAAGGTTTAAAAACAAAGGAAATTTATGAACGAATGTTCAAAGTGTACAAGGACTTTTCGGCATCAATTTGTACGGTAGAAAGATGGGTTGCTAAATTTAAACGTGGTCATACAAGCCTTTAGGCGATCCACGTCAAGGACATCCAAAAACAGCAACAACACGAGAAATCGCAGAAAAAATACAGGGTTTCTCAATAACAGGTATTATGAATGAATGGATTGCGCTATCGAGAGATGATTAACGATTTTTTATTGCCGAAATTGGATGGTATTGATCTGGATAACGTTTATTTTCAACAAGATGGCGCTACGTGCCACACAAGCAACGAAACCATTGATCTTTTATGGTCCATCTCTCGAAAAATCCCCAAAAAGGCTTTGTACAAAAGTGCAGAAAATTCTGGACAAAATCGATAACTGGTGCATGAGACAGAGTCTTTCCGTCAATCCGAACCATAGCCCTGTTTACGGGAAAACGGAAATTGGATGGACTTAGTCTTCCAATACTGAAAGATGTCATACTTGGTCTTTCCGATAAACTTAAGAATCTAGAAGTAATCTTGGATAAGAAGCTGGCTTGGGAGACAAACGTTTCACTGAAGGTGAATCGCTCATTATGGATTTTTCAGCAATGCAGCAGAGCCTTTGGTAAAACTTGGAATCAGAAATCTGCTGTGGTCCTATGGATATACATAGCACTTATCAGGCCAATCATCACTTACGCCTCTGTGGTCTGGTGGCAACGGAGCATGGTTAAGTCCACAATCCGGGAACTATACAGGCTACAAAGAAGTCTATGTTTATGCATCACGGGTGCCATGGGTACAACCTCTAGTGGTGCCCTAAATACTATGCTTGATTTACTCCCCGTGGATCTTAAGATACAGCAGGAAGCAATAAAAGCAATGTGTAGACTCCATAAATATAGTTTCTGGCACAAAGACGAAACTATGGGACACAGAGAAATCTTTAAGTTGTTATCTGAGCAGTATCCACTGTTTTTGGCACCTAAAGACGACCTGATACCCACAGTTTTATTTGGAAGGAAACTTGATGTCAGACAATCCAGAATGCATTCAGGGAGGTTTGACGAATATTTTCTTTACCGATGGTTCCAAGAATGAAATAGGGTCTGGAGCCGGATGGTGCTTAGACGATAGTAATAAGTATCACTATGCTATGGGGGCAATGGCAACAGTTTTCCAAACGGAAATTTTTGCCATCCTGAAATTAGAAAAATGGATAATCGAGAGGAGATGGAGTGGGAAACAGATTGCATTTTTCAGTGACAGTCAGGCTGCACTGAAGGCCCTGGAGAACGCGAAGCAAACCTCAAAGATTGTTCAAGAATATAAGAAGAAACTTGATTCTGTCGCAAGGGTTCCAGAACACTTCGGTGTTCAAGGAAACGAGATTGCCTATGAATTGGTCAACCGTGGATCATCGGTTTGCCCCACAGGGACCCGTCCCGCAGGAATCATGAATTGGATCAGCGATTATGTATGCAATTTACATCAAGAGCGATGGTCCAGTCTAGAACGCTGCAGAACTGCAAAGTGTTTTATGACAAGTCCGAACAGAAAACAGTCATATTTTCTACTAAAACTTGGAAGGAAAGACATTTGGTTGTTGGTCGGTATTTTTATAGGTCACAAGCCATGGGGTCAGCATATGACCCCCATTCGAATCATTGAGGACCCAATGTGCCTGTCTTGCTTGGAGAAGGCGGATAGCACTGAGCACTTTCTCTGTGAGTGGCCTGCCTTTGCTAGAGCACGACTACGAGTATTGGGTTCCGATGTCATGAGAATGAGTAATATTCGTTCTCTAAAACTGGAGGATATTTACAGATTTGCCAAAGAATCTGGAAAATTCACACAGGACTAACTATCTCTATCTCTGTCACTATTCTTTCCTATCTCTTTCATACTTTTCTCCTTTCCTCCCCGACTATCTACCCTCTTTCCAGAGCTCTAAATACAATGGACTTTTTCGCCTGAGTGTTTTTTGACCCAGGAAATCTCTTGATGCTCCTTGGCTCGACCTATTAAAATTTCAATTTCAATCATCTCTTGTATATAGTTTACCTGGGGACCCCCCAACAAAATGATACATTAAAATACTAATAGTTTCCCTTTTATGTTTAATCTTTCTCTAAGCTTTCATGTAAGTTGTTTATGTACTGGTATTGGCGACAGTAGAAATCCCTATTTGACAGCTGAGTTTGTTTTGAATATATTGGAATTGAATTTTCTGAGCCATTCCATACAACTGTCTTTGTATCGCTGTATATTCAAAATTATAAACACACTGCTATTTTTTTTATAAAAAATGTATATCATTCCAGAACAAAATCCATGCAGTGCAAAATTATAAACTTTGTAAAGAATTTTTAAACATTTTTTTTCAATATTTTATAAAAATTTTCAACTTTTTAACCACAATTTTTATAATTTGGGTGGGTATGCAATTTTATGAAGAAATTCTAGTATAACAAAGATCAAGTTTGAAGTGACTAAAAAATACCATTGATATTAGGAATTTGTTTTTTTGGTTGGCGATGCTAAACTTTTCGTTATTTAAAAAAATGACATGAAATTTTTACTGGATACGAAAACGTTGATTCTTGGCGCACGGTGCCAAAGTCATTTATTGTTTTCCGTTCTATGGAGGAATTTCAGAATAATTTTTGTGGAACATTTTAACCTCTTGTTTCCCTTTTAACGAGTCTATTTGCCCGATTTTTTAATACAACTACCCAAAAAAGTCCTTTCATATTATATATATATATATATATAATTGGCCCTTTTCGGGAGTTTTGCCGATCCCCTCCTCCTATTTGTGGTGTGCGTCTTTGTGTTGTTCCAGAAATGGAGGGACCTACAGTTTCAAGCCGACTCCGAACGGCAGATATTTTTATGAGGAGCTTTTTCATGGCAGAAATCTACTCGGAGATTCGAACCTATGTTCTTTCTGTGAATTCCCAAGGCCAAAATATTCTAGCAAATATATGTCACAAAATTTCAGGGTGGGCTACCGAAGACGCATAACCCGTCAATATAACAGGTTAAAATTTTGAAACCTCGAATCACACAATGACGCGATTGTCTTTCTTCTAAAGAAATGATTTTCTCGTAGTGTATGACACTTTCAGTATTAATCAGTTGTTTTGCTGTTCCTATAAAAAAAGGATAAATTTGTTAACTGCTTGATTATAACCTACTTATCCACCAATTCCTTTGCAATACAATCGATTTCCGGCAATTCCTCGCGCATACTCTGCACTTTCATCATAATCGGATTGATTTTCTGGCGTATTCTGAACCAACGTTCACCTTGTCTGAAAAGGGACGAAAATGTTTTCTATTAAATAAAACAGAGAAAAAGTATTATCCATTCTTGCAAACTAGTACACTATTTTCCTATACGTTTTTGTACTATACTGCGCTACTCACTCTGCCACTAAGCCAAGGACACCAGAATATGCGTTTGGATTCTTTACTTGTCGATAGTATTTAATGCTGCCTAGCCCCTCACGTATCGGCCAAACACCTTCCGTTCGATACACCTTTTCGAAATCAATTGGATTGAAAGAACAAATCAGATCGTCACGTCCGAAAGAGCCGCGTAAAATGAACAAGTCGCCATAGCGTTTGCGCAGTGCTGTATACATTTGTAAAAAATTCGCACCATACAACTTGCCTAAATGGTTTTTGAAATTATTTTTTCACTTTTATGTTTAATTAGTTGTAATTATAATTTACCGCCTGGTAAGAAGTCCATCATTAATCCAATACTGGATGGTCCTGGTATTTCTTTGTACTCCTTTGCATTCGCCCATTCCTCCTCTATGTCTTTATCTGCTAATTTAATCTACAAGTAAAAAAACATAAGAGATACTGATCTTATTAGGCTCAAGTGGAAGTGAAAAAGACAGATTCAATTGGTTTAGCAACAGAATTAGAATAAAAGTAGTGTTGGGACACACAAATCAAAGTCAATGTATATTATTTTCCCTCCTTGTGGCACAATCAAATATCCTTTCATTTATTTTAAACTACTTCCAAAGTCCCAAACTCAGCTGGAGGTTCAACATAGAGTACAGGGTAAAGAAAGCGAATATAGCACTTTATAGGTGTAAGAGAATGTTGGGTAAAAAATGGGGTCTCCAACCGAAACTATCCAATTGGTGCTACACAGCCATTGTAAGGCCAATACTAACATATGCGGCACTAGTCTGGTGGTCCGCAATAGAAAAGAAATACAACCAAACCAAGCTGAACAAGATACAAAGAACAGCGTGTATCTTAACCACAGGAGCGCTTAGCAACAGTGCTATTGAAGCGCTCAATGTACTAACTCATCTATTACCATACTATTAGACAACTGGAAAAGCTGGATAACAAGATCGTACTGTCACAGCAAGATCGTCCTACAGGGACCCTCGCTGCTCAAAAACAAATCAAAGTACACCGTCCCCGACCTTAACTTCAAGAAAGACTTTATGTTATGCTTTCTACCTAGAGCCGAATGGAACAAAAGGAAGGTGATTGCAAGATACGATATTGAAATCTACACTGACGGGTCTAAGATGAACTATGGTGTGCGAGCTGACGAATTACATATTAGGATGGCCTCGACCAATCATTTCACGCATCACTGCAACCCTTACAGATCATTGGAAGGTAGGAGATCATGCAGCCAGACTCAACCTTCCTTTCAATCCCATCTGCAGATGCTGTCAAGCGGAAGGGGTGAAGGAAAATCTTTTTCACTACTTATTTGAATGTCCAGGGCTAGCTACGGCACAGCTTCGCTCTTTCGGTAAGCCTTTCTTACAGCAAATTAATGAGATCTCAGGCATTGAAAAAAAGAATTTGCTGCTATACCTGGATCTCACAAAATGGATCTGACTTAGAAAAAGAAAGGAACAGGATATCATCTCACGAGAACAGTGGTGGTAAAACGGCGCTGGTAGCTAATTAGGATTATTTCAGGGCAGGAAGGTCTGCGGACACTGCGATGTATCAGATGTGCCTTTGACTGTGTGCAATCAGTTACATGTGCCCTCCTTGACATCGAGGGGCTTTCGACAGTGCCTCTCACTCAGGGATATATCGTGCACAAGAGACGAGAAACGTGAAAAGACACATGGATAGAGTCCCGCCTACAGGCAAGGATAGCTATAAGCGTAGCAGCGGACAGTACTACCCAGCTACAAACAAATAAGGGGTGCTAACAGGGGAGCGACATGCTGCAAAGAGCTTTAAACCTGACGAAGAGATAGTGTGCTGGAATGGGTCTGGATATAAACCCTTCCAAAAGAGCTATCATTATTTTCACCAGGAAAAGAGTTTGTTTCTTGTTCCGGATGGCGGGGAAATCCGGGGACTGTAGCCCAAGAATCCTGAGACGGATGTACATCATGATATTAGGACCAAAGATAACATATGGCGCGGTCTCTTGGGTATCGAGAGCCATTCTCTCGACATTGCGGGAGCGCTAACTAAGTTTCAGCGCTTAGCTTGCGTGTGCATTAATGGGTCGATGCGGATCTGCACTACAGCTGCGATGGAGGTAGTGCTTGAGCTGACACCACTTCATACAGTTATTCGGCAATCAGGCAAGCGCACCCTAGAAAGGCATTGTGAGAAGAAAACTGATGTCAGCTAAAACCATGGAATAGCTGAGGCTGCAGCTCTCACTTATGATATCAAATTTGAATAGAAGTTCAGAATTGAACTGGACGATAAATTCAACTGTAGTAGACCTGTACTTGAAAGAAAACTCCAGCAGTGTTCCCCGCACTGGCACACAGATGGCTCGAAGGCACCAGAAAGTATAGGCGGTGGAATATATAGCCCTAAAACCAAGCGTTCTGTGCCGATGGTAGATGTATGCCATCTATCTATGGGCAGAGATAAACTTAGACAGAAATTGTCGGAATGAGTGAATTGCCATTCTAAGCGAGTCAGGTATTTTTATTGCTCAGTTCAGTCAGGAAGCGTTTGACAAAACTGAACATTGGAATCATTGTGTACCATTGAGATCGCAGGGATTAATTTAGCAAGGATGTCAAAACTCCCATATATGTAAAGGTTATAAAAAAAATTACCACCTTAAATGCGTATACAAAACCGGATCTGTAAGGTGAAAATTCTTTTGCCATTTTGTTATGTGAGGCGTAAACTTTCATTATCTTTTGATTTCAACAAATATGGAGAAATAAATTCCCATATTTTATCACTGGGTTTAATTAAATTGTGAAACCCACCTACGAGCAGAGATGCAACAACTTGGAAATTCTTTGGTAAATTTGGCGCCGTTTTTTCTATAATAGAATTGCCAAACACTTTTTATTGTTTTTCGCTATCAACTTTTTTCTACACTTTCTTTTAACTCTTTCAAATATCACATTCTATGCAAAACAAAAGAAACCTTCTGAACTGAGTATTGAACTGAGTATTAGCAGCAGAATATTGCCGTAATTGTTGCATAGCTTGAAAACACCCTCCATTTCAACATCGACCCGTCTCTTATTGGATATGAATAACGCGATTTCAAAAATAAAATATTTCAAATGCGCTCATTAATAAGCGCATTAATTTTATTGTTGTGCGCGAAAAGGTTCAATGCACCCGTCACTCAACGAACAAATTAAATATACCGAAATTCGCAAACAATACGCACGTTATGCGCTCACTGATAAGTAGCAGCTTTTTTTACTCCCATTTTAGCTCTTCTTATTCTTTTCGCATAGCTATTGGAGTGCAGTTGTACTCAAATAAATACTTATTTACCTGCTGCAGTAGCGTCGCTTTATGTGTAGTCAGAGGCCTTGCGTACGAAGAAGGTAGAATACACAGCCGTGGTAAAACATTAGGCGAATGCAGGGAGCGGCATAAACGATTCAATTTAACAAAAACCATAGCTTAGCCGAAGGAAATTTATTTCTTCTTTTCTTTTGAGATCAATTGGTTCTATATATACACGCACACACCCACTTTGAATTAGATTTTGGTTGATATGCGCCCTCCAGTGGTTGCAGTGGCACTGAACTCTTCCGTTGCACTGCGTTAAACTTAAGTAAAAGCTGTGTACTGCATGGAGAAAGTAACAAAAGCAATACAATTAAAATTCGTGTAAAATGGGAATGCTGCAGAAGAAGAATTAGAATGGAAGAGCATCGCTCATATGGAATTGAGACGCAATGGATTGCCAATACAGAGAATTGCAAAGATCTTTACGCATTGAAGGGAAAGGTACCTTTAGCACATACACTGCAAGAAATACTTATGTGCATATACATATATAAGGGCGCGTTTGTTTTAATTTTAGTAAAAAAAGAAAAGGCGGCCGCCGTAGCCGAATGGGTTGGTGCGTGATTACCATTCGGAATTCACAGAGAGAACGTTGGTTCGAGTCTCGGTGAAACACCAAAATTAAGAAAAACATTTTTCTTATAGCGGTCGCCCCTCGGCAGGCAATGGCATACCTCCGAGTGTATTTCTGCCATGAAAAAGCTCCTCATAAAAAAAATATCTGCCGGTCGGAGTCGTCTTGAAGCTGTAGTTCCCTCCATTTGTGGAACAACATCAAGACGCACACCACAAATAGAAGGAGGAGCTCGTTCAAATACCCAAAAAGGGTGACTTGAAAAAATAAAAAATAATAATTTCTGGGAACGACTTCTTTTACTTTTTTTATTTTGCATGATTAACGATTCTTATTCATTTTTTAGGAGCGTTGTACCATTGTATCTTGTATATATAAAAGGATACTAATAAGCAATTGATAATTTAACCTGTTTTAAGTGCATTTTAAAGTATAATCGCTACTCGCTCTCCATAAGGTCTGCTAGCGTTGTGGGCTTTAAGCGTCTTTAAGCTGTGACAAATTAAGGGCAGATAAATTAGGTAGGAAATGAGGGGGACCCATTTATAGACCCATAGCCAGTATGTGGCCTAGAGAGAGTAGCTTCACAAACAAAGAAGATCAAACTGGAACAATCTACCGCATTCATCGCAACCAAAACTAATGGTAAGTATCTTGAACTTGAACCGTTTTAAAGACGGTAGATAATTAAATAAGAATAATTGTAGAATCACACAGGATTTCTAACAGGGCATTGTACATTACACTTGTTGCTTGATGAAGCACCTAAACACATTCTGACATCGTGCCCATCACTAATGCCACAGGAGAAAGCGAAACTCAATAACATAGGACAAATACTAAAATATATTTATTGAGAAAATGTTGCTTAGAAAAGTACTCTAAATAATAATAATAACAAAAAACATTTGCGTCCAAAATAGTGCGAATATTCTAAATCGACGAAGTAACTTAATTATATACTTACAAGGTGACTACTTCTTTTCCTTAATTGGCGTGATAAACGCTTACGCGATTTTGCCCGAGTTTAACAAAGCGCGCCAGTCGTTTCTTTCTCGTGCTAACTGTTGAAAGTTGAAAACACCAAGTGAAGCCAAGTTCTTCTCCATCTGATCTTGCCAACGCAAAGGAGGCCTTCCTCTTCCTCTATTACCACTAGCTGGTAGCGCATCGAATACTTTCAAAGTCGGAACGTTTTATCATTATTCGCTGCGCTATGTCCATCCGCTGGTATAATGCCAGCTATGACAATAGCCTATATACAGAGAGTAAGTTTTGTCTGTTTCCCTTCAGCTTCACCGCATTTGCCCAGACTGGGGTTGCATACAGTAGGACTGACTGGTTGACTTTTGAGCCACCTATATTAGGTAGGATCCATGAGAATGTGGCTTGGATGCTCGCCATTTTCTCTATCGCGTAGTCGCGCCTTAAAATTTAGTCGACAGTCGATCATGACACCTGGGAATTTCAGCGCGGATTGAGATATAGTTGGCTCTCCCACTCCGATTTTCATATTTTCGACTTTTTTGAGGCTTGTTATCAGAACCGCCCCCGTTTTGTGCTCTGCCAGTGTCAGCCCTGCTTGATCCTATCATTCTTTCACCTGTTTTATCGCTTCGTTTGTTATGAGCGCTACTTCTTGTATGTTCTTAGTCACCGTCACTATTGCTATGTCATCTTTAAATCCTATTATTTTTACTTCCCTGAGTACTGGTAAACGAAGGACCTTGTCGTACATGAAATTTCATAAAACAGGGCCTAAGACTGATACCTATGGTACGCCAGCAGCAACTTTATAAAGTTTTGTTCCAGCACTGCTTTCATATCTAAGTTCCCTGTCAGAGAAGTAACTTTTTAATACCCTGAAAAGATACGGCGGGACGCCCATTTCGCGAAGGCTATCCACGATGAGCGACCGTTCAAGCTTTTTTACAGTACTGCAGCAAGTATTTCTGGACGCAAACGCTTAGCCGCCTTAAGAGGCATATTTGGTATGCCATCCGGGCCTGGTGCTTTTCGATCTCCAATTTTCTTGCACACTTCGATTATCTCTGACGCCGATACGACTGGGATTTGCTGGGTGTTTACGAATTCCTCAGCTTCTATTCGCTTGACCCTCGGTCTCTGAAGAAATAGCGTCACTACAATTCGATTAAGCATGATTCGACATTCGACTGATGGAGCTCGTTGCCTCACCATTTCCTTTAAGCCAATTTTGTATGCTGTACTCCATGGGCTTGTATCCGCATCGTTGCACAGCTGCTTAAAGCTCACTTATTTTAATTGCTTCTTGTAGTGTTTTACTTGCCTCTCGGAAGTGCGTTAGAATAGTGTCCTAGCATGTTCTGCCCCTGCACCTTTGTGCAACTGTCTTCAAGTATAAATAGGTGCAGGTGCATTTAGCAGATATTTCTGTAAGCTTCACATGAATTCTTTTACCTATTATGCACATTAAAGTTTGAGTAATTTTACTTGCAAACTAAGCCGGGAATAAAGAATAAGATATTGTACAAATTGAAGTTGAAAAAGAACGTGAGATGAGTGAGAAAACTAACGAAATGGTGTCAAAATAGTCAGCTTTAGTAAACAATAATCAAAAGTTAAGTTGGGTTAGTGTAAAAAAAAATAAGGGAGATAATAGAGGCGAGAATAGAAAGAACAATTTTTTCGTAAACTCACCAAAAATTTTCTTTAAAAACCTCGAAAATTATGCCAGCACAGCTAGCTGAACTCACTGAGAGCCGAGTAGTGGCAACGCGATATGCGCAGTCTGCTTTATTCTCCCAGCCGTAGACTTGTGGAACTATGATAGAGGTAGAGGTTAAATAGCCGATTTTTCAAATAGTAATATCATAATAATTAAACCTGTATCAAGACTTAGTTTGCACTTCAGTCGTTCGTGTAAACTATAACTTGATTCTTATTTAAGTGAAAGAAAGAGTTTTCTTCGTTTTGGACACAGATCGTTTAATTTGGTTGATCCGATTCTCTCGTAGGATGAGAAATGGGGCATAATAAATATCCTTACAAAATAGAAATATCCTTACAAATAGAATTGACTGCCCTCTTCTAAAGAGTATTTATTTTCACATTTCACAAAAGTTCCTGGAGCGGCTTAGAACAGTTTATGCCTCTTATGTTCCGATACATTAAATAATGAAAGGATGTAGTAAGACTTCAAATTCATTGGCTTTCGATTTTTCAACTTTTAAGCAAACTTAAAAACTTTCACTGAATAAATTATATACATATGTAAATAATTATAAATTATTATCGCTAAATATTTTGGTGTAAGCAAAAAAATAAAATAAATACAATAAAAATTGTGTTCAAATTGTAAATTATTTTATTACTTTATCACTTATAGGTTGGATAAAAACAAGAAAACATTGTTTATTATAAGGATAAACTGCCAATTGCACAATCCGCCTCTTCGAGTGGCATAAATCTGAATTTCAAAGGCGGTTTTGGTGTCATTATTAAATTACTTATATACTGCATATCCTCCGGCGATGCCCATGACACTTTGTATATCCGCAGTAGACGCGCCAAGCACGTTTCCATTTCCATTTCCGCAACGCGCTTGCCCACACACGTACGCGGCCCAAAACCGAAAGGTGCGTAAATAAATGGATTACTGCTGCGCAATTCAGGACAAACATTTTCACCCGATTTTAGCCAACGTTCCGGTATGAACTCCTTAAATCGTGGATAATATTTTTCGCTATTGCATAGAGCCATATTCCCCATGTGAATGGAGGTGCCGCAGGGAATGCGATAACCTGAAAGCACAACATCTTTTGGTACAGTGCGCAGATTGCCTGGAGCGATGGGCGTAATGCGTTGCCCCTCTTTTATGCACGCCCGTAAGTATGGCAAATTCCTGGTGTTCTCAGGAGTCAGCGGAGTTTTTGGATCGGGCATTACGTCCATGAGTTCACGTCGTAGTGCCGCCTGTTTGTCGGGATTGCGTGCAATGTGATATAGTACTGTCAAGAAGGTGGATGCGGTCTGCAAGTAAATTGAAGTGCATTAAAAAATGTTCCGAGTTTTATATTATACTATATATACATATTTGTGGCGTGCACCTTGATGTTGTTCCACAAATGGAGGGACCTACAGTTTCAAGCCGACTCCGAACGGCAGATATTTTTATGAGGAGCTTTTTCATGGCAGGTATACACTCGGAGGTTTGCCATTGCCTGCCGAGAGCGACCACTATTAGAAAAATGTTTTTCTTAATTTTGGTGTTTCACCGAGATTCGAACTTACGTTCTCTCTATGAATTCCGAATTTTAGGTTTTAGGTGAAGTAAAAATATCTGAATGTCATCGGGCAGCCATAGTTCACTATATATACAGGGTAGTCCATATAGCGGTCACATGATATTTTGACAGTGACAGCTCTTCTATATTTTTGGAAACCTTTTTTGAATTTTTGAAAATACACCACTATATGGACTACCCCGTACAGGTCATATTTAAAGGCAATTCAGAGATGAAATTATGCCTAAAAAAAAGGTCTTTGAGAGCTTCGAGTTTGCAGGTGGCAGTTCTTTGCTACAGCTTTCCACAATAAAGGTAAAAACAGAGAAAATTCGATCATTTATTAAGTACAACCATAACCAAGGATAAAAGTCGGAGACGGAAAAAAAATAATTTCCAATGCAAAGGCAAGAATGACCTCAACCATTCCATGCTGGTACCATCGACACCGAAATAAATTACGCTCCGGTAGGACAATCCTCAAAGTGTCAATAAAATAGTAGAAGTTTCGTACCCAGACCAACATGTGAGCAGTTACTTCATTGCCCAAGTACTGAAAATTAGCGAGGAAATCGTTTGAACCATTTGCATAAGACTGGTCTCAAGAAGCAACTCGATGTATGAGCGCCACATGAATTTGCGCTATGAATCGATGTAGACCGAATCGACGCCTCCAAGTCTTTGCTGAAACGGAACGTAATCGATCCGTTTTAGGAAGGAACGTAGGTAACTGGTAATAACAACATACTATGAGGCGTCCCTTGGATTATTTGATTCTGTGGAGGATTTTTGAACGCTTGAGCATTAGCGACGGCGAGTATTAGAGTATGAACTTTACGTCGACAAAGCGCAGTAAATAAAGACCAACGGCTTCGTTGGCTCAGTCATGTCATCCGAATTCGATGCAGTACCAGCTGGAGGTAGCAGAGGAAGGGAAGGCCTTTTCTCTCTATGTTGGAAAGATCAGGTGTAGAAGGACTTGGCTTCTAGACCGGATTTCTGTTAGTACAGTAGTTGATACAATCACCGGCAACTGCCTAGTGGGAACACATGTGAAACGTATAAGATTCACTTCTATTGACTTCTGTCGCAGCTGCAGGAACGAGAGCGGTATTAAAGGCATTGAGTAGTTTCTATGCCACTGCCGAACTCTTGTCAGAACACAACATCGCTGTGTAAACGCTCACTTTTTTGATGTCTAGCAGACTTAGAATCCACAGGCATTCACAATATTTCAGAGTTTATGAAGAAATTTTGAATTATAGGGGACTTGGGCAATTGGTATCTCAGTGATCACCCAGGTCACCACCGCAACCTGACTTAAGCTAAGTATGGTAGTTATACAAACCGTATCCATGCCGGAGGTTAACATATCTATGGCCATCACTATGGCATAATGTTTATCGATACCCAGCAATTTCGCCAGTACGCTCTTCGGCTCTGTTTCACCTTCCGCTTCGATGCGACATATGGCTTCCTCAACATATTTCGAGGTGATCTCGGTAATGTTGTTATAAGCCTCCATCAATTTCTTGAAACCGGGAGTTTCAAAATACTTCCACAGTGATGGTGTCATATCGTATTTAACACTTAGATTGAGAAAACGAGTCATCATCTGGGATAAAGTTATCGCATCTTTGCTAGCATTTCCATTAATCAAATTTAGACGTTTGTTTAATGCAACGTAGGAGACCGACTCAAAGGCCCACATTTTTAGTTCATACTCTATGTCCATTTTCAGTAGACCTGTGATGGGATCTCGGCACGTTTCAAACCTGTGAGAAAAAATATTTCGATGGAAGAAAGTATTAAGAAAACAAAATAGAAAAGGCCATAACAGTTAATTAACTTATCTACGAATTCCATAGTGATTCTGTCCAGTCCTGGCAGGGCACTTCGTATGCTTGCCGATTTCATCAGAACCGGATTAATTTTAGTACGCATATCCCCCCAACTGCTGCCATGCCTATTGAAGAAAGCAGATTTAAAACCAAATCATTAAGAAGGAAGGAGAAATTAAAAAAATAAAAAGGAACACGGCATTTTACTCTGTTACAAGTCCGGTGCAGCCCTTAAAGAAATCTGGTCGCTTGACTTTACGATAATAATCGAAGGTCATTAATGCCTCACGTATCGGCCAAATGCCTTCGATGCGATAAACCATCTCGAAATCCTCAGCATTATAAGTGAAAACGGTGTCATGCCGACCAAACATACCCTTCAGGAGGAAAAGGTCACCATATTTATTGCGTAGTTTTTTATTCATATCGACATAATTTAAATTATGGAGTTCACCTACAATTTTAGTAAAGCAAAAAAAAAAAACAAGAAAAAGAAAACATAAATTACTAGATATGTAAATTATTTCCGTATAATGGAAGTTAGGAAAAATTTTAAATTTCAGTATGTTAGAAAATCGATTGAGAAATAATGACAAAGAACTAACCTCCCGGTAGAAAGCTAAGGAAAAATCCAATTTTCGACGGCCCAGGTATTGATTTATATTCCTTTGCATTCAGCCATTCGGGGTCTGTGCGCTCCGGAGCATTGCGGTGCATGAGCGAGTTGAGTTGTTGCTCGGTCTAAAAGAAATGTGCAGATGTATGTACAATATATTTCTTGTAATATATGGTTATTAGTTTAAGAAGGCTCTTTTCCCAACTGCCCAACAAAGTGGGCGTTTCTGTTCGGGCCGTTCCTAAGTTCAAGCTTTTCACTTCTGTTAACAAATCACTATAACCTAAGAGTTCGTTCGCATTAGAGTTGGTTTCACATGTCAAAAATGTGAAAGATAAAAATTATGAAAGTTGTGGAAAGATATGTCAAAGGGGTTCTGACAAGTTACAGCAGCAACGGGTAAGCCGCCTGCAAGTGGAGAAATGCCATTGGGAAATTCAGGAGCTAAAAAAGTTTGATAAGGGTTAGTCGATGAAAATGATGTTTGCTCTTGTCACTCTGCAACGTTTTCAGAGCCATTATCTAGGAAGTGTGTATTAGAATTGGCCACAAAAACCACTACATCTATTTGACTGAAGATCTTGTTCTTCTTATTCATCTGTAATTCGCTACAGAATGTAAGAAAAAATTTAAAATAAAACTTATAAAATATATTATAAAATAAATGTATAAAATAAATTACTATATTATAAAATAAATTTTATTTTATATTGGTTAAAAACTAATGTTTACAATAAAATGTGTAAATACAAATCTATAATTTTTTTACAATATTTGAAAAAGTATCTCTTTCTACGGGTAACTCCAAAATACGACCAATAAATATCTTGACATATATTCCGCAACCATGATAACTTCTTTCTTCTGATGCCTCGTCTTGCTTCAATCTTTCCTTATAGTATAAGCTGCAGGTGATTATAAAGGGTGATGAATTTACAGTTATCGGATTTTAAATTGAATTAAAATAACGAAAATTCAAATTGATTGGACAATCTTTATTATTGTTGTGTGCATTTATTTTTAAAAGATAATCCCTTTCAAATATGGGCCGCGAATCCGGTGTAGTTCGGCCATCAGCAAACACCAATTTTGAATCGCTCGTTGAAGGACTTCAGTCAGTATCTCGTGAATACCTTTAGTATGAAGACTGAACAAAATAATGTATTTAGTTTGGTAGTAGTCATGCGTGGTCTGTCAAAAACAAAAAACCCTATTTTAAAGTATATATCAAATCTGATCACCCTTTACTTATAATTTCGGCATATGCGGCACAGTAGGTAGTTTTTCAGCGTTTAATGCATCTTTGAAGCCCTTTTTTGCTATTTAATCTTCGAAGTACTTCAGAGGTTGAGATACGGTCGGTCCACGGAATTTTCCGTAGTCTTCTTAGTATCCACATTTCGAATTATTATAGGGAACTTTCATCGCCTAAGTTTCCATGCCACATAAGTTGCCATGCCATAACATCACACAAGGCGCACTTTTAGATTCCAATCATGGTTTACTTAGAGCACTGCTGTATTTATGAAGAGTTGTAGCCGTTATTATGCGGCATTTAATTTCCATTGAATTCGCATTTATCATTGATGAAGCGCCCAGGGCATTTAAATTTATATGGCTCAAGATCAAGCCAAAAAATAACCTTCCGAGCTTTTCCACGTCACTGATTTGCTGTACGTATTTTAATTTTAACTCGAAATATTATATTATGGGGATCCCACTAAGCAACTTCCAGGGCTTACTAAGTACAATTTCAGTAATTTAAAAATAAGAAAGCAATTTTAAGGGTGTATTTTTCAAAAAAGAAAAACAAATTTTTTCTCCAATTTTTTTATGTATATAAAATCTTATTCAAAAAAAAAAAAAAAAAATACAAAATTTATTCCGAAATAAATAAATAAAATCGTAACCCAAAAAATGTGTAAAATCATATTCCAGAATAAATAATAAAATCTTATTTAAAAGAATATTAAACCTGATTCTAAAATCAGTATAAAATCTTTTTTCAAAATAAATTATAAAATTTTATTAAAAAAAAAACACTTTTTCCAAAATCATTAATAAAATCTTATTAAAACAAATATATAAAATCTTATTCCAAAATAAATAATAAAACCTTATTTAAAAAAAAATATATATTTAATCTTATTCCAAAACCAATAATAAAATCTTATTCCAAAATAAATAATAAAATTTTACTTAAAAAAAATAGTAAATCTTTTTCCAAAATCTGTAATTAAATCTTATTAAAAAAATATATACAAAATCTTATTCCAAAACAAATAATAAAATCTTATTAAAAAAAATATTAAATCTTATTCCAAAATAAATAATAAAAACGTATTCCAAAATAAATAATGAAATCTTATTCCGAAAAAAATTTAAAATTTTCCAAAATAAATAACAAAATCTGATGCAAAAACTATAAAAACTTATTAAAAAAAAAATAAATCTTTTTCCAAAATCAATAATAAAATCTTATTAAAAAATATATATAAAAACTTATTCCAAAATCAATAATAAAATCTTATTAAAAAAATATACATAAAACCTTATTCCAAAAACGAAAAAAAATTAAAAAGTATATTCCATCGTTAAGAATTAAACGAAAATAAAAAAAATGTTAGGAAGCACCAAACCAAAGATTTTCTTTTAAAACTCTGTACCAAAATTTTCAGCATTGAATAAATCTCAAAAGAAGTATTTTTTCTGAGTTCTTTCAGTTTACTACTTTTTATACTCCAGCTCACAAATAAACAAATTTAAAAAAAATTACCTACAATGTCCAAAATACTTGGCTCGCAGCACATAGAATCATTCACCTATATTTGTATTTATTAATTAATTTTTATTTAATATTTATCCGTGCCACCAACGCTTTGAAAATTGCCATAGAATTTGCATGGTGAAAATTGCACCTTCCGTTAAATTTGGTAGGAAATGCTTAAAGATCGATATTATTGAAGTCCTCTTCATAAATACTTAAAACAAAAAAAAAACGATACAAAAAAGAAACTGTCAAGTATTTTTTTTTAATTCCATATTTATTAAATTTTTGGAAATTTTTAGTCTCATTATAATAAAAATTAATTTTTTGTTTTTTAAATAATGCATAGGATATCATTTCTTGAACATTTAGGAAGGGAAGTTAAAAGATGGGATTAAATAATATCGATCTGGAAAAATTGCATACCAAATTTAGCGAAAAGTGCACTTTTTTATGCAAATCCAACAAACGTTGGTGACACGTGTAAATATTAAATAAAGATATACGTATATATACATACATATATCGGTAACAAATTTTGCGGGTAGCATCAGGAAGAATTTTATTTAGAGAATTCAAAAATTTTCTTTTAAGAAATTAAAAAAATTTAACAAAATTCAATTTTGTCTGAGAGCAGAATTAGTGAAATTTTCTTGAAAATTATTTTACTGGACCTTCTCGAAGCATCTAAATATCTACCAAATTAATTTTTTTCGACTTTTTACAAAACCATTATTGTGATCAAGTTAAAATATTACTGTTCAGAACTTACTCTATGTGCATTTTAGTCGTTTTTTTTTACTTTCTCCGTTTAGGCCATGCAAAAAATGTTGGCCTGAGAATGCAATAAGGCTTTGTATATTTTATTTTTTATATAAATACGCGGTCGAGTATCTTCACCTTGAGCTGAAACTATTGCGCTCTCTAAAGTAATTATTTAATAGTCACACCTAGTATATTATAAGTATGTATAAAGGGTGTTCTTTAGATGCAGAGAAACTTAAATGAAAATAAATCAAGAAAAATGTTTTTAATCCCAGGGGAAGCAATATAAATAAATCATTAGGGTGGTCAATGCTGAGCTAACTGGAACTCTTTCTGAATGTAATAACGTTTCAACAATGGATTGTGGATTATTATAGCTAATTGACACTGTTACTTTTTTTTAAATAAATTTCATAAAATTTCAAACGTTGTTCCAGTGTGAGTCTATTCATGTTGAATTGCATTGCAAACTAACCTCAAAACAAACTTTCAAATCATTGTCGAAGAAAAGTTCTTCACCTCTAAAAAAACAATGTTAACATATTTTCTGATTTTTTTGCTGCGAAAAGTGACCCATTTTGTAAATACCTAACCATGGAATAAATTTCTGAGACAACACGAATTTACTTTCAGCTAAAAAATAAAAACATGAACTAAGAGTTCAAATTCCAAACGCTGGGTGAGCCACCTGTATAATCTTTTTTAAATGAAATCAGTTTTCTGATACAAAAGGATTTAAAGAAAGAAAATCGACTTTCCAAATGAATACCTTCTATTTCTTTACCTATAAAAAGAGAAATTTATACTCAAACTCATTCTCAACTCAATCGTAACTTAGTTTGGAAGCCACTTTCGTCATTTTTCACGTTTGTGTAAATGTAACCTGACCTATTCCATTGCGATTCCATTTACCTCCTTCTCTATATCCATACAAAATGTCTATCAAACAAATAAAATTAAAATTTTGTTTTGAAAATTGCAACCATTACATCAGTATATTCTTACACACAACCTCTTTTTTTTAATACAAATTTTATTTATTTTTTCATTTCACTACATTTTGTCCAAGCAGTTTACAAGCCTATTCACAGGCATAAGGTTTTAATAAACAAAGGGGGTACCCTGCGTTGTTCTTGAATAGCGCTGAGCAGCACTGGACTGTTGTAACATTCTTCTGGTCCGCAATCTATATTTATTTTTATCCAAAATGAGACTTGGTCTTGCTTTCCTTTTTCTTTAATTTTTAAATGTGAAATATTCGCACACGCGTTGCATTTATTATGCAAGGGATAAATAAAAAAATGATAATAATTGTTCAGATGCAAACACAGAGTAGCTAAGCAAAAACAACAAGAATAATAATCACACTGCCGACTGAGTTCAGTGCACTGATCGCATCTCATATCTATTCGTACATACATACGAGTAAGTGTACTTATGTACACATGTACATATGTGTATGTTCACATGTGTTAAAACCAATTTCGCAAATTTTATTTTGGCTTCTTTTAAGTCAAGCAGTGATAAAGAGGTCCGAAAAAATTTAAATATTCAAGTGATAAAATTATTTATTGTTTCCTTTGCTTATTTAATTTACTTCATTGTTTGCATATACATTTTTTAAATTTGCTTTTAAATATAGTCTTGTTACTTAACGCTCATTTAATCCGATTGACAAATATTTTTTTTTTATTTAGTATAAATTTATATCAAGTTGAAAGCCTTTTGATATTCCGTATAATACTGGGTAAACATAAAAGCTTAACTACGCTGCACTTTTCACCATACTGTGGTAAACAATTTAGCATAACCGCTAATCAGCTGTTTGGTACAACAAAGCACAATAGAGATAATGCAGAAGAATCAGCTGTTATGCTGACATAATTTTAAAGCCCCTTCTAATTTTATTTTTTCGTTTTTTGTTTACAAACAATTCTTTTCTTTCTATTTACTTTTCTATTATTTTCCATATTTATATTGGGTGAAGCAAACAGCTCTCAACTTTTTTCGTTTTCTTTTGACGGTTATGTGTAATTATTCTTATGCAAGTGGCTCCAAATTTTTTCTGAGAATGAATGATTATTTTTAATTGTGTTTTATGTAAATTATGTAATTTATGTAAATAAATTATTTATACTTCTGTTAATAAAAGTCTACTGGGTCTGGTGGTGAACGAGGACAAAACGAAGTACTGTTGACAGTTATGATTTCGAGGTTGTAAAGACTTCGTTTACTAAGGAACCAGTATTAACACCGATAACAATGTTAGCCTGGAAATCCAACGTAGAATCTCTCTTGCCAACAAGTGCTACTTTGGACTAAGTAGGTAAATGAGTAGCAAAGTCCTCTCTCGACGAACAAAACAAACACTCTACAAGGCTCACATCATGCCTGTCCTAACGCATGGCGCAGAAGCGTGGACGATGACAACATCCGATGAAGTGACGCTTGGAGTGTTTGACCTTTGTACGTTGCCAACGGAGAATATCGCAGGCCTTAGAACGATGAGCTATATGAGCTTTACGGCGCCATAGATACAGCGCAGTGAATAAAGATCCAGCGGCTACGCTGGCTGGGTCATATCGTCCGAATGAATACAAATGCTCCGGCTCTGAAAGTATTCGATGCAATACCAGCTGGTGGTAGCAGAGGAAGACGAAGGCCTCCTCTAAGTTGGAAAGATCAGATGGAGAAGAACTTGGCTTCACTTGGTGTTTCCAACTGGCACAACAATTAGCACGAGAAAGAAACGACTGGCACGCTTGGTTAAACTCGGCCAAAATCGCGTAAGCGGTTATCGCGCCAATTAAGAAGAAGAAAAAGAGATATAGCACCTTCCGCTCAGTTTGTTCTCACTACTCATCTAAAATTACATCGCAACGAAATTAATCTCAAAATTCTACTTGAACGTAATCGTATACACCACACCAAAATACTGTAAGACCAACCAAATTTCTTATGTTTTTATTATCAGTTTATGGCTAAAAATTTATATTTTTAATATTTGAACTTTTATTAATAAGTATTGTAAAAATGTCCCGAATTAAAATCTATAGAATGAAAAAAGTATAAGACAAATGTTATTATATTTAAAAAAAAAACAAATACAATTTTTGGGCTATGTTTATAATTTGGAGTTAGTACTTTGTTTTGTTTAACTTGTTGAAGTCTTCGATGCATCGATTTGATTAAGTTGTTTGTAATATTTTGATGAATGTTTGACCATTCGACATTAATCACACTTCTAAGGCTGTTAGCGCTATCAAACTGTCTTCCATTTTTGAAAACCCATTGAGAAAGTATTGCCCATACATTTTTGATTAGGTTAAGTTCAGGGCTGCAGGCAGACCATTCTAAAATAAGTACTTTTTGCGCATCCAAAAACTCTTTTGTTGCTTGTTATGCTTAAAAATCCACTTCTCATCTAAATTATCATCAAAAAAGTAATAAGTATTTCGTCTGGAAGTTCTTATATAGTTGACACTATTCATTTTTGTGGATATAAAACGTATAGACGTTTTTCCTTTGACACTATTGGCTGTTCAAGCTATGAAAGAACCCCTTTCGAAATTGAGAGCTAATCTCTCCTGCTTTTTCTTCCATTTATCATATCAACATATTTGGGAACAATCTGATCCGTCCAGATTGAGTTTTTTTTTCATCGGATAAAATCACTCTTTTCTATTTATTTTCCCAAAATTGGTAATTTTTCGCAAACACATGATGATTTTGTTGTATGGTTAATTAAGGTTTAGGTACTCGTTTTACATATTCTAGACTAGAAACCGCTTGCAAAATTTCTTGCCAACAATGAATAGTAGCTTCCAAATTAAGAGCGTGTTTAATTTCAGCATGGATATTTAATTTATTTATTCATTTGGGCACGACGATAGCTCTTACTGCCCTGTATTCATCAACATTGGGTCTGGTGGTGAAGACAAAACAAATTACCTTTTGTCATCAAATAAACAGTCGGCACACTCACGTGTCGGCATCCACGACTAAAATACTTTGCTTATTTAGGAACCAGCATTAACACCGATAACAATGTTAGCCTGGAAATCCAACGTAGAATCTCTCTTGCCAACAAGTGCTACTTTGGACTAAGTAGGTAAATGAGTTTTTTTGGGAGTTCATTTGGGAACCATCTGGTCCGTCAAGATTGAGTTTTTTTCATCGGATAAAATTACTCTTTTCTATTTATTTTCCCAAAATTGGTACTTTTTTGCAAACATCCATCTGGCCTGATTGTGTTGAGTGGTTAATTAAGGTTTAGATACTCGTTTTACATTTTCTAGATTAGAAATCCTTTGCAAAATTTGTTGCCAACAATGGATAGTAGCTTCTAAATTAAGAGCGTGTTTAATTTCAGCAGAGATATTTAATTTATTTATTCATTTATAGCTAAACGTGTGATATCCCGAATATCTCTAGCACTAAGTTCTGGTTTTCTACCACTTCTCTTGGCATATCCGTCCTTTTTATTCAAATGGAAGTAATGTCAAACACAGTTTGGCTTCTATTTAATTCTGATGCAATCTCTCGCATTGTAAGGTCTCTCTCTCTCCTTGGTAAAATTCTTCCCTACTCAAATTCAGGCAAAGCTTTTTCGTGGGACAAATTGTTTGTTTCTGAACCGAAACAGCCACATAAACATGAGAAGGAGATAAAGCGATCAAAAACACTTTTTATATTATTTAATAATTTTAAAGTAATAATAAATATTTTACACGTTTAAAATAAGAGCAATCGCTTTTGGTCTTATAATTATTTCGTTTGCACAGAACAAGAATTTACGTGTTGGTAAAATTCCAGCAGTAAATGCAAAATAATTTACGTTTTAAGCTCACAATCAACGAAATGACATCGGGGCATTTTTCTATTATTGCTTTACCTACCTACCTTAACCTATTGAACTGTGTAAATGGAATTTGCAACAACTTAAATACCTACTTCACGTTCTTTTGATTATTAATTCTTAAATGATTATTTATTGTATAAAGTTTACGAATAAACCGAAAGTTTTGAACGAACACAAGTCATTATTATCTGGTAAGCTTTTTAAATAACGCGTCCTCTTTCTCTTCATTCCATTTTCACAAATAAGTTTACTAGAATGCATACAATAATGAAATGCCATTCTAATTTGTGACATGTGAGATTTTGGCAATTGAACAAGAAACTAGATTTTTAATATTGCCAGTGTATACCAAAATAATGAAAAATATTCAAACCTACTAAATAAGCAACGTACATACTCAGGTGATTTTATCAAGTGCACGGTGAATGCTGTCATTGATCACTCACCGCTGTCGTATAGCCGCTGATCAGCCGTTGTGCTTGAAACCCGGCACAGCTCAGCTCTGCCAGCCTAGCAGTTCTTCGACCGGTTTGGTTCACTGCATATAGCTTTTTCCACATTTTGTTTTGATACTTTTTTCTGATCTTTTGTTTTTATTGGTCGTTTATATTTACCGTATATTTACTTAAACACATATATATGTATATATGTATGTATGTATTTGTAATATCTGAGTGCACAACCACCGAATTCAAGAATAACAAGGAAAATGCGATGCAGCTCCAAAGCCGCTGAAACCTGCAGCTTTACTGAATATTCAAGTAATTCTGATCTCTGCATTTAAATCATAATAAGACTGTATTTTTTTTTTTATAAAAAGCGATTGCGAAAAAATTTTGAGAAAATGCATTGAGCAAGATAAGATATTCAATAAATGTGTAAGCTACACTGAAAAAATACAATGAACTAAAATTGAAAAAAGTTAAAGAAACATGTAGAGTAAATGAAATTAAGTAAAAAGAAAAAAAAAAAATAAGTAACACCGAAATAAATTGAAAGTAAAGTAAACTTATGTTAAAAATAAAAATAAATAAAAATAGAACCAAATTCGCAATAAAACGAAAAAACAGATAAAATAAAATTACTAAATAAATTAAAAAGGAAGGGGCAAAATTTAAAAAAATAGATAATGGAGAAAAATGTGGAATAATATTTATTAAAGCAACATCAAAATAATTAAAATAGCATACAAAATTAAATAATATAATAATTAAAAACAATAATAAAAAAAAGTAATGTCTGCGCCTTAAAATAAATAAAATATTACGGTTAGATTAAATTCCTAATAAACTAAAATAAAAAAATAATTACTACGATTAAATAGTAAAAAATGAGGGAAAAATAAAAAAAAACAAGATGAGGTGAAATAAAATTAATTATATAAAAATAAATAAAAATTAATTAATAAAAAAACTAGGTAATATAATAAACTTTAATAGAAGATAAAAAAATATATAAAAAAGTAAATTAAAATATAAAAGTAAATGTAAAAATTGGAATAAGTATCTTGGCCATTCGGCCATACTGAACAGGAACACTGTTATCTCTTCCGACATAGACTATCATGTAAGTCTTCCATCACCACCCTTGCTATTCTCCTGTTCACTCCCAACTAGGGAAGAATGGAAGACAAATCTTACCGAAATCGATGGCCCTCTGATTATATATACAGATGGTTCAAAACAAGACGGTAAAGTGGGATTTGGAATCTTTTCCAATTCCCCTCACATCAATCTATCATTTAGATTACCCGACTACTGTAGCGTATTCCAAGCGGAAGTATGCGCTATCTGGTATGCTGCGAAAACTCTCTTAGAAAATAGAATATCACTAGAGGATATCCGCTTTTTCACCGACAGTCAAGCGGCCGTTCGAGCACTCAGCTCCTCTTATACCCACTCAGATGTGGTTCGATCCTGTCTCTTATCTCTTAACGAGATAAGTGTTCAGAATTCTGTCCAAGTTATCTGGATACCGGGTCACAGTGGATTCGAAGGTAACTGCAAAGCTGATGAGCTCGCAAGAGCTGGAGCTGCGCAATCGAATGTTAGTAACTTACCCACAATCCATATTCCACTCTCAACATGTAAATTGCTCATTGATCGAGAATTTCACAGCATTGCTGATCGGAGGTGGCGAGTGGAAACTACCTGCGTTACGACCAGACAAATCTGGCCATCCTACAATCTGAAACAGACAAAAACCCTTATAAGTCTTTCGAAACACGAACTAAGGCATATAATATCTCTTATCACCGGCCACTGCCTTTTGGGCACTCACGCACGTCGACTCGGGGTTCCTCAAAACGACCTGTGCAGATACTGCCAGGACGAAGATGAGGAAGTATCGAGCAGACATTTGCTGTGCAGTTGTCCCGGTCTAGCCAGAAGTCGACTCGCTCTTCTAGGCTCTCCAACAATTGACAATCTTTCAGTACTCTCGAACCTGAAAATCGAATCTCTCATCAAATTCTCGAAACGAATTAATATCTTTGACCAAAATCTGCAATAAAAATCTCGGTTAGGTGGGGAAATCATATAAAATAATGAGCTCTAGGGCAACACAACGGACCCAACTTGCGGTCTATGTGGCACTCCGATGCGGGGTCACCCTTAAACCAACCAACCAACCAAATGTAAAAATTAAATTAAATTAAATTAACAGTAAGTAAATATGTAAACAAGGGCGGCCGCCGCAGCCGAATGGGTTGGTGCGCGACTACCATTCGAAATTCACAGAGAGAACGTAGGTTCGAATCTCGGTGAAACACCAAAATGAAGAAAAAGTGTTTTCTAATAGCAGTCGCCCCTCGGCGAGCAATCGCAAACCTCCGAGTGTATTTCTGCCATGAAAAACTTCTCATAAAAAAATATCTGCCGTTCGGAGTCGGCTTCAAACTGTAGGTCCCTCCGTTTGTGGAACAACAGCAAGACGCACACCACAAATAGGAGGAGGAGCTCGGCCAAACACCCAAAAAGGGTGTACGCTCCAATTATATATATATATAAATATGTAAACAAACACTTAAACGTAATGAATAGAAAAAAAATTTACGAAAACAAAATAAAATAAATTAAAGCAAAATAAAATATTGAGAATAAATAATATATGTATAAGAAAAAATATAAAAAGTAAACTAAATTATAGTGAAAAATATAAACTACATTAAATTAGCAATAAAATAATGGAAACAATAAAAAAAAAAGTCGTTCTCTTAACAAAAGAGTCTCGCTTAACAATAAAAACTGATAAATTAGATTGTACATAACCACAACGCATTTATTAAAAAAAACGCACATTTTAAAGACAATTTGTCACGCATACAAAGATCTTTAGGTAGTTCAATAGAAATTTGGTATTTTATTCTTTTTAAATGGGCATTTTAGTGCGTTTTTATATCCAAAGCTACGCAACACTGCAGTAGCGAATAAGAGATTTAACTGCCGAAAGCAAAAGAACACCAACAACAACTGCAATCGCGGGCAATGCTACCAGATGTTAAAAACAAGTAAAGCTAAATAAAACTGTGTGAATTATTGAACTAATTTAAAAAAAAATATATTTTACAAAATTTTAAACATTACTTTTAAGAAGAGAACTAAGAACTAAGACTCCGAGACTAAATAATAATAAAAACGCTAAATCAAGTTACAAAAATGGTAATCTGGTCATACTGGTGCTAAAAGGAACTCATTGTGAAGTTCGCTGAGAACAAAGTGACGGTACCACAATTAGGCGCCTTCTCATTATTCTTTCCATCATGCTATGTAGATATATGAGTATACACAAATTGCGCTCCTCAACATGTCTCAAATATTTTCCATACTGTACGTAAAGCTTTAAAGTTGCAGAGAAATGTTGGTTGCAACCGGTTGTATGGTTGATGCGCTTACTACCAACGAAGTAAAGCTTTTAGCAGCTGCTAAAATATACGTGGGTTGAATACAGAATGCTTCAAATTTTATGAAAAGCTTTTGATGCAGCACGCAAACAACGATTTCGCACACTCTGTACTTTTCTTTGTTCTTTGCTACAGATTGCAATTGAAGGAAGTTAGAGCTCAAAAAGCAGTGACTAGTTTATGCAAGAAAATATTTTTTATTTAAATGATTTTTATTAAGGGGTTACATGGGTTTCGTTGGTTCAAAAAATCGATTTATTTTTTTTTTTTGGCTTATTAATTTCTACAAAATCTCAGGAATATTATCCTAAATTTTCAAGTTGATTGAATAATAAATTCGGAGATACAGCCTTTGGAATGTGTGCGCTCAAAGCCACTTTTATTGTTACTTAAAACTTTAAACGCGTTTTTCTCGGAACCGTGTTTTCAAAGTCAGTTGTCAAATGTTTTCGAAAACTACTCAACCGATCTTGATGAAATTTTACACGGGTGTTCGAAATACAATTTACTCGTGCTTGAACGAAGGATTTTGTTTTTTTTTTTTCAATTACAACTATGTATTTAAAAAAAAACACAATGTCAAGCAAATTTGATCGAAATTTTCATTTTTTTGGAAAAAGGTCTGCCAAAATTCCAATTTTTACTTTTTTTTCTTTCCTTCGTTCAAGCACGAGTTTATGATCTTAACTAAAACATTTATTTTTGTTTTTTCATTTTTGATGAGCCTGTCAGGAGTTATGCTGATAACGCGGACGCACCTTTTTTTCGAGGGGTCGCCGGAAATGACGTCACAATGGAGGAGTTTTAATTTTTTTTTTTTAATTTCAGAAATTATTCTTTAAATATGTATCTATAAGACAGAAAAAAGTTTGAGTTAAATAAATAATTTTTTACATAGAAAAAAAAAATTTTGAAAATATGCCTTTTTTTACCCGACGAAACCCATGTAACCCCTTAAATCATATAAGCCCTAAAATGGGTGCATTGGATATTTCTTAAATACAGCAGACGTCCAATATAACGAATCTTATGTTACGCGCCTAATACGTAAAAAGGGTGGCTGATGAAAGCCGCTACCAAAAAAAAATTGAATAACTTTTTTTCTTTTTAAGTTATCTGTTCCATTTTTGTTTTAATTTGCAGATTGATCTTTAAAATTTATTAAAATGGATAACTGGGACACGCAAACAAGAATTTGGATAGTCCGCCGCTATCACGCACTGGAGTCCGTAGTTTTGGTACAGAGAGAGTACAGGCGGATGTTTGGCGGCGATCCCCCGAGCAGATGGACCATAATGAGACTGGTGAATAATTTTGCTGAGCAAGGAACAGTCGCAAGAAGGCCTTATCATCGAAACCCACCAGTTCAGACGGAGGAAACGATCGCTGCTGTAGCTGCAGCTATACAAAGCAATCCAAGGGTTTCAACAAGAAGCTTATCTGCTTAACTTGGTGCCAGCCGACAGTCTTTGCAAACAATAATGCACAAAGATATAGACTTATTTCCCTACAAAATTCAAATGGTTAACAAACTGAATGCAGCAGACTTGCCGATTCGCTTGGAATTTTGCCAGAAGATCCTGCAAATGGTGGAAGAAGACCAAAACATGTTAAACTGCCTTTTCATGTCTGATGAGGCCCATTTCGATTTAAACGGCAATGTGAAAAAACAAAATTGTCGAATATGGAGTACTTCTAACCCACAGATACTCCACGAGACGGAATTGCATCCTCTTCGCGTGACAGTGTGGTGTGCGGTTTCTTCACGCTGTATTGTCGGGCCTTATTTTTTTGAAGAGAATGGTCACACCGTTACGGTTACTGGAGGCCGTTATTTGAAAATGCTGAAAGAATTTTTCTATCCAGAACTACGCCGAAAGAGAATTCCTTTCAACTCTGTGTGGTTTCAGTAAGATGGGGCAACGACTCACATAGCCCAGACTGTTATGACAGAGTTGCGACGAAAATTTCCCAATAAATTTATGTAAACAAGAAGTTTATAAAACAAAGCCAACAAATTTGGATGAACTAAAACAATCCATTCGGGCAACAATTGCGGCTATTCCTGTCGCAACTCTCAAAGCAGCAATGAACAACTTTCACTAAGATGCCGCACTTGTGTCAACGAGCATGGGGGGCATTTAAATTCAATTATTTTTAAAACTAGTTAAGCTACATTTAATAAAATTTAATGACCTTCAACTTGAAAAAAAAATAAATGAATTCCCTACACTAAAAAAAAAGTTATTTGAGTTTCTTAATGTCGCAAAATTCATCAGCCACCCTGTAGAAAAATTCGTTAAATCGAGTAATTTTTTCACCACAATATTACCATCTTTTCTCCCCACAATACCATCACCTTTTCAATTCAATAACTAAATTCACAAATTTAAAAATTAACCAAAATCGAAAACTTTATTTATTTTTCTTCAATTCGCATAAGTTTCCCAGCTTTGCAATTTCTTACAAATCCTTTAGTAGCAAAACTTTTGGCAGTTAGACAATGTTTTTGCTGTATTTTCAGCAAGATTGCCAGGAGACACATTTCCCTAAACAATTTATTGTTTTATCATATTTAATCTCTAATATGAGGAGACGAACGCACATTATCTTCATTTTCACTGTCATCAGAATTTGAAAAACCATCATTCTTTCATAAATATCCGCCGTATGAGATAATTTTTGATGATTCGTTCTCGAATTGATGATTCGAAAATCTGTTATTCCGAAAGTTCTACAATCTGCTACTCAAATGCATGTATCTCACATTTCGTGTGGGTCGTAAGGCTCAACAAGAGGAGGGTAAAATTTCGTAAGAATTAAAAAATTAAAAAAAAAAATAATTTCAATTTTTTTATTCATTATAATTTTTTCTCCGCATGACCTATCCTATTCCTAATACAAATTCTCATTGCTTTCCTGAATTTTTTTTTTTTTTGTCGATTGTTTAAATCAGACCAGGGTACACAAAACGGTCATGTTTGGATTCGATGTTCCATTGTCTTTGACTAACTGCAGATTCTATCTAATTACGTGATTCTGTATTAGAATCTTATACGTTTTTGGACAGCTAAAAGGACCTACCAGTTTTTGAAATAATTTGCAGAATAGTTGCTGTACAATTTTTTTCTTTTTAATGTTGTGAAATAGGAAACAGTGAAAAATTTTAAATTCAAAACTTTATAAAGTAGCAATTTTTTTACCCTCAGAGCTTCGTTCAAATTTTATTGACGATTTTTATTAATTGACATACCCTTTATCCAAAAACAGACAAAAATCTCAAACCTTTGAACTAGAAATTAAAGAAAACAGTGGACGTAAAACCAATAACTTTTGTTTTTTAAGTAATCTTTAAAATCTAATATCACGAAAACGGTTAAGTTTTGGATATCTTGCCATATAAACAAATTAATCAGAAATTGCCAATCTACTACTGCCCTTAAGTATCTAGAACGACTTCCCCTGGAACCTGTATAACTGGGACGTATATCTTTTTTTGGTGTAGGACCGAGCTACTCGAATTTGTAGTGCACTTCTTGATTTGCTGTTTCCTGTTCACAGCGGGTTTCGAATCTAAGTCATGGTAGTCACACACAAACCCCCTTGGCCATGACGTCTGTGGGAGTAATAACTCTTTCAAGGTTCCAGAAAGGTCAGTCCAAGCATTGCTACAAAAATCCAGTTTACAAGGGGACATAAAATAGAGAGTTTCAAAACTGTGGTGCAAATACAGAACTATTGGAAGAAATTTCTGAGCCTCGTTGGGTTTTCTATTTTCAATCACGTTGTGACCATTGACCAACAAGTATTTGATAAACCGAACCTACCTCAAAAACGAATATACGGCTTCTCACAGGAATACTAACGAAAATAGAAATATAATATATATATGGCAATATAACCGCCAGGTTCGGTGACTCCTTGAAGTTTTCTTGAGATGAAGAAGAGGCAACGGACATTCATCTCTTCGTTCCTACGTCAGTTGGTTTGGAACGACCCGGATTTATAGCCGGCCAGCAGCATTCTCCATATTTGAATGTTTATGTTGCTACAGCAACAATAACAATAACAACTATACATCCCTTCCTTCAAAACAAAGAGAAAAACTGTAGGTATTTAGTTAGTTAGTTAGTTAGCTAGACCATCCCGATAAACTAGCCCAACTTCTAAATGAAGGTCACACTCGATTGAGGAAAAATTGATGAGGAAAATTCAAACCTGCGCTATCCTAATTATCTCTTCTTGTCCAAGCGTCCATCCACAAAGGCAACGTCTTTCAGTACGGTCTCATCGTCATGAGTGGTAAAGGAAGGTTCTAGGGAGACTGGACACTAGGCCTTTTTCGGCTCGCTCCATCCAATTCCATCACATCCAAAAAAAAAAAAATTCCCCACAATCGTCGTGAGGCACAACGGAAGTTTTAAGGGAGCCTGGAAACTAGGCCTTTACGGTTCCCAGCTACGAAAAATCGAAGACTGTAAACTCATCCTTTCTGGTTCCCTCCATCTATATCTATGGCGCCAAAAAAAAAAAAAAACAAAAAACCTCTTGCACAATCGACATGAGGAATAACTTACGCTGGAAGAGAAACTAGTCACTAGACCTTTCCGGCTTCCAGCTACGATTAATCGGAGGCAGGAAACGCGTCCTTTCGGGCTCTCTCCATTCATTCACTTCCGTCACTTTATACTTTTTTTGAATTAATGCTTGGCAAATTAGCAATTCTGCGCTCATAGCAGTGCTGACTCTATGCCAAAATGAGCCTATTGCGACTTTAGAAATTGAAAATGTGTAAGTGCCAGACAAATAGTCTTCACTTCTGAAATGTAAGCCTTTTGGTATATGGCAGAAAATCAGACTCTAGTACTTATCGTTATTGGGATTGTCTGTCGTCGAGGTACGTCCGCGATTGAAATAAAAACTTACCATCATCACTTTCAAACTTACCTGCTTCGCTATACAACAAATTCATACACGAATATATTTCATATATTTTAAATTACATTTATTCGCCTTTCGTGATTACTTTCATAGAGTTTTAATTCAGTTTTGTTTTTTAGATTTGTTTCATATGCGCTAAACTAACGTTAGACGTTGAAATTTCATTAAAGTTAAGAGAATCAATGCATGGAATTTTACATAGTAGGTATATACTTAGTTTGCTCTATAATTCTTAATGCAAAAATTATGCTGCTTTCTTAATATTTTTTATATATTTAACTTTTTTTTTTATTTTCATGTAGGGGAGGGGGCCCAGTTGTGACGCAGGCCCAGTTGTGACGCAGCTAAATATTTTTGACATGCGGTATGAAAATGACAGTTTGAGCCCTGCCAATCATGTTCGTTTGACGTTCAGCAGTTTTTGTGCAGACACCAACGTTAGTAGTCGCATTGTGTATACACGCACCAAACATCGTGTTGAAAATCGTGCGAAAAAGTTATTTTGATTTTTTTCAAAGTACCAACATTTTGTGAAATTAACAGTGAAAAGGCGAGTGTAATGCATCAAAATATTGTATTTGCCGTATATTTTGTGATTCTATATGGATTTATGTGATTATGTGGTGTCTATAAAAAACTTGCTTGTCATACACAAAATAGCATCGTGACCCGGTTGTGACTCAGCGGGTGGCCCAGTTATGACGCACCTTTTTTTTGCACTACGATCATATAGAACTGCCGAATTCCTACATTTTTGTTGTTGTTTAAAAAAAACCAACTGCCAACTCGATCAATTGCAACGTATGCAAGCGTCCAGTTCATTTGAAGTGCGCCAACATGCAGGCAAGTTATTTCACTTGCAAACACTGCGAAAGTGACGTGGACGACGACTAGGAATATTTAGATGACGATGATGAATAAAAATCGTTGTCATTTATGGCCATTGAAGGACATTTTCTTTTGTATTTTTCATTATTTTTGCCATTGAAAGCCTTCAAAATAAATAAATCATTAAATCACAACAATTGGTGTGACATTCCTTTCATATTTTCTCATTTCCAGTAAATTTCTTGAGGTGCGTCACAACTGGGCCACTTTTTTTTTTGTCCTAAAAGAAGTTATCCTGAAAAAATTTGTTCCAAAATTTTTTGAGTAACTCAAATAAACATACTTTCTTTGGAGAAAAGTTGCGTTTGGTTAATAGTTAAATGTTAAACTTCTTCATTTTTCAATTTGCGGAACTGAGGAAAAAATTTTAATTTTTTTCAAAACCCGCGTCACAACTGGGCCCCCTCCCCTATTTTTTATTTCTAATTTTTTTTTTTAATTTTTTGCATCTTCATAGTTTCATAGGTACATTACAGTTTAGATTTTATTTATTTCTTCGCTTTTCGTTAAAACAAAAAAAATGTTTCGGAAGAAATATGCAGCGGTTAATGAGAAAATACACACACACACAAAGATAATATATTTTCAAGATTCCTTATGCTAGCTTGAAAGAGTTTAGATTTACTCGTATGTATGTATGTATGTATTTGATATGTATACAGGGGCTTATTTAAATCTTGCACGCTTTTATGCACTTATTACATGTATATGTATATGAAAATGTAGGAAAGAAAATATTTTTTATTATGCTTTTAAAGAATTAGATTTAGTTTTTAGTTCAAGTGTATTTTAAAAGTTAAGTGAAAGTCACATTTATAGTTTTTGAGTTGGTTTTAATACTTACAAACGCTGAAGATTTTGTACACCAATTAGAGTTGTATTTATTATATGGTATGTTTCCTTTCAGATAACGCTTGAATTTCATTTAGATTCAAATGGCCATAATTGTAAAGTTTCTCGACTTTTTTCCTTAAACTAGAGCAAGCAGATTTAATTAATATTTTTTCTTAATAAAAGTGAAAACCTAAATTTCGCATTTTCCAGAAGCTGAACACATGTAAGCTTGATGAAAAAAATACTGCGAAGTTTTACATAGTAAATGAAATAAAAACATGATGGCGTGATAAAGGAGAATTTCCGCAGTTTTAGTACACCGAATACAATTTAGAACACAAATTAGTGGTGGTAATTTGTTTGCCTGTTACTATTTTTTTTAAAAGAGAGAGTGATAAAAGAAAGTTATCTGTAGTTTTAGTACACAACATAAAATTTAGAACACGAATTATAAGTTCTAAATTATTTGTTAGCTTTTCCATTTAAAGCAAGAGTGATGAAAAATAATTTTCCGACGTTTTAGTACACCGAATAAAATTTAGAACACAAATTAATAGTTCTAGTTTTTTTCCTGTTACTATTTTTTTTAAAGAGAGAGTGAGAAAAGAAAGTTATCTGTAGTTTTAGTACGCAAAATAAAATTTTGAACACAAATTATAAGTTCTAAATTATTAGTATGCTTTTCTATTTAAAGAAGGTGTGATAAAAGGGAATATTCCGAAGTTTGAGTACTAAAAATAAAATTTAGAATACAACATACTAGTTCTAATTTGTTTGCCTGTGTTAATTTTGTCAAGGCCTGATGAAAGAAAATATTCCGAGGTTTTAGTACACCAAATAAAATTTAGAACACAACATATAAGTTCTAATTTGTTTGCCTGTTTTCATTTTTTTTAAAGACAGCGTGAAAAACGTAAGTGTTCTGAAGTTTTAGTACACATAATAGAAATTAGCACACAAATTATAGGCCCCTAATTGAAGAAGGCTTGATAAAACAGAATATTCCGAAGTTTTAGTACACCAAATAAAATTTAGAACACAGATTATTAGTTCTAATTTGTTGCCGCTTTATTTCAAAAGATGGTTCCCTGCAGTTTAAGTACATATAATAAAATTTAGAACACAAATAATTAGTTCTAAACTATTTGCTTGCCTTTCTATTTAAAGAAGGCGTGCTAAAAGCGAATATTCGAGGTTTTAGTACACCGAAAAAATTTAGAACACAAATTATTAATACTTAGTTTTTCGCCTGTTTTCATTTTTATAAGAGACGGCATGAAAAATGAAACTGTTCTGCAGTTTCAGTACACAAAATAAAATTTAGAACACAAATAATTAGTTCTAAACTATTTGCTTGCCTTTCTATTTAAAGAAGGCGTGCAAAAAGGGAATATGCCGAAATTTGAGTACATGAAACTACATTTAGAACACACATTATTAGTTCTAATTCTTAAATCACTTTCTTTTTTTTATAAAGACGGCGTGGTGAAAAGGAGCATACCGCCGTTTTAGTGTACGAAATAAAATTTAGAACACAAATCATTAGTACTGGTTGCTTGCGTGATGAAAGAGAATTTTCCAAGGTTTAGTACATCAATTAAAATTTAGTACACAAATTATTAATATCTTGTTTTTCGCGTTTTTTTTTTTACGTTTACTTTCAACACACCGAAAATATTTTTATTCTGCATTATTTTGCTACAAAAACGTTTTTCCTTACCTAGTTTTTATTTCATATTCGGTAATGACGTATAAAAATTATAAAAAAAATTAAATTTCGTTGTTTTTGCATGTTACTTAAGTAGTTGGGATATTTTGCATTGCCTATAAAATTTTAATTTGCTTACGTTTTTATTTTCAAGTACCAGTATACAAATTTTATTGCAGGCCTAATTGGAATATTACTATAAGAGGTTGTATAATAAATGACACCAAATATATAAGTATGTGTGTTGAACATTTAGAAAAAAATTTACAATAGAATTATTATATTTAATTGTATACTAATTTTCGTCCTATCAAAAGGACTTTAAATATAAAAGTTCTTTAATACAGAAATATTTCTAAACAAAAAGTCAAAAAAAAAATATTTTTTCTGTTTTTAGTTGAAAGTTTTTTTGGTTTATCGTAAATTGGAAAATATCAACTAAAACTAGGTGACCGATTTTATCTATAAAATATTTGTAGTAACCTTCTTGAAGTAAAAAAAAAATGCACTTACTTATTTATATGTAAAGGCATTGTGCTATGATAGCCAGATAATAATTGCCGATGATAAAATTTGTTTCAAAACATTTTATAGCAGTATTTCTAATTTTTTTGAAATTTTTTTTTGCGAAATTTGACTCTGTGAAATTAAAGACTAAAGCAAGAAAAATGTACATTTTAAATTCATCCAGTTATGAACTAGGACGGAAAATACTCATTATATTTTATAATTCGATCAAAAAATCAACATAATAAAATTATAGATGCCGCCAGATGCATTTAAAACTTTAGTGGCACAGTGACAAAAGCATAAACAACCAAAAGCATTTGCCACGGGTGCTATGGTGTTTTTTTAATTTCTTTACTTAATAATTTTCTATTTTTAATTTACTATTTTTGCAGAATTACCTAAAACGCATTTGTAGTTATAACAATTTTTTTTTTTCGTTTAATTTTAATTCAATTTTCTCGCTAATAAATAATATTCAAAAATATTCGTATATGGATTTATACATATTTTCCATAGCATCTACGAGTTTTGGTTTTCCTTCTGGTGTTGCCAAAAATTTAAATACATACATATATTTTTTGTAAACGCACATGCATGATTGGATATTTTAAATAGTGTTGTTTTTTACTTAAATTTATTGATATGTTTTTGACATGTTTTTTTATTTATTTATTTAATTTTTTTTTTCAAAAATTATGCTAAGCCAATTATTTAGTTATACCTAAAGCTAAATATGCATATGTATATACTATACTATACTTCTTTTATATATATAAATATATGTATGTATAATCTAGAACTTAGATAAGTAATTGCTACTCACTGCCACTGGCAATTGATATGTATTGATTTCATGGTTGATATGTTTCGTTTTTCACAAATTGTACACACTCAAAAAAAAAAAACTGAGTAAAGCATTTCTTCTATGACCTAAATTTTATATAAGCTAGATTTTACGAAATTACCTTTGGTGACCCCCAAAAACAAATTTAGAACGTTTCAAAGGCAAACGCAGATTTTTCGCTGTGGGAGTCGGTGTGTTAAGGTGTAAAAGAAAAACAATAAATAAAATAAAATATGGCGAAAGAAAAAAGAGATGGGCTTTCGATTCGAGAACCAGGCGATGCATGCTCTAGGAAAGAAAATCTTCGTTATGCAATGTATTTTGCCATCATTGAGAACTCGAACTATAACGATTGTGTTTACACGGACTTTCTCAAGCATTTGATCGAGTTTCTCATACAATTCTACGTTACGTAAATTAGCTCCACTTGGGGTAGCCACCCTTTTTCCCCCGAGTCCTATTTCACGAAATACTTTTTCGCGACAACCTTTCTCCAGACAAATGCTATTTTTTCTTTGTTTAGACATTTTTATATCATATCGTTCTTTATTGTTGTGGGAAAGCATCATCCAGACTTATATTCAGCTTTAAAAGAATTCCAAAAATAAGAGGCGGATGTTGAAATTATTATAGCTGAACTTAATTTGGGGAGATCTGTAAAAGCGACACAAAAAAAAAAAAATGGATAGAAGTCCAAAATCGCTTGCGGTCCATTGTTTTACAATATGAGGAACACGAAAATTCTGGCACTGCTTCATCATATCTAACGTTCTTGGCATACAATATTGCTTTTTGATACTACGATTTACCGCCATATAACTTTACGGAATTAAAAGTGCTATAAAAAAGAAACTACTCAATATTTTTCCAAACTGTTTTTTTTTATTTTGAAATAAAATCCTTCCGGTTAATGATGAAATACAACTTCATTCATATGGCTGCCTCGGCTAGCCATGCACCATCCCATACTATCGGTCCAATTTATCAACACATTTTCGATTGTATGCGGCTGTATTTCAGCTATGACATCGCGTATGTTGGTCTTCAGTGCATCAATTGTTGCTGGTTTGTTGGCATAACACTGGTCTTTGTCGGCACCCGGTCTTTGGTCGGTCACGGGTTGGTTTGTCAATAAGCAACCCAGTTTCTCTTACTTTTTTCGCAAAGTTACGCCATTACGCTTCATTCGGTGCTTTTCTTCTTCCCATTGCCGTACGTAATTTTCGTACACATTATGCAACATTACCATGATTTTCAAAGTAATGTCGCAATATTTCCCAGCGTTCTTTGAGCATATACACAACCATTTTCGTTCAGCGGAAGAATAAAACTAATTTTCTGTCAAATCAGATGACAGCTAAGCGTTACCATTCTTCACATAATACCTAGTTCAAATCCGTAACGATAGATGGCGGGCCCTGTATAAATAAAATTCCTTTTACTATTTATTATAACTTTTTGACTGTCGGGACTTTCATTTTCGGGAAAAAAGTTGTCGAGAAATTAGATTCGGGAAAAGAGACGGGAATCCCCACTTGGTTTTCAGTCTGTTTTGTTTCAATCGCAAAAGTCTTATTTATCCGTTAGACGATATGTTGTAACGATTGAGCGTGAATGTTCGGAACCTTTCATTTATTGATGTTATTAGTATCTGTTTTGCGTTTGCCAATTTTCGTCTGTATGCTGCTGACTTGAAAATTTTTTCTGCGATTACAAAAACTCTGATAATTCCTTCGTTGAAATCGGAAATTAATGCGTACGTTCGCTGGTGCAGTAACTCTGACATATATCTAAATATCAAGCAATGCTTTCGTGCTACTTTTGCTAAACTCAAAATGTTTTCCAATCAGCTTTCAGTATTGCTAATATTTTACTTCAATCGGTGCATGAATTCAAAGATTTAGGTGCGAACTTTGACTCCCAGTTTTTATTCAATAGTCACATTAACTTTGTTGTAACCACTTCATACGCAATCTTAGCTTTTATACGGCGTAATAGCTCGCAGTTCTCGGACTTTTACACTCTCGAATTGCTTTTTACTTCCTTTGTTCGCTCTAGATTAGAGTAGGCAACATTTATCTGGAGGCCGTGCCGCCACCAATTTGCGGGGATTGAACGTGTACAGAAGGTGTTTCTTAAATATGCTATAATTTCCGTTCGATTGCAATAAACTTAAAGTCTCTAGAGAGTAAAAGCTCTATACTCTCAGTCTTTTGTTTTTAATGTAATCAAAGGAGAAATTGATTGTTCATCTCTGTTAGGGAGCATTTACTCTCATATTCCTACTGTATCTCTACGCAACACTTACCCATTTCAGCTTAAATTATGCGCGTAATGCTTCTGTTGCCCGCACTCTAAGAGAATTCAATGGGAGCTCGAGTTCTATTCCGCTAGACTTTTCGGTGAATTTTATAAATTCCTAAACTCTGTTTTCTAGTACTTAACTATCTGTAGTAATTTAAGCTCATATTAGCTCTAGGTGGTCTATAAAAACTACAACTATGTTTTATACTTGAAGTAAACGAAAACCCATTTACGGGGAGAAAAATAAAAGAATCACTCTCTCCCTCTCTCATTTCCGTGACGTGAAAGAGTTGGGATTTTCCCAAGCTGCAACATCTTTATGCTTTTATCTTTATCTTTATCTTTACCTTTGTCTTTATCCTTACCTTTACCTTTATCTTTATCTTTATCTTTATCTTTATCTTTATCTTTATCTTTATCTTTATCTTTATCTTTATCTTTATCTTTATCTTTATCTTTATCTTTATCTTTATCTTTATCTTTATCTTTATCTTTATCTTTATCTTTATCTTTATCTTTATCTTTATCTTTATCTTTATCTTTATCTTTATCTTTATCTTTATCTTTATCTTTATCTTTATCTTTATCTTTATCTTTATCTTTATCTTTATCTTTATCTTTATCTTTATCTTTATCTTTATCTTTATCTTTATCTTTATCTTTATCTTTATCTTTATCTTTATCTTTATCTTTATCTTTTTCTTTGTCAAGAGATGCCACACCCCTTATTCGAATACCCCCCTCATATATCTGTATTAATAGTTGGGCATTATCGTATGTTTTAAAATCTGAGAAACGGAACTTCAAAAAGGGGGTGCTAAAATTTTTGATGCATTGCTTTTATGGACTTATTTTTCATACATCGCAAAATTGTAAGTAAATACTTGAAATAAGGGAAACATTTTCTAAAATATGATCTAACTCAAAGGTGATATCAAACACTTTCTCCCGACAGTCAGTTCTGCGTTACCCGAACGTCTGAGATTTATGCTTATTCGTCCAAGCTCTGTCATTTCAGCAGCTTTTCTCTGTTAAAGGCTATACAAATTAGAGCGAGTCACCAAAGTAGTTGTGTATACAATTTTGTTTTCCATTGAATTGGATATGCATTTAGTTTCAGTTTCAGTTTCGATTTTCGAACATTAACCTAAAAAAAGATTTCAGAGATTTTCTTGTACTTCTAAAAATTATGCTAAACTTACTCATTTAACCGTATTGTGCTATGCTAAGCTTGAAAGGTATTGGTAAATAGTTATCTTTTAGCTATGAATTTCATTTAGATTTGTAACTATGTAATACTAAATTTATACACACCTTTTTATTCAGCCTATATTTTGATATGTTTGCGATTGTATTGTGCGAGCGTAAGCAAATAAATAGCTGCTTGTTAGTAGCGGAAAAGTGCAGCCTGAAAGTATATTTACTCGTACATTGAAGGTCAGCAGAGTGTTGTGTAAAATTTTCAACTCATTTTGGTCTCCAATTCGTAGTTGACTACTTTAAGGCGGCGCTCCCTAGCTCGCACAAATTGTTCATTGCCTGCCCTTATCTTACATGCACAAGGATGTGTATATGGATTTCACTCCACTATTAGTGAATGTTCTTTGGTATTTGGTATTTTTTAATTATACTAAATACATAATTTCATATAATTTCTTGTTGTCGCCTAAACAAATGTATGTATAAATGTATTTGCACACATATGTCGACATACATCTTTGTTTATTTCGCGCACACATCCGTGTGCGATACTGGCTACTGCAAAATCTCATCTTCTTTGTTCTTCTATTTAGTATCTGCGTATTGTTTTCTAGTTATTATATAATTTTTATATTTTTATAACATTTTTTTATTAATATTCACTAAACATACTCACTTACTTGCTAAAAAATCACATTTAGTTGCTTAAAAAGTTCTTCACTCCTTATGATAAAATACGCTTCTAAAAACGACTTCGTTTTAAAAAAGGGGAGAAAATATTAAAAATTACTTAAAAACTACAAAAACATAAATTACTATATACTTGCTTGTGCAACTTATGCCATTTGAAAAATAGTATATTTCTCTCAATTTGGTGTGTTGGCAAATAAACAAATATTTTTGGAGTTTTTGGTTTACTTTAAAAAAGTATATAATATTGCTTTTCAATTGTTTTACAAAATTTTACCGCTTTGCACATATTTTAATATTTTTGGTAACATATTTTTCGCCTTTTCCAGTGGTGACATAGTTTGCGTTAAATTTCTTCTTCAAATTTGTATGCATATATAGAATTTAATATTTTTTTCATATGCGTGAAAATATTGAGACTTCAAAACGAAAAATAGCTTCTAAGTTTGCTTTTACTTGGCGATAGTTAATAGTGACTCACATAAACCAAAATTAAGTTTGTTGGTTGTAAAATTCGTGTTTGCCTTTTTACTGTATTTAATTTGTTTACGTATCCTTGAACGATATTGCCCATAAAAGGCTGAACGGCTTGCTAAAACTCGCGAAGACGTGCATTAAGAAGTACATTAAATCGAATAATTCGACTCCAATTACAATACACTATGGACTCGAGAGGTCTAAGTGAGATCTTTGTACAGATCAGCCAGCTATACCTAACCTAACGTAACTAGTTAAGTCAGAAATCTGAGAGTAGATTTTAGAAAATTCTTATCGTTTAGTAATAGTCAGGTGCTGAGATATTTTAAAGCAGTATTTCATGTCAAAACAGTCGACGCGATAGTTTCAAGCCTGTTTTTTTTTCAGAAAAATGTTAAGATTCGATGAAATTAAAATTTCCGAATTATCGTATGGACCGTTGTGACATGAAATAACATCTAATTTGATTAAAAATGCGCTAAAATACGCCTGCAAGCTACAGTGAAATTTTGAACTAGTTTTTGTACCCAGTATTGGCAAAACGACACTTTCCTTAGAAACCAACAAAAAGTGGTGAGAAAATTTTGCTTTGTATTTTGATGGAAATTGTTTAAAATTAGGCTAGAAAAGTAGTAGTTAGTTCTATTTGAAAATAAATTTTGTGAGCTTTGTTATAATTTGGACACTTAAATTGCGATGGTTCTACCGTATAACTGTAGTTAAGGCGCGGTAGAAATGCACTCTTACATTCTGCGTGAAATACTTATGCCAGCGAACCCTGAACTTAACTCACATTTTAAAATTTTTTCACATCTTCATCTCATTGGTTGTGGTAATTTTATGGAAATTCTTGTCTTACTCTCCCTGCCTATGCATGAGGATCTTTTTCTGTGGCGAACAGAAGTTAAAATACAATTTTTATCTTTCGTTTAAAGTAAATTTTTTCAATGTAAATTTTTATTTTTTTAATTTTTAATTTTATTAATATTTATTAGTGCTCAAAGTTCGAGAATTAGTTTGAAATTTGCTTTTCTAGCCTCTCACGAAGTTGGGGTCAAATTACCTAAACGTCATTGAAGTTAATATTAAAAGTAAATGTTGTTGAAATATACGAGGTTTGCTGAAAGAAGTTAGCATTTCAAAATTTTCCTGTCATGAAGGGCCGTTTTCTTCCATTCAAAAGAAGTCGAGCATTCGTTAAACGGATGAAATGCGCAAGACCGCCAGGCAAAAAGGGGGGAAAAATTGTCAAAAATCAACGCGATGGGTAAATTGAAACTTGCACTGCTTAGGCCAAAATCCAATGGGCTATAAAAAAGCTTGCTCGAAATTTTTCTGATTAAGATGTTTTAAATGTTGATGAAAATTTGTTGATTTTTTTAATTTGCCCAGAGATTTTAACTTGGATTTATGCAATTTTTATAGAAGAATAAACTATATTTTTCGCAAAAAAATTATTAAAATTAAATAACAAACAAGTAATTGTAAAAATTTGTCAATGAGTTATGAAACGCATTTTGTATGCAAATATTTTATTAGACGTGTGTCGCATTGGTTGAAGGTTTTATGATGACGAAAAAAATAGTTAGATCAAAGAATTGGTATTGCCTTAGCGTATTGTTCTCTCTCTTACTTACAGTTCTAAAAACTGAAGAGACCCATGAAAAGATGGAGGGGCTGAGCGCAAGGCTATACCAAAATGCACACGTGAGAAGTGCTTGGAGAAATGGAAAACGCACTGAGAGAAGTGCACTGTAAGTAATATAAATATCTGCATGGGGAATTATTTTAAGCGTCAGTAAATAAAGAATACATAAATATTTTTCGAGAAAGGTAAAAAAGTTACTTTTTTGACGTGATAACGTATTATAATTCGATTTAGCTGGCTGCACGTACGAAAAAATCGGCCCCCGCATTCGGCAACGTTCGACATCTGGCTCTCTCCTACTTGAGTGAGTATATATATGTATACATATGCGCATATGTATATAAATTCAGATATTTTTATTTGCATATGCCTTCTTCCTGTGTGCATGGTAATGAACGATTTCTCTGTTGAGAATAGGACGATGATAGGAATAGCAGGAAATGAAAGGGAGTGTTTCGAGTGTAATGTGTCTTGAAAAAGGCAATCGATCATGTTGCATCTTAGTGTTGTTGACTTATTAACGTCTGATGCACAATCGAAATTGAACATATCTCTCATGAATTTGATAAATGTTTCGTAATTTTTCACATTTGTGTAAATGTAACTTGATCTATTCCATTGCGATTCCATTTACCTCCTTCTCTATATCCATACAAAATATCATCAAACAAATAAAATTAAAATTTTGTTTTGAAAATTGCAACCATTCCATCAATATTTTCTTATGACGTTGTCACGTTAAACTATCGTCAGTAAACCGACTTTACAGACAACCTCTTTTCTAACAAACCTCGTAGATCATGAATATGTACCTTTTATGAAATTTCTTGCTAGCAAAGCAGTTTGCATTTATTTTAAGGGTAGTTGTGAGTTAAGTTTGAGAAATGTTTCGCTGTTTATTGGATTTGCAATTCATTCAGCCATTCGTCGTCAATGCATGGAGAAACGCTAATTCAATAAAATCTTTTTAAAATACCCTGAAATTATAAGCAGTTTATCGAGCAGCTACTATTTCTGCAGTAATAATATTCACAGCAGCTCTTGCAGCATCAATTGAAATGATATATAGAAAACCAGGATTTACAATTTTAATTTTATTTTTACTTTGCCATTTACATTTTCCGTAAATATTTGAACATGTTTTTAATGCTGGCTGGTAGTTTGGATTGGGTTAAGTTCACACGTTCAAATGAGGCGAGTATATTATGGATTTTGATTAAATTTTTAGTTTTACTTTCACATTCCAAGTGAAATACACTTTCTTTTCTAAAATTTATATATCCGTTATATGTATGTATGTATGTATATAGTTTTTAAAGTTTTGCTTTTTCAATATGTTTTTAATTGTTTTTTGTTTTTTCGTTTTTGTTTTTGTTAATTCATACGAATTTGATATGTTTGCATTGCTGAATACTCAACTGAGTATATTTGTTGATATGTATGAGTTTCGTTTGGTAAATGTTGTTAACATAAAATTATTCTCACGCACACACTCTTTTTCGCCTTTGGTACACAATTTGACTCTCTAAGAGTTTGTATGCATGTGCATTTATATGCGTGTATATGTGTTTGATGTATAGAACTCTACATTTACTTTGCTTTTGTAAATATGTATTAAGATTTATCCACATACATATAGGACTAGTATATAAAATATACCTTGCCACATTCACTTTAGTTTCATTTTCTTTTTTCACTTGGTTGTTGCACTTTTGCGATTTCGCTTTGACGTGTAAAAATCTTTTCGCCTCTTTTACGAAAACACAAAAAATAAATAAAAAATAAAACAAGTTAAAGTGCTGAGATTCTTATTACATGCGCGGCAACACATCTTTATCTACACATGCGCGCTTACTCATACTCATTCATACTTAAATATTTGACACATCCATTTACATACATCAATCATTCGAAAATGTTTTCAACTTTTGCCAGCAATGCTCTTGAAGTGATGCAGCAACTCTGTTTTCCTTTTTTTAATGGGATTATGCAAAATGTATTTGCATATGTGAATATGCATGAATATGCATGCATACATACATGCGTAGAAATGTACATTAGGGGTGTCTTTAATTTTAGGGAATGTATAATTTTTTTTATAATTATAGGACTTTATAACCGTTTCCTTATGTAAATAGAAGTTGCGCTCAAAATTTGAACTAAAAAATATTAATAAAAAATATTTAAATTAAATTAAAAAAATATAACACAGCGGGTTGATGGTTCATCATGAAGCCATTTATAATTTAGTTGTCTAGCTTAAATAACTCCGACACATTCTGAAGTTGTCACGTCTAATTAAACATTTTTTAGATTATTTAAAAAAAAATTTTTTAACCAAATTTAATCTTTATCAAGTACCATTGACGATTAAGAATTTAATTTGCTTGACGATGAAAATGCACCCAGTTGATAAATTTGAAATCATTTCTTATTAAATGCGCTATGGTAAAGTGGTAAAATATTGAAACGTAGATAATACGTATTAAAAAGAAAAAAATATATATATCCATTAGGGTGTTCCTCATTAAAAAAGTGTCCAAGTTCTCAGGTTTACAGCCAATAATTATCCAGAGGGCTTAAAAATTAGGAAAACGAATAATTTAGTGCAATCGAATAAAAATTGTGTGCTGGTTTAAGCGTTTGAAATGTAAAAAAAAATCGATTTACTTTTTCATTTTGCGAACAATCATTTATTTGCTGAAGGCACGTCATATCGAGAAATAGCTTTACAATTTTCAATTAACTACTCCTACCTAAACAAACGTGAAGACATATTTTCTTCCAATGAGAAACTCTTTCAGATCGAAAGCTGAAACTTATCAACGATTTGATGTTTCCACAAGAACTAGAGTCGATTTTGGAATTTGACTGATCGTAATTATCTCAAAAAGTTGTTGAATTAGAGCGCTCTTCTAGGAAATGAATATGCAATAAAGGCAGCAGCACCTTTCAAAAACAAACAAATTTTATGCTTAGTGCATCACTTGTACGCTTACACAATTGTTTTTCGAAAAATCTACTCTTTCTATGATTCTATTTACTCAGAATGTGTTCTATATTAGGACAGCCTCAGGGCAACCAAACACCTCTCGATCAACTTCATATTTTTGCATTTAAAAAAGTTAGAATAGATTATGGTGAAAAGAATTCACAAGGTGTGGCCAAGATCAGTCCGTTAACCGGCTTTCCGCAAGAATCAGCTGATTGGCTGACGTAAACGGGGTCATGACAGTAGTTTGTTAACGAAGAAACTGGAACTGCTTCGTTGCCAGCTGAACCATAGATGAGTAGATGCAAAACCCTTTTTCTCGTGGGGGCGCTGAAAATTGTGCATTTTTTTGTAATATACGTGAGTAATGCCACACCGGAAGAAACTTTGAATGGGTATTTTTTAAACAAAAATTGGGAACTTTTAGTTTCCACACTGCCATTGAGGATAGCATATAGTGCGCGGTTGCCCAGTAGCCTTATAATTAAAATAAGCACCATCAGCGTAAAATTCACAAATAAGCTAAAAAATCAAAAATATTTAAATGGAATTATTCAGAATTGATATACAAATGCTATATAATGATAATAAAGTAATGAACTCGAAAATGTATAAAGAAATACATAAAATTTTGAAATTTTTTAATATAAGTATAAAGCTAGAACAAATAACCTTAAAGTCTTTATTACCTAAAAATAGTTAATTATGTTTACAAAATATTTAAAACTCAAATTCAATTCCCTTACCTACGCTTTTTAACCATAAAATACTCACATATATAAAAATTTACAGACATAAACCAACACACAGTTTTCAAAAAAATTACAAGTATGTAAAATGTATTTAAATACATACACAAGACGAATTAAAAGTAGAAGCCGAAAAGGATATACAAAGCTTTGGAAAATTCTGAAAACTCCCTTCAAATTAAATTATTATGTTTCAATTAAAATAATTTTAAGACAACGCGTTTAAGCAAACACGTTTTCGTTGGTTATTTTTGGCGCGTTTTCTCTGGCAGCCCGCCATTTCGCCTGTCAGCTGTTCAAAATCCCATATTGTGTGAATGCTGCCAAGTTTTAAACGAGATCATGGGCGCGCTCTCTCTCAAAATAAAAGAGTTTCGCATCTTATTAGCTATGGCTGAACAACGACTGATTGGACGAGTGGGTGAATGCGTGTAAAATGAGAGTTCTGCTGCTAAATTCCCTATGTTACAGCCGAAGTTACTTTCACAATTTCATTTTACACCATAGCAGATTTGCCAACCAGGTAATCTATCACCCTTGGATAAAATTGGCATTACGCTTGTTGACAATTAGGGCACCCTTAATATTGTTATATATTTTCAACCGAACAGTTTTCATTAAATTCAGACAAAATTTAAAATTTATTGCTAAAGCCGATTTTTGGCTTAAAAGCTTAGAAAGTATTAAACAAAAACTTGAAATCTTTGGTTTTGCTTTCAGTTTAAATATGTTGACAAGTTATTTTTCAAGTTTGCAATGCAATATAATAATCATAAAAAGCGATCATAAAATAAAATTCAATCCGATTTTAAACGGTTTCAAATTGCTCACCTTTATTCAGAAAAAATTAATTCAGAACAGATTAAATTTAAAAAAATTTTAATCAAGTTCAAGTTTCTTCAAATCATTATAAAATGTCGCTCTCACCATTTTGGAAATATTGGTCATTGCTCAGATAAGAATGACTTAAACGATTTTT